>JAOTON010001187.1:0-600000 GCA_034440635.1 Lepas anatifera | reverse complement strand
CGCCGTTGCCTCGGAAAAGCCCCCAGTTATGCATTTACTATCGGGATTCTGACATTTTGGGAGGCTTGGCCGCCTAGCCCCCTTCATCCGCCACTGCCTCTTCCCGCCATCACGCGGCTCCTCTCAGCACAGGTGTCCGACGGCGCACTCGTCTCCGCCGCCAGAGGTCGCCTGCACCGCACGGCCGCTGAGTAATGCGGCGCAGGCCAACCCCGAAGTGAGTGTATCTAATATCAGGCACACCAGGTCTGACCAAGGACGCCTCTCAGCAGAAGAAAGGCCAGGCAGGTTTTAATCCTCACGGTCTTAAAACCCCTCCCTGGAATGAACCACTTCGTCAAAATCCTTAAAAAAAAACAATTTGAAAACAACAGGGGTCTGAAAAAAGCAAACCACATTTTTCCTAATTTTCATATGCTAAAAACAGAAATATCTCTTCTTTTCCACCAATATGTGACGTCATCGAAATAACACTTAAAAATCAGTGAAATCCTCAAAATTTATCATACACTCGCTATAAAGGTCCATTCACAGCGTTTCGGATGCCAAAAATTGCATGCAGTATAGAAGCACTGGTGCAAAAACTGAACGACAGATGTCGTTACGGTGGCCGAGTTTATCCAGTGGTGGAGATATTATGCATGTGCCTGATGTAAAGAAACAATTTCAGAGTTGGATTAAAAAAAACAACTGGTGCTTGTTTTGGCAAGTACGGGGGAAGAAGGATGTGATGTGTGTTACGGCCATTGGGATAATTTCGGTCCGATGACGCTCTGCAATGGACGACTTCTTGCCTGAAGGTTTCGGTCGACAGGCAGTTGCATGCTGGTTCACTCGCTGGCATGGTACTTTCAGCGAGTGGGCGAGGTGTAGGGCTTACGACCCATCAGATTACTGCAATAATATGGAAGATATTCCTTCAGGGTTTGAAATAAGGCAATAAGCCCCTTTACTTTGACCTTTAAAGCTGTCGGAAATCTTATACCGAGAGCTTTGGGTAAAATTAAACATGTCAATAGTGTTTTCTCAACACGCTCTACAAAAGTGCTATCTCAGTTCAACATCCAGTATAAAAGTGGAACACTCCCTTTAAGGCCTCGGATAGTATATGTGCCAGTTGAAGATGCCTTCAAACTTCCAGTCGAGCACAATTCATGATTATTTGAGCTCATTTAACACGTGCATTGGCGGGGATGTTCGGAGCCTTAAACTTTTCTCCTAGATGGCCGAAGACCGGTCCCAGTCGAAAAAAAACATTAATTGGCTACATTTTAGAGAATGCAAGGGCGCGTCAACTGATGAAAGAATCTCGAAAATCAGTCAAATTTTTTTACTTATAGGCTTTCAAACAAGACCTTTATTTTTAGATCGCCGCAATCACGTGTCGCATTAGTTCGCCAGCATTGGAGACCAATCGGTGACGTTCCAACGCCATATAAACAAGATTATATGTCCAGGTCACCCCACATGAAGGTCAATGTCAAGTTCAAAGCTCACAGATCAAGGTCATACCAGCATTCTCCAGGTTGTTGGCACCAGTGCTTCCGGTCAAATGGCGTTACCCAGTATTACGTATATTATGCTACGACGTAATAGTTAAGGTAAACCAATGCAAAGGTCAAGGTCATGAGTCAAGGTCAAGGGCCATGAATCAAGGTCAATCTTTATTTCCGCCCAAAGGTTACTATGTGATAGTTATAGTGTAATTATAGGGAATATATATCATTGTAGAGTTCTAACCTTCGCCCGGGTGGGGGTCTTTTTAGACCCCTCCCTCGGGTTTTTCCGAAGTGATCAAAAAACGGCGGCGCGCAGCGCCGCCAAACTTGGTCTGGCTGTTCCTTCATGATTTTTACATCTTTCCTGAAAATTTTAGCCCAAGGTCATATCAGGTCAGGTCACCAGGCCAGGTGAAGTGACCTCACCTCAAAAAATGCTTAGGACCGCATAACTAAAAGAAGGGTTGATAGATCAAGTTCAAACTTATACCACATATTGGGCCCACCACGAGCTACAACATTTGTTCCGGGATTTTTGATATTGGTGACCTAAGGTGATGTGCAGAGCATGACCTCCCCATTGAAAATACATGGGGAAAATCACGACATGAGCTTTTCTCAGTAAGTATGGATGGAATAAACTTCAAACATCGGTTACGATTTGATCTTCGCCCATTTCTGAAGTTTATGCCAAAATTTTTGAGTTGGACCTTTAGGTCACTTTAGGTCAAATAAGCATTTTTTGGTGTTTTACTCTATAAATTTAGAATAAACTAAGATAGAACTTTTATTTTGTCACCAAAGTGTTTGTATAGTCACTGCAAGTCAAATGATATACAACATGACTATACCAGGTCAAGTTGGGTCAGACCGTTGACCTGGGTCAGGTCAAATTCTTAAATTTGACCTGGCATAGCAATATTATATATCATTTGATTTGTATTGACGAGAGGATTGCAATGGTGCATCAACTATGGCTGTATCTTGTTTGGTTTGGAAGTTATTAGCGAAAAAGGAAACGCCATTATGCATGGGTGGCTATGGACATTCCCAAGAATATGCCCAATATTCAGTGACCTGTAGCTCCCTAGGCTTTGACGTGACACGAACATAAATGTCATTGCAATGAAAGCACATCTCAAGAGCTTTCGAATGGTGTTAGAAAAATGTTTCTATCTATCATAGTTTCTGAGATATATGAGGTTTTCTTAATACACCTCATATTAGCGATTTTGGCCTATTTTGACCTCTGGGGACTTTAATATTGACCTGACAAGAAAAATGACCGAAGTATTTTCGATATCATTTTTGAAGAGCTTTCGATTGCCGTTTTGCGCTTTTTCTAGCTCTCTTAGTTTTTGAGATCGTGGGGGGTCTTTTTTAGGCCCCCACCAGGGCGAAGGAGGCTCGTACCCGCCACCGGGGCAAGGGTTAAGAAAATGACATTGAATGACCTTGACGGCAAAATCTTTGGGATTTTTGGAGATCTTCTTGCTTTGCCCTTGGTTAATTGTTAGTACATTTCGCAATTAATCACTGCATTTTCCAATGATTCCCCAGCACGACAAGCATTTGACATTTATCACCTCGTTGACCTTGAATAAATTGGCAGAGGTCAATGAAAATCTGCTTTAATGTCGATCTTCATAGCCTCCGCCCACTGCTCTAAATATAATTTGTCTAAGTCTATCAGTTTCTAAGATTTCAGAGGGACTACCAGGCCCCCTCCAGTTCGCATTAGTGACCAGACCCCTCTCCAGCGCAGGTGTTTGAAAGAAACAGTAAAATATAGGAATGACATGAGCCTAAGACATTAGATCATCTCCCTACCAGCATCTGAAATCGTTTTCGGAGCAATACCACCATCTACCACTGCTTATATTGTTCTGACATCATTTCCGTTGAAACATGGGGAACGCATTGAAAAACCAATATTGGCCGGAAATCTTCAAAAGAAGATCTGTCCGCCTTTGACGGAAGGACATTCACGGTGAAATAAGTCGAAGCGAAGTATAAACATCTCCCCACCAGCATCTGAAATCGTTTTCGGAGCAATACCACCATCTACCACTTCTTATATTGTTCTGATATCATTTCCGTTGAAACATGGGGAACGCATTGTAAAACCAATATTGGCCGGAAATCTTCAAAAGAAGATCTGTCCGCCTTTGACGGAAGGACATTCACGGTGAAATAAGTCGAAACGAAGTATAAACATCTCCCTACCAGCATCTGAAATCGTTTTCGGAGCAATACCACCATCTACCACTTTTATATTGTTCTGATATCATTTCCGTTGAAACATGAGGAACGCAATGTAAAACCCATATTGGTCGGAAATCTTCAAAAGAAGATCTGTCCGCCGTTGACGGAAGGACATTCACGGTGAAATAAGTCGAAGCGAAGTATAAACATGCGCTTTGATTCCAAATAGAACGGCCCCGTACCAGGATTTCAGGAAAGCTGTAATTGAAACCTATTACAGTGAAGACAGTGCGGTGCCAATGATATTCCGATGTATATTGACTACTTGATTGAAGCATCACTCATGCGTATGCTTATGCTATATCAAAACTGTTTTCTAAACTAATTTAGCAGCTGTGTTACACATCTCACAACGATGTCACTTCAACAATTTGCAGAGGGCAAACATGACCAAAAAAACATCGATATTTAGCAGCAGAGGTCTACTCCACCAAGAGAAAGATAAGAGTGGAGCGTCAGAGGTTCGGGAACGAATTTGGGAAGACAAATGACTCTCATCCAGAAAATGGATCTTGTGATCGCTCAGATATTTCATCCGTCATTCGGAGTTTTAGTTTAATATTTTCTATGGCGAAGCAGCGAATATATTCCACGGCGACCACGGCGTAGGTAAAAATGATGTACTTATGATGATGAACTTATGTACTTATGATGTACTTAAACATGAAGTTTTCTTCAAGATGTATAGCAAACATAGAAATGAAAACTCATTAAAGTTCGCCCGGGTGGGGGTCTTTTTAGACCCCCCTCGGGTTTTTCCAAAGTGACCAAAAAACGGCGGCGCGCAGCGCCGCCAAACTTCGTCTGGCTGTTCCTTCATCATTTTTACATCTTTCCTGAAAATTTTGGCTCAAGGTCATATCAGGTCAGGTCACCAGGCCAGGTGAAGTGACCTCACCTCAAAAATTTTTAGGACCGCATAACTAAAAGAAGAGTTAATCGATCAAGTTGAAACTCATACCACACATTGGGCCGACCAGGAGCTACAACATTTGTTCCGGGATTTTTGATATTGGTGACCTAAGGTCATGTGCAGAGCATGACCTCCCCATTGTCAATACATGGGGAAAATCACGAAATGAGCTTTTCTCAGTAAGTATGGATGGAATCAACTTCAAACATCGGTTTCGACTTGCTCTTAGCCCATTTCTGAAGCTGATGCCAACATTTTTTACTTGTGACCTTTAAAAGGTCACCTTAGGTCAAATAAGCATTTTTTGGTGTTTTTCTCTACCAATTTTGAATAAACTAAGATAGAGCTTTTATTTTGTCACCAAAGTGTTTGTATAGTCACTGGAAGTCAAATGATATACATCATGACTATACCAGGTCAAGTTGGGTCAGACCGTTGACCTGGGTCAGGTCAAATTCTTAAATTTGACCTGGCATAGCAATATCATATATCATTCGATTCGTATTGACGAGAGGATTGCAATGGTGCATAAACTATGGCTGTATCTTGTTTAGTTTGGAAGCTATTAGCAAAAAGTAAACGCCCTTATGCATGGGTGGCTATGGACATTCCCAAGAATATGCCCAGTATTTAGTGACCTGTAGCTCCCTAGACATTGACCCGACACGAAAATGAATGCCACTATTATGAAAGCGCATCTCAAGAGCTTTCGAATGGTGTTTGAAACATGTTTCTAGCTAGCATAGTTTCTGAGATATATGAGGTTTTCTTAGTACACCTCATATTAGCGATTTTGACCTGTTTTGACCTCTGGTGACCTTGATATTGACCTGACAAGAAAAATGACCGAAGTATTTTCGATATCATTTTCGAAGAGCTTTAGATTGCCGTTTTGCGCTTTTTTCTAGCTCTCTTAGTTTTTGAGATCGTGGGGGTCTTTTTTAGCCCCCCACCAGGGCGAAGGTGGCTCGTACCCGCCACCGGGGCAAGGGTTAACTGAATTCGATCTCTGATTAGGCACAGCCTGAAATGGGTTTCTGGTTTTGTCCTTATCGATTTTATGTCTGATGCTAGAAATAATCCAAAATCCTACAAATTTAGACACTGGCATCCTTTTTTCACAGGTGAATGCAGTCCACCGTCACGAAACGGTGACTCGTGACGCAGTCGTGACCCGAGGAGGGACGTGACACCTATCGCTTATGAGCCGGGATGAGTGCGTGGTTGGTGTCACTCACTCGAGTACCATGAGTGTGAGTGTTGAGAACCAGTCACTTATGACCCACAATGTGAGTGGTTGGTGTCAGTCGCTGATAATCCCGGTGTCAGTGGTTGGTGTCAGTCGCTGATGACCCGGGGCATGGATGGTTGGTGTCAGTCGCTGATGACCCAGGGTGGCGATGGTTGGTGTCAGTCGCTGATGACCCGGGGCATGGATGGTTGGTGTCAGTCGCTGATGACCCAGGGTGGAGATGGTTGGTGTCAGTCGCTGATGACCCCGGTGTCAGTCGTTGGTGTCAGTCGCTCATGATCCGGGTGTCAGTGGTTGGTATCAGTCGCTTGTGACCCGAGTGTGGATGGTTGGTATCAGTCGCTTGTGACCCGGGTGTAGATGGTTGGTGTCAGTCGCTCGTGACCTGGAGTATGGGTGGTTGGTGTCAGTCGCTTGTGACCCGGGTGTGGATGGTTGGTGTCAGTCGCTTGTGACCCGGGGTATGGGTGGTTGGTGTCAGGCGTTGGTGACCCGGGGTGTCAGTGGTTGGCGTCAGTCGCCCGTAACCCGGATTGCGAGTAGTTTGTGTCAGTCAGTTTTGACCGATGTGGAGGAGGAGAGGTGTGCGGATGTCTGTCGCTAGTAACCCAGAGGTAGGCTGTGGATGTCACTCGCTGATGATCCATGGGTGAGCTGAGGGGACAGTCGCCATGTCCTAGGGTAGTTGGGGTGGGGGTGTGGAAAATCAGAAGCTTATGACTCAGGCTGTGTATGGTGACAGGGAGAACCAGTCAGTCTTCATGGCTCGGGTTATGGATAGAGGAGGGGAGGGGGAGGTCAGTCCCTCCTGACTCAGAACGTGGGTGGCGGGATGACACCAGTCTATGGCTAGTGACGTGGGAATCAGCGGCTCGTGACGGAGGGTAACAGGCCATCAGGGACGGGCGCTCTGCCAGATGCCGTCTCTACCAGACAGCTTGGCTCGTTCGCTTCACCCCAGGCTGCGCTGTCGACGAATGTGACTGCTGCATACCAGCTACCGGGACGCCCGGGACAAATGGACTGTGGACATGAGCGCTAACAAGGGGAGGGATCAACACCCTACAGTGTCAAGACCTGGCCAGTGGCCATCGATAAAGGTCAGAGATAAAGTCCAAAGCGGGAGGCTTCTTGGTGAAAAATAACAGAGGCTGTTGTGTCCCATTAGTCTCTAACGTCCGGCAGTACAATATCAATGGCTCACGTGAATTGAACTCATTGTGTCTATCACCAGGGTAGCTGGCCAGAAGTGCAGCAGAGGGCGGCTAAACAACCCGCTCTAATGGATTCCCTGATTTCTGCAGTCGAGGTGCTCGTATTGAAGTGAATTGTTGGCAGGATAATTGTTGGAACAGCGTAAACATAAATCCCTACCCAGACCATGGGATAGTGTTCCAGGTATTTTACATAATCAGCCAATACCAAGAGACGAGACATTTGATCAAACTCAATTAAATAATGGCTTTGACAACCAACACCACACCGATTTAAGATGTGAGACATCACGGGAATTGCTCAGCCCCAATGGATTTAGACAGCGCTTAGCCTAGAAGCTCGGTTATGGCCCTAAACACATTTTCGCGTTATCTTTAGACACCTGTTGAGCAAAAACAAATAATCGAGTCCGAAAATACATTGAAGCTGACTGAAAATACCGAATCAGTCAATCTCGCTCTTCGTAATTGCTACACAATGATGATAAACGGGACAATCATGACAAAACATGACAAATGAACGCAATAGAAAACGGTTTTTCGAAACGCATCTGAAAATCGAATGACACACACTCACTCATTTATAAAAAACTATAATTTTAAAGTGGGTGAGCATCTTCCATCCGCTTCATATCTTAATATATCAGTGACAAAATCTGATCACCGGCTTGATCTAACAGTGTTCGTTCACGCCCAACAAACAAAACACTTCTCATCACCGTTTTTCAAAAGTCAATCCTCTAGACAACATTCATATCATGCTAATGGCCGCTATTTCGAGCCGCATAATTTTCCGTTCCTCCGAGACGAGCAGCATCGCTCTCCGACGATAATTGGGTCCGTCGTCCAACAAACAGCGTCGGTGGGTTTGTTTTTCCTCTCCGGATGCAGTTACGCGCGGAAGACCGGCCCTGATCAGCCACCATTGGCCCCTAGAGACGCGGTAATCGACTGCTCCGGTCCCTCCCCTCTGCCACCGAATATGCTCCCAGGATCCGCTTGTCGTTCCAATACATCACGTCACCTGCCGCATCGCCATCGACTGGGGTGGAGATGGTTATTTCTCACTGGGTAGGCCAACATTGATTGTCGGGTCTTGAGTAAAATAACCATTTTTTGCAACCCGTTATGTAATTGGTGAAGTTCATTACGGCTGGCACGTTGTTTACTTTACCACAAACTGAGCTTCACGTTCATAAGCTTTGTGCAGAAAAAAACGCACAAACATGTTTCAATTCGAGTAATTGGATTCAAGCTTAGGAAGTGTTTATATTTAATTCAACCTAAATATATAACTTCAAGAACGTGGGATATATATTTAGAGGCAGTTAAAATCGTTAATTCATTTAATTAGCGTACATTCCATCAAGCCATCATCATTATTACACTAAGGCTTAGCAGTTACAATGCTGCATTGAAAATCACCCCAAACTAATCACACCTTAAGCGGACAACGATACGTTTCGGTTTAATGAGTTGGGATACATAATGTATATTGTAACAAAGAAAAGTCGTGGCATCACGGTCTTCCGCATCGTAGATGTTTGTGCATCTCTCCTTAATACGCGCAGAGGGGGGGTCCTAAAGAGCCCTCAGAAATCTAAAAAAAAACTAAGAGGGTTAGAAAAACGGCCGCTTGGGGGCGTGTGGCAGCGATAGTGATCTACATTATAGCGAAGTTTCATTGACCAAGGTCAATATCTTTTAGGTCAAGTAAAGGTAGTAGACGTAAAATCTTAGCCGTGTTTGAGACTGATTGGGAAATGCCGTGATTATGCGGAACAAATCCGGGAATTAAATAAAATTGGACTTAAAGACTAATAAAATTGGAATCATAAGTCAGTGACCTTGAATGACATTGACCTCAAATTTTCAGAGAACTTGTGTGGGACATTCTCTCTTTGACTTAACAATATGACATATTCCCAATCATATATAATATAACCGGCACAACGTCAGGTTTTGGGCGGAAAATGAAGGTTTAACCTCGAAAAATATGATTGACCATGACCTGTGACATTACCCGTGACATTGAGTGCCCTTAATCATAAAAAGAGCACAAAATGCGTCCTACTGAATAATGCAATCTGACTGGAACACTTGAGGTCAATGACCTTGCCCTGTGAACTTGACATATAATCCTGATTATATGACGTTATTACGTCACCTTTCAGTCTAATGTGCAGACGAAATGGGGCGACCGCACGATTGGGACGGTCTCAAAATATAGGTCTGGCTTTGAAAGCCAATAAGTAAAACAACTATTTACCGATTTTCATAATTATTTCACCAATCGACGCGCTGATGTAGCAGATAGCTCTCAGACGTAGCTTCAGACCACTCAGATGTAACCAACTGACCTTTTCTGGTTGCAAACGGTTCTCCAGCCACTTTGGAAAAAATAGGTGGGAGGGGGGCACTTAAGAACCCCCACTGCGCGTGTTTAAGTGGCACTCAGGGTTTTTCTATCCACTTAAATAACAAAATATGAGCTTGATGTGATCATCACCCATTAAAACAAAGCAACCATTAATCCTCTGAAGCATAGCGAATCTTTTTACCCTCTACCCGTGAGTAAAGTAACCAAATTACCATTTTGTATTTCCAGTTTAATCAACTTTACCTATCCTCCCGTTGTAGGTTTGGCGACTTGTATCCCATATATTTCGTTGATGCTATGAACTTCTTGCTATATGTTCAAGGCTAGAGTCTAAGGAATAGAACATTTTTTATGATCCAGTTATCGTTTCGCCATGGAGAAAGCTAGAGTACCTTTTCACTTCAATGGCATTCACTATGTCCCAGTCTGTCTCATAACCCAACACCCAATGACCCACCGACAATGCGAAGACAAAAGGTACGTTCTAAATGTGAACAATATCCGTATTTTCAAAAAGTCACACGACATATTTCTGGTACATACTTTGTGGCAAAATTCATATTGATTTGATGTATGGATGTTGGCATGCTTGCTGCACCGTAAGTAAGCCTTGGTTTCATCCGTTCTGACGCAAATGGTATGAAGCACACTAAGGTAATATCGCAAAAAGTGTAGTGAATGTATCTTCTAGAAGCAGACATGCTTCCATGAACATATTCATAAGGTGTGCTACAATGTCAAAGCTTAAAAATGGGCTTTTCATGGATAGTAGATGAATGAATGAAAATGAAATGAATACTATGAATCATTAGGTGTTCCCAACTCGTCACACCATTTTTACCGAACGTTATCAAGAACACGTGGAAGAAGTGGGAAACATTCGCGTTTTCATTCATGTTGCCCCACTCACATTTTGGTGTGTCCTCGTGGATATATCATTAGGTACGGCTACATCTCCGCCTCCACCAGGGGCGTAGCCAGGATTTCGCTCAGGGGTGGGGGGCGACGCCCCGAAAAGGGCCCCTTCGACAGCACCAAAAGGGCCCTGATGGGTAAAAAGGGCCCTGCTGTTACAGAATAGAGTGCTGAAGAGGGCTTAAGAGGGCCCTGTCTGGTATGAAATTTCAAATTTGGCCACAGAGCATAGTGCGGGCGAGCCGTGCTTCGTGCGGGAGAGCCGCGCTTCACGCGGCCCGTGTCCTCCGGGGCCCTTCGGGACATCAGGGGGGGCGGCTGTCCCTGCCGCCCCCTTGGCTACGCCCCTGGCCTCCACCAACATCTCCTCTGCGTCTTGGTCGCTCGCGAACTCGCTCCGAGGCGGCCCAGATCACGTGACCAGACCGCCTCGGGGGACTGGGGTGCAGGTGGCAACAACAGGCGGCCATGCCACGTGACCCGACCGCCTCGGGGGACTGGGGTGCAGGTGGCAACAACGGGGCAGCCGAATTGGTCAAGGTATCAGAGACGCATAATACAGGGCTTGTTGCTGGTTGCTGATGTTATAGGTTGCTGGTGTGAATGCACGTAGATCTAAAGACTAGGAGAGAGTCAGCTCTGCATTGTACGCGTAAAACGCGCACTGCAGGTGGGGGGGGGTGGGCACTCGGAGGCCACTCCACCTGTTTTTTCAAGGTGACCGGAGAACCGCCCGTAGCCGAAACATGATACTTGGCCACATTTAACAGGCCTTAATAGCGCATCGATTGGTGAAGGCATTTTGAAATTCGGTCGATTTTTTACGTGTAGGCTTTCAAAGTCAGACCTGCATTTTGAGATCCCCGTAGTTGCGCGGTCGGACCAGTTCACTTGCATTGGAGACCAAGTGGTGACGTCATAACGGCATATAACCGGGATGATATGTCAAGGTCACCTCACATGAAATTCAAGGTCAAGTTCAAGGGTCACAGGTCAAGGTCATATCTGCACTTTCAAGGTCATTGACCCAGTGCTCCTGGTCAAATGGCGTTACCCGGTCTGACGTATATTATCTTATGACGTCATAGTCAAGGTACCTCTATGTAAAGGCCAAGGTCATTGGTAAAGGTCAATCCAAATTTCCCGCCAAACAGTGGTTATAGTGATAGTCATTGTGTACATTATAGGTAGTGTACAATATTGTGACCTCCTAGGTCGATGCCTTTAAATGACCTTAATCTCAAAATTGCAGGAAAATTATTTTTGGCCTTCACTCTATGACTCTGGTCCGTCTTCTGATTATTCTCGTCTTTTTCCCGCATAATCACGGCATTTCCCAATAGCTCCCCAGCATGGCCAACATTTGACTGTTATGGCCTCGTTTGATCTCGAAGATAATGACCTAGGTCAATGCAAATTGGTTATGATGTAGATCACTATAGCCCCCACCCACCCCAACTGGGGTTTTCTACAATTCTTTGTTTCTGAGATATTAGGGGGCCTACCAGTTCCCCTCCAGTGCACGTTGGTGCCACACCCCTGTCCAGTGCGGGTGTTAAAGAAATGAGTGGAACGGTACATAAAAAATGAGTTTTTAGTCCCCACACCTGAAAAAGTGGAGTTTGAGAGAACGAGAGCTTTAAAGCTGGTTTGGATGATATGGGAGGTCAAACATAGTTGTCTGTCAAATTTTATACTTAAATGTTTACGCTTTTCTGTAACCCTAAATCCTATTTTTGTCTAAATGTTAAAGGGCGTAGTCTCTCGCGCTCGCAAATTCGCCCCAAATATTATGGCAAGGCGGATATCCCTAAAACACTGCCCAGTCACATCACCTCCACAAATTCTGGACAGCCAGAATGCTTCTATAGCCTAACAATTGAACACGACACCCATGTTTGTGGCGTTAGCAGGCTAAAAATGGGGTGCCTCAGATATTTGACATCCTTATCAGGAGGCCAGGTCAGAGTGGCCACTCTAATGGTCGAAAATACCGGTCTGGAAACTGTGAATCTGCCTACATTCTCATAATAATTATTTTGGTTTCTCGTTATCATAACGGCAAACTGACTTACCGAAAGTTGACACCGTATACATTTTTATATCAGAGACGCTGCAGAAGAGTCTTGAATGGTGTTTCGACTGTACCATTTTAGGGAATGTGACGCTTATATAATGGATTTTAAACTAAGATAGCCAGGACTTAGAGCACGCAATAACACCACTCACTTATAATTGGATTTGTTCTAGAACACACCGCTTATGAATAGGATGTATTAAGGGCAGAATCCGGCCCCTAGCCAGCTCTCACCGAAGAGCCGTGGCTCGTAGTAGGAGAAGAGGGGGCGCGAGAGTGATGCAAGTACGGTGATGAAGCAGTTACGCCGTAAAATGAGCGTTCTGAAAGAAATAAAATATGAAACCAGAGATTTTCGGAATGCTCTGGGCGGCTGCGCATGTGACAAGATTGAGAACGGGGAATATTCTTCGAAAGATTGTTTTCAGCTGATTCTCGAATCAAAACAAATACTGACATTTTTAACCTATTCCTGACAATGATATCTGATGTTAGGCACACTTCCAGTATCTAGAAATCTCTGCTCCAGAAAGTTGCAAGTTGTATCACTGCATCTGGATCAGGGCTTTGTATTGCGATATCATTTTTCCGCTCCCAGCCTTAATTGGAAATGATGAAGGTTAAAATAAGATCCAACCAAATCACCCAACCCCGGACGGCCTCCCCGGGGTAGGAAGTCGGTAGGGATTACGGTGGCAATTTATCTGTGTACGTGGGCTTAATAATATTTTCCAAGAACTATACGAACTGCGTCGATTACACGGAAAAATACTCCCTTATCCCCATCATTGTCAAATGCTGGTGACATCTTCTGGAGGAAAGCACAAATAATATCCAGTTTCTGATGATGATGCCCGCATAGCGCAACATCGTCGGTAGATTTCGGAGCGGGAACTGCTATCTTCCCCAAAGCTCTGGTTTGAGAATGGCTGCGCCTAACAGATTCTGAAAGAAGCAAGCCAGAAAGACTCCAGAACAAACACTTAATCCAACAGCCAGAATCAATATAGCCATTCTAAATTGGTACAAATTTAGGGGTTTTAAGAATTCTTGCCTTGCTCTAGGCTTTGATGCTTTTTAAAATCAGTATGCTTTTACGCTGCTTTTGCATCTTTACGTCAGTATGATTTTACGTATTTCCCCGTCCTCAAACACTCCATGTTCCATCCCCTTTGCGCATGGTTCCAGTTTGAAAAGAAACATGATAATACCTATGCAAAACAGTTGTCTGCCGTCTTTACGCATCCAATCTTGAGAGTAAGGTTACCACCCCCACCTCATACCCAGTCTGCATTGCGAAATCAGCTTAAGCGTATTTTCAACACATCGGTGCTTTTATTGGAAATCGGCCCGTTGAGACCCCGTTCCTCATCCTGATTGAATTTTCCAGCATGGATTTTATGGTCCACACCTGTAAATGACACACCATTGATGCAGAAACTCACATCTAGTAAGAGACACAATATCCCCACTCTAGAATTACAATAGCCCCAATTGTATCGTGGGAGCCTGGATTCTCATTATGGGCTGAAAAGATGTGGAGAAGAAATAGGGCAAGAGCAATAAATGATATCGAGACAAAAAATGTCCTTGCGTTAAGCGGGGCACCCATCAACAAGAAAAAATCGGGAGGCAGGGCAGACAGCCAATCAAAATGCGTTCAAGCCTCCTTTCGGAAAGAAAGAACCTGCGTTTCCTTCAGCTGGAGTTTCTGCATGATTATGAATAAAAGCGAGGGACGCGTCATCACTATGTTACAAATGTGTCGTTCTTCATACAAATAAATCTGGGAACACATTCTGAAACTGTCAAAGTTCAGCAGCTTCGACAATACAAACATAACCTCAGCTGATGCAAAGTACAGATCAGGGGCAATGAATAACCACCAGTTGTATCAGTATTCCAAAGAAAATGCTGAGCAAATGCTCCCCTGAGAGCCGTTGAGGGCAGCACTCCAGAATGATAGCACTCCTGGGAGTCGTCAGGGGCGGCGACCACCAGGCGCCACAGAAACCCACAGGTGATCCTTTAGCCCAATGTAGATGGAGATAGTCGCTTAAAACCGTTTAAAACTCCAAATAGTGAGAATCATGGATGGGCTAAGCGTACGGAAAATGCCTGCCCATATTCCACCATGAAAAACGCTGAGAAAGCACGCAGGCGAACCATACGCACGCAGTGCCACAGCACTGCCGAGGCACTGCCAGTCGCGGCCGCTCTTGAACAGAGTGCGTTGCGGCATGGCCGTTGGCATTCTGACGTCACCGCATCCAGGCGGACTGCACCGATGGTCCATTACCCCACACAGGCAGTCAGTTCCGGTGACATCATCGCGGCCAGATCTGCCGTCCGACGGCCGACGGTCGCCGACGGCGCGCGACTCGCCGCCGCTGACGTTTTTTGCGCTCGTTTGGCCCGTCTGTCAGGAGGCTGGGCGGCAGCTCTGCGGTTGCAGGCGGATAGTGAATAATTGCCGGCCGGCTGCGCTCGTGGTGACACGGCTATTTCGGGACTGGAACACTGGCGCGCGCGACAGTGAGGTGGTTCCGTCACACCCACTGAGTTGCACTCCAGTCCAAGCCATTCAACGTTCTGTGGAGCAGGACTTTGGCTTCAGTTCAAAAGGAGAAATTGCCGAGAACTCTCGGTTTGCTTAAGTGTTATTCCTTGTCTTTGGGACTTCTTTTGTGAGGCTAGCTACCTCGCTTGTCTTTCAACAATGCGGCTTTGGCAACCCGGGCCATTCTTTTCCGGCTAAGGTAATTTCGTTTGATGTTGCGGGATTGTGGGTTATTATGAACTATTGAGGGAGCCTCAGGACAGGAGTAGTTTGAAGTATGTAGTATTTCTGACCAAAACTCACGCTATTTCGAGTTCTGAAAAGCTGGTGGGTCCAGGGTACATTTCTTGAGTAGTTTTGCAAAAGTAACTAATTCACAGCTTTAAAAAATCCAGTACGTGGAAGAGCGGAAGAGCTCTAAAAAAGCCTTTGCAGAAAAATTGTATCACTACATTTGATGTCAACGAAATATGATAACAAAAATCAAATCACCAGGAAGCCGAAAAGAGATGCTTATCACATTTGTTTAGCTAGTATAGTGAAGTGGGCGAAAATTCAATCCTCACCAAGTAAAATGGCGGGTTTGGATCCAAGGAGCTTGAACTGCAGAGCAGCCAAACACTGCCATCTGACGAAAAAAACACAGACATCACCATTTTTATCGAGGATTAACTAACATTTTCGGAACCTATGTGGGACAAGCGCGGTGATTGCGCCGGCCCACAGCTGAAATTCGGGAGCGGCGAGTCGCAGCGCAGGCTATAAATCCTGTAGACACATCACACACCAGCAAATCTCAGCCATGGCGGCCCTGATCGGCCCGATGGCCCCCGAAGAAAGCCGACGTTCAACCTTGACCACGGACACCCAGTTTTTGACCGGTATTCTAGTATCATCCATTTCGCCTTTGTTGCGCTGTCAAGAAAATCGGGTTGACCCCAATTGGCCGGAAGCCAGACTCCGGCGCAGGACGTGCTGCCCTTTCCCAATCATCGGCGATGGCAAATTGTCCTAACTCTGACTCAAACTTTCACCCGCACTGATGAGTCGCCTACACGACGCTCACAATTGAGTCGACCCGCCAATGTCGTGCTCTTCATTCTGCTTAGTTTTCACGCCTTGATATGTTAGTCGTGCAAGGCTAAAAAAGTGTAGCTACTCAAATACCCTGAAAAGAAAATATTTAAGATATTTTATTGCCTAATTAGCTAAATAGTCAAGATCCCATTGAATTTTTTTATTGAAATTGAAATTCTATAAACTTATATATTCCAGGGGTAACAACCCACACAATTAGGACTCAGAGTACTTACGTCGCTTAATGCACCGCGCTGACGACCACTTAAACTAGCGGAACAGTTTCCAGGAGTGAGTAGAAGGTCAGGCAAATAGGTCATCGGAAAAATATTTACGACCTAAAAATTGCATGCGTTTGTTTAAACTTTAAACTCTCTGTGTATCGAGAACAGTACAACATAAGAAAAAGGCTAAAAAGTACCCTGTCCTTTAACGCCCCATTAAGCGATTATGTCCACATTCCAAAGGTGATATCACTCCTCATGAGCATTCCTGCGTGGTCCTCCTATTTGCTTAGTTTCGAGGACGCCTTTCACGTCTCTTGATCATTTCTTACCCTTCATACTTTCAGAATGAGAAAGGATTTTCTAAGAGTGAACATTTGTTCACTCTTCTCGCCCGAAATAATGCGCATGTGGTCCCCTTCTATTTCACTCTTCATTTTCACTTTCCTTTAATATTTATTTTCTCGAATAAAATACACAACTGTTCTTCGTTTATGATACAAACTCCCGTCAACAGAAAGGGGACCTGAGTCGCATTCTTGTTTCCCAGATTTGATCTATGTAAGTCTTTCAAACTCGATATCTCCACTTTCGCTGGCAAGTCAATTCTTTTATTTCCGAACTCTCTAAATCCAGGCACACACGACACCCTACTCAGGTTTAAATTTGCAGCAAACGTTTTCGGTAAAGGTCAGCCGACCGGTCTTTGCTGGAGGTCAAGGTCATTTACGGAGCACTCAGGGCTGCGTGTGAGTTATGTAACGATGGCCATGGACCAGAACTTCAACAGAAACGGGTAATTAATGTGTCTAAAGAAGTCATCGTGTGGCTTAAAGGGCACGTGCGTTTGAAAGCGATGGATGCCTAGTCCCCTTCTTTGGTAGCTAAATGAATGAGCAGACATAAGACCCATCGAACAAGAGACCTTTACAGGCAACAAAAATGCAGACAGTATTTGTTTGAGCGCAGCTCACATACAGCATTCCCTCTCCTGGAGGAACAAATATACAGGGTGTTTCAGAAAGAAGGATAATTTTAAAATCTTAAGTAAAGTACTAAAAATCCTTCAAATGCCCTTCATAACACTTTCATTTTAATGGTAAATTGTAGGACATTGTTATATATATATATGTTTATTTGCATCAGATATTTCCCCCGTCTTATATGTACCTACTCGGAAAATTATACAAGAAACATAATATATGCCCGCTTATATCTGAGTAAACGGAAACGGTAGCACTCTAAAAAGGCTTTAGCGCAAACAATGGCACGTAAGCTTTCACATCAAAAGCACAAGTTTCGGTAAAAATTTCAAGTTTAAAGTTTTTGGCTCAAGCTCCGTATGGCTCATTGGTTTACCTTCCATATGAATGACTGGTTGCGGCGGACACAGCGCAAAAGGCCCCACTGTTCATCGCAGAACAAGGGACATGGACCAATTGGGGATTGCTTGCTTGGACCCGAGCATTCCTAAGCTTGAGAGGTGTGCTTTTTTAGAATTAGTTTCCAGAGGCAATGTGCATGTGGACTGTGGTGTACCATAGTGACGATGTAATGTTTGTAGTGTTATTGGCGTGATACTTGTCACGTGATACGCGCGTGATTTCTACGAATATTTTTGATGAAGGCAAAATAGACAGTATTTTTAAACTAATTTTTAGCACTACTTTGAACTAACAAAAATATCAAAACAGCTATGAAAATACGAAATAATAATCGTAAAGGCCCAAAATACGTTTTCGATTGATATGTAAATCATACCACAACCTATTTATAAACGCAATATGATCAATTTTAAAAATATCATTCTTTATGAAACAACCTGTATATCATCATTGTCATGGCGGGAAACAGACTTGTTCTTACCTGAGCAAGTGCACAAATATATCCATCTCTTTTCTGCCCACAAATGCATTTGCCATCAAGTTGCGTCCACTCGCAGACTACACTGAAGCTGATGATTCGTAAACCTACCGCGATGGATCATTAATCGTAAGCATGGTATTGCTGGAGTAGGTTGTAAGGGCTCGTGGCGCACTCGGCGAAAATTAAACCGCTCGAGCTGGCCGAAGCTCTCAATGTATGGCCAGGCTAGGCGCAATGTGCGGGGCCCGACAGCCAGATCGAAGCCTCATTTTCGGTGTAGGGGTTTTGTCTCTCGGGAGGCGAACTAATCAACACCGTCGAGTTCTTGATGTATTAGTCCAATTCTGAGACCAGTGGTTGGATTGAGTTCCGCCAGGGCTCTAGAAATTTGGCAAAGTAAAGTTCATAACCATTTACAATGTCGGCACTGCCAGAGGATTCATGAGCGAGGATACGCAATTTGCAGAAGGACCGAGAGCAAACAAACTTAGTTTAGACTGAGATTAGATCGTGATGCGCATGGTATTGATTTGTCAACTTGGAGAATATTCGGAAATCTCCTACTTCGAAAACTAAACGTCACAGCACACGCTAGAATGTATCATATCGTGGACCCCGGCGAACCATCTACTTCAGCATCAGTCTTCGCTGCACATACGTACCATAAAGGACTGATAAACAAGGAGATTACAAGGCTATGGAATCTCCTATGTTTCGGTGCATCAGACGTAAGATAGACGCCAACTAGCCCTTGGTAATATTTTGAACGATGAGAGAGCCGTATAACTCTGTCAGTTGGTGCGTTGTTAACCTCGTTTCACCGGGGGCCATCGATGGCCCCCTAAATGTTTTCCGGGATAGCAGAAAAATGACGAGGCGCAGCACCGCGGTTGAGGGCTCTACCTCTCACTGCATCATTTTCCCATCATCCCTGAAATTTTTTACCCCGGGTCACCCAAGGTCAGGTCACTAGACGAGGTCAACCAAGGTCACCTCACTTCAACTTTAGAGCTATGTAAGAGCTACATTTCAATGTCGATCAATTTGACACTTCCTACACTCATGACCCCTCCAGGGTCTACAAGGTGTATATCCGGGATTTTTCGATTTCGTGCCCTAAGGTAAGGTCACGAGGCGACCTCTCCCATTGGAAAAGCATGGGGAAAAGCTGTTTCTTGATATAAAAGCCACAAAAATAATCGCAAATACTCAGACTGCTCAGAACAGCGTTTTTGGACACCCTTTCACGGATCCCAGGGGTCATATTTGCCCCTTTGACTTTTCCAAGGTCATCCAAGGTCACCAGAGGTCAAAAAACAGTATTTTGACAATAACTTTTGACCTAATTAAGCTAGAGCAGTGAAACAAACACCATCGTGTTTGTCTTGTCACTGGCTTTCATTTGATATACGGCAAGGTCACTTTCTGACCTTTCGGTGACCTCAGGTCATCTTAGGTCACGAGGTGACCTCTGGAGGTCAAACCACTGGCGGGAAGTCTTTACGTTTCACATAGCGGAAAAAGTACTGGCAATTTCCTATCAAATGTACTTTACCAGGTCTCAATAGCTCTAATGACATAAGAGTTATGCCCAGTTTGCTTAATCATTGCATATTTGAATGAAAATAGCCGATCTTGACCTAATTTGACCTCTGGAGGTCAAACCATTGACCTGAGCACTAAAACATGGGAAGTAATTTCTTACTGAATTCACGCGAGCTTTCTATTGCACTTTGCAGATTTGCGCTAACGCCCATATTTTCGGAGTTAGAGGGGAGGCCATCGATGGCCCCCCGGTGGCGCGAAGGTGGCGCCGGACCCCCGGTGGGGCGCGGGTTAAACCCCGATCGATGAGAGATCAGAAGTAAGGAGCCATATGATGGAAGATAGCTCCATGGCATTTGGCATAGTTTGTCCTGTAATGTTTCTAATGAGGTCAGAGCAGCAAGGTCAGGCAGAGCTTTTTAAACTGCGATCATTACGGAATCAACACTAGGAATTCGATAATGTGCTGTCTAAATGAAGGTGTCGCCGCCCCGGTAGCTCAGTTGGTTGTTGTTTGCTGGGATACATTTGGAAAGTCATACCTGGAATTCGTTGACCGGCGGCATTTGCTCAATTGTGTTGATTAAATGTCTATCAAAATGTAAAATGTAGCTTTAATATCGGACCATGGTGTCTTTCTGATGTTTTTGTCATTTCTCTTTCGATAGCTTTCCCAAGCTTTTTCTATTGGAGACGGTTTTTAATATTGGAGACAAATTGGCCAAACGTCGACCTCCTTTAGAGAGATAACATTTTGTTAAGCTCGATGATTTCTCACACTACCGTTCCCGGCCACGTGGGACTCCAACTGAATAGTTACCGAGCACATACTCACGTGCTCAAACCCACCAATGAGACGGTGGATGCAAACAGAGGAGTGTGAAAGCAAATGTAGTAATGAAAAACAAACCCTAAAATCAAGAGCAGAGGTGCAGAAACTTGCCAACTCGGCTAGTGGAGTTTGTGACATATTTATGAAAATTGAGGTGCATAATTGTGACAAAATAGCAATCCTGGCTGTATGGCTCAAAATCAAACCACATATTTTCGAAATAGAGAATGAAGCGTGTAGGAAATGTCTTAACTTAGCAGCTCTGTTCTTCAATTGCACAGCGTACCATTAGTGATACAACATTGGTACTGTGTTCAGTTTCTACTAAAACGAGGGACCCCCGCTGCAGAAAACCCGCAAACCGCTGTCACAGTTGCCAGATTTTAACATGCAGCCCAATGGTGCCGATTGTTAGTAGTTTGCAGAAAGTTTGCGCCTAGATACCCGAAATGTGACAGTCAATTTTTTCGAGAAATACACGATTGTGGGCATATTTAAGGCATTAACGATAACGCAGATACTTTATCAAGTACTCCTCTGTCCATTTTTGCACGTTAAGTCAGATTTACAGTTTGAGTCTCTTCGATTTAGCGGCCCCTATTTCTTCGAATTTAGTATTAAGTACGCCTAAAAGCTACTAATAAAAGTACTAAGTGAGTGAAAAAATAAACATAGCTGGGCAGCAATTCTACTTAAACTGTGCAACAGCGACAAGACAAGTTAGAAATGTTTATGTGATGCAGAGCCCAGGTAGAGCCTGCCAAAAATTTAAACAGGCGAGGAAGCCACTTCTTATTTTGAGGGCACATTCATTAGGTATATTTGAGATAAGTGCAGGCTAAAACTAGCTAGAATAAATATTGCTGCCCATGGCTAATCTAAGATGAATGTAGGCTATTGTAAGACTGGTGCACTTTCCCTTATCAAGCTTGGTTTTTCATTCCTTAGCCTGCTTGTGCCTTAGCTTATTTGTGCCCTAGATTGGTTAGATAAATTTGGAGCTGAAGGAAGTTGGGAGAGTTGGCACCAGCAACAGGCAGGCAACAACAGTGATTCAGGTGAGTTTTCATGATCAAATTATCATATCAATATTGTACAGATAGCAAATGTGTGCTAATGCATTCCTCCACAAAGTGTTAACACCCACACTGGAGAGGGGCCTGGCACTAACGTTCACTGGAGGGGCCGAGTAGGCCCCCTTCTTATCTCAGAAAATCACAGCAAATCTCAGAAAGAAATAGACTTCGAAAAACGCTGGTTGGGGGTGTGTTGCTTACTACCAGTGGTGGTAAGCAACGCACAGGACCTGAACTGCATGGAGTTAAAGCAGGATTTTGACTACACTGGATCTTTCTTTGGTATGTGAATTCCAATACCTCTGTACCTATTAGGCCAATAGACATAACTTTACATCTATGCAGGCTAGTTGCCTCAGAGTTTTTACTGCAAGAAGGAATGACCAGGCAGGTGATGATCGTGAGTGGGATGCAAATTTTAAGCATTTGATGGGTTTATAAAAATGCTACCTAAGGTCCACTTTACCAACACATTTTAGGTAGATCCAAATACTATGTTGACATTGATATTTTTGTCCCTTTTGTTGATATGTGAGATAGAAGTTTAGTGGGGGGGAGCTGTGTTTAGGGTTCCCAATTGTGTGTACATGTACGCTCCCATTAATAGATAGGTATGTTCCAAATAATAACTATTTTCATGATAATTGCTACATTTAATCATGTGGAAAAGTACCATAATTGGAAACAATCCTTCCAAAAATGGAAACTTCTTCAAAAAGGGAAATGCATGTCATTGGGGGAAACTGCGGTCAGAGTTGCCAATAATAGTTAAGACCCCAATACTGGGAAAAATGACCCACAATTGGAAATTTTCCTTCCAAAAACAAAAGCATGATCTATAAATGAAAACTCAGTTTACTACTTTCATGCTGTAATGGTTTGGTGCCAGAGCCTTGTTTGCTGCAAAGAGTAAGGGACAGTTAGAGGACATTCAGCATACTGGAAATAGTATTCAAGTATACAATTATTATTTCCAGCTTTGTGTGACAGAGGAGGCATACGTCGCATTGAGTTTGTGACAGCCAGCATACTTTCTGCACCTCTGATCAAGAGTCATTGGCTTTGTTCAGAGTAGGTCGTGACCATGCATATTTAGATCTAACTGGAAGTTAGATTCAACCGAAAAATACAGGCCTGTCCACCCGCACACCGTCATTTTCAATCCAGATAAAATTAATATCCAAGAAATGCGACTAAATTGATACAAGCTGGATCCAAATCGATATCTAAATCCGAAACTGCATGAATTCTACAGTGAGTCCAATCAAATTCAATACAGTTCACAGAGGATTGGGACATATAATCGGATATCCGATCCCTGGCACACTTTGCATCCGTCCAGATGAGGTCTCAATCATTTCAGTGTCTCCAGATGAAGTATCGGAGGTCACTGGTGCACCACCTCCTCAGTGCTTCTGGTGCCGCCATGAGACAACATGAAGCAGATATATCAGGCTAAATTTGTAAGAAAAAGTGCCCGCTCTAATTTTTTTCAGGTCTCGTCTCCTATTAGTCTTGCAGCTTTACCTAAAAAACCTTGATTTAAATAGCAAATATATCACAAACATCGAGCTCTAGTTAACCCTTGATCTCAGTGTGCAAGAAGACCGGAAAGGCCGTACGGGCCATACTGACCAAAGAGCGACGGATGATAGTTTTGTTGTAATAAGCGTATTGCACGATCAGGGTAAGCTCTAGATGAATAGTCTGCGTCTGCAATATGTCGTAAAAAAGTTCACTCACACTGCAGACTTCTGCATTAGGGGGGCGGGGGCAAAAAACAGCTGAGAACGATGGACGTGGATAAAATGTCACATTTACGACTAAGATCCCAATTCTGCTTGAATTGTACATAAGGTACTTATATCTAAGATGAAGGGAAAGTTATTGGGCACAGATTCAAGTCACGAAAAGCCAGAGGCGAAACATCAGGAGGGAAATCCCTTCCAATAAAATAATAATGCCCTCTTATTTCGGGACATTTGTGTTGTCGCCGTTATGTCAAGATGCTGGCAGGCTCTTGTCTGCGGACACGCATTAGTCAAGTTTAAATACCATTCTCTCAACAAATCCTGTGTCGTTCGATGCTTTGATATATGAATCCAAAGCTTGGCCTGTTACTGGGATTCTGATCTTGAATATATATTAGGAGAGGGTATATGGCATGTTGGAAATGTTTTCACTATATAGTTAGGCTATCAGATATTTGGCTTCATAAATAACTTCCCTGCATTTTTGGAACATTCCAGAATCTTGTATGATGCCGAGCTGAGGGTGCCTAGAAAAGTACACCCTATTTGAAGTAGTTGATATTAATAATCAGCTTATGGATATATTCAATAAATAAATGAAGGAATGAATTAATATATATGTTACTATATATATATATATATATATTATAATATCGCCTCACATGTATATTTCTTGTGAGGATTACAATAAATTGTTTTACTACACATTACGATTTAAAAAAAAAAACTATAGCTTAGGCTTAAACGGTTTCCTAATCCCACTGCTTACGTAGACCAAAATTGAGCCCGTACACTCTTACCGGAGAGTTTGGTCGGGGCAGTGTGTGCAATATAGAGCTGAACGGCCCCGTCCCCGGCGAACGGGCTGGCCATATCCATCATAGCGCGATAAATCTGTCGGCCTGGCCGAAGACTGTCGGCGACAGAACGGCTGACTGAATGCAGCGGCATCGAAGCTAGCCTCGGCGGTGTCGCGCCGTCAGAACGTCAGCGCCAACGTCACGCAGCAGGGAAGCCAGCGGCGACAGCGCGATAAGATAACGCCGCGGCCTAATGTCGTCTGCAATGTCTTGTTGAGCAGCGCGAGAAATGCTGAAGTCTGGTGTCGCCTCATGAATGGGGACACTAGATTCAGTCAGAGTGTCGGGTTGAGCTTAATTATTGAGTCTCACTAATGGCTTAATGAGCCGCGCATATCACTCTGGGAGTTGGCATTTCATTTGTGGTCATTATCATGGATACATGTATGCTGTGATTTAACAAGCAAGCAAGTCTCCAAATGTTGTATTTCCCAACACTTACATACCCTACAAGATGCTGCTGTTTTAATGTACTAAGAACAAACAAATTCATCAAACTTTTTCATGATCCTTAATTTTTCTTCTAAAGTTAAGAAATACCTTTCCGATGTTTCCCCTTCATTATTAGACAAAGATCATGCACAGAGTTTGGGGGTACCTCCCAAAACAAAAACCAAAAAACTCTTCCACCTCGAGAACGAAAACCAAGTCCAGTTATTAACTTCACAAATCGTGTTAAAGGAATTTTGGGTGACAAACATGAGCTCACATAGCAAATTATACTTCATGCATTATTGTAATGCATCAATGGAGGCTCCAGAACATGGACAATAGGGCACTGATAGTCATTATCACATATCTTTCTCCCGATGACCTTAACATGCTTAATACTTCTAATGGATGAAACGCTAAGTCCAAGTCCCGGTTCTTGGCTTACAAAATACAAAAAAATTTCATTATCTCATTGAACTTTGGCAGAAAGGGCTTCCAAGCTTTGAAATTTGGTAGGGTGTGTGCCAGTCTCTTTTCCATATATACTTCTGGTCAAAATAATGCATTATGTTGACTCTAGGCCTCCAATTTATGATACATCCATTTCCTGACTAATATTGAATTTTGGAATGGGCGACCCTGGGCAATACAAATAAGAGATATGCAATTTTTCTATACACCTATTCTCATGACCTTCATTTGGATTATGTCATTGATATATGGAGAATACATCTTGGATGTCAACTGTTCACATATTTCGAAATTTCAAGAGTGTATTGTTTAGTTCCTAATCCACCACAAGAGGCTTCAAAACATGAAAAACGGGGATTGAGTGTGTATTTGTCGTGTTTGCTCAGTCTAAAAAGTGCATGTGATATAGTAGACGTGTGCCAATGCGGCCGAGCTAGGGTGGCTGGATTGGTAGAATTGCAAGGAGGCCCTTTCTGCATTTCTCGAAAAGAGGGAGTAATTGGTAGCTTTGTCTTCATTGAGAGTAAAGCATCCTTGCCCAAAGGAGGGCATGGAGAAAGAGCTTTGTAGATTCAACCGTGAAGGTTCTTCTTACCATACCATAGCACACCACACCATGTATCTTCCCGGAAACAAAACAAAAGAACACTCAAACATAACGATCGGCGCAAAAGCACAAATGTGCTTAACTGGAGGCGCCTTTCGATGTTTCCACGATGCTGTTTGCATTCAAAACGCCGCCTGGTCCGTCAGCTCCACTGCTGGTGTGAGATGCCACCGACCCGCGAGACACTGGCGCATCTAAATAGTTCTAACAGTAAATTTTGACAATAGCTTCAGAATCAAGATCGGAATCGTTTTGTTGAAATAATAAATTTGAACGTTTCTTGATCTACTGCATAGTCCTGTCTACTAGGTAAAGAATGCCCTTTTAAGGTTACATCTAGTTTTTTGGTATTGTTGAGATAGCAAAAGTTGTGTTCATTATTTCCGATATTCGGTTTGATAGTTGCCGTCTCTGATTCACAAAAAATGGGCAGTGAAGAAAATGTGTAACGGGTCGACTATGCTTCCAGTCATAAGCATTACCACCGGAAAAAAGTGAGGGGCCAGCCAAACTTCAACCTGACGCTGACATAAAAACTTTCTACGATACACGATAGGACCAAAAACTGTTCAAATTAGGGCTCCTCGTTGCCTTCCGCAGCGGCTGGTTATGAAAATTTCAGGTTTTCTCCCATTTTGGCTGAGATCAGGAAATTTTTTGCTAAAACGTGGAGGGCAGGCCCCCCTGTCCGACGCCTATGCTTCTAGTAGTCACATAGGTGATGATATTCATTATGACACATTACTGCTCGCCAGGGCAATGAAAGCCGCTTTTGTTTAGTATAGCTTTGCATTCTGGAACAACCTTCCTGAATTGATGTTTGCTAACGGATGATTTCTTATAGTAAATAGTCTAAAATCGAGAATATTTTTCAGGCTTTTTTCAGCCATGAGAACATAACATAAAAATTCTGAGAAGTTGGCCCCATTTGTCATGTACTTGAACCCTCTGAGCCGAATAATAGAAAATAATTCACTAGCATAGCCTTACACAAACTATCCAATTAATATCCACATATCAGACACATTTAGCACGATATAAATGCTATAACGACGCACCAGCTGCTGAGTTCATTTGGCGTCGGAGGGGGCAGTTAGGCTGGGCTAAGCTTGAGGTAAGCTAGTCCTAAGCTGGGACAGGGCACTAAACGCTGGGACCCGCGACACGGCACATACAGAATGCCACGGATTGAAGGCGCGCACTAACCAGCAGCAGCACTCGGAACCCCTCTCCCGGCCTCAAATATATCGGGATGTGCGAATTAAAACGTCCAGCTGTGATAGTTACTCCAGCAATTCAATTTTTCTTCTACGCGTGGATGCTGGGGACAGCACAACCAAAGCTTAATCACCACATATGCAGCTTTGAGAGCATCAGGCTCGGGTACTCACACAAGCACGTGGTAGACAGCGGCAGCCCGTCCTCGCGGCCTCTCCAGGAAGTTGTAGATCTTGCCCTGGATACGCCGGTACCGGTGGTCCCGGCGAGTGTTCTTGAGGTGCAGCGGCTTGCCTAGCAACGACATCCTGGGAGATCGGTGGCGACGGCAGCGGTAGCCGTCCAGATCGTCTTCACTGTCGACGGGCGGGGGGAGGGTCAGCTGCAGCGACAGAGGGAAAGAGAGCGAGGGCGAGCGAGGGCGAGCGAGAGCGAGAGAGGAGAGAGAGGGGGTAGGGGGGTGGTATGTGAGCGGGAAGGGGAGAGAGCGATGGTACACAAAATAAAAAGAAGGGTGGATATTTGCAAAAACATGCTAAAAAGGTGCAAAGCAACACCATAGATGCACTAGTAGCGGTGAGAAGTACTGCAACGTGTTCCCACTATTCCACTCAAAGCACCATCCATCATTAAGTTGGGTTGAGGAGTCGGCCATTATCGGAATGAGCGCTGGTAGCTCGGACCACTTGGATGGGGCTTGGATGGATCAGTTGGGTCCGGCTGGCTCGGTTGGGATCGGGGTGGCTGGATTGGGGCCCGGACAGCTCGGATAGGGCCCGGACGGCTCGGTTGGGGCGTGGACGGCTCGGTTGGGGCGTGTACGGCTCGGTTGGGGCGTGGATGGCTCGGTTGGGGCAAAGACGGCTCGGTTGGGGCCCGGACGGTTCAGTTGGGGCGTGGACGGATCAGTTGGAGCACGGTCAGCTCGGTTGGGGCCCGTGCAGCTCGGTCGGGCCCGGACAGCTGGGCTGGGGCCTGGACGGCTGAGTTTGGGTCCGGGTGGCTGGGTTGGGGCCCGGACGGATTGGTTGGGGTGTGGACGGCTCGGTTTGGGCCCGGGCGGCTGTGTTGGGGCCCGGGCGGATCGGTTGGGGCCTAGACGGCTGTGTTGGGGCCCGGGCGGCTGTGTTGGGGCCCGGATGGCAGGGTTGGGCCTGGCCGGCCGGGTTGGGACCTGGACAGCTGGGTTGGGGCCCGGGCGGCTGGGTTGGGGCCTAAACAGCTGTGTTGGGGCCCGGGCGGCTGGGTTGGGGCCTATACGGCTGTGTTGGGGCCTGGCCGGCTGGGTTGGGACCTAGACGGCTCAGTTGGGGCCTGGACGGCTGGGTTGGGGCCCGGGCGGCTGGGTTGGGGCCTGGACGCGGCGGGCCGGGGACATCGGGCAGGCATCAGGACTGTGCCGGTCTGCATGTCGCCGCCTGTGTCCCAGACGAGCGATGAGAGTGATCGCCGGGCGCTGTTGCCAAGGCCGACGCAGAGACGCCACTTTTTGCCGCCCAATCGTTATTTTTAGTTCGCATCGATCATGTTTTTCCATTATATGGACATATCCAGTCTCTTTCGATCTGTTATCGTTCAGATTTATTGACAGGATTTGATTTAATTAAATAGCAAATGTAACTACATCTAGCAGAGCATACGAGCCAGTAGAGGCAGACACAGTGTAGCTGTCGATAATGTTGTTTTTGTCCACAGCTGATGCTCAGCCTCAAACATAGTTTACAACTTTGAACAACGCCGACCACCTAACGTCTGCTTCCTCCGAATATGACAGCCTACGGAGCATTCCATGTTGAAAGAAATAAGTAGCAACTACTAAATGCACTTTGCGGAACTACTTAACAACTCGTTTCTTCGCCGACAGATTGTATTCGTTCGCACAGCTGCCTGTCGCAGGTGCCGTATACTACATATGCGTAGGTATGCATGTAGCCGTAGGGAGGTACTCTATACCGGGTGTTTCAGAAAGATGATTCACAATTTGTTCTGCTCTAGATAAGAACAGTCCACCTTAGCAACC
Organism: Lepas anatifera; assembly: GCA_034440635.1. Taxonomy (NCBI): domain Eukaryota; kingdom Metazoa; phylum Arthropoda; class Thecostraca; family Lepadidae; genus Lepas; species Lepas anatifera. The sequence goes on along the minus strand of JAOTON010001187.1, from coordinate 570,946 downwards.
AAGTATAAGACACCAGTTTATCCAGAAAATGTGAAAATCTACATCTGCATCACATAAAATAATTTACACAGAAGTTACTGCACCTTATAATAAGCAAACACTCAGATCCTGACTGAACAGTAGAAGAAACACTCTAAAAAAATCCTAAGCTGCTGAACAATATTTAGTTTCAGCGATTATGGGGGCCGGGGTGGCCTAGTGGCTGCGTTACCAGTCTTCGGATAGGATAGCATGGATTAACGTGGGTTCTATCCCCACGGCGGGAAACCACCTTCCGTGTCCGATCTGACCCGGTGGAGAGGATCCTTAAACACCCACGCCAATACTCCCTGTAATTGGGGAAGTATGCCTGTTGGGAGTGGCCCCGAATAAAATAAATAAATAAACAAAACTGTTTTAATATTGACCAGCAAATCAGCACAAAGCTGCAGGACTCGGATATCAGAGCGGTCGAACATAATCATGGCAAGGCCTATGCACAGCTCACATGTGTGCCAAAGCATCGACAAGGAGGGCCCCTCGTCACCATCAAAAAACATCGCTGAATGCAGACTCCAATAAATGATCCAATTTGAGAAGTAAGACAGTCCTGGCGAGGGCCGAGTATGGGTACAGAAAAATACAGAAAAAGAACCACCCCGCATACACACAACTGCCCTGATTAAACCTCGCCCGCCACGGGTCCGGCGCCAGCCTTGCCGCGCGGGGAAGCATCGATGCCCCCTGCGACTCCGAAAGTATGAGGGCTGCTGCAAATGTGAGAAGTGCGTTTGAAAACACATCTAAATTCGGTATCAGTTTGTGTTAATCACTACATCCCTCTCGCCAATGGTTTGACCTCCAGAGGTCAAGTCAGGTGGAGTAAAGTCATTTCCATTAAAACGTGTAGTGCTGGGCACAGTTACCATCCAAAAACGACTACTGAGGTTTGAAAAAAATGTACAAGGCACTGTCATGGTTTTCTCCAGTACGTTGAACAATAGCACCTCACGACAACAGTTTGACCGTTAGAGGCTGGTGAACATCAGGTATACTTGTGCATATTATGCTGGTGAATACCAAAATACAAAACTCTGAAACCTCTGATGGCCCCTCAGATACGTCAAAGGGCAAATATCGCCCCTAGAAGCTTTAAAAGGGTGAAAACCAGCGTGTCCCTGAAAATTTTCATCCCTTTGCATTCGTTTTGATGACTTTTAAAGGACAGCAAATATTTTCCCGTGCTATTTCAATGGAGGTCACCTCTTGAACTGACCCCAGGCCAGCGACAAAATTCCTGATATGCATTTTGTAATAATAATTAGAAAAGGATACCAAGTGTAATGGGTTTCCAGCCAATCATTTCTAAAATTGAGGTAAGATTCCAAAGCTAAAGTGAGGTCACCTTGTTGACCCTCGCCTGGTGACCTGACCTATTATGACCTGCACCTTACATTTTGTTAAGAGTTGCAAACAGAATCAAGCGGCAGGTACAGTAAGAACGACGGTGCCCCGCACTGCCATTTGTCCGCAGTCATTGAAAAACCTTAGGGGCATTGATGGATCCGTCTAAGGAGCAAGGGCTAACCAAGATTGGCCTGAGCAGTTAGAGGGAAAAATCGATGTCACCTATTCCCAGTCCCATGTAGGGGTCTAAAAGAGTAACAGTGGATACCAGCGTGTGACAGCGGCTATCGTATAGACACAGGGGGCAATAATAATGGTAGACATAGGATCCATTTCAGTCAGCTAGCTGTCGAGTTGGGATCCAGACTCCCTTCATGGATCCTAAAGGACTGCGCAAAAGCCCGGTTATCAGCATGAGTTTTGGCCAGCCTGAGGAGTTTCTAATAACTGTCAAAACTGCCACGTCAGGTTCCCGACTTATCAGAGAAGGCCCACAGACCTCCAAATAAGAAAGCTGGCTCCTAGCTGGGATGAGAGGTCCTGCTGGATGCGCGCGAACCGAGCCATGGTGAATGGTAGCCTATTCAACCACGGGATCCATATCAGTGGTGGAGTCCAGGTAAAGCGCGCAACAGAACTTCCTGCTAAAACTATCCACAGGGGGCCCACTGCCCGGGGGCGCAGCCACAGTTACGTCGAGATTGGGATTTAACGACGTACCAAATGCCACGGTTATACGGCTTACGTCGAGATTGGCAGGGTTGAAGGCTATATGTGATTACTTATCCAATATCTGAGCAAAGGCAGCCAGAGCGCCGAAACGGAGCGTCTAAGGAAAATCAGACGCTTGACCTGTCCTGAAAGGTGGCCTGTTAACCTACAGTCATGCAGGTTGGCACCAAATGAGAGCACCTGGTGATGATCCGCACGCTGATTTCGCCGCCAAGCTCTACACAAAAAAATCGGGGTTAATCGCGATGGGGTTGCAACATCACCCCCCTCCGTCATCTGTAATAGTGATGATGGTGAAAGGCAGAATCGTGCTAGGGCTGACCTAGCCTAGTGATTTAAGATGGAATGGAGTGGACTTTAAATTCTGTGGATGCATTCAAATAACCGCACAAAAGCAGCTATGACAGGTTCCGAACACCTCAGAACAAATGTTTGAGTCATACTGAACTACTTCCACTTTTCCCCATATTGATATTTAGCAAACCGACATAGAAAGCCGACATGTTGTTGTTGTTGTTGTTGTTGAAATTTGTATTCGATAATGCACACATGTAAACAAAACAAAAAAATCATGCGATTGGCGCAAATGCCCTGAGGGCATATAACAAGGCACCTCTCGCAAAAATACAAAATACACGATGGTAACGTCATAACCACAACCGTCCACGCCGACACACCCCGCCCACCGGCCACCGAACCACAGGATGAAATACCCCACCGGCGCGAGCCGCCTCCAGCCTCCCGACGATGCCTAGGCCACCAGGTTTACCGTTATTTTTGGAAACGTTTTGATTCAAAAATGAATTTCTGAAACGCTAAGGCAATACCAAGGCTCTCTCCGTCACTGATTTCATGCCCATCGAGAAGTATCCTAACTTTCTTTTCCTTGGGTACTTGGGAGAAATCTATTCTGAGAAGTTCTGAGATAGTGCGATATAACTTGTTTCGGCTCTCTCCATGCAGGTTACACTGGGTGATATAATGGGTTACCGTTTCAAAGGCGTTGCCGCAGGCGCAGCCGGGATGATCAGTTTTTTTTAATGGCAAACATATGTGCGTTTAAATCTGAGATACCTAACCTAAGCTTTGTGTGTAGTGTGTTGCCGGTTTTGGAGCCATATGAGAAAAATGCTGTCGCAGGTTGAGCGTTCATAAGTTTGCTTAATTCTTTTCTGAATTTTTTAACTGTAGGGGAGGCACGAATCGTCCCTGGTAGTTTGTTCCAAAGTGTGGTGGTTGCTGAAACAAACGATCTTTGGAACAAAGAAGTTCGGTTTTGGGGGAGGGAGAGCGTCAGGGCGTTGCGTAGTCTTCGGTCTGTGTCTTGCTGTCGGGTGTGGGAACCATGTTAACTATAAATTCTGGGAGTCGATCGTTATTGTTAACAAGTCGATGGTATAAATTTAGACGGTGTATTTTGCGTCTAGCTGCTAACGTGTTCCATCCTAGATCTGATCGTAGTTTTTTCGAAGATGCTCTGAACGGTGTGCCTGTAATGAGTCTCATAGCTCTATTTTGTAATAATTCGAGACGGTTGGCATCATAAAAGGTTAGCTGAGGGCCATAGACAGTAGGTGTCCCAGAAAATCAAAGTGGTGATAAACTTTCCAGCACATGACGCCCCGTTACCCCATGAAAATACATTTGTAAAGTTTTATTTCATTTCGGGTATATTTACTGGTAGCACAAAATGTCGACTTTGTGTGACAGGAGTGATATTGACCACCTGAGCATTGATGCTAGGTCTTCTCTTCCTCAGGTTCCTTCTTTCCTTCCTGCCTCCAACAATGCCGCGTGCCGGGCTCGGCGGTCAAAAGATCCGCTTTGATCGAACTCCCGAGACCTTCCGGCAACAGGCTGCCGTCTCGGAAGGAGGTGTTGGCAGTATTAATGTACCATCATGTGGATTTGAAGGAGGTTGTCGCGACAGCTTCGGATCTACCACCAGTAAGATTCTACGTGTGGCAGAAGGCTAATTCCCGCATCTGATTCATCGTACGTCAAAAGAAAATCTTAAAGCTTTCAGCGACTTCAAAGGAATCAAGACGAAGGATCGCAGACAGAGACGGAGGTGACAAAGCGAGGGATTTTCAAAGATTCTTTAGAAGAAGTCTCGACGTGGCCCACGCGAATGCCCTACCTCAAACATACCAAGGAGGACAAGGAGTTCCTGAGGTCCCAAAGGGAAGACAGAATGAGCTCTCAATGGCGGGGTCGACCGAACTTCAGTGAAGAAGCAGGAACGGGCCGGCGAAGAGGAAGCGAGAGATCGACCGACGAGAAACGAGGCCGCAGCTGTTCCTACATGCGCCTGGAGAAGATGTCATTCTCGAGACATCTTCGGAGTCGTCATCGTCGACCGAATCGACGATATACGTTCCTCGGTCCAACGCCGCAAATACAGCGTCCACCGCCAGCGAACAAGCTAAACAAGGAGATGACCCTGTCATGGGATCGGGACAACCGTCGGTTCGGGCTGCCACCTCGTCATTCGCAGCGGCTGCCATCGCTCTGGACATAACACACGAAGACCTTGTCCCGCCCCGTCACGCGCCGAGTAAATAACAGAGAGGAGATCGCGGCTTCACGGGCTGGACACGGAAGTACCTGGTCCTCCACTGGGACGGAAAGCCCTCCAATATCACGAACGGTAAGTCACGGAGGAGAGAATTGCAGTCTTGGTCACGGGGAGGACACAGAGGAACTCCGGGCGTCCCTGTCTCCGTGATGGAACAGGAAGAGCCGTGGCCGAGACTGTCTTCAAGCTGTTCGGGAGAATGACGAAACCCGCATCATGGCAGGGGTTCGACACCACGGCGTCAATACGGGCTCGTGAAAGGGCGTGGCGCGGATCGAGCGTGAGCTAAACGCCCCTGCCGTTGGCATGCCGACACCATGTCTATGAGGTTGTGCTGCAGGACGTCTTCCAATGCTGCTATGGTCCCTTTGGCCCGGATATTGCCCTCTAAGAAGCTGCAGGCACGATGGCCACTAATCGACCAGAGCAAGGTCAGGCCCGGACGCGACCCTTCGGCCGAGCAGAAAACCCGACGTCAGTCCAGACCAACCTCTGCGCCAGCTCTTGGGGGCTGGATCTCATCCGCGCGAGGACTACCAAGATTGATCCAGCTATGCCTCGTGTTCCTGGGCGGTGACATGCCGAAGTATTTCAGAGCTCCTGGCGCGTATCACATGGCCCGCTGGATGGCGAAAGGGATCTACGCCATCAAGATCACGCTCTTCGCCGATCAGCTCAAACTGACCAGTCGGGAAAAGGAGGGAATGATGAAAGTCTCGATGTTCGTGGCAATGGTGTACATCAAGTACTGGAACGAAGCGACCATTGCCGCCCACGCCCCGAAGAACGACAGCGACTTCATCCGTGACCTAGCAGACTATGAGGATCGGAGCGTGGCTGCCGTCGCCGACCGGGCCATGCGCCGACATCTGTGGTACATGTCGGATGACCTGATCGGACTGGCGCTCTTCGACGAGAGGTAGACGAGGGGAGAAGATCGCCATCGTTCAGGCCATGAAAACACAACCGGCCTTGAAGGTTAGCTCACGACGACTTCAGGGAAAATCTCAACCTCCAGAGGCCACTTTCCACCTGGGCAACGGTCCGGTCGTCGAACCTCATCAAAGGCCTTCTGGGAGATCAGACCTTCCTCGACGAAAATGTGACAACATGGCCGTCCAACCCCCTGTACCAGCTGGCCCAGAAGCGGGTTGCCACCCTCCGTGTAAGTAACGACGTAGCCGAGCGTGGCATCGCCCTGGTAAAGCGATTCCTTGGTCGGCGGACTAAGAGTGAGGAGCAGACGCAGTTCCTTCTGCAAGCAGTCCGCTCCACACACGGGCAGTGCCAAGGAAGACAAAGGACAGTTGAAGACCAAGGTGATCAAAGACTGCTAAGACAGATGTCTGAAGAGACGCTTCACGGACCGGAGACTCATTAGCGGACGCAGCTCCTGCTGATTAGAGACGCCGCTCCTCCCAGACACAGCTCCTCCCAGACTCCACAAGACACAGGAGCAGGCAAAGACCAAGGCCTAAGACAAGGACATCTCCAAATGGCTCAAGAGTTGGTGAACGGGCCCTAAGAGACCAAAGACTTGTTAGTTTATGTTATTGCCATAACTTGTGTCTGGACCTCGTCTTGGAATAAATTATCCTCCGTATTTTACCTTTTTCTCCTTCGTGACGTTTTCTGAAAAAATCAATAATTTTGTGCTACCAAAAATACTGACCGATTTTGATGAAACTTTCCAGAATCATTTCTACACATATACGAACAGGGGCGAAGTGTGCTGACATCGATACCACCAAGTTGATTTTACACTTATAAGGCTTGGGACACCCTAATAGACAGTGTCACAATAGTCGAAAATCGGTAGCACATAAATAGTATAAAGTTGTGTCAGAATGTGTCGAGGTAAAAACTGGGCCACGGGGTATAGAGGGCTTAGAGATCGATTCACCCTTAAAGTAATTTCGTTCACGTGGTCGTGGTATCTGAGGTCACTGGATAAAGTTATACCGAGATGCTTATGACTGTCCGTGTGAGTTATAGCGTGACCCTCAAACCTGAGCTGAAGCTTTTTAGGGTTAGTTCGGGTTGAAAAAGTCTGTTGAATTGTTTTCGAAGCATTGAAAGTAATTAGCTAACTTTTAGCGTAGCGTTCAATCGTGTTCAGGTCGTTTTGCATGGAGCTCTGTGCTAAAGACGGGTCCTGCGGGTTATACTGGGCGTAGATTGAAGTGTCATCTGCGAAGAACAATATTTTGTTTGTGGTTTTGTCTGCTAGGTCGTTTAAATACATCAAAGCTAGCAAAGGGCCAAATACTGAACCCTGTGGACATCCTGCGTTGATGGTCACCGGAGAAGAGAGAGATTGGCCTATTTTAACTTGTTGTGTTCTGTCCTTAAGGTAAGATTGTAACCAAAGCAATAAATTTCCAGTGATTCCAAACTCGTATTGACACTTCAGGAGCAGGCCTCTGTGCCAAATTGTATTGAAGTATTTTGCAATGTCCAAATAAACTGCGGTGAAGTCGTCGCCATCGTCAAGAGTCTTATATAGTTCGTGGGTTAGGTAAGTCAGCTGAATTTCCGTGCTATGTCCAGGTCGGTAGCCGCTTTGCTTAGGAGAAAGTAGGGAATTGCTGGTGACGTGGGCATAAATTCTGTGGAGGATAATTTTTCCAAATATTTTTGATAATATGGGACGGAGACTGATTGGTCTATAGCTCTGTGGGTCAGATGGGGATACTTTCTTTTTGAATATTGGGTGTATAGTCGCCTGCTTCCACATAGTTGGGTAAACACCCAATTGTAGTGATTTGCTGAAAAGGGCAGTGAGCGGCTCATAGATAAGTACTGCAGCCATCTTAATGATACGCGCCGGAAGCTGGTCTGGGCCACATGATTTTGAAACGTCAATCGCGTTAATCAGTTTTAGAACCTCACGTTCCGAAACTATAACAGTAGAAAGTGACGGCAACTCCCTGTTTCTAGTTATTTCAGGATTTATATCATCATCGATATCCAGTGCTGATAAAGACGCAAAATATTCATTTAAAATGTTCGCCTTAACCCCATCTTCAACTGTCATATTGCCGGCTGTATCGACTAATGGTGGTACACTGGATTCCGAATGACGACCAATAATTGATTTTAGTGTTTTGTGGTATTGGTATGGATTTTGCTTGAATTTTAAAAGATAATTGATTTTTGTCTGAAGGTATCTGGTCTTAACCTGCCTATTCAGTTTTGTCACATAATTTCTCTGCGATCTCCATTTTTGCCAATCATGGATACAATTCCGCTTTTTTGCTAGTTTGAAAAGTCTATCACGTTTCCGGATATTGCGCAGAATTTCTGATGTTATCCAGGGCTTGTTTTGTTTTGTTAGGCGTATCACCCTAGTTGGGAGGGCATTCTGGGCTGCGCCCAAGACAACATCCGTGAATCCACGGGTAGCTTCATCTATGGTTTTAGACAGAATTTCATTCCATCGACATCAAGCCATCGACATCGACAACACATCGACATCAAGCCCGACCAAAATCGAACTGAAAAACAAGCGACATAAAAGTAGCATAACTAAGAGCTTATATTCAAACTGAGTAGTATTTCATCCATATTTTCCGTCAGCATCCAATTTGTCCGGTCGTGGCAGCAGCATCCCACGCCCGAAATTGTTCCACCGAAACGGAAACACGGTATGTGACAGATTCAAAGACCAAACCGAGAGAACCATGTAAGGTTTCAAATATTTATTTCCAAGGTGTTCGTTGGAAACGACTATAGACCATTTCATCGGTTGTCGCGGTGATCTTTTCAAGATCTAGAAGATCATTAAATATCAATTATATAGCTGTCTCAAGCATACTGATGCTACGTCAGATTTTTTTCATCTGGGTCTTTCCTACGCATTGATGTTTCAAGAGTAATCTAAATGGCTTTCAAGCTCCAATAACTTATCTTACTCACAGCACGGATAAAAACGCTGACTTTGACCCGCAAGAACACCATTACGTTACTCAGCAAGAGACATCAAGTAAATCTCAATGGGGAGAAATCCTGCTATATGGGCTTCATTTTCCCCAAGAATTACAGAAACTTAAACATCTCTTTCACATCATAACAAGATTTCACATCTACAAAGTATGTTACTTCACGTCTCATCCAAGGTCCACTCAGAACCAAATGGAAAGTACCGTGCCAATCGATTTCGCCCGTTCAGGCTCGGCTTGGGTGTTCTCGATCGGAGTGAATGGGGAGCAAAGAATAGTGCCAAAATAATGCAATACTGAAATATACAATTTTCCTGCACATTTAGATCTCCCAGCCTGCTTTAAATTCTAGGAACCTTACGCGTTACCATCGCCTTTCGTGAAAGAAATGAGAACATTCAGGCCGTCTGATTTTCCATGCATCGACTCGGAATTGATGCTTCAAGTATGTACTAAAATTTTAGGAATTGTTATTTCCATTGCTTTCTTACATGGCTTTCGAAGAACTGTGTTCGCCATGTTCGATATTGGCCAAGGCCAGCAACCAATAATAGAGTGGAATTCAGTGATGCCAGTTATGCAGCTATTGTTGTGCCGTATCAATACACGGAACAATGGCTCATCCATTAACACGCGCAGTGGATGGGGTCCTTAAGTGCTCCTCCCTCTATTTTCCGAGGTAGCCGGAGAACCGTTCGCCGCCAGAAAACGCCACTTAGGTACATTTTAGAGAGTTCATGAGTGCGTTGATTAGTGAAGAAATTTTGCAAATCTGTCATTCATTTTCTTACTTATAGACTTTCAAAGTCAGACCTATATTTTGACACCGTCGCAGTCGCGCGGTCGAACCAGTTCGCCTGCACTGTGAACCGGGGGGTGACCTCGTAATGTCATATAATCCGCTTATATGTCAATGTAAAACCCACATGAAGGTCAACTTCAAGGTCAAAGGTCACAGTTCAAGGTCATTGACCTCAGTATTCCGGTCAAATGGAATTATTCAGAATGACGTATTCTATACAATGACTTAATAGTTAAGGCTACTCAAGGTCGAAGGTCTTTTTGACTAGGGTCAAAAGGCCAAAGTCTTTTTCGAGGGCAAACCTCATTTCCCGCCCAAAGGCAGCTAAAGTGCCAATTATGTTCTAAATTATTGGGAATATCTAATAAAGTTACGTCACAGGTCATTGACTTTCAATAACCTTGACCTCAAAATTTTAGAGAACATTGTGCGGGACCTTCCCTCTATGACCTTAGGTCCACTTTTGGCGCATTGCCGGTTTTTCCCGTATAATCACGTTATTTCCCAATAGGTCTTCAGCATGGCCCAGATTTGACCTTTACGACCTCATTTAACCTTGAAGATATTGACCTAGGTTCAAAAATCTTTGCCATAAGATAAATCACTATCGACCCCATCCAACCCCTAACGGGCGCTTTTCTAGCCCTCTTGGTTTCTGATGAAATCTGGGGGCACTTTAGGATCCCCTCGAGTGCGCTTTGGCGTCAGACCCCTCCCCACTGGGCGTATCAACCCATCAGAGTATGCAAATGTCATCAATTCATGACAGCAATACAACTTCATGTAACATGGATCCATCAAGTGAAAACTTTTCTGCTTTTTTAGGCTCTAAGCTGATCGATTTGAAAATTTCTAAACATGATGACCCCTCCAGGGTCTAAACAATTTCTTGTCGGGATTTTTCGATTTGGTGACTTGAAGCCAGGTCACGAGGTGACCTCTCCCATAAAAACATGGGGAAAAACTGTCTTATGATCTATAAAAAAATGAATGAAAATGCTCAGCTTGCTCACCAAAGCATTCTTGGCCATACTTTCACAGATTCTAGGGGCGATATTTGCCCTTTGACCTATCTGAGGTCATCAAAGGTCACTAGGGGTCAAGAAGAGTATTTTGGAGACAAATTTTGACCTAATCAAGCTAGAGCATTGAATTAAACGTCATCGTGAATGTCTCGTTATTTGCTTTTATTTGGTATACGGCAAGATCACATTCTGACCTTCCGTGACCTCTGGTCATGTTAGGCCACGAGGTGCACCTTGGAGATGAAAATACTGACCGGAGGTCATTATGTTTCAAATAGCAGAGAAAGCCGGGTATTTTCCTATCAAAAGTACTTACTACATCTCAATAGCTCTAATGGCATGAGAACTATGCCCAGGTTTCTTAAGCATTGAATATTTTAGTGGAAATAGCGTATCAAGACCCAACTTGACCTCTAGCTCTGGAGGTCAAACTATTAACCTGAGCGTTTAAACATGCAAAATAAAATCATGCTGAATTCACACAAACTTTCCAATATACTTGGCAGATGTGCACTAACCACCATATTGTCGAGGTGAGAAGGGAGGCCATCGATGCCCTCCCGGTGGGGAAAGGTGGCGCCGGACCCCCGGTGGGACGCGGGTTAATCCATAATATTTCCAAGATGATGCCCAAATATTTAATTTCATATAACACAACTAATACATTCATATAAACACAACTAATACGCCAAAACGTGGGACGTTCCGCTTTAACGAGCCCGGCTTGCCAAATTTAATGTATCACCGCTCAGCCTATGCGTTCCGCATTCGGGCGCCGCCGCCTAGTGGCGCTCTCATCACAACACGGCAGACTGACCGCTTCATTCGAGCCTGCCATCTTCCAGCACAACAGTATTGTTTTCGCGACGAGCGCGACTACAATTCTGGCGCGCTTCGGGCGAGCCTCGGCGCCGCACTCTGTAAATCTACCATCCGACAGCGCGCTACGGCAACACCAAGTCCGGGCCAAAACGACGCGCGCCAAAGGAAATGGCGCCGCTAAGCGCCACCATACGGCAGAGACTAATGGCTGCAATGCGCTACTAGTGCAGTTGAACATGATGATGCTGCAGTACATACATTGTGTGTGACTCCAGTTGAGCCGGAGGCAACAGCCCAGTTGCGATAACACAATAAAATCAAATCGCGGTTGTAACAGTCATTTTCGTACATGATGCGGTCGGTAGAAAAGAAACAAGACCTTTCCATTCATTCATGATTGCATCAAAACGCTTAATGTTATGCAGATAAATAATACAATTTCCAGATTTTCCTTACTCCTTCCTTAATCTCAATTCTTGAAGGCACACCATTTTCCGTTACAACTCTCCGAATGTTTAACGAACTGATTACCTCTCGGACGCTATTGAAGTGTTCATTTAATAGCATTGCAACGGGTGCCCCATTTTGGCTGGAAAATGTATCAGGGGCTTGCTGGCCATAGTTTTCAGTTCCTAAAAATAACCCGTATCATAACAAGACTATTCCATCTCGTTTTGCAGTCTATCAAAACCTGTTCATGCCGAACTTCATCCGTAAACTGCTTTTGAAGGCCGCCATTCTGAATCAGGCGATATTGTGACTTTCTAAGCCATGGCACGACTTCTCTCAGTTGGCAAATATTTTGGTCGCTTCGTCCAACCGCTTTCAAGCAGCTGATCTTCAAACCCTTAAGTTCTCATTCGTCCTCATCTTTACACTTGTGGTCACTGACCTCTCCGTAGAGAGCATCCACCACATGACCAGGTGAAGTTCAAGTACTATATACCGTTGTTGCATGCAAGGATGAAGTCGTCCAAATCTAGTCATGATATATGATGCTATTGATATATATTAATATGCTCTTCAGAATGTCAGGTTTATTGTTGTTGATCTAGCACCTTTTTCTATATTAAAAACACGACAGGTACTGCCAGATTGCTATGGCGCAGAGGAGGCAATGGCAGATGTAGACAATGGATATAGCTTGTCCAAACACACCATGCGTTGTTCCAAGCTGAAGCCGCACATCTTCAGACTCTCGTTCAACATGTCCACACACTTTGATGCCTGCATTGATCCCAGGCATCCGATTTCATTCCAAGTTAGTCATTCCCAAATGAAAGCAAGAGCTAACACTCACATAGGGCCTACCTTGAAGTGATGTGTAACTGGAAATGGGAGTCGCTAGTACGAGTCTACATTGTTTTGAAGGCCAGATATTTCTATTATTATTATCTTCTGATAGTGCTTCATGACACGAGCTCTCAACCTGTCCGCTGACGCGGAAACGTTTTGATGATCATTAGAGCCATCAGCTTTGACATCTTGAGAAGTACAGAATACACTGACATCTTTTTCCAACATACTAGACCCAGAATAGCATCAAATGAGACAACACTTCCCAGGCATGTGTGCTTCCTGGACTCTACGTTGCATTTTTGTTCCAGAGTTTGTACGTGTCTTGCGTCCTGGAGGCTGAGCGTCTTAGAACACCATCATCATTGCACTGTCTATCGCTTTGTAGTTTGAGTTTGTAGATCCATGTGTAAACTGCCTTATCTTTGAAAATATCGTCCATTAAGCTTCTTGGTCTCGGCTCTTGAACATTTCCAAACCCCCGTGATTTTAAATCCCTTGAATTCTTCCCCGTCCCCTTAAACAACTAGGCACATCCTAACTTTGAGTTCAGACGCAGTCCATACCAGATAAAACACCTAACACACTCATACACTGATGCTATTGCTTTCTTTTGTTCGCCTCGTGGACGAGAGACACGAGCTCGTACCAACTGTTGCGCAAGATGATCTCATCAAAGAACCTTAACTTGATGTTGCAGAACAGATGGCAGCCGCGACAGAACATGGTTCGGAATGTTTTTGAATCCCAGGATTGGTGGCGTTTCCGGATAAGGATGGAAATGTCACCGGGATCCCGATCCACAGTTTGCAATCCCAACCGGGGACTCTGGGGCCGTAGCCCGGCCAGAAGGGTGAAATAATAGACTACGCTCTCTCTCTCTCCCCCTCTCTCTCTCTCTCTCTCCCCTCTCCTCCCTCTCTCCCTGGCAGTGGGTGCGTTATTAAGCCCCCTCTCTCTCACTCTCACTTTCACTCTCACTCACTTGTGCGAAGGTATATTCTTTACCAAACACAAATAATTCATTTGATGACATATCAAACGTATTTACAAGGAGGCTAATTACGCAATGGCTATTCAGTACTGTTGACATGCACTTTCAGTTTTAAAAACAGATGCCATAGAAGCGTTCCCGGATACTTTAACGGCCTGGTAGTTATATCAAGGAATTTATCAAAGAGACCTCAAAGAATGGGAACACCACAATTTCTGAGATTACCCGGAGGCCCCAAAACGCTCCTTTTCAGCGAACGAAGTAGATATAATACACTTACATTACAGTTCACACCCGAGGCATATTTCTTAAGAGAATATGTTGCATATACAAAACTAAACTAAATCCTGACGCAAAGAGTATAAAGACACAACAAATGACATGAAGGTAGTTTATCGCAGCAAATGGTGAGGCAGAGAGAATAGACCGGCGATTAAGCAGACAAGCAAGGAGCTAGGAATGCATAGCCTTGTGGAAATGATTTATCCTGGCCGAGTAGCCATTGCCTGGCAATCAACGAGCAGACACTTCCCATTAATCCTAGCGTGATTGGGCGCACACGTCAAAAACTACAGCCACATTTACAGACTCTGAGCAGGGTCTGTGGATAACCAACCAATCCGCAGAGCGATAATTCCAGGATAGGTTGTCCAGTGACTTATCGTCCTTAACATCGATTTCAGTCAGGTCCTAAATAAATCACAAACACAGAGACAAAAACACTCTACAAAGACCATCTTCGATGTAGCCCCAAACTCGCTGACCTTCCGTACAAAAAAGACAGCCAAAATGACAAATGGATGCCCTCTGTGGGCGGGTAAATGTTTTCCAACGGAATGACAGGAGCCAACAGCGCCAATGATGACGCCGACAATATTTACTGCGGCATTCCGGCCTGATTCCAGCTGAACACCGATTTCCGTCCCATCCCGTCCCAGTTCCGTCCCGTTTTGTCCCGTATTGTTCCATTCCGTTCTGTTCCGTTCCGTCTCGCACTATTCCGTCCCGTCCCGTCCCATCTCATCCCATCCCATCCCAACGCCGTTCCGTTCCGTTCCGTCCCATCCCATCCCAACCCCGTTCCGTTCCGTCCCAGTTTCGCCCTGAACGGAACATCCCAGTTCCCAGTGGTTTAGGAGGCGGCTCCGCACAGGCTTAGCAACTTGCATGCCACGTGTTGCAAGCAGGAGTGAGTATAATTGTTATTCAACGCGCGCAAACGTCGGGTCGATTCGGCTCTGAAATCAAACAGGTGTTCCCATAAAACATAAGACCTTGGATAAATCACGAACATGATAAAGCCACAGCAGTGAAATAATAATGCAATATTTTACCTTTTCACTGTGGCACTCTGGCCATCAAATATAAATGCAGCATGCACGCCACGCATTCGGCTCATTGGTTCCCAGAGTTTGTCTCAGGCGATGCTGTTAAGTTGGATTCTGTTTTGACCATTGCTCTCAAGATCATTAGCATTTCGCTCAAGAACAATTTTTATGGTTTATCTTCTTTGCTTTATCACGTCTTTTACCTTAAACTTAGTCATATGGCATTCCAAGTTATTGCACTTCTAAAGTTTAACCTTAGCTGCACATTAGCCTATTTATTTGAGTCTCCATGAGTCACTGCGGCAATATTTCGGAGAGTGCCACCACCGTGTTTGTGTAGGCCGTTGACAGCGCCTGGCGACCCGCCTGGGGCCCAGCACCCCGCATGCGCGAGCGTCAATTTGGCTGCGCACGGGTCTCCCTGTCAGCCGCTGCCTGTGGCAATTGGACCCCCGCCAGCGCAAGTCTTCCGTTTTTACGGCGGACAGCGCAGCGCGCCGTTTCACAGACACTCGCGCGCCGCCGAGTCAAGACGCGCCGGGCTAGCGCCGTCTCTCCCGGGCTGGGTGCGCCTGTCGATAATCTATTAGTCCAATGAGTGAGGAAGCACTCAGGTTCCGACGGGTTCTCAGTCCCTTCTAAATCGAAGCCGAGGACTTAAGTATCCATCAGTATTCTAACTATTCTCACGACTTTGCAAAGTCGTATGAGAGAAGTGGCACGTCGCCCGCTATCGGCCAGAATCCTCCCCCACGTCGCGCTCTCATTTCTTCAAAGTTATGTCTAATAATAAAAAGATGACTATGTACCATTAACGTGCCAGAAATGCTTATTTTCACTGCCAAAAAGGTTGTCTTTCTCGCCTGTCACTTTGGCATAAAAACTCTCACTTTTCAATCACAATAGCTATACTTTTATTGTTAAGAATGTCAACGCCACTTACTCCTTGCCCAATCTACACAATTCTTTGGGTGTTTTATAACACACTTCTTTCTCCATCACAAGTTTACATACATCGACAAGCAATCAGCAAGTGAGGAGTAGGCCCAATAGGTTCTCCTCTCCCTTTTTCCTGACACCGACCGGCCTTTGCTCCAATCTCCTGAAACCAAGAGCGTTTTCAATGTCTTGCGCCTTAAAATGTACATATTAATACTGGAAATAGTTACAGCAGAGTATCGGTGGGACGGCTCGTGCCCAGGGACTGTGGAGTGAGTAACACAAAGTCCTATTGGAGTCCACTTTAGAGCCCTGGGAAGGTACACCAAAACTTCGAGAAATGAATGCATGTGACATAGACACTAATGAGTGGAAGTGAAATTATGTAACTACATAATTTCACTTCCTTTCATTAGTGAGTGCAGCTTCCTTTTCGCGTAGTGTATCTTCTCCCAAAACTTCCCAAGAGATACGTGGATCTATGCCAGCAGTACGCTATGCTTTTTAGTTACGAGGTGGATAAAGTCAGAGGCTATCATACTACCGCGATCAAAAGTACTTTGTCATCAAGAAGTTTGGCCTGGACGAGGACAAAGTAATGGATGTAGTGTCACTGTCATCCAATATCCGTGACCGCTCGAGCGGTGGAGTTTACCCTGATAAGGTCAGTGCAAGGTCAGCACGTGAGTGTTCTATATATTAAGAGAAACTTAAACTACTCGTGATAGTTCAAGTGACACGTGGGCGAAAACTTAATGCGGCAATGTACAGTAGTCATGTATAGGTATAACCAATTGTTTCTGTTAGTGACTTCCAACCAATCAGGGGACCGTGTATATAATAATAAAAAGTATAGCAGCCTGGCCTCCAACTACCGCTGATGCGTTTGCTCTCCCACTGCATGAACAATGAACATCTCATTCATCGACCGATGTTTAGCCTTTGACATTCTCCATAGCACCCATACATCCTCTGGTGCATGCTGACGTGTAGACCACACACACACCAACGACAGGTACACACTGCTCAGTCTACATCTGGCCGGCGTAACTGCTCCCGCTGCAGGTCGGGGGCGCAGCAGACTGCGTGCCTGCACTCGTTTGGGTGACGACCGCCGGCCTGCTCCACTGTCCCCTGTGTCTGGCCAGCGTGTGGAACGGACGATGCTCCCTCCCCGCTGTCTTCTCCCGACGAAGAAAGAGCGCCAAATTAGTCGGCATCGACCCCGTCGCAGCGCCAGGCCGCACAATACACGCACACAAGTGCTCCTCTCGGCCAAGGTGAAAAGAACTGAGAGGCTGCCTGAAGCACCTCGACAACATGCTGGAGACGGCTGATCTACATGGTCACGCTCAGTTCTAGAAATGATGTCCGGCGTGTTATTTGATGCTCACACTGCAAATGCGGTGCGAAGAGCTCATGGAATCAAAGGCAGCCCTCGTCAGCGGAAACGCTTCGGGGCGTGAGAACTCCCAGAGAACAGTGGCAGGCCAACTGATGACTTTCTGACAAGTGATGGCATGCACGAACAAACAAATGGGAAGATGGCGCTGTCCCAGGAAATATACCAGGCCTATGTTACATCTTTGCGAAACAAGGGAAATACCTATTTAATCCGAAAAGCATAGTCATCCTATGGATTTAAACTTCCCAATATAAAATATCATCAGCCTAAAAATACATTTTCCTCACAAGTTAAAACACCCTTGAGGCATTTCGCTCCAGCTAAAGCTCGACCGTGGCAGCCTAAAGTGCTGCAGATGGGAAATTGTAAAGGTTTATTCTTGGAAAAGGCCGTTTTTTCATGTATGTAACTACAAAAAACACTTCACCCTCTGGTTATCTTTCTGGCAACATGGAGAACCTTCTCGTTACGAGCTCATTATAATTCTGCACTCTAAAGCTAGGAGCAAGCCGGCGTCTGATGGGAACCAGACAAAATGCAAACAAACCATTACCGAGCGGAAAAATGGCCGAGATCAGAACAGAAATAGCAGATGACCGCAAAAAACGTACACAACAGCTGGGAGGGCAGCCAATGGCCGGCGGCCAACTGAGGAAACGCCAACTGGCCACGACGGGAACGATGCGGCCGGCCCAGCCGTGCAATCACGTCATGCCCCCAAAGCGGCGCATGTCGCGTCGGAACGACGGCCGCTCTTACAGTCAGGCCCGCGGAACACTCAACCTGTCGGCACTCACCTCACTGGGAAGAAGGCGGCATGCTTAGCTGAAGGATACAATTAGACACGGAATATGAATGTTTTTTCTATTCGATTCAGTCTTGCCTGAATTTTTACTAATAGATGGGCCTAAAATGATGGATTCGGTCGGCGCTAAGAGACTGTCCATAAATTTGGCAGCGCAGAGGAGGGAGGGAAGCAGTCAGCTACAGTAAATCAAACGTTACACATGGGCGTCACAATGCGTTAGGTAAGGCGAGGGAGGGTGTAAGAACACGAAAGTATGCGTCATGTTATCTACGGATGACCCGTAATCACCTACAGGGTAGGCCCCACTTGAGCCATGGCGTACAGGGTGAACCACGTCTATGGCAGGCTTGCCGTCACATTCGTGTGTCACACTTGTGGCCGCAGCTGGTGACGCGGGGCTGACCATTGTTGGCGCGAGAGAGCCTCCCAAACTGTGACATGTATCATAACTCTTCCTCCATTATCTCCCAGTGGCACGGCGATTACTCATACCTCCCAGACGTGTGCAGGTTTTAGCAGGGCTATGTGTATTGGGCAAAGTGTGTAAGTCAAGCGAGAACGTGAGTGACTGGATCAATTATTTTTGTACTGTATCTGGATCTTCTGAAAATAAAGAGGGTTTCGTGAGTCATCGTCACACATCTTAACCCGCGTGCCACTGGGACATGGCTGGAGGGGCGGATAGATTCGCCCCACCACCTTGGTTTTGTCGACAAAGGTGACTGGAAAAGGACGCACAAGTTTTCGCTGAGCCTTAGTTCTGATTATTTTGGCTTTCTTCGAGCTAATTTCTACAAAAAGTCGCCTCGGGTCATGTGGCTATCAATATTATATGTAAAAACAAACCTAGAAACCCAACGAGCAATGGTGAATAGTTGCTGAAGGAGACGAAAACACGTTAAAGCGCACTGTTTGCCTTTTAGCACTTTGTGTTTTTATTATTACAGACGTGATCGGATCCGAAAAAAACTTAAGCACGTAAACAAGTAAACAACTAAGAACAATTGATGTTACTATAGTGTTTATCTTCCGAGTGTTGGCACTCTTCCTCATTTTGTTCTCCAGCTTTGAAATGTGGTGTCCATTCGGTTTTGATCTTTTTTTGTAGCCCCGTTCTTCTACCAAAGCAGCAACTGCACCAAACGTATTCGTTGTTTATATCTACAACTGCACCAGACACGGGAATCCTGAAATGTAATGCCTACTGGAAGATCTTAAAAACATGTATCGGCTCATATGACCAGCTGAAAACAATGTACTCCTTGTAGGGCCTCTAGACACATTCAAACTAATATATTGTGGTAACAATGCTAAATCTTATTATTCGACGACCAAACACCGTACGCCAACACATCAACAGCGTGTCCAATGTGACAAGTAGGTCGGACCTGTCTCGCTAATTACACAGGCGCATGCATGTAGACGAAAAAAGCCAGCCTGGTGATAACGAGCAGCACTTGTGACGCGACGCAACTGCGGAATACCTGCGCACCGTCGCGGCAGGGGCGTCGGCAGCGACGGCGCGTGCCGACGCCGAAATCCGACCGATCAGACGCAGACTGTGCCGACCAGTCTGATCACCAGCCAGCAAATGGGTCGCCCGGCACGCGACGTCGGCCTGCCCGCGCGGACGGCGCCGGCTCAGGACAAAGCGAATCGCAGGGTGGTATCTGGGAGGCGCGGAGCGCCGGGATTTCGGCTGAGGCGGAGGGAAGGTACGCATGGTTTAGAATATAGCTAGAGACGATCAGTTAATCGAAGGTGGTAGCCAGCACTGAGGGAATAATATCCACATGAGGCTTCTAGTTTTCACAGTATGTGTGTGCTCCGTCCGACCCCTATCTGTAATCAATATCAAACCAGTGGAACTAATCACAGTCCCGACACAGAAACACGCCTCAGTGCAGGTTATTGCTGTCTCCTTCGCCGCAGCCATCGTCACCGCGCTTGTTGTTCATTACCCGAGCACCGCAGACAGAGTTACTGCGCAGATTGGTAATTTAGCCGAAAGGTGCGTGGTATGCCAATGCCGTGATACAGTTGCAACAACAGCGATGTGAGAGTGGCGAAGGCGGGGCGAGGCACGCCCGCATCAAATCACCAGCTAGCAGATTCGGGCCTAATCCCATCATAATGACATTACTTCCAGCAGTTGCATGACACGGGCTATACCCCAAAAATCACTTAGTTTTACATAAGCTACCAGCCGACCGACTTACGACGAAGTATTCACGTGGCATAGCATCCATCGCTGCCCTCGTGTGCTCTAACCTGTCGCCGACGACGGGGAGAACAAATCAGATCAGACATGCCAACAGAGAGCTTGTCACGCCCGTGCGCGGACCGGTGACAATCAGGAGGCAGTGAAGGCGGCTCACTCTGGGGCGCTTGCCATCGGCGTCTCCCCTTGTGTTCCACCAAGCCGCCCCCATTCGATGGGGGGAGATGACTGACAGTTATGTCTTCAAGAGTAGAAAATTTCCTCTACGCTTGGGTAGACAACCAGTTTGAACTCTTTGAGTAAGCTTTGGATGATCGAATATAAAATCAAGTTTTAGAGTCGTCACGCAATCCTTTCATGTTTGCAATGACTGATAGAAGAATATACACATGGAATCGTACGCTATACCATTACACCATTAGGCAGGGATGCAATGCTAGGATAACAAAAGTCACATTGTATGGGCACCAAAAGTTAACAATCAGATTCTCTGCCACCTTTATATGGAATGAGAAAGGAAGATTATCCACCGCTCCACCCACATCTGTGAATAAAACGTTGACTGGAAGACTTGGACATGCTTCAATATTAGGAATATGCTTCAACATTAGTAAAATGTATAAACTATTCACGGAGTTGCCGGCGAGGGTAAGCAAGCTTCTTTTTAAAAATGACCAAGCTGGAAACCTCGATTTAACACGCGCACTGGAGGGGGCCTCGGAGGCCCCCCACCAGTTTTTCCAAGGTGGCCGGAGAACCGCTTGTAGCCGAAAAACGAAACGTGGCCACATTTAACAGAATTTAATAGCGCGTCGATTGGTAAAGACTTTTTTGAAAATCGGCCGAAAATTTTTTGACTTATAGGCTTTCAAAGTCAGAGCTGCATTTTGAGATCGCCGTAAACGCGCGGTCGGACCAGTTAGCTTGCATTGAAGACCGAGTGGTGACGTCATAACGTCATATAAGCGGGAATATATGTCAAGGTCACTTCACATGAAAGTCAAGGTCAAGGTCAAAGGTCACAGGTCAAGGTCATATCTGCACTTTCAAGGTCACTGACCACTGTGCGTCCGGCCAAATGACGTTACCCCGTCTGACATATATTATGCTATGACGTCATCGGTAGGGTACCCCAATACAAAGGTCAAGGTCAAATATCAAGGTCAAAGGCCATTGGGAAAGGTCAATCCTCATTTCCCGCCAAACAGTGGCTACAGTGTTAGTCAAAGTGTAAATAATAAGTAGTATACCATATGGTGACCTTAAAGGTCAATGACCTTGAATGACCTTGACCCAAAAGTTGTGGGGAAGCCTCTTTGAGACCTCTTCTCTATGAACCTTGTCCGCCTTTAGCTTATTCCCGCCATTGTCCTGTATAATCACAGCATTTACCAATCGATCCCAGCATGGCCAATATTTGACCTTTACGACCTCGTTTGACCTTGAAGATATTGACTTAGGTCAATGAAAATTGGTCATCATGTAGACCACTATAGCCCCCACCCACCTACCAAGTGGCGTTTTTCTAACCCTCTTAGTCTCCGAGATCTTAGGGGGGGCCTACCAGGCCCCCTCCAGTGCGCGTTAGTGCCAGACCCCCCTCCAGTGCAGGCATTAAAGGGAATGAATCCTTCGGGAGGCCCCAATATACCACCCTCTAGGTGATTGCATTTAGGAAATTCGACGGGGAAAGGCACATTCCAACTACACCATATTTAAGTGTTTTTTGGGGGATTTGTTTTTAGGTGGTGAATATTTAAGCTCAATGGGGAAGTAACCCGCCAGAATTACAGAGGGGCGCCCGCGTCTCAGACGGGGAGGCTAATTAGTTGGTCTGGGTCAATGGCTCCCCGTAGAGCAGGCGGCTCATAGCAGTAAAGCTCTGCCTGTTCTCGTGAGGGTGCTAGAAAAGCAAGACGCTCCTCTATGCATTTCTTTGAAATACGCTTTAAGGCGCTGTTTGGGCATAGTTTGGGTCTTTCACAGGCGAATGCTTACTTAAGCAGGGTGCCGAGTTAAGGGCGAGGGAGGGAGGGGGAGGGGGGCGGCAGCAGGCCGTTTGCCAATGTGGGTCTGTCCCTGCTTCTTGGAGATTTATCTTTAGAATTTCCCAACAGTTTGGACAGAACCCTGACGCCAGCATTCACCCTGGCAGCAATTCGGAGGGCACTATCCAGAATCGGGCGGCACTGCAAGCTGCTGCTCTCAGATCTCCGAACCTTTTGATAAATGTCTGCGAGTGGGTGGTATGAGTTTAATTCCAGGAAGGCCGCATGCGGACTGGCCGGTGTGATAGGTAGCTACCACCACAAATGTCGATATTCCTCAGATAGGGACATCCCGTGTGATGACATTGACTACACGGATGCTTCCTGGTTCTCAAACCTTGCGAGACGCACCTTGTTCCGGCCAGGATGACAATAAAGGTGGGGGGGGGCAAATACGCCAACCGGAAAATGGCGTCACCGTGATAAGAACTCCGCAGTGGGGTGGTCAGTGCAATAAAATAGCAGCCCAGGGCCAACCAAGAGGGCATGCAAAAAGATACAGCGGAAAGCGCATACATTATAAGTTATGTAGGGAAATCTTCGGGACTCAAGTGACTTGGTCCCGCTGATAATGGGGGAATTCATTTGACATGTGCCTCGAAAAAGCATGAAAGAATCATTTGGCATTCAAACGTGAAGGTCATGATACGCTGCAAGCTTTTCACTTTAACAATATCGCAATCTTCGTTTCAAATGCCACTTTTTCATTATTCGGTTTTAATTTTTCTTTACTGTTGGAAAATCATTTTCTCTCGCTCTAGAAATCCCGCACTGATTTTTCAGCACTGTTTTCTCTTGAATCCCTTTTCTAATGCATGTAATCAAGAAATCATCAACTCGAGATAACTCACATCAGTACATATACTGTAATTTCAAAACCAGACTTAAGACAGTCAACAAATGACTCAAACGATGAGTCAGGAAAAGAAAAGGATAGAGGATAAAAATTCCAGAACAATTTCCAGGTTTTTCAGTTTAAATGTCTTTTTCTTTAGAATTATCGTCCATTTCCGGCTTCTGCGCGAGTTGAACCCTCCTACATTTCGATGGCGCCTATATTATTCGCCGATGAAAAAACTTAGCTCAAAACGAAAATGTGCGCTGTGTAGCCTGCAGTTAAGGTTTTGGCTGCAATCAATCATCACAGCAGTGTTCACATATCATGGATGTGAAAAATTATGGCCCCCAGACATCCTCTTCGTATTCAAAATACCAAGTGAAGTAGAGCTTAAAAATATTGATCAATGAAACAATATTTAACAAAATATCACAATTCAGTCATTCGCATTCAACATACCAATTTAACTAGAGATAAAATACATTCTTAAATGAAACAATTTTTAAGGACTTATTACAACTCAGTCAATACTGGCTGCTGCTTTACAGCAATTAGTCTTGAGGGAGCACTGAAAATGTCAAAGCAAAGCTACATTTCAAAATGAAACACTGACCTTTGGTTCTAGCCTCTGGTGCTAGGCAACGCCGTGGCACGTGAGCCATATTGATGTTTCCAGAGACAAATGGCACAGAGTTGGACATCTCTTGGTTCAGAGGACTTTCGACTCAAGCAATCTGTCAGATCGGATTCTGTCAGTGGTCTTGCCGTGGGCGAATAAGTGTAACGTTGATAATGATGGAAGAAATAGGCTTTGGTGTGATGACATTTTTAAGTCCCTACCAACTGTGGTCTCATGACGAAAAAAACATATGTGGCCAATGATTTGTCATTCTCAAGTCATTTTTGTCGGGTGCGTCACGGCTATGTGTGTATTTTCTTCTAAAGACCAATCGTATGCATGTAGTTTGATGTTAAACATATTAAACAAAATGGAATTCACCTATGCAGGGTGATACATGAGGCCTCATTTCCCGAGGCATCCATCTTGTTGGCAAGTAAATCCGAATGGTGCGTCAAGTTTTCACTACTTAGCAGTGTTCATGATACATAATAAAACGCATCCTTACGATCATGCACAACGTTTTTGACATTTACCTCAATGCTTGACATGGTTTATAATAATTGTTGGGGTTTAACGACGCACCAACTGCCAGGGTCATACGGCGTCGCCAACCCTCACCCTGTTGGAAGGGACTTTGGGGATCAGATCGACTTATTCAGAGGCTCCGCTGGGACTTGAACCCGGGACCGGTGGCTTAGAAGACAAGGGTGCTATCCACTAAGCCACCTCATCCCCCTTGACATGGTTTGAAATCTACCCCTCTTTCTGGTGGTTGTGGACACATCAGCCCTGGAATAGGCCTGTGCAGGTGCAGCTGTGCAAATTTATCAAGACCTAAAATAAATGAAACAAATAATAATTAAAGACACAAAATAAATGAAACAAATAATAATTAAAGACACAAAATAAATGAAACAATTAATAATTAAAATAAGACCTGAAACAAAATCCATTCGAAAAGAAACAGCATACGGGTATGAATATCAACACTCAACTTGTTCGTGATTAAAATATGCCTCAACGTGAATGAGGATTGAGGAAACACGGACTCACTGACTCAACTTGGTGGGCAGGAAAAACACGACTTAATATTTATATTTGTGAGTTTTTTGGCGGCTAAATCCCGGTTAGTCGTTGAACCCTTTCCAAAAACTATCCTGTGGAGTTAAACGTATTTCAGTCGGAGCTCATTCAGATTCGGAATCACTAAATAAAGTAAATGTAGTCCATCAAGACGTGCATCGTCCCAGCAGCAATTAATGATGACTGCAGCCTAAGCTTATCTTGTTGAAAAACAGCCCTAAAACAGTAAACAAACAATAATTTTGCATGCTGAGCGGTGCTCCAGCAGAGTGTCCATGGAAATGTGGCCAGGGAAGAATTGAAAGTAATGCAACCACAACCTCTTACATGATTCCAACACTGAAAGCATTTACGCGCAAATATCAGTTTCCTCAAACCCAGTGTCATGTCTGCAAGCGCCTGAACGCCCCTCAGTCTGCAAGCCGATCGAAGCCGATGCTTACAATGTAAATATAATTAAAAATATTGTTTAAGCCGGTCGCAAGAAACACTGTCTGACCGCATGCACCACAGCATTAGCCCCCAGCCCGAGAAGCACCTTAACAGACTAAAAAAGTTAAGGCACAACATTGTTTCAGGCCAAGCAGAAGAGATCTTTTGGCTAGTATCAGCGGTGGGTTTCTGCATGACTGCCTGTGCAGCTTCCCTGGATGCGGCGGCGCCCAGCAGCTGCACGAACCCCCTGCTGGGAGGCGCGGACCGACGCGACGGTGACCGGAAACGCTGTCGACGCGGGCCGTGGCCGACGCAGCCGACTCCAGACTGGCAGCAGAACAATTTCCACGACAGATCGACCGCCCCACAACACCCTGCGTCTCAGATTTCGATGGTATTTTGTGTAATGGGTTTCACTTGGCGTAGAATCACTCAATGCCAGTAACATTATCATGTGATCAACGGTTGCCAAATTGTTGCCTGGGGCAATATCAAGGGTTTTCGAAAAATCTACATTTTCAAATGACAAAAACGACTTCATATGTGATGTAACTTAGATAAATGTATTGATATTGGGAACTGCCGTGGCCTGGAAAATAGTGATTTTCACTACAACTTTATGAAATGAAATATTTGCATTCAAATAAAAAACCGAATTAAAAACTTCAATGTATTCACTAAATAACTTTTTTGCAATAACTTTATTTAAGTAATTCATTTCCACCACAGATTGTTTGAAAGCTGTTTCTGTACCTGACTTCTTACAGCGACCGTTGTATTTCACCTCTTGTCAATTTACGGCATTCATGAGTTGCCACATTGCAGCGTACGATTCAGAACCAAATGACGATAGAGAGGCCAAACCAGCAATACTGGGTTTGTCTTGATGAGAAGCCGAAAAAAATGTTCTGCAATACCCGTTAAGTTTACTTGGTGAACTCAGGTCACGTAAACCAGTATTGTTACCGTACGTGACATTATCTCAGCGGACTCTATTCATGGAATCAAAACTTGCATAAACCAGTTATCTAATATATAAGCTAACTTGCTGAGTAGTTGCATAGCTTAACCCTCTCCCACAGCTGACATAACGGATCAGCAACTCACCCGAGATCCCTTGTTAGCGACCACGTCACTTACCCGGCCACCTAGCGGAAAAAGTTGTCGTCCTCAGGATAGTACGCAGCCGGACGCTGCGCTGATGCATAACAGCTCGCCCTCATGTGGGGAAAAATACGACTTTAAGAACAAAAGGCACCACGGGTTGAAGCAAATGGACACTTTGAGCCTCTTGAGAAGTCGTGTATACCTATCCAATGACATTTTAACCACACCACACGCATACTCAGAGCAGGTTTCCAAAGCAGGGGAGACATTTAACAGGGACTTCCCACTGATCCATGCAAGCGTTGTTTAAACTATCCAGATTCATTGCTTGATAAGGATATGGTGGATCCAGAGGTAAAGGGGGCAGGATCCTCACCCATGATCGATCCTTGGCGCCCCCTGAAATTTCGCTTTCCACCCTCAGGATGCGAAAATCGGCGCCTACCGATAGGATTTTGCGCCCATCTGTGATAGGTTTTCCAGGCCAAAAGCGACGACCCCCTGGTCCGGATGGCGCCCTCCATCGCGATTGGTAATCCTGGATCTGCCTATGCTGGGAAAGAAGAGACAAAGCTCAAGAAAAACGATGCTCTCGACGGAGGCAAGCAAAATTCACACAGAGATATGTCTTTTTTGCCAGGGACGTTAACATCGCCCGGGAGTCGGCCTCTCACGAAGGGGGCGAGACCTATTCATTCTCCACTCTTGACTGGGAATATCGCCAGAGGCTTGATTCAAGACAAATACAGGCTACTGCAACTCTCATGACTATGCAGCAATGTTTAATAACACAAAATTTCAGTTTTAGCTGGCCCAGAGCACATGGAAAGGTGGTTTTCCAAAGTAGTTTTCCATCGATCTGCCCTGCCCCCTTTTTGCTCGAAGGCCCATGGCAACTTGGGGACCCCCCCTTGAGTTTAAAATCGAAAGTCCGTGGCAACTTGGCAATCTTTGATTTCCAAGAGTGGAAAGACTTCGGTAGTGTAAGAAAGAACAATGAAACAGAGCAATTCCGTCGTGAAACAGATTATCTCGGAGCAACCAAGTCAGTTCAGGTGAAAGACGGAACATACATTTGATAAAATGTGGAAGAAGCACGCTCATCTCGTTACAATCAAAGATCGTCTACATTGAACGATCTGCCGAAATCAGCAGAATGTGAATCAGCATAAACCTGCCAGAATGGCACTGTCCTGCTGGATCTGCACTATCACATACACAGCCTTCTCGGGCTGGTAAAAGGCAGCTGACGGAAGAACACTGCTGCCCACGTCTAGTTTTTGTTCCATTTAAAATAATAAGTTCTCGGAAGGCCTGCGAAGATAGGGCGCCATAAACCGCAGAGTGTGTGGTAATGACCTAGGACCTAAAACGATGATACAGATGACAGTAAGCGCTAAAAGACTGCAGCCTAAAACGCAAATCAGAAACTAAAACGTCTAAACCTAAACCCAAAAGGCTACGTCAAGGTAAAGATAAGAAGAAAAAAGCGTGGATGAGCTAAATACAACGTTTCGGTCTTGGACCGTCGTCAGGCGAGGACTGCCGACACTTTTGTTTCGACCAAAAGTTACCTTAGGCCTCAGTCACTCAGTATTTGGAAAAAGGTTACCTCAGGCCTCTAGCCACATCCATCTTTCACCCCTCGCCTGACGACGGTCCAAGACCGAAACGTTGTATTACCTCATCCCACGCTTTTTCTTCTTATCTTTACCTTGAAGTAGCCTTTTGGGCTTTTAAGGGTTTAGCCGTTTAGTTTCTGGACTTTGGCGTTTTAGGCTGCCAGTCTTTTAGCGCTTTTACTGTCATGTGTATCATCTTTTAGGGTCTAGGTCATTCCCACAACATTTTCCATTTAAAAGACCCATAACACCGATAATAGCATGAAACAACATTCTGTCCACGAGCAGCGCCATATTTGAGTCACTCCACCTTCAAATGGCTATAAAACAAGCCACTTAACTAACTTCACGGATAAATGAGTTTCAGTTACCTTAACCCTTGCCCCACCGGAGGCCATCGATGGCCCCCTCTAAGGTTTTCCGGGATAGCGGAAAAACGACGAGTCGCAGCACCGCGCTTCAGGGCTCTACCTCTCACTGCATCATTTTTCCACCATCCCTGAATTTTTTACCCTGGGTCACCCAAGGTCAGGTCACCGGACGAGGTCAACCAAGGTCACCTCACTTCAAATTTAGAGCTCTGTAAGAGCTACATTTCAAAGTCGATCGATTTGAAACTTCCTACACTTCATGACCCCTCCAGGGTCTACAAGGTGTATATCAGGGAATTTTCGATTTCGTGACCTGAGGTCAGGTTACGAGGTGACCTCTCCCAGTGAAAAAGCATGGGGAAAACTGTCTTATGATCTAAAAGCCACAAAAACGATGGAAAATGCCCGGCTTGATCAGGAAAACGTTCTTGGACACCCTTTCACGGATTCCAGGGGCCACTTTTGCCCCTTGACCTCTCCAAGGTCATCCAAGGTCACCAGGAGTCAAAAACAGTATTTTGACAACAACTTTTGACCTATATAAGCTAGAGCACTGAATCAAACACCATCGTGTATCTCATGTAACTGGCTTTCGTTTGATATACGGCAAGGTCACCGTCTGACCTTTCGTGACCTCAGGTTATATTAGGTCACGAGGTGACCTCTGGAGGTCAAACCACTGGCGGGAGGTCATTACGTTCTGCATAGCGGATAAAATTCTGGCATTTTCCTATCCAATGTAGTTTACCAAATCCTAATAGTTCTAATGGCATAAGAGTTATGCCCAAATTACTTAAGCATTGCATATTTGAGTGAAAATAGCCGATCTTGACCTAATTTGCCCTCTGGAGGTCAAACCATTGACCTGAGCGCTAAAAAATGCAAAATGATTTCGTACTGAATTCACGCGAGCTTTTTAATGCACTTTGCAGATTTGCGCTAACGACCATATTTTCGGAGTTAGAGGGGACCATCGATGGCCCCCCGGCGGGGCGAAGGTGGCGCCGGACCCCCGATGGGGCGGGGGTTAAATCACCTTTCTGAAGTTCCCTGCAGCCTTAAATTCACTTAATAATAGAGATGCACTGAAATATCCCTCCACCTCAGCATCCACCACCTCGCAGCTCCAACCCACTCAATTCAAACGTAACGGTGAGTTTTTCGCGTATCCTGAGGATGACGTGAATCTCCGATAGTTGGCAGCACCAGCGGGGCGGTGGCAGATGAGGGGTGAGTTGCCGATCCGTTATGTGATCCGTGCCTCTTCCCTTACATGATGGGGCTGTTGTCACTCCTCTTGAGATTCATCTCTAATTGAGATCGAACTTCGGGGCCAAACCAGCGTGTTGCAGAGTATGGGGGAGGGGGTGGTGTGGTGACGAGGTGTCTCGACTGATGCCAAACGTTACCACTTTGGGCCGTTAGGTCAAGAACCTGATTTTTGCCTCTCCCTATTACTTTTACCACTCCGGCCGGTATGAATCAGAATGCTTGAGCAATTGTTGTCATATATATCGCAGTAATGTAGGTACCAGAGTAATAAAAATGTATCCGCTTCAATTGGTACGCCATTCAGCTATATGATATATACAAGTAAAGGGTAATACAAAGATGACTGAAATCAAAACATACGCAAAATTTCCAAACTATTGCAGGGGTAGTTTTGAGGATCTGGATTTTAATTGGACACATATGATTATTCCATAATTCCCCTTAACCCCTTTATGATGGACAACTAAAAAATACGTTAGAAGCGGGATACAATTAGAAAAAAACACCCATATAGGCCATCAAAGGTAATCGAAGGCTGGTAATCGCCACAGAAAATCACCGTAGGATATAGAAAGGCAACTGAGGTCACAAACTGCCTTATTTCCAAGCTACTTCCGAGGAAACATGCTCCTAATAAAAATTCAAACGTGCCTTACTGTATAGCGGAAATTACGTCATAGCAAGTTGACCTGATGTGACCCAGGCGTAGCTTTCTGGTCAAGAGATTCGCAAGAAATGTGTCATATGCTATTCAAAGCTGCAACTCGGCAACTGATTTCGAACCATTTCCCATAAACTATAGGCGTTTTCAGCACCCCTGTAAGCTAGGATTAAGTTATATGTTTCACTGTTCATTCAGCAATGTCGTCGTTGATCATACAAAATCCTACCAGCACTGCGTAATTTTAACCCCTTGACCAGGGGCGTGAATGTTTTGAAATAGCTGGAGGCGTAAATGTTTTAAAATATTTGAAGATGTTAAATAATTTGTAAAAATATCCAATATTCACCATATCAAAAGGTCATAGCATAACATTAACTATAGTCGAGCCTTCCCATAGGCGTGTTACACTGCCTTATATCAATCCAGAGGTCAAGAACATCTCAGGTTGGCTACCCACATATCCTTGATGCAACCAACATGGCTACCGAATAAAATCAACTTTCGTGAACTGAGGCCTTAAATTACTCCCAGAAAATATGTCTTAGTGAGGAAAAATTTAATCTCAAAAGTGGAAGTCGAAAGAGTTAAGTTACTGTGATTTGGAGACTAATGAATTACATAAGTATACTCTTAGTACCAAACAGCGAAAGGTTACGTATATGTGCAGTGATTACAAGATGTGTGTCCATAATACAAGCATGTGTCCTTAGCTGCGCATATTAATCAGTCAAAAATGTTATCAAATACCTAATACAAAAGGACATGAAAAAATATTATGTGCTGTCAGAGTCCAGTACCCTCACTGCAACTGCTTCTATGATCAATAATTGTTTAGATCATCATCGCTAAGATAGCAGACAACCACCATTTGACTGTAGCAGTCAGCATGCTGAGACTTAAGCTACTGAAGGATGCATTTAATTAACATTTTGTTAAAAGAATACGTAAAATTTAAATATGTCCAATGCCTGCAACCAAATATAGGTACTCAGCCAGAGGACAAGTACCTCCTAATACCACAACCATCATCCAGCAAATCCTAGAAAGATTGAAGCAGATCAATGAGCATCACCACATCACCTGCTCAATGGAAACTTTTGTGGAATCATCACAATTTTGTTAAACTTGATTTGATAAAATTGACTTAGGTAGGCACCAAAGAAACCTACCGCAGCTTACCACTTCATGGGCACCAAACAGCATATAATTTTCTATGTGCAAAGCCAGAACTTGCAACTCTCATCTTGATCTCCACAGGTCTACAGTTTGGATATCTCGCCTGCACTTGATTAAAATGTGTGCTCTAATTGACACCCTCAAATCACACTACTCTCCTGGGATTTTGAGATCTGGCAGACTTCACTTTGTCCTACGTTTCTCTGGCTGAGGCATAATATATAATAATTGGTAGTGGGTTTACCACTGACAACAAAACCTCCTATTTTAATTTAGGTCAAAATCTACAGCCTCATAGTAAGATACCCACACAGCAGCTTCAACACGTATTTCTGACTGTTTTCTTCTCGCTACTCCGGCGCCAGAAACGCAAAATTTTGTGGTTACCCAAGTGGCTACCTGTGGTCCGTAATCGTAATTTTCGTTGCCGGCTTGGCTACCAGACCATCTCTAATTCCGTGAAACGAGTCCTCAAGTACAACGCAAGCAGTGGAGTTACTATCTTTTGCGGAGTAATTGCACTATGAATCCTGATATACACTTTAAAGTGTTCTCTTTTGTTCAAAATAAATGGTTGAATTCATATAAGAGAATGAATATTACCGGTCTCATGTCATCATAATTTAGAGTACCCTTTGTCATGGCTTTATATGGGTCAATTTCGTTGCCGATGTGGCTACCTACCCATCTCTAACTTAGCTGTGAAATAACGCGAGTGAGTAAGGATAAATTATTTTTCACTAATTTATATCGTCTGTCACTAGAATTATAATGGTACCTAAAATCAGTCAAGGTAGCATTGTATGTTATGGATCGTTCTTTTACGTGGCGGTAAGATCGTGAAATTGTTTGTGCTGGTAAGTGCAATTCTTGATCTCTGTCAATTCTCCGTGATTGGCTACCTAAGTTCTGGTCCTAGAACCTCATTTGGTTACCCACGAGCGTGGGCGAGTTGGCGAGATTCTTGACCTCTGTATCAATCACAAATTCTTAGGATGAAAACACAAACATTGGAAGGATATTTAGACACTGTCTTCAAGTTTCATTGTGAGAACCAGAGATCCCCAAACATATGTAAATCCGCATTCGTGCCCTGAACAAAACGCCACCAAAACAGAAATTTAAGATGTCGTTTCGGGACTTGTTTGGCAGATCTGCCGTGGAACAGACTCACTTCTCTTGGTATGTCCACTTTGGAAGAAAGCTAAACGGCGCCGCATTGCTCCAGAATTGTCCCGTAGTTCTGCCACGTCGACTGAATACAGCTCACGCACCTACACTTTGTTGTGGTAAAGGGGTCCTTGCCATTCGTTTTGAATGTGCGTAATCATGCTTACGGAAATATGTACCACTCTTTTGATTTCCACCTTTCATTTTTGAGACATGTACAGGGAGATGAAAACCACTGCCACTTGCAGTTATTTTAAATGATGATACCCTGGTATTTCATAAACTTCTATTTTGCTGGTAGACTTAGAGACCCTCATTAAACGCATAAACACTTCGGAGTCAGAACTTTGCTAGACAGTTGAGGGCCCTGCTTCTAACTTGTTCGCACAACTAAGAACACAGCCGGGTTAAATTAAATGGAAGTCTTTTACATGCATTTTGGCGGAAACTTTTACATGCATCCTTTACTACTCACGCTGCCACTGTACAACTTTTACACGAAACTTATACGCCAAGCTTTCATGCCACTTTTAAAGCTTTTATTAAAATATTCATGCTCGGATGATCATAGAGAAACCGTGTTTTGCAGTAAAGGGCATATTTCCTACTACTAGTCGCTAAGTCTTATGTATAGGGCATTGTGCAGCAGTTACGATTCTCTGGAAATAGTTTTCTTCAAACAATTTAGGGTTTTCTACAATTCAAAAAATGTTTTTTCTTCAAAATAATGAACGAGGCACAAAGCAAAGACAGCTTACACTCATTTTCAATATGCTGAATCTTCCAATAGTACAGAACAGCGTACATACACTTTATGTAGCTTCCAGGCGCACCGTGCGTACATATCTACCTAACCGATCGGAACAACATTGTTTCGTCTTTAGAGCCTGTTCAGTCAGCCAAGTTTGGGGTAGTAAGAACCTCTTCCCTCTTTGTCAGTAATCGTCAGAAAGTGGCTGATCCCTCCCCAATTCTTCAGCAACGTCAGCAATTGCTAGACCCCTCCCTCGTCAGCAAATCTGTAGAACACTTTAAAACACTAGCGAGAGACGCAGGGGTGTAGATATATACATCTTTAGGGGCGCTCTGGCATCTTTGATGAGAGAGAGAGAAAAAAAAAGAGAAAGAGAAAGAGAGAGAAAGAGAAAGAGAGAGAGAGAATTCTTTATTTACAGACTCAAGGTCCAGTTACTAATGCCAAAAAATAGCATTTCCATTTGTACACACACACATTACGATCCTTTAATAGAGAGCCCTATACCAGGCCTTTCTGATTCGCGAAGTAAAAGCCAGATCACTATGGAACAACCCATTCAGGATGCGATTATCAGAGTCACATATCCTACTAACAAAACCCCACACTGCTTTTCTGTAACAAGCATCAAAATCATCGATTCTTTCACTCACAAACCTGCCTGATACGCTGCAAAACCTTTCACAGCCAAAGAACGTTCTAGCAGCATTATTAAAGCATACCTTGAACTTTTTCAGCACCGAGGAGTGAAATGAGTGCCATAGATGTACGCAGCTTATAGTCGAGCAGTACGTATTGTACAGAAACCTTTAGACGACATATGAACACATTGCGAAGTTTCGAATAAGTGAATTGGCACGACAGCATAACTGCCGATGCTGATATTGTACCTCGCCGTTATTAGATTGGACATGTGTGTTCATTAGATGAAACCCTAGATACTTATATGAGCCCACATACGCTAGAATAATATTACATAGAGTGAAATCAGGCAGTACCATCTTTTTAAACATCATAGGGATAACAATCATGCATACCGATTTTTTCGTGTTAAATAATATGTCATGATGATTGGCATACACCTCACATAGTAAGTATTTTTGTAGCCCATATGGCGTTGGAGACAAAAGAACCATGTCGTCTACATAGTAGAGGTGATTCACAGCCTATATAGTGACAGCCAACCTTGCTTTTGGCTAGCTGAGAAGACAGTCCATCAGTGTATACATTAAACAAGTACGGCGATAAAATACCTCCCTGCCTTACCCCATTGGAGACAGAAAATCCATCTGAGGTATAACTACCCCATCGCACGTAAAACTGTTGAGATTCATACCAATTCACGAGCATTCTAACTAGGCAAGCATCCATTCCTCTGTTCAAAAGCTTATCGTATAATTTCCAATGGTTTACTCGGTCAAAAGCCTTACGGGCATCCAGGAAACACACAAAGACAGTGCTATTGTTGCGAATATAGTAATCAGTAATTTCCTTTACCGCATAGATTGCCATATCTGTGGACCGCTTAGGCTTAAATCCAAACTGATGATCACCTGTATCAAGACTCAGCTTACTCCTATATAACACCAAAGTTTTCAAAATTTTTGAGGCTACGCTAGCAAGTGCAATCGGTCTGTAATTGTCCTTATCCGGAAATTTTCCCAGATCTATCCTTCATAATCGGGGACAGAAGCACTTTTGTCAAACTGGGGGAAGAAAACCATGCCTAACAGCCGCAGTAAGACAGAGCGATAAGTGAACTGCACAAGATGGACCAGCAAATTTAAAGTGTTCCGCGCTTAGTTGATCGCTTCCATTCGAACGTTCTGATGATAGGGCTTGTATTGCCACTACAGTCTCCTGATAAGAGAAGGGCTTAAAATAATTATCATAGTTCCCCAGCCGCTTTAAAATAAACGACTTACACGAATCATTTTGAACACTGTTAAGTATACCAGAGAAATGAGCTTTCCACATGCCAGCAATATTCTTCTCAAATAGTGAAGTGGTATTGTGCAAATAGTGTGAAGTGGTATTCATATTGGGAAGTGGTATTTAGCAAATAGTGAAGCGGTATTGAAATATCCTTTATATTTGTGTTTTCTCTTTCAATATTTCCAGTTCATATAATTTTTTTCCATTATAATGGTTTGTAATTTTATTGATTAAGAATAGGAAGTTATTATCAGCCGTCTCCATAGAAATAGCCCTTGTAGGTCAATTCCGCTTCACACATGTGTTTTCGATGAAGAGATCATGACCCATACCTGAGCCTGGGTCATCAATATCGAAAATCCTCTGACCACAACTTGTGGTACTCGGGGGGCATGTTATGTTATATCAATATATTATACCAGTAGGTTCTCAAGCTTGTTTTAACTGGTGCCATTTGAACAGTGTTGGAGATAAGGTCACTTAAACTGGTCTCTTGACCTGACCTAAAATTAAAGAAACTTAAACATTTTACAAAAACAGCACAATCGATCAAGGATAAGGTGTACCAAGTTCGGGGGTGCTGCGAGCTACAGTTGTCTGACACCGTCCGAAAAATCGAGCAATTTTCATTTTCAGCATTCGACAGCCTTACCAGGACTCAACTGTCTGAGCCCAATACAGCTCCAGAAGTGAATTATTTTGGTTCACGATTGTAGCCTGGCTAAACCGTTAAATAATCGTTCAGCGGCCATTAAACGAAATAGTATAAAATCGTAGAAAGAAATTGGCACCATAGTTTGGGTCAAGTCGATTAATTGAGCTTCACAGTACCGCCCACTAAATTACAGCCCACACCGCAATGGGCAGTTTCGGTTATCGACGTAGATGGCCCGATAACTCTGGCCATAAATGCTGTCACATCTCCGACAGCCCGATAGCACTGCAACCTGCACTGATGCACGGATAAGTAATTGCAAGCAAGCAAGATATTTGCGTAATATTCTATGCCTGCTCGGGGTTGTCTTGCTGGAAGGTTCAATTCAATTGAATATGTTATCCTACATATGCTATTTGAGAAATTACCTAAAACCCAGGTTATTCGAGTGTATGTATGGATGTATGTATGTATGTATGTATGTATGTATGTATGTATGTATGCATGTATGTACGTATGTGCATACATAGAAAAGTACCTAGATAGAGAAATAATTTCTGTATTTCCTTTTTCAGTGATAAAAACCTTAAGAAATGTAAAGAAATTTAGAAAGAGGCAAGAGGGTCACCCGTACATATATTCATTTACACCCCATTAACTACGAATTTGTGCTGGCCCGGGCCGAGAGTATCCTGAGGCATCGGTAAATCCTAGGGAGTTCGAGGGCACTTATCGCCCCCAACCGACCCTCGTTGCCCCTTGAAATGACCACGTTATCCCATGAAATGAATGTATCACCCCCCTCCCCTCCCCTCAGGATGCGAGTTTCGGCACCCCCTACGATAGCATTTGGCGCCCGTCTAATATGTTTTGGTGTCCAAAAGTGACGCTCCCCTGGTCCGGATGGGTCCCCGACCATGTGCCTGCCAGCCCCGCCCCGAGATCGGCAATCCTGGATCAGTTCATGCCTAGAGGCGGTCGCAGCAGCGTCTTGCGTAACAAAACAACCTTAAGCAAGTCTGTGAGTCAAATTGTTTGGTCTGCTAGCCCTGGATTCAAAACTTCAAAGCGTTCGGGACACAAGCTCAAAACTAAGCTTGTGAGATCTGCACCTGGGGCCTTCCTGTGCGCCTGGCAAAAAGCATGTCTCACTTGTAATAACGGTCTGAAAACCAAGTGATTCACTAACAACGTCGCATGTCAAATTTCCCGCCGCTCCTGTCCCTCTTAGATCCGATGAAAATTTTCATTAGGCAATATTGCTCAGTGCTGTCTTTGTTAAGCTTTCTATATGTGGCTATGGCTAATCGTATGTGCGGACTTGATTTTGGAGAGGAAACCTTGAGCACTGTTTTGCAGAACGCTGTATCCAAATTGAGGAAGCATTAAAGGGAATGTGGCACCTTTATAACGTGATTGTAACTGAGATAGCCAAGTTTAAAGCATGCCGGAAAACCCGGTACTCAACATATCATTTGTCTTGGAACTCGAGATTTCCGTAGATAAAACTAAAAACATGCCCAAACTGTACCCAAGGAGCCGGCCGCAATGGTCAGCTGTTGGCGTGACGATATGCTGACGTCACGGTGAGCAGTCAGCCTATTAAAGTCCTTTGAATATCATAGTAGCTGCCAGATCATGACGTCATGCACAGGCAGATGTTTAGTTCGTACCGTTGAGGAGCATTTTAAATATACAAATATTGAGCTTATTGTACATTCTTTAGAAAAATAATGGACATTTTCATGATTTTCGGCTAAAAATACCCCTAATTACACAAAACTCCCGGATTCGACCAAGGTGCCACATTCCCTTTAAACTTGTAACACTACAGAAAAAATTTTAGCGCCGATCTCGGCGATCTCCGGTCCCCAGAGCCCTGATCCGATATCGAACGCATCAGACGGGTCCGGCAACACCCATCGTCACCCCCGACCGCGCCAGTGACGTAGTGACACCGGAGCTGTGCGCCGGTGACGTCACTCTGCAGGCGGCCCCACCCTCCGATCAGTCAGCGAAGAAGGGATCCCAGCCCGGCGACGCGATATCCAGATGTGTGCCGATCGAAAGCACGGACAAGCGACACACGCGGGCTCATGTGTTTGTTGTAGCAGTTAAGTTCTAAGCATAAGCCGCCTCAAAATTGACGGCAGTCATCATACAGATATGGGACCAATTCACAGAGTGCAGAAAAAGCCCCGTCTTGACAACATAGCTGAGCTAAATTCCGGGGAACCAGATAATTAATTCCTTTCTTCCTGTTCTATTTCCTTCTTCAAATCTGAGCTGGAGCACATCGAGGTACGAATAAGCCCTTCAATATATATTTACAATTCAAATATCTATACAATATATTTACGATTCAAATCTACCAGCAAGCATTGTCAGTCATTGAGGTACAAAACTGAGGCCCGAAAATTTGGGTTTTGAACGTTTTACAAGCTTGCCGTTACTACATATCGTGATATGTATTCAAATAGACCTTTGCATTCCTGCTGCAGCAGTATTCATTCACACCCTGACATATACTCTGCCAATTCTGTGCGTTGGGGAAAGTTTCAATCCCTCACATTAGCCGCCACCAAAATATTTCTTCTGGGAAAACTTCCCTTATCTCGGGATAAAAACTGATCTGCTTTGGGGAAAGAAAATTTTCCTTTCTGGACCCTGCCAGCCCATCCCAATAAGTAAAATTTGTAAAATCTGATAATGTTTAACTCCTGCAACTCTGGGGAATTAAACAAGACTTCATAATACGATTTAAACAGTGTGATGAGACACCGAGCTATGAAACCAGAGGAATTCTTTGTATGTTCTACAAGGGGTGGCTTAAATTGACACCTCGGTTCAAAACACATAAGAAGTGGGGATATTTTGGCCGTTTTTTCTAGATGCCCTAGAATCACGCTATATCTTTAAAGCCTTTCTTTTAGGGCCGGTATCTAATATTTTAGGGTTGGTATCTAATATGTTGCGTTGCAGCAAGCATATAACAGCATTTCCATTTCTGGTATTCCGGGTATGCGGACACTGAAAAGTAATGAAGCTCCTTGAGTCTGTTGAATAGTTTGGGAACTTTTGATTTCCGTGACGTCGTAGAGCTGCTCTGCAGATGCACTGATGGGTTTAACTTTAAGTCAAAAGTTGAGAGTTCCGGCATGTCTTCGCTCTGGAAATACTACTTTAAAGTCGGTGACGAGCACTAAAACCAACCTTCTACGGCGTGTAATTGTTAAGGTGTGTAACTGTAATGCTACTTAGACTCGGTTACACTCAAAACCTACCAAAAAGCTAATTTAGAGTGTGTTTCCAGAAATCTGCACCAGCTCGCATTTGGCCAACACTTTCTGTAATATGCAGACTTTATGAACTTTCCTAGTGCTGCTTGCAATACTGGTTCGCGGTTAATATGGCTGAATAAACCATTCCATAGTTAATTTCGAGTCTTTCAAAAGAAAAACTTGAACATCAAGACCTGGGCGAACTCAGAGAGAGGCAATTGGGAGTATTTCCCTCTCTCCCGATCGACCCTTGGCGCCACTGAAATGATCACAGCGTTCCCTAAAAGGTTCATGACGCCCCCTGAAATGTTGCTTCCCAATCCTTGCCCCTAGATGCGGCATCGGCGCCTCCGTGATAGGATTTTACGATCAAAAGTGGCACCCCCTGCCACAGATAGCGCCCCCTCCGACCGTGCCCCCCGCACCGATCAAAGATCGTCGATCCGGCTATGCCTCAAAGTATAAACTTAATATTCGTTAGCCAGACCTCACTGCTAGTCCAACGGAGTGCGCTAGCAAGCGTGAAGGAGCTAGCATTCTCAGTCCGGCAACTCAATCGACTCAGACATACCGATCGAGCATAAAATTAGCCCCAGAGAAAAAAACAACGGAAGAGACCTCGAATCATAGGGAATACACGCACCAATTGAACAGAAAAGTCTCATTCTGCAAAGGAATCTAATTCCAAAATGGACGCAACTTTCCAACAGGGGTGGAAATGTTTTCGGAGATATTTCAAATAAATCTAAGGTAAATCAGTAGGTAAATTAAATGTATCTGTCGACAAAATATAAACAAAGTTTCTTGGTAAGAGCGCAGCGAAACGTAAAGCCCAACAATCATCGTGCACTATAGCGCCTTCTTCACGCTTACTAAACATTTCCGCTTTTGCATACTGACCAAAGATCTTTTCAGTTTAGATACAATTATGTGGATAAAAACTGTAAAGACGCCAACATTCGTAGAAGAAAATTTGTACCGGATCTTTGAAAAGTATTTATCACGGGGTTTTAGACTGCACTGATGCGGCATTTCTAAGAACATACTATGATAGTGTTGATTCTAAAGTCTTCCTAGAGGTTGGTCGGACCGAGGCGATAGCTTGACAATCAGGCGTACTGAGGAGCAATTTGAGAGGCCTGCTCCCGCCACAAGTTTGGTTACGTTTAGACGTGGATCCCACAAACCACGGTAACATTTACTTGTCCATCAAAATAGAGGCAACAAAACATACATATTGGCAGCAATTTGCGGCAAAGAACAACGCATTACCTTGAACTACGAACCACTTAAGGCCATGAATCTTAACTTAGTACACACAAGGACAGAACGACGTGATTTTCAAAGTCTTTTCGAGAGCTAAACAGTTTTAGTTTTTCGCCGGCACACGTTGGATAAGCGCACACAGTGAGCCGAGGATAACTTAGCCCATTGGCGCAAAGACGCTAACGTCTGACGCTCGCCGTGAAACGAGAACAAGCGGCTCGCCCAGGTGAAACTTCTGCTCAAAGATAGCCTGTCCAACTGCGTAGAGTCATAGACGAATCCAGGGTTTCTCATGGGAAGGGAACTTTGGTCATTGGCGCCATTCATGTCTGGAGGGGACACCGTATAGACCGGGAGGGGGGAGGCACTTTGTAAGGTGTGACCTAGCAGAGGGACGGTTAACACGCGCATTGACGGGGGTCTGAGCCACCTTCGCTTTAACGAGAAGGGGCGGTAACCCGCCCCCCTAAGATCTCGAGAACCACGGTAGGTAGCGAAAAACGGTAAACGGCGATGGGTAGCCCATCCACTTCTCCATCGAAAATATTTGAACCATTTTTTTGTCAGGTCACATTTAAGGTCACGAAAGGTCAAAACATGCCGTAATAGGGATAACGTGTAAATTCAGTTTTGCAGCCATTACATCTGAACAAGTAAAGATAGAGCAAAACTACTTGCACTGTATGAATCCTCGCTGAAAGCCAAATCGAATGATATATAATTTGACCTTGCTAGGTCAAATCAATGATTTGACCTGACCTGAGGTCAGGTCAGGGTCAAATTATACAAAATGCATATTATTAGAACCGCAAAGCCAAGGCGAGTCTAATGCAGCTAATATAAACGCTCTATCACTATCTTTCACTGAGTTATACAGTAAAAACCATTTTCTCATGTATTTCCAATGGAGAGGTCATGCCTGGTACCTGACCTTAGGTGATCGATATCAAAAATACCGGAAATTTTTTTAGAGAACTCAGTGGGCCCATTATGTGACATGAGTTTCAATCGGATAAGTTCACCCTGCTCCGACTTATGCTATCTTAATCTTTTTTTGAGGTCAGCTCACTTGACCTGTACTTGTGACCTGACCTGAGATGACCTATGTTTAAATTTTCACAGAAGTTGTAAAAGTGATGAAGGAAAAGGTATGCCGTTTTGCTGCTATCTCCGAAAAACCTGAGGGGGGCGGGTACCCGCCCCCGTCAATGTGCGTGTCAAGCATAACGTGCGGCTTTAATACTTCCATCCTGTGGAGAGCGACCTTCAGGGGGCGACACGGCGCGGTTCCAGGGGTGCCGCTGCAGTCCACGCCGATAGTCAGTCGACGGGGGGAGCTCGTGCCCTATTTCTCCTGGATTCGCCTATGCCTGAAATACAGATCAAACGCTACCGCGTCTGTGGAGCCCCGGGCTGAGACCAGCCATTACGCTCAGACAACTCTAGACTAGACTAGACTAGAAGGCCACCAAACTTCTCGTCAAATATTTGATGTACTAATAACCCCAGAAAGGGAGCTCTGGTGGCACATGTTAGTTATACATACCAGGTTTAAGAGAAAAACAGCTATGAAAAAATAAGCTCGCCCGCTTTCGAGAAGCTTTCCGCGTAAGCACTAAAACTGAGTCGAAACCAGGCTAATGCTTTTAAAAAGTTTAAACATTTGCCTTCGCCTGCGGCCCCTGCGCACTGCCTTGCTCAAGACGGTGATTAAACTTCAACCCAATAACCTAATCCTACTGCAATGTGCTCGCACTGAGCTCCCGAGCTTCTCATTACGTTTCACAAAGGAGGCCCGAAAGGCGCTTCATCCGCGCACGAGCTAACTGCATTACCGCCCAAGTTGCGGCTTAGTGTACAATGCTTTGGGAAAATACCTGGAGGCGTTGTATAGAAAGCTCTATTCATATTGATACATTAGGAAACGTAAAGGCAAGCCGCTTCCCAGAGCCAGCCTCGTGCATGGTGACAGGCAGAGGCGGATACAAGGGAGGGGGATTGGGGGCTGAAGCACCCCTCCGAAATGTCAGACTGCCTATAGTAAGTGCATAAGTGTACACCCATCTGAGGCAATAGTTGGGGAGACTCGAGCCCCATAGATCCCTCTTTGAAATGAAACCCCAGATCCGCCACTGGTGAAAGACTATAAAATGTCCCAGGGCACACACAATTAAAATGATAATAAACAAGGGATAACAAGCGATGAATTGGGAAATCAATGCACACAGGGCTTTGTACCGACCAAGTGGCTAGTTCTTGCTTTTCATCATCATTTTAACGTTAAATCATTTGAATGCCTCTGTGAGTATTGAATAACCAATGGAAAGCCAAGTGGTTCCGTGACCTTACTCATAAAACGCGGACGGGGAATTCGAGGCACGTGTTTGGGAAAACAGTTAAGAGTCACGTCTGTCTGGATCATAGTTAAAGTTGGTAGCATCACAACTCCACAGGTTGATTTCAACTGGTAGCATGCGCCGGTACGAGGCTCCGAGCCACCTTCGCCGGTGCAGCGGGTACCCACCCTTTGATCTCAGAAAGTATGCTAGTTAGCGGAAAGCAGGTGACGTTGAATACTGTTTTGATCTCTACCAAAAATGTTATCTTCAAGTTTTTGGTCAGGTTAAATTTTATGTCACTGGACGTCAAAGTACATTCTCATAGGAATACCGTATACACTTACATTTTGTGTCGTAAGCACTGATATAGTAGAGCTAAAGTATATAGCCACTATTGGCATGCTCCAACCAAGCCCAATCGAATGATGCATATTATGACCTTGTCAGGCCGAGTCCTAGAATTGGCCGGGCATGAAATACTGATCTACGTTTAGGTCAATATGTACCATAGGCCATAATTCATATCAACCGAACCGCAGTGGCAAGTCTAACACGATGAAGGAAAAATAGTCATTCTACCTACATTCTTTGCAAAACAATTGAACTTAACATCTGCACTGGAGAGTGGTCTGGCACTATCACGCGCTGGAGCGGGGGGAGGGGGGCCTGGTAAGCGCACCTGAGATATCGGAAACTAAGAGACTTAGAGAAACGACATTTGGGCTCTGGGCAGGGGCTATAGTTGAGTACATTATAGACAGTTTTCATTGACCTAGGTCAATTTTTTCAAGGTCAAACGAGGTCATAAATGTCAAATCTTAGCCCTGCTAGATACTCATCGGGAAATGCCGTAATTAAGTGTAAAAAAGTCTAGAATATACTAAAAACGGACCAAAGCCAAAGCGAGAAGGTCCCAAAAATACTTCCTAAGATTTTGGTGTCAAGATAATTCAGTCATTGACCTAGGACGTCACAATTTGATAAATTCCCTACAATTACCCTATGCACCATAGAAGCCATTACAAAACAAAATTATGATCTTGGTGACCTTACTATGTG
Organism: Lepas anatifera; assembly: GCA_034440635.1. Lineage (NCBI taxonomy): Eukaryota > Metazoa > Arthropoda > Thecostraca > Lepadidae > Lepas > Lepas anatifera. Next base: position 526,972 of record JAOTON010001187.1, on the reverse strand, counting down.
ATGTGAATCTCAGATCGAAACATGAAGTCTGCCCTTTATGTTACACTCTATGCCTCTATACCTCTTTTGAGGTTAGGTCACTTGAAACAGACTGGTGACCTAACCTGATGACCTGGACCTACAATTTTGTCAAAAGATTAAAAAAACAGGTAACCAAATAAGCTTGCGTTGCTCGTCGTCCATTTTTTGGGATGTCTACGAAAAACCTCAAGGGGTTAGGTACAGTCCCCCGCAATTGAATGTGAACGTACTATGCTCGGCAGTTTCTTTTCTCTTGTTAGCGAATTATTGCTCATATAGTCTTAATTCAACATATGTTTAGCGTATAGCGTACTTCCAGCTGTCGGTTTCGTAACCACCAGGCATTGTCCTGAAATTACTTTTCTGCAGAGTGTGGGATGTCAAAATTCAGGGAAAAAGAGGTCAAAATTAATAGACAAAAAAGGGAAAAAAGCAAATGTACCATCAGAATGTCTCGAAAAACAAGTACATGTACTAAAAATACATGTACTAAAACATCATATGCACATAAAATACAAAAACAATAAGGGATGAAGAATATTAAAATTAAGTGTATTAACAGAAATTAAACCATTTTGAGAAACCCACAAATCCAACTCCTGCCGAGTTCAGCATATTTTCCAAAACAAAAGCATCAGAAACGTACAAGGGAATACATTAATAAGCTGCAAACCTACAGTATTAAGATAAAAGTAAAGCAAAGTCTGGAATACCTTCCTACCAAAACAATACCTCGGGTGAGGTAAGTCTTGCTTTAGAACCTTTAACAAGCTGAAATGTCTGAAAGGCAGGGAAAATTCCAAAACTTGTCCATTTCAACGAAATATTTTCAAACAAACTTATTTTTGAAAGTATACCTACATCAGCGGGATTCACTCCCTCTGTTTTCACTTGCATTCATGGGGAAATTGCAGCATGCAATCACACAATAAAAATACCTAGTCAAATGGCAACCATGAAAATAATAACTTACCTTTACCCAGGTGACTGTATTTCTGAAACTTGAATTATACTACCCTCATTGAAATAAAGAATGAACAACAGGTTGAGGTTCCGAATTAGCCTGTTTAAGCCATAAGACATACCGACACTGGCTACTTACAACACTTACCAACTCTCAAACGTACGCATGAGCTTCGACACCCTGCCTGCAATCCAGAAACGTACACAAACACTAATCTCAACTAAGGCAAATTAAATTTGACAGTGCTGAGAAAGAGACATCTAGCGTCAAATTCAGGCCAGCCTGTCGACACCGGTTGCCAAGTACGGTTTTTTCTAATGCGAGTAAACTGACCAGGCAGGCCCCTGAGCGTGAAAAGGATGTCGAAATTATTCACCTTTAAATCACGCAGAGATTCAGCGTTTGTAAAGGAAAAAACTAATTTTACCTTAATCTTTCGTTATTTTCTAAAAGTATCCAGAAATTCATGTAAATATTTTTGCTGCCTTTGGAGATATTCCGAAAAATACATAGAGGTGCAATTTTCATGATCCGTGAAGATTCCCTCTTTAGGTATTATTTATTTAAAACTGTTGAACAAATATCCAATATTGGGATCGTTTTATTACACCAAGACAGTCAAATTTTTAATTCTATATATTTTAAACCACAAAAACATCGTAAAACTAAAGTATTCCCTTTTAAAGTCAAGGATGTCGAAATTATTTAGCAATGCTTGCATTGTTCCACTAAAAATTCCGAGTGACATGACCCAAAATATGGCTAACCAATATTTTTTTCGAATAGAAAATGTTCTGATGTCATATTTCGGGTACTCTCAAAAGTTTCTTTTGCACAGAGACTTCAAAAATAAATGTTATAATTCACCCTGACCCGCGCGATTTCTAAGGATGTCGAAATTCAGTCCTGGGGAGCTGACGTCATCAAACTATATATTACGTCAGTAGCACTACATTTCAAGGCCTTGGTCCTTGGTTAGAAGGAGGCTCCAAGAATGGTGCGGTGGATGCGGTGACGATTGTTTTGGTTTCGAGTAATTTGAATGTCATGATGTCTCATACCAGCTTAAGCCTCAGGAAGTTTTGACCATCAGTTTCGGCTAGCAAAATTACGAGTAATATTTCAGGTTTTTAATTTGTCCCTGGACTTCAATTGTCTAATGGTACCGCGAGTCAGCACTACCACTAGTCAACACGCTTATTTTGAATTTAGCTATATGCTTAAGACGAAAGCGTTCATCCCAAGCGTGTGAGGCGTGGGGGGCTTTTGTTGTTAAAAGAGGAGGGAGTTGGAAAAGAGTGTGGTTTATAAAGTGGGGTATATTATTAGTAGTCTTACTTTATTAGGTAGTACGCTAAGAGACGTGAGGGGTCGATGGCTGAGTTTATTTTTCTTATATGGTTGATTCAGATTATTGCATCTCCGGGTCAGGCATTATCTTTCGCATTCTGTGAGGTCTCAGTGTGCTTGTGAAGAGGCAATTGTTAGGAATGTTCTCTTACAGGGTTTTGTCATTTTGAGCATTCCTTGTAAAATGTTTGTGCTAGAATCCTTCAGTATTCAAACATCCTTCTCTCCAAAGATGAATGCTGTGTTCTATTTTGACATGGAATCAGTCCTGACGGAACTGTTTAAAGAATGCTGCATTCCATATGACGGTAATAGGTTCGGAAAGCTAGGGTTGCAGCATCTTTATCGAATGGTATGTTGGCTTCAGTTGCTGGTTTGGCCCTGCTTCTATTCCTCAACTTCTGAAACAAGGAAACTAATAATGCTGCATTTTTTATTCATTTAGATCCATACATGTATTTGCAACAACAGCAACAAGCAATAAAAGACCATGCCAGTACATGTTAACACAAGGCTAAAATCCAGTAGGAGATGAAAATAAGGGCACACTAAAAAGCTGTCATTGAGGCTACTACCTCGCAAGCTGATGATGCTACAGGCCGATGATTCTGATGATTTTGTTTAGGATGTCAAAATTCAAGATTTAGGACGTCAAGATTGATCAAGTCTGGGTATGGGCTTCCACGCAAAATTATCAATTTCAGGACACTGCCACCAGGACTCTGCAAACTAATATCTGTGAAATTATTGGCAAAAAAACGAATTGTCACGAAACCGCCATAAGAAAGTTGTCTGCAAATCATATGAAAAATATGAGGGCAGCATTTTTCGGTAAAGAAATGTAAAGCTGGGGGCAAAACGTGCATTGTCTTTTCTAATTATGACCGAGGGAGTAATAGTTGGCCAGAAATTAGCCAAAAGCCATCGATCCTGGTGTTTTCAGATTAAATTGGACGGAGTTGTCCCCCTTACCAGCACGCAGAACACCGCAGCTCCACAGGTTGATTACAGTTCTAACATTCGTCCTCAGCTGATAGATGTTGATTTCATTTCACAGACTGAATTCTAAATTGAGTAGCACCGCCTCGTGAGCGCGTTCATCTCTTCCACACTCAGTTCTCTCCCCCTCTCTCTCACTCTCTCTCTCTCTCTCTCTCTCTCTCTCTCTCTCTCTCCGGAGCAGCATTCCAATGCAGCCGGCGCTTGCCAGATGTGACCTGCATGGCTCCCCTCTGCTCCCCACATTCAATGGCGTTTAAGTATTCAGCCGACATCTGCGGATAACTTCTCGGGCAGAATGGTGGAGTGGTTCAGCCCGCTCCAATATAGCAACTAATTCTCTGAAAATGCCCTACAGATACCAACGATCGGGCCAGGCCCTGTTACATAAGCGCTATTGGTTCAGACAGGTTGAAATTATCTTGATTTGCTGCGCATAAAATTGACCCTTGTCCCTGTGGAAAAGGGGTATTTGAGCTCCCTGCAGTGTTTTTCGGATGGTGCTAGAAATCGCGTATTTTTTTAATTACACAGCTTTCCCAACAGTTCTAAAATTGGATAATCTCAGGTCAGATCACTACATCAGGCCAAGCGACCTCACCTTCAAAAAAGTTTCAAGAGACACCAGTGAGAACATCTATTGATATCATATTCTTACCACAAAATACACCCATCGAGTGTCACAAGTTGTGGTAGAAAAATGTTCTGCACCGATGACCTAGGGTCGGGTTCGGGTCACGACCTCTCCATTGGAAATACATGAGAAAAACGGGAATTGGTCGAAAAATGGTTCTATTTCTGTATGTTGAGTTGCCGTTTTTGGGCTCCTACTATCAAAACGTTATCTCGTACCGTGTACAAACATAGATTTCGGCCAGTGCATGTGTACATGAGGTTGTGTAAAAACCTGAAGTGTGTTGCAAGCTGCAGCGTGGTATCCATCCAGTGGAGCTTTGGAAAAATACGAGTGCTAGTGTCAAATGAAGATACTTATGCATAAAAAGATATACCAGAAGAAATCATACATGTAGTTCAAAACTACCCTGGACTAATTTTTAATACAGAGAAATGCACTTCCGGGTACGTTTTCGAATGTTTAAAACGCAAGTAGAAGAGATAAATGACAGCTGGTCTACGTCCATATTCCCTGAGACAGTTATGGGATAAAGGAGGAGCCAGACATGATTGATATCCTGGAAATGATGAGGCCGGCGTGGGGACACCACATATCAGTCATCTCTGATCTCTAACGTTACGCACTTACAAGATGAATGATGCAGGCATGTGTGTGGGGGGAGGCGGGGGCTAAAGTAGGCTTAGGGTTCAAAATACCACTATTTGTTACTTCTAAATTCTTGAAGGTCACGAGAAAGTGCCCGAATAAAAGTTGGCATTCGCGTGTTCACTGATAAGAAATATTGTAATCCATTGCACTGATAAGCATGGTAAGCAGTGGTGAACATGACATAAAGCTACTTGGGAATAACTAGTGGCAGAATTGGTCCCACGAAATTTATAGTCTGTCAAACAATTTGAATCGATGGAGGTACTTCGAGAATGTGGGGAATGTATGGAATTCAGTAGAGAATACGAAAGGATGATTAGCAAACTGCTGGTCCTAGGTCGTCGGTATAATATGCGGCCGGTTCATCGCCTTAAAATGTTGGTTCTCGTACATTTAGTACGGAAATCTAATCTCGCGCGTTCCATTACAACTTCTAACTATAAATATTTTTGTCACTGCTAATATCAAAAGAAAGTCATTATAAACCTATTTATTTGCCAAAACTTATGTGAGAAAACGGCTTGAATCCCTAAAAAACAGGGTATTTCCCGGGAAGTCCCCTTGTTTCACAAACACATCAATAGGCTAAAGCAGTTTTCGTGCGTGTTAAAGAAGCTACTTCAAACAACCTAATATTGAATAAATGTGGTGTGACATTACATCACACCCCCTTGGGTGTACAATTTCATCTGCACACTCTGTGCTTATTGCCATACTTTTCAGCGTGGGCACATGGGGACACGGAGTTATCTCTCCAATACCATCTGTTGTCAGGTATTTTTATCTTCAATACATCAAAAGAGAACAGATATCGTTAGCTCTGTATCCTATTATGTAATTCACTGGTGTTGTGTGCCTGCATAATTTATAACAATTTTCGTGATACTTGTGTTATTCGGAGATAAGCGAGTAGTTTTCTTGGGAACATATTACCATGTTGAAACCACTGAACAGACATGCACAACTTGGGTAAAAATATGAACAATTAGCAAAGTGGAGAACAATACATTATATTGATTCATGCTTAATCGTTCTTTTTGTAAATACATCTACTCAGCAAATAAAACAATGAGATGCTTTGCATCTGTTCAAATGTTCATATCCATTAACCACCCTCAGAGCTAAAGTAGTCAGTCCCAAAAGAGGGGTTCCTGCAGTACCTGCAAAAACTGCAATGCAACTGTAGTATCTGCAAAACTGTCTTTGGAAAATGTTTATTGCCATACTTTTTAGCGTAGGAACATGGGGACTCGGGAGTTATAGGCCACCACCCCCTCCCCTACCAAGCGATATTCTGATTCTTAGCCAATAACCCTTAGCGTTACATGGAGGGAAATTGCCTAAAACGAGACCGCTTGCCTGTTCCACAACGCATTTTTTTCAAATTTGCACAACGGCCAGAGAGGGAAAGGACACCATGAGGGCTCAGAAGGTGACACTGCGACGGTCGAAGCGACACTCTTATTTTCTGCATCCCGCAGTTTTACGTCCTAGCTTGCACAACAAACCTAGCTGGGAAGCTATGGTGGCCTTTAGCAAAGGGCACAATAGCTATTGCAGAACTAAAGGGCTAAAGGGGTACTGATCACCAGTGCACAGTGGTCGGAAACGGCCTCACGGATGGCCACCGAGGTTTTTGCTCATGTTCATTTTGCTACAGCGCTGAAACGGCCCATCTGATTCACCCCAAATTTTCAGAACATCTTGCTGAATCAATTGCAATGGGATAAATATACTTAAGTCGATCCACTTAACACCCGCACAAGAGAGGGATCTGGCACTAACGCGCACTGTAGGGGCCTGGTAGGCCCCCTTTAAGATATCGGAAACTAGGAGACGAAGAAAAACTCAATTTTGAGGGTGGGTGGAGGCTACAGTGATCTAAATTATGTCTAATTTTCATTGACCTTGTTCAATATCTTCAAGGTTAAACGGTGTCATAAACGTCAAATATTGACCATGCTGGGGACCCATTGGGAAATACCATTATTAAGCGGGACAAAGACGGGAATTAGCTAAAAGCAAACCAGAGTCATAGAGGGAAAGTCGCAAAGAAGCGTTGCTACAATTTGAGGGTCAAGGTTATCCAAGATCATTGACCTATGAGGCCACGATATGGTATACTACCGATAATGTGCACCTTGACTAACACTTTTGCTACAGTTTTGGTGGCAAATGAGGATTGACCTTTAAAAATGACCTTTGAACTTGACCTTTGATCTTGATCTTTACATTGAGGTACCTTAACCCTATTTCCGGCAGGGGGCTAATATTGCCCCCTTCAGGTTTTTTGAGAATGGCTCCTAAACGGCTTGCGATAGAACTTTAAAACTTCCTGACTTTTCCTAAAACTAACACAGGCAGGTTTTCTAAAATTTTAAGATTATATATTCACCAGAGGCGGAGCTATGGCTGTTTTTTTGGGAGGTTCTATTCACAAACCAAGTATTATCGTATGCGGTGGGTTCTTTGTAAAAGGAAGCCGTCTCTGCTGATCCTGATTTCAGTTTTATTTTTTATTATATTATTTGTTATGTGAGATGAGATGATATTACATTCACAATTGCCACTATTTGTATTCATCAGGGCCGGTTATAGCAGTTCAAAATGGGGGGAATGTAATGAAGAAGGACTACATGTTAGTAAGTGAGAAGACTGCTTACAGCCGTGCCAGGGCGAATAAAATTGGGTATTTGAAAATGCGAAATAGTTATAACCCAATTTTAGATTTCCAGAGGCGTTTCAAGTCACTATAATGTAGAGTAAATCACAAATATAAAAGCATATGTTTATTCACTTAGAGCTTTGTGCGAGACTAGCATGCTCTGTATGTATTCAGTTTCAGGAACGACTAAGTAAATATTTCGCCCATAGACAGATCATGGAGACAACAGCATACGGAACGTGTTACCAATGGCGGAAAAGTGTCAGTATTTGAGGGGGTAACATTACATTTTCAAAATATATATTCCCAGCCAGTATCACCTCCGCGACTCAATATCGTCGTATATTGAAAATGTGTTTTCCCCCACCCCCACCTCCCACGACGAGAACACTTGATCCGCCTATGCCACCCGTTTTCCAGAGCTGCCATGGGAGGGTAAAAATTATCATAAATTAATTTGAACTAGCCGAGGGACTAATATACTTATGCATACCACTCGCATATTGTTGGTATGTGTTTTACCCCACTATTTTACCTTACTTCATCCGCCCCTGATGAGTGTTTCGTTTTTCATTGATTTATGTGTCAAAGATGTCAAGCAGTATATGACGGCTTCTAATCCGCGTAACAAAAACTTTTAGATTGTATATATTTCCCCTCATAGTCCTGGTCCTGGAACTGCCATTTAATTTCGGATTTTTGTGTAACTCGAGTATATCACAAAAAACCCAGAGCGTCAATCACAAACTTCTTATTCCAGAGCGTCAATCACAAACTTCTTATTCACAAATTGAAAAACTCTTACCAAATCTCAGGTGCGGCCCTGGAATGGCTTTCATCATATTTAGGAAATCGTAAGCAACGCGTTATTGTGAACGGAAAATGTTCTGATTGGGTCCATGTACGCTCTGGAACTCCGGAAGGTGGAATTATCTCGCCTCTCCTCTTCGCCCTGTACATAAACGATCTTCCAGACAAAATTAAGACTAATTGTCTCTTATTTGCTGACGATGTAAAATTATACAACAAAATTACTTCGCAACACGACATTGAGCTCCTTCAGGACGATCTAACATCTTTAGCTGCATGGTCTGCACTTTGGAAGTTTCCAACTCAATCCAGCCAAATGTAAATCGTTCACTGTGTCATTGAAACGAAAGCCTATTCCAACCACATACAAAATCCAAAACTCTACTCTAGGGAAAGTCTGTGCAATCCGGGACCTTGGAGTGTGGTTGGATTCTAAATTGACGTTTGTAGAACACCTGAATCACATTGTTAGTAAGGCGAACAGGGCACTACGTCTGATGATTCGGTCTCTTCAGGTTGGCCATTCAGAGGGGAGAGCGAGACGGAAGTTGAAACCCGAACCAATCATGGCGGCTTATTTTGGCAACATTCGATCTATTATGGAGTTTGGCTGCGTAATTTGGGGTGGGGCTGCCAAGACTCGTCTTGACAGACTGGACAAAATTCAGCATAAATTCTTGATTTGGCTCGCGTCAAGCTCAACGAAAGGCTCACCATCATTTGTGTACCATGATCTTTTGGCTACGTTCAAAATAAACACTCTGGCTAATCGACGACTACAATATGATATCCTTTTCGCACACAAAATTATCTCCGGAAAAATAGACTTCGCCTTTCTGCTCGGTAATTTCCCTTTTCATGTCCCAAGAAGGAACACAAGGGCAATGTTCGGTAGTATGCTGCATGTTCCATTTGGAAGGGTAGAAACTGTGAGGCGTGGATTGTTTTGTCGCTCGACCACTAATTTTAACTCGTATCTGACGGCATGTCCACTTTCCGAGCCTTTTAGATTTTAATTTGGTCAGTTTAGAGCACAGGTTCGTTTATATATTAAGTCGCTGCCAGCGAGTTGAACAAAGTGAACTTTTTAACTCTTTGATATTCTTATGTTTACTGTTTTAAGTGCATATTTTAGTCAGCTCGCAATGTGATCGTTGTTTGTAGTTTGTTGGCTCCTCATTTTTACCTGTAGTTGTATGTGACCTGTTTACCGTGACCATGTTTTATGATTCCTGACTTGAGCTCTTATTGGGGTATGACCCTGTTGCTCATATAGCACTAATAAATAAATAAATAAATATGACAATTTTTAGTCAGTTATTTGTGAATCTGAAATATTTTTGTGAGAATCGAACAACAGAGTCAAGGGTTACGGACAATCTAAAAAAACACACAAAAATTGTATATTTTGCACGACCTTCTTGAAAAATCAAAATTTTCAAATTTTCTTTTTTAAATAATGTTGAGCGTCAGGGGAATCTGAGGCACTTTGAATTTTCAAAATCGGCCGGATAGATTACGGGATCTTAGGGGGGGGCCGATATTGCCCTCCTTGCCGGAAATAGGGGTAGCCGGGAGCCTGACGGAAATAGGGTTAATCATTATGTCATATAGCATAATACACGTCCGAGCGGGTAACGCTATTTGACCGGAGGCACTGGGGTCAATGACCTTGAAAGTTCTGATATTATCTTGACCTGTGACCTTGAACTATAACTTCATGTGAGGTGACCTTGACACATTATCCCGATTATATGACATTATGACGTCACCACTCGGAATCCAATGCAAGCGAACTGGTCCTACCGCGCGATTGTGGCAATCTCAAAATGCAGGTCTGGCTTTGAAAGCCTGTAAGTCAAAACGTTTTCCACCGATTTTGTAAAATTTCTTCACCAATCGACGCGCAGTCAATTTCTCTCTTAATGTGGCCAAATATCGTTTTTCGGCTACGAGCCGTTCTTACGCTACCTTGGACACATAGGTGAGGGGGCCTCCCAGGCCCCCTCCAGTGCGCGTGTTAAGCAAATGAATTGACCTAACCCGACCCCTAGCGACCTGGTCAGATGTGCTGGCTCTGCATGCAGAAGGGCATACCCAGCCTCTTCTGAGACTAATCGTCTAATCAGGCTAAAACAAAATACATTTTGCCATTCGGACACCCTGAGTAAAATTAGTTTGTGGGCAGCTTACCATTTGCTACACTCGTAAAAATTGATGTCTTCAGAAGTCGGAAAAGATCACGTTAAATGATGGCACGATAATGCGGATTTCTTTCATATATTCAGACGGCAGGAAGATTAAGACAGTATTTTGTATCAGTGTACCTCTCTCATTATAACCTGTCGAATCATGTGCAATATGAGCATGGTTTATGCAGGGGTGACCTTGACTAAGAGTGATTCTGGGTAAGGTCAAGAGAGCCCAGGCCATTTTTAAACATGTTAACTGGGGGCCATTTGCCCCCCAGTCGGCCGAAATGCCCCCCCCAGTGCCCGGAAATTGGCCCCCCAGTGAAATAGACAGATGACTTAAAATTGACCAAATGCAGACTCCCCTAGCGAAAATAAGACAGAACAGCACCCGATAACTATAACTTTGTTCTATTTCTGGTCCCAAATTGGCAATCCACAAAAATTGTGTTCAAAAATTTACACCCGTGGCTGTCTACTCCATCGTGCGAAGACGAAACAAAGCGTGTAGTTACAGGACATCCCGGCAAAGCAGCCTCAGCATCAACTAATCACAACGGTGGCCTACAACCAATCAAACATCCTGTTCTATCCTACCGGAAGCCCACATCCCAGCCAGTACCGGGACATTGCACGATGCTCTCATTTCACACACAGTCAGTTTTCAGCGCTAATAGCTCGTTCGTGGATTAGACGGGACACGCTGTAGTCAAAGTGCGTAAGACTGGTTGCTGATGTGGCGGTATGAAGTGCTAAGCCTTTTTATTTATTATTGTGGTGATAGCATACATAAGCGTCGCCACCGGAAAAAAGTGAGCGGGCCAACCAAACTTTAACCTGATGCTGACAGCAAACTTTCCACGTTAGTACCAAAAACTTTTCGAATTTGGGCTCCTCGATGCCTTCCGCAGCGGCTGGTTATAAAAATGTCCGGTTTACTCCCATTTTGACTGAGACCAGGAACTTGTTGGTCCAAAAATGGGGCGGGGAGAGGATGATCGATGATCCCAAAAATGTTATGGTTATGTGGATAAAATCATTCGATGGCCACGCGGGGTTGGAATGGCACCCCTGGCTTCCTATTAGATGGGTAGTGTGCTAAAAATATTGCATCAAGTCAATATCAAACTGTCAACAATGAGTTTTAAACAGTGATACAAGTCGCTTTTTCTGTGGTTTTATGACAACCGCTAGGGGGCGTTCTAGCCTCAAATGTGGCTTTTGAGGTGTTTATTTGGCTATTTTAGTGAAAACAAAATTTTTCCCCTCTTTTGCCCTTTTTCTAACTCGGTTTGACCTTTCCGCTGAAAAAAACCTGGCAGCCCTGGGCAGCATCTATAATCTCTAGATTTGGAATAACGAAAAAATTTATGAAAATTTTTTAACACTAACGCGTCTAAGTTTTATTAAACCCCCTCAAAATGGGGTCTTGACCTCTTGAAGACACTATAATGGCCAGCACGAGAAATGTCCCCCCCACTGACTTTTCATTAAAAATGCCCTGAGAGAGCCTATGAGCTTACAAGGAAGATAATGTACAGTTTGTTGCGAAAGTGTCGTTCCGTTCCAGGGGTGTCCGACCAGGCGGGAATATGAAGTTTGGGAACCACATGTCTGAGGGCGTGGCCTGTTCGGCTGGTCGACCTCCCCAGCGGTTAGCGGGTCGGACCGATGAGGCTGGGGTCAGCCGGGGAGGGTGGGGTGACCCAGTGCTTTCACTTTCAGTAGTGGAAACTCCTGTATTTGAGCCTTCCCGACAGAGAGGCGAAGCACCATAATGGTAATTTCTCGGTTCCGCTGCGGTGGGCCACCAAGTATCCCCCCACTATTGAGAGCTGAACACCAAATACCATTGGAGGCAGGACCGTGTGTATAAGGGTAGTATTACTGGGAGGAGGCGGAGGGGGGAGCAGACGTCACATTATTGCCAGAAAGTTGGCAGGAGGGGGGATAAAATGGTTGTCGCGGGTGCAGAATGGGCAAATACTGGATTTCTCATGGAGGGAATACATGATTGAAAGCGGGTTCTATCCGAGCCAGAAGGGGAGGGGTGATAAGCCCAAACCCATCGTGATGGTGCTCATTTGCATCCTGAGGGGAAGAGTAAACGGGTGGCAAACGAAAGTTTATGATGGTGCCACTGACATTTTAGGGGAACCCGCAACCATTTCAGGGGCGTTGAGGCTCAATCTAGGGAAGGGAGCAAGTGTCCTCCCTTGCCTTCCCTGAATTCACCCATCAGGTGCAAGGGATGCAGACAGAGGTCAGAAAAAGTCCGAACGTGCCAACAAAGTTGGGGAAGATCTTCAGCTGCTAGGGAGTCTAAGCATTTTCCTTCTTCCTCTGCTGCAGTATTTCTGGTCTTCTGACATTGAACATTATGTCGTACTTTTACTTATGTGGTGCTTTTGAGCTGTGGATTTATGACTCTGTGGACTATTTGACCATTGAACATTAAGATAGTTATTCATGGGGACGCTCTAGCCGTGACTCTTTGTTCTTGAGGTCGAATTAAAATGTGGACTATTTGAGCAGTTGACTATTTAACATCGTTTGAATTCACATACCTGTAGTCCTTCTGCTTCATTATTTTCACTGGCGCTAGCACTAGCAAAAAAACTGCTTTCAGCCATTTTACACGAATCAGAAGCCGGGGAACTTTTCGAGGGCGGTCCATCTGGGGAAGCTGGGGATGCGTTTAAGTCAATCCGTTCGCACCGCGGTGGAAGCGTTGGGGTAAGTTGGAGCTCGGCTGACAAGCTGCCGCACGCGTTGCAAACTGTTATAGAGCACAAGGCAAAAGGTGCGCCGGACTCGTCTACATAGTTGCTTGGGATGTGGATTCGTGGACTCTTTTGCTTTGGTTGGGGATTTGAACCTCGCGGTGAAGAATTATTATTATGGCCTTGGTAGTAATAGAGTTAGGAAACTGGGACTGGTTGGGGGAACATACTTGATGCGCCCACGCGCGGCACTCGGTCCATACTGGTTTCATATAGTTCCTGTTATTTTTCCAGAACCTTTAAAAAGTGGGGCCTAGAATGAAATTCTAGCAGGGTATTGACTGGCCAATGCTCAAAATGGGTGACAGGGGGCATGGTAAAATGATTTACCTATTAGACATTTGGTGACATCTCAAGGTAAGGATGCATTAGGTACTTTTGGTACCTGCCTACCTCAACCTTCTTGCAAGTAAAACTCAAGTTTGCTTTGATAGCTTACCTAAGTGTTTCAATGGGCACAGCTGAAACTTTCAGCATCTCATGCCGTGTGTAGGAAGTGCCTGTATATTTTAATTTTCTGTGGTCTTTCGCTCACCATTTATCATCAAGCTGAAACTTGCAAACTTTTAAACCAGCCAGTTTAGTTCTATGATTTGGAAGAATAAACTTAACTTTGCAATTGAACTATAGGTTTTAAAGAAATTAATGATTCGCTCTTACTCTTGTCAGGACCACACATATTATGTAGATATAAATTTTAGAATTGTTAGAGGATTTGAATTTTTTTGGTGTTTGAATTTGTTTTAGACTGCCTTTGAAATTCTTGGACTAAAACTAAATTTTGAAAATGTGATCCAATTTGTTTTTTATTTTTATATTCCAGATCAAATTTATATTTCTTGCACAGATTTTGAAAGAAAATGTCAGAAAACAAGAAAATACAAATTTTGAAAGCAAATGAGCTTAAACTATGAGATATTGGTTTATACATGGAAGCCTTTACAAGTGTGTCAAACATTTATATGCCCATAACTTTTGAAATTGCCTACAAATTTTAAATTTCCTTTGTTCATTGGAATCAGTGTCCCATGTTACTTGAGAATATTTATATAGAGAGAAATAGTTTGACCCCCAAGAATTTAAAAGTGTTAAACAATTTTGGAATGTTTTACACCTGAAAAAATGTCATAGCCTGAAGACCATCTAGGCTAATTTTGAACAATATCCCCTAATAAGTACTAAACTTTTATGACCTGAATGTGACAAATAAAGGCTATGTGCTCAGGCTTCTGCTCCACAAGCTATAATTGCCAGATAACCGCCTCTGGGGAACGTTCCTTTCATTTTAGGGCATCAACTGGTCTGCGTTGGGGAACCAAATTACTTTTTCTGACCTCTGGATGCAGAACTCAAACTAAAGACTCATTAGCCAGCCCCTCAAAAATAATATGTCTCTTGACACTTTGCAGCACCATCTTACCTATGATAGGGACGTCACAGTGGTTATAGCGGATTGTTGTATCTTAACTGTTCCGAAACATTGATTTCAATAACATTTTGGGATGCCAGCGCTTCTCTTGAAACTACTTTCTGGCCCACTCCAGCGTTCAGCGCCAGATTCCGTCACCGCCAGTGTCCTCGATCATTCGGAGGTACCGGCAGCAGAGTCACGTGAGCTCCAAACGGGTCGCCTCTCCGGACTATTGGGGTGGCGGCAGCGTGCGGAGCCGTGGTGTAGTAGGTAGGATGTTTCATTCTCTTACAGAGCATGCTGGTTCGAGACCGGGTTGACTGTGCATAGCTTGGCAGTTTTTTTTCCAAAACTGAATACTGATGCCAATCTATCAAATGATGCTCCTAGGAGCAAACATGTTCAGCTTTCCACACATTGTCATGTCGGAGACGACCCTCGTCGTTAGGTGACCTGAGGGGTGGAGCTGGGCCGACATCGGAATTCAGGCAATGTAACCTTGTGACCCAACGAACGGGTAGCAGATCATTATCATTAGCGTATGTTTCCGCGTTATGTCTAACTGGGGGACCTGTCTTTCATACTTTTATATTGCATGCTTGCCTACCGCTGTCTCTGTATGCTGCCGCCCCTGCTGCCACGGAGCTGAGTGGTCTGCGGAGACGACCCTCGCTGTCACGTGACCTGAGCACGGAGCTGAGTGGTCTGCGGAGACGACCCTCGCTGTCGCGTGACCTGAGCGGGTGTGGGACCTGAAGGCTGCAGGCACCTATCGAGAGCAGAAATGATGCTTGATCTGGCTTTTAGTACCAGTTCTCCTCTCACCTTACCGCCCCTGCTCACAGTGTGTCGTCCCCGCGGTGAATTTTTCACCTAATATGTGATTCAACCAGAGGCCATGTTTGGAATAATTGTACCACCTTCTATAGACCATAAGTAAGGGAAAAGTGGGGCCAGGGGGCCTGCCGCTCTCATTTTTTGGCTAAAAAATCTGATCTCAGTCAAAACGGGAGAAACAGGGCATGATTATAACAAGTCGCTGCGGAAGGCAGCGAGGAGCCCAAATTCAGACAGTTTTTTCGGCATCAGGTTGGAGTTTGGCTGCCCCCCCCACTGTTTTGCTCGGTGGCGACGCTTATGCCCCTTCACTTGCGTTTTACACCATACGACAAATATGTCTTGCTTTTTACCTGATAAGTACCCTGTCTGGCCAATTTTTCACCTGCAGTAGCCTGTCACGCCCTGCCAAACATGCCACCTTCCATCAGCCACCCCCCTTCGTCAGCCGGGCCCTCAAACGAAAATCCTGGGTGCGCGCCTGGCAATATCCAAATTCTATAGATCTCAAGACAGGTAGAAAGAAACCTCGCCAGGTGGCATGTGATGCGGACACTTCGTCCATTTTAGCTCGAATCTGCAGTTGCAGCACCCATGTATAACCTCAACTTGACCAAACAACATCTGTGAGGTGTGCATTCCACCCTCCTCAGCTGTCCCCGCCCAATTCCCGCCCACTCGCCCGGCTCAGCGCTACAGCGTACAGTGACTTCCAAACTAGTGGGTCGGCAGCGGAACGATACTTTCGCAACTGACTGTACAGTCTGTTGCGAAAGTATCGTTCCGTTCCAGGGGTGTCCGACCAGGCGGAAATATGAAGTTTGGGAACCACACGTCTGAGGGCGTGGCCTGTTCGGCTGGTCGACCTCCCCAGCGGTTAGCGGGTCGGACCGATGACGCTGGGGTCAGCCGGGGAGGGTGGGGTGACCCAGTGCTTTCACTTTCAGGCGTGGAACCTCCTGTATTTGAGCCTCCCCGACAGAAAGGCGAAGCACCATAATGGTAATTTCTCGGTTCCGCTGCAGTGGGCCACCAAGTATCCCTCCCCACTATTGAGAGCTGAACCCCAAATACCATTGGAGGCAGGACCGTGTGTTTTAGGGTAGTATTACTGCCAGGAGGTGGAGGGGGGAACAGACGTCACATTATTGCCAGAAAATTGGCAGGAGGGGGGATAACATGGTTGTCGCGGGGTGCAGAATGGGCAATTACAGGATTTCTTATGGGAGGACGCATGATTGAAAGCGGGTCGCCATCCAAGCCAGAAGGGGGAGGGGTGATAAACCAAAACCTATCGTGGGGTGCTCATTTGCATCCTGAGGGAAAGAGTAAACGGGTGGCAAACGAAAGTTTATCATGGCGCCACTGACATTTTAGGAAAAGCCGCGACCATTTAAGGGGCGTTGAGGCTCAATCTAGGGAATGGTGCAAGTGCCCTCACTTGGCGTTCCTGAATTCACCCATGAGGTGCAATGGATGCCGAACTCAAACTAATTAATGACTGATGAGCCAGCCCCTTAGTATGATCGATCTCTTGACACTTTGCAGCACCATCTTACCTATGACAGGGATGTCACAGTGGTTACAGCGGATTGTTGTATCTTAACTGTTCCGAAACATTGATTTCAATAACATTTTGGGATGCCAGCGCTTCTCTTGAAATTACTTTCTGGCCCACTCCAGCGTTCAGCGCCAGATTCCGTCACCGCCAGTGTCCTCGATCGGTCGGAGGTACTGGCGGCAGAGTCACGTGACCTCCAAACGGGTCGCCTGTCCGGACTAGTGGGGTGGCGGCAGCGTGCGGAGCCGTGGTGTAGTAGGTAGGATGTTCCGCTCTCGTACAGAGCATGCTGGTTCGAACCCGGGTTGGGTGTGCATATCTTGGCAGTTTTTCCAAAACTGAATACTGATGCCAACCTATCAAATGATGATTCTAGGAGCAGGTATGTTCAGCTTTCCACACATTTTCATGTCGGAGACGACCCTCGCCGTTACGTGACCTGAGGGGGTGGAGCTGGGCCGACATCGGAATGCGGGCAATGTAACCTTGTGACGCAACAAAGGGTAGCAGATGTCACGCAGCGCATCGTTCAGGGGCGATAGTTGAGACCCAGTTGCATTGTGATAGAGCCTTTGTATACGTTTAGGGATGCGCGACTTTAAAAAGATTTGATGCCAAATTTAACACGTTTGTGAAACCTTGGTGCTAAATTATCCGAGCTCCATTTTGCACATTCAAGGGCCGTATTTCGGGAGAGCATTAAGTCACCCCGGCGCCATATGCAGCACCGCGTCCACGCTAAGATCAGCCATAGACCTGGCCTTTCCGCCATCGTCATCATTAGCGTATGTGCCGCGTTATATCTAACTGGGGGACCTGTCTTTCATACTTTTATATTGTATGTTTGCCTACCGTTTTCTCTGTATGCTGCCGCCCCTGCTGCCACAGAGCTGAGTGGTCTGCGGAGACGACCCTCACTGTCACGTGACCTGAACACGGAGCTGAGTGGTCTGCGGAGACGACCCTCGCTGTCGCGTGACCTGAGCGGGTGGTGCCGGTGCGAGCTGAGCCGGCATCGGATTGCGGAAAATGTGACCTTGTGACCCGGCGAAGAGGTGGCAGGTGCTAGGAAGCGCGCCGTTTAGGGGTGATAGGAGAGCCAATTGCACAGTAACTGTACCATTGTATAGCTGGGGACGCGCGAATGCAAGGCACGTTAATTCCTCAACACGGGGCGTGCTGTATTGTTTTTCAGACTGCTGCCCCTTTAAAATGTAGTTTGCCTGCGCGAGGAGCCGTACTGAGCGTGCCCTTGACTAACTCGGACAGGTGCATGCTACTGGGTTTGTTGCGTCCATACAGAAGAGATCGGGATTAATAGAGACGGATAGAGATCGATAAGTGTGGTGATCAGTGGTGATAGGTGAAAAGGCAATTAAAAATTAACAGCGGGAGAAATCTATGGGTGACATCGGAGGTTTTAAAAAGCATTCGCAAATGTAATCGCAATTCAAATTCGCTAAGAAGCGTGACAGGGGAAGGCTGGGAAAGATGGACGGTGTGAAAAAATTTAGCGACGCATGTCCAGTTTAAGCAAAATCCATCTCAATATCACAATAGGTAGGTGTCGGCTGGCCTGTCTCCTCGAAGCCGGAAGTAAAAAAAACACACACTTAGATTATTCGAGGATTAGGATTCGAGGAGACAGGCCAGCCAACACCATATCTACTTATGATCATGCTCCTCGCCGCAGCACTCCAAAACCTATCAATATCACAATAGATTGAAAACCATTATAGGACGGCAGAAACATTCTAGCACAACCCCTTTGGTCTATGACTCCGGTGATTTAGTCTCCGAGGACACAGAGAAGGCAAGCTTGCTAAACAAGTATTGCGTTTTGTTATTCAGGTCACACATCGATGATCAATCCCAGCCTCACATAGACACAAACAGAGAAATCAGCCCTCCTTTAAACAACATCGTATCACCAAGCGAGAAGTGTTGAACCAACTAAACTCACTCAATTTCAATAAATCCCTAGGTCCCGACTCAATTCCCCCTCGTATTTTGAAGCTAATGGCGATACTGAAATACAGACCACTTACCGCTCTTTTCAAAAAATCCCTAAATGAGGAGAAAACAAGCCACGATCCAGCCCATTAAAAAATGGTTCTCCCTCTGGCTAGAAAAAAAAATTACAGACCCATTCCGCTTGGTACCATTAGTCTGCTAGTACCATGTCATATGTGAACCTACAGGGACCGAACGGTGTTAGTTGCGGCTGCGGAGCGAAGTCCTTTGCTTTATTGTCGTTCAGAATTACACATTAGAACGTGTTCTTCTGAATGGTCTTTGAAACCACTGGAAAGTCAATCATGATGTCATTAGCTGCATACAGTTAGTTGTGGTGACAACTGTGCTTTTTTAGTACACGTAACTAACACTGAAACACAACTAGTACCTTTTGACATAAATGTCATATTGTTATTAACCCTCGCCCCTGTAGGTGGGGTGTTTGAACAACCCCTTCGAGCTTGGCCCCTATGCGGGATAGCGAAAAAACGCGAATGCTGGTGGATAGCTCATACAAATTCATGAAGAAACTATATTAGTCACTTTTTGGCTCAGTTCAATATTGAAGTCATGACAGGTAAAAAATAGGCATTTTCAGTACATTTTCGGCTCTTGCGTCTGACAGAGTTGAGTTTTAGAACCATTTTCTAGGCACTATTCGCTTCCTCTCATCGCGGAAAATCTAATGATGTATATGATCATGCTAGGTCAAAAAAAAAAATGACCTGACTTCAGGTCAGGTCAAAGTCAGTTTTTACCTAGTCTAGTCAATATGTATGCCAATCGACTTGCAATAGCAATCCAAGCGCAATGATATCAAAATAAAAGTTGACATTTCATGCAAAGTTATTGACCGAAGTCTGAAAACTACTTACGTAACCCAGATGACCTCTCAGAGGTCACAGACCAAAAATTGCAAAATGAACCTGGAAAGGGGCACAGGATACTACGGTTTTGAGAATATGAAGGTCTTCTCAGTTGTATCTACACAAATACAACCCAATATCTTTTCTTCCATGCATTTCCAATGGAGAGGTCATGGTCTGTACTTGACCTTAGGTCATCAATATTAAAATCCCGGAATATATGTTGTAGGGCTTGGTGGGCCCATTATGTGGTATAAGTTTCAATTCGATGGATTCCCCATTTCTTACTTATTCCACTTTAAACATTTTTGAGATGAGGTCACTTGACCTGCACTGGTGACCTGACCTGAGATGACTTAACCTTAAAATTTTGCGGGAAGTTGCGGAATTGATCAAGGATAAGCTGTGCCAAGTACGGCAGCGCTTGGCGCTGCCGTTTTTCTTGCCGCCGGAAAAAGAAACCGACGGGGTGTTCAAACACCCCCACCGGCCGAGGGTTAAGATCTGGCCAACGGATCGGAAGAACGACTCCATCCCGTGGCGCAATTGAAGTTCACATATTAAATGTGAAAACTGAACCTTCTGTCCCTCATCGTTCAAGAGCTCATGCACAATAATGGAATTTGAATTAACCAGCACGAACTTGTGAATCTTCAATGTCCCTTTTCCTGATTTCCTGATTTTGAAATTACCTGACCGAAAAGTTGTATAAACATTATTTGGTAGAGATCGAGGCAAGCAATGGAACACTGCTTTCCTTTTCCCTTCCAAGCATGGCTGCTGAGATCGTAGGGGGATGGGTACCCCCCCATGCTAGTAAAGGTGGCCTGGGACCTCATACCACCGCGTGATAACAAGCACACTGGAGGGGAGCCTCGGAAGCCCTCGCCTACTTTTTTCAAGGTGGCCGGAGAACCCTTCGTGGCCAAAAACGCTATATACCTACTTTTGAGAATATCCAATGGCACGTCGATTGGTCAAATTATCTTGAAAATCGGCCCCAATTTTGTAATTATATACATTCATGGGTAAACCCTTTATTTGAGATCGCTGCAATCGAGCGGTTGTACCAGTTCGCGTGCATCAAAGACCGACTGGCAAAGTTATAGCGGTATATAAAATGAGGTTATATGTCAAGTTCAAGCAACATGAAGATCAAGCACACAGTTCAACGCCATACCAGCATTCTCAAAGTCATTGGTCCGGTGTCTCCGATCGCATGGCGTTACCCAGTATGACGTATACCATGCTACGACGTCAAAGTTAAGATAACTCAATGTAAAGGTCAAGGCACAGGTCAAAGTGAAATGTCATGGGTAAAGGTCAATCCTCATTTCCCGTCCAACGGTTGCTATGGTGTTAGTCATGGTGTAATTATAGGGATTATGTCATATTGTGACGTTATAGGTCAATGAACTTGAATGACTTAACCCCAAAAATTAAGTTTACATTTTTGGAACGTTCTCATGACCTTGGTCCGTTTTTAGTGCATTCTTAACTTTTTTGCGCTTAATCACAGCATTTCCAGAAAAATCCCCAGCACGGCTCATACATGACCCTTATGACCTCGTTTGAACATGACGGTACTTACCTAGGTCAATCGAAATCGGTCATAGTATAGATTTCAATAGCTCCCACCCAGCCTCCAACCGGAGTTTTTCTACGTCTCTTAATTTCCGAGAGCTCAGGGGCCCAACAGTGCGCGTGTCAGACCCCTCTCCAGTGCGGGTGTTAAGGAATGGGACATTGATTACAATTTATTGTTTTAAATACATCCTTACCCTCATGCCCCACGCTTCCCACCATTGACACAAGTGTCAATGGTGGGATTCATGGAAAAGAAGGTATTTTTCGTGACCAGAGACGTTTGATAGTCGCAGCGACGGCGGGCCGCGCTGGCGCACGAACCTCACAAAAGTGGGGATCGGAACACTTGGAAACTCAGAACTCGCGTGGTTAAAGACTCCATTCTTTTTATTGCTGAATCTTATAGAGAAAAGTATAAAGAGTAGTATGAGCCTCAAAAAGTTCAAAATAAGGCATAGGAAAACAATTGTTAATAGATTTCGAAAAAAATCAAGAATGTATAATACATTCAAAATTTTATTTCTTGAATTATATGTCTCATAAGCCAAAATTCGTAATTCGTCCTTAAGAGACCTAGATCAAGTCTTCATGGTATTTTTAGAATCATACAGGTAAAATGTCGTCTTTTACAATACCCAGTAGCGCACCCAAGGAGAGGGCCAGCGGGCCCGGGCCCCCTTCTCCCAAACGCTTCTACTCCAAAGTGCCGGCCCTTGGCCATGTCTGGCGTGGCACTCAACGTGGGTTCTGGTGATAATTGACCGCTGCAGGCACCCATCAAGAGCAGAAATGAGGCTTGATCTGGCTTTTAGTTCCAGTTCTCCTCTCACCTTACCGCCGCTGCTCACAGTGTGTCGCTCCTGCGGTGAATTATTCACCCAATATGTGATTCAATCACAGGCCAGGTTTATAATAATTGTATCTCCTTCCATAAGTGTTGGAAAAGGGGGGCCAGGGGAGCCTGGTCCCCCACTTTTTGGCCAAAAATTTCCTGATCTCAGTCAAAATGGGAGACAACAGCACATGCTTATAACCAGCCGCTGCGGAAGGCAGCGAGGAGCCCAAATTCAGACAGTTTTTTGTCCTGACGTTGAAAGTTCTTTGTCAGCATCAGGTTAGAGATTGGCTGCCCCCCCCCCACTTTTTGCTCGGTGGCGACGCTTATGACCCCTTCACTTGCATTTTACACCATACGACAAATATGTATTGCTTTTTACCTGATAATTACCGTCTCTGACCAATTTTTCCCCTACAGTAGCCTGTCACGCCCTGTCAAACATGCCACCTCCCATCAGCCCCCCTTCGTCAGCCGGGCCCCCGAACGAAAATCATTGGTGCACGCCTGGCAACATCCCAATTCTATAGATATCAAGAGAGGCATAAAGAAACCCCGTCAGGTGGCATGTGATGCGGACATTTCGTCCATTTTAGTTCGAATCCGCAGTTGTAGCACCCATGTATAACTGACCTCAACTTGACCAAACAACATGTGTGAGGCGTGCGTTCCACCCCTCCTCAGCTGTCCCCGCCCAATGCCCGCCCACTCGCCCGGCTCAGCGCTTCAGCGTACAGTGACTTCCAAACTAGTGGGTCGGCAGCGGAACGATACTTTCGCAACTGACTGTACATAAAGGCGAGCAATACGACATGAGAAGCGCCTAATAAGCGTTCCCCGCACCTCGCGGGCGGCCGGCGGGCGGACGGCGCCGGGCGGCTGGGGGCCCGGTACAATTTACACTGTGGACAATTTTGCGCACATTTGCACACCTAGCTCTCTTCAGGCCATGACGGAGAATTACTTGACCTACGTTTCCACTAAAAACCTAATTGGCAGAAACGTAACTTTTTGTGTTTGCTTATTCAAAGTTAGGGACTATTTTGTAAGGGGAATTTATGAAAGGGGTGATTAAAACACAGATTATATACCTTTATCAAAATTTAAATATACAAATAAAGCTCATCGTCTTAAAGTTGACATTATGAGAAACATTTTTATGTTAATTATGTATAGCCTGACTCGGTTTTGACGTTTATTATTCAAAGTTAAAAACTCGGATCTGGCAGACGCATCGAGTGTCTTACTTCTGGATTTCATCATCGCCTTACTTTGATGAGTAATAAGTGCATCTTTCAACCAAATTAGCTTGATTATAGTGGTCATTCAGAACACTCGGAACAATTGTCTTCACATCAGTAGCCATAAAATCTCTAAATTCCAAAATCCGAAGAATGGTCCCGTGGCCACCCACGACGGCGTTTCCGACCACAGTGTAGTGGTACAAAATCAAAAATATTTCCAAAATTAGAAAACTTTTTCGGAGGCCACAAATGTAGGACATTTCTTTGGCAATGTACTGTCACTCAACCAATATACTAGTTGCTGCTGCTGCTCTGGTCGCACTCCTTGATAAATAACAAAATTATTCATTACACCAGTGATGTCAATTACTCGGTGTGAAGGAGACAGGTATACTTACGAATAAAACGATGGTGCTAATTGATAACATACCAATTATATATTTTTGGTTCAAATTACAGTCAACATGAAAATCATGTCGGCCCATTATTCAATTTTTAAATACACTAGTGGCATATTTGCATATAACGATCATTACCATCTTTGTATTGGGGGCACTGTGGTGTAGTGGTCAGTACGCTTGCTTTCCACACGGCCGACCCGGGTTCAAGGCACGGCAGGTTTCCTTAGCAAGAAACAATCTAGCTCCCGAGACATCCTCACCAAAAGGGAAAGAGTTGGAGAGGCCATATAACCCTGGAATTTAGTGCGTTGATAAGCTTAAAAATCAATATTACCACCTTTATATTAATGTTTGCTGTACTATTTAGTGGGGAAAATGATCATGTTTTCATTTGATTTTCATGCGACAGCTCTAAACGTTTGATTTGTGCATAACATTGAATGCCATAGACTACAATGTCAGAAAGTATTCGACCCTCCGCGATCCCTTAGTGTCAATTTTTTATGCAAACTGGACGTGACAGGGTTAGCACGTCCCATAACACGTCAAGCCACACGTAAAGACATGAGACTTTTACAACTTCCCTGCACTCGTTTCTAAACAATGTCTTTGAAGACAAAGTCGTTATCATTTAGACAGTTTTTCGTCTAAAGCACGATCTCTTAGCAGTGATGTCACCAGACAACTTCAAAGCTCACCTGGTGACCTTTCTGTAACTTCACCATCTTGTGTCGGCATTTTTGGCCCGGTACCTGGTGCGACACCAGTAAATGAGCCTGGCAAAGTTCAGGAGATGGAAAAATACAACATTTACAAGTCGAAAGGCCAGCTCTCCCATCGACACGTGGGGAGAGATGTGAGTGACGGGCTCACTATATTTTGGATATAAAAACATTACTCCATGTTCCAAGGGTTGAACTTCTTAAACGAGTGCCGTCACAGACTTTAGTCACGCTGGCAGTTGCTAAGCCTATGAAATCACGCCATTTCGTTTGCACGGACTATTCCACTTCATCTAAACAGAACACAGATGACCCCATCCTTATGGGTACAGGTCGGCACACTTTTTGTTAAGGGCCTGCTTTGGCTTAACTGCTTAGACTAGAGTTAGTACTTCGACAGAATGCTAACTTGACAACCATGTTCGACAGAAACTGAGTTTCTTAACTCGGGTAGACACCCGAGAGGTCACGGCCATTAAATACAAAAATAAATTCAATTCAAAAGTAGAATGCAGTTGCCAATAAATCATCTTTCAAACCTATGAGCCTTATAGAGACTAAAAATGATACCATTTTCATAAGAAATCTTCACAACCATAATACCGATACATATTTCTTCTAAAACCATTCCCTTTGGAAACTCTTCGTGCACTTCGTATTTGGTCGTTGTTCCATGTTCCAGCTATCCGATTGAACACTGCGAGAAGTAACATCTTCGTAGGAGTCCCTTGATTCGGTCACTAATTCTTAGTTGTAAATAACATTCTTAATATAATATACAATATTCTTAATTCCTGATATCTGGCCCACAAATCCACTAGATTGTAAGGAGCGGGGAAAGTCTCGGTTTCCATCTGGAGGCAATGTGCTCAACGGAATAAGCTGCTTAACAGTGTTTTTTGTAAGATCATTGCTTTCATTATTTTTCTTTTACGCTCTGAATTGTTTTCCAAGTCATATATGCCATCTATAAGTCAGTTATATTGGACCGTCGATGATATATTAATCTAAACTAAATAAAGCGTACAATCTTTCTCCAAATCCGAAAACACAGCACATAACCGTGGCGACAGTCCTCGGTGAGAGACGTATCGGTGCCCGCCGACAGATAGCATTAACTCGCACAAACACCGATGCTGGCAGCGCTGATCCCAGCACAGCGCCTAATAAGACCCCGACAGCCGTAGGCTGAACCAATAGCGTTGCACAGACAGCACACAGTGGCACCACTTTATTGACTGGGAGTTACAGACAGGGCTGCATTGTTGTCGTTCTGTTAAAGAAGCCTTCATCCAAGTTTGCTTAGTCAAAATAGATGTTACTAGATACGCCCACGAAAACAACGCAATAATCACCAAAAGTGCTTAATTTAATACTTTGTTATAAGTTCAACCCAAATGCTCTGCACCGCCATTGCCTGCTTTTCCACTCAAGTATGCGTGGGTGCTGTTTTCTACTGGTTTGAATAATATGAGAAAAGTGAAGGTTTTCTCAATACTTCTAATTTGTTGAGTTTCGTTTCCTTGCTTGAAGACAGCAAACAGTATCACGCTTTTCAAAACGGGCAGAACATGAATTAACAACAGCTGCACTTTACCTCTTCAGTTCACTTCACTTTTCCCATTTTTCTCACAAGCTGGGGACAGATACGGATCTAGGGGGAGGCAGTCCCCTTCAGTCTTTAGGCCCGCTGAAGTGGTCCCTATCCGTGTTGGGCAGCCTAAACAGACAGCCAAACGCCTTCAAATGCTGAGGGTTTGCGGGAAATGTGCCTTAAAAATTAATATTAACAGGTGATCCAGAGAGAAATGCTGTTTCCCGATATCATTCACCCAAGACGCGCTTCGATTTTGAGCTGCAAACTTCCATTTAGTTTATCGGTGCCCTTTTGGCTTTTGGCAAAATAAGATACTTTCGGGCAAGTTTGGAAAAGCCACCACCTAAAAGAACTAGGTGATGCCCAAGTATGGTATCCTCTGGTGTGCTACTAACTGCCCCAGTATGGTGTCCTCCTTCGTAATGACAAATTTGCGCTCCAAGGTATGCAATAAGCATATTCCAAGGCTTCATCCCTTTTCGAAATTATAAATCCCTCAATGACGCGGAGAGAAGGAAAGACACACTTTTCGTAGACCATAGATAATTCAATCCTACTTTAGCACCATACAAGCACCAAAAAGCACTAAACAGTTTTCCCGCTTTACCTTTTGTTTGCCGCTTCGATAGCCAAACGCCATACTCCAATCGGGTTGATTATTCTTTTCTCAATCCATAGCGGTGTCAGACCGATATTCCAGTGCCTCTCCGAATTTGCCCGCCGCGCTTCCAGAGCCTGGCAATTTTGGTTCTTCCAGCGTTTTCCAGATGTTAGGATTTTTGTCCCCGGTGGCTTTATATTGAATTTATACTAACGTGTATGAAAATCAGTCTCTGACAAAACGGGGCGCCACTGCTCAAGTGCCATATTTACGAACAAGGGTGGCAAAGTTAAGTAAATTCGAAAGAGAGAATGCTGCTGTAGCTAAACCATATTCTTTGTCATTGTCGGGAAACCAAGAAATCTATGTTTTATTTCTTATTTCTATATGTCCTATCCTACCACAAAAAAATCTAATAAAATAAGCTCTAACATATTGAAAATGAATTATACACTTTCAAATATCTGAGTGCAGTTTGAACAGACATCAGCCGTGATCCGCGTCTGCTACAGCTCTGTAGCGACAAACCACCAATCCCTCCTAATATTCCACAAGCACACGCCTACAACAGAAATGGACGCATGTTCAAGTAAAATCCTGAAACATGCTTACACTAGGTATAAAGCCAAATGTAGTCGCATTTTCACCTCATAAGCGCCAAAAGGCGAGCGCAAGTGTAGGCGTGTCCGCCATCCTCCGGGCGCTAATTGAGTACACTCGCTGCCTCCGGTGTCGACTTTCTGTTTACACGGCCGCAGCTACAGATGTTTACTGTCTCCTACTCGGGTGTAGCGAATATCGAATGCCTCCCTTTGCCTTGCCGAAATGTTGCCAAACACTGCGGTCACATTACTAACAGGGGTGGTAATTAGAGTTGCCCAACAGCACTGACTTCATATTGGCACATTGTGACAAAGACAAACAAAGACCCAGAACCCAGAAACCATGTATCTTCATCTCCCAAGTTGAGTAAGGTCAGAATAGGTAAACCTACCTCACCTCTCCGCCATTTCTTTCGGCCGGCTCCTCATGCCCCGCTGCACACCTCGGCCACACACGGCTGACTCATGGACCACCCCCGGCTCGTCACCCTTCTCCCCGAGAGATCGTCCGAGACACCTCCCCCACCTCACCACCCCACCGGCGCTCCAGCGGCTCAACTGGCCGTCGCTGACGGCGCCTCGCGTCGCACCGACGGTGTTTAGCGTCGCCACCGCCAGGCGTCACCGGCGCCGCCGCCGCCAGCTCCACCGTCGCCGTCGGCAGCGCCCGCGCCAGCCGAGACAACAGCTGAGACGGCGCGAAGATTTACGGCTGAAGAGCGAGGTACGGCTGCACGTGCCCGTGCGGATGTTGGCGATAGGGTAACAGGTGGAAACGTGCCCGAGATGACGCACCAACTGGAGGAGAGGATACTTCACTGCAGTCACAGCGTCTCTTCTTTTGCTGCTGTTGCGATGCACACGTGCTCAGTGTGAGAAAATGTCATGGAATATGTTACGTTTGGAAGTTTGCTGAACAAAACAATAAATATGATTCAATCACTGCAGGGCCGAGTCTCAAAAATGAGACAAAGCCTCATGCTCTGCTGGGTCCCGCCGAGCTTTTGGCAACTAAGGGCAGCCGGAAAATGATTCGCCGACCCGCGCCGAGCCCGCTGATTTACGACCCAGCACAGCGACTTTGAAACATCATGATGTATCAAGCTTTCGAGGCAATCAGAGCCACTTCCTGTCACTTGGCGTGGCACAGGGAGATTTACCGGTCGGTGCTTCTTTGTTATCAGATTCAGAGGCGACAGGAGAACGCCAAATCAGGGCCAGCTCACCCATGTATAAAATGTGTAGTCTGCTAGGTTGATGAATATAGGTACTAGGGCTGCACCGGTTATAGGAATACGGCTGCATTTTTGAAGAACTATTCGGCAATTTTTGAGTGAAAGGACCAGATGTCGGATGTGAGAGAAAATCCGGCAACATTTCCCGGTTCTGCTTTTACAATTTGCATACTGGTTTATATATTTATACACACAAAACGCGAAAGGAAGTTTTCGCTTTCGTCTGTGACGTCCCGTCTTCATCCGGGAGGAGGCGGGGGGGTACCTGCCTTCGGAGGTTTTTTTGTAAGCAGCCACAAATTGGCAGCGCGCAACACCACCTTACGTTTCATTCCTATCACCCAAGATTTCCGGAGCTTCCCACAAAACCTCAGGTCTTTATCATCTCTAAACATATCAGCAGCACTCGCACCTTATTTGGTTCCAAACAACCCCTTCCAGCTCGACGGAGTTTCCAAAACCTTGCAAAACCTAGTTTCGGTACATTTCCAAGTGCAGGCTTTGGAGATGAGGAGATAATTAACACGCACCCCGCTGAGAATCCTGCCATGAAGGGCCC
Organism: Lepas anatifera; assembly: GCA_034440635.1. Lineage (NCBI taxonomy): Eukaryota > Metazoa > Arthropoda > Thecostraca > Lepadidae > Lepas > Lepas anatifera. The sequence goes on along the minus strand of JAOTON010001187.1, from coordinate 497,829 downwards.
CGCTGGAGGAGGGGGCGTATTTCGCCCCCCTCCGTATCTCGTTTCCCAGGAAAGGTAAACAAAAATTACGGATGGCGTTCGAAAGCTCTTGACGTGAAGAAGAGAACTTATACAAAGCATTTTATATCTCGTAAATATTGAGGTCAGCATAGGTCCAGACTTGTTGAGTCGCGAATCAGAGTCGGAGTCGACTCTGAGTCGACCCAAGTTTTCCTTGAATCAAAGTTGAGTCGACTCACTTCCAGATGTGGTTTGAGTATGAGTCGATTCAACTGCTTGACAAGTTGAGTCGAGTCAGAATCAGAGTCAGCATCTAAGCTGTGAGTCGGGAGGTGAGTCGACTCAGCACTTTTTCCTTACCATATGTGATCACATGAGTGATATCTTATAAATGTTCACAGCTGATTTCGAAAGATTTTACATTGATATTTGGTAATAATAGGTAATTCATTATTTTCATATCCACACTACACCCATGCCGCGATCAGTTGTTAACAAAAAAAACAGTTATGTAAAATATACAGTTTCAAAACCACACACATTTGCTAGTTATTTTCAATTTAAGCTTTTCAATAGTCAGGGTCTAAAAACTTGCCGATCTACTTAAAAACTTGCCGATCTAACGACGTCAGCGACTCTACCATCTTTTCAAACTCTGATTCCATCTGTTTTCCCATGATTTTAGCTTCCACCATCCGCTCGTGCTTCTAAATGTGCTTATCCTCTCCACTGTCACCACCCGTCACCGCAATACAGACACTGCCCATCAAAATCTATTGGATGACGTCTGCAAGTTCCTTTGGCCAAGAATGGGCAGAATCTACTTCGACAAAGAGCCAAGTTAGCCTTCGTTTGCCGGTTTGTTTGGCGTTTCTGAAAGACAGCTTGGGTACAACGGGGCATCTTTGGCCGATTGCATCTGGTATCATCAACGCCCTCAGTTGCTGCTAGTCTATGCTAGTTATGTTTCCTCTTATTACAATTGTTGGGTCCCATTTTATGAAAAACGACTGAAATTACCTGGCGCTTTAGATGATGCCATGTCCCTTTTCGTATACATGTACTATTTGTAAGTTTAAACTAGAATGTACTCGAATCTATCATGAGTCGGTACCAAGTCAGTGATATTAATTTTCAATAGGCGACCAATGGGCGACCAAGTCGGCCGAAACCAGCGACTTCCGTGGTCGCCTGGTCGCCGGTGGTCGCCCTGGTACGTTTTCGGTGTCTGCGGCCTTCAGAACAAGCGCGGCGCGGGCTGCCACTAATATTTTTGCATTCTTGTTGAAGGCAGCGGGCGCCGTTTTTGAAGACTGGTGTTGAATTTGTTAAATCCAAAGGGTTAAATCAAGATGTGCGTTTATCATAGACGGACCGTGCAATCTATGTTAGTTTTGAAGTCTACGTGCATTGATGTTTCCTGGTTTTGCTGTACGGCGAAAAGTTTCAGAAGGAAAAAACCTTGCATTCCAGTGGTGCATGGTTAAACTCTTTCCAACCACAATCACGCTAAAATGTCATCGTAAACATTGTTCTATAGTCACATATTCCGAAGAGCGTGGATTTCCTAAACAATTTTTGGGGTGCCTAATTATGAAACTATCCATAACAAGCATACTTTTATTGATACCACCATGTTCTTGTCTTATAGCTGGACATATAACTGGGTGACCAAGTAGGCCTGTTATTTAATGATTTTGAAGTCCCTGAAATGAAAAAAACAGGAAAATTTGAAGGATACTCTTTGTAGGCACAGAAAATAATTTGAGCTTTCATTGGGGGTGCCTCAGCAGTGGCAGACCCAAGGGAGTTCGGGGACCCTTAAGTTCGAAAGGATTAACACGCGCATTGACGGGGGGCGGGTACCTTTTTAAACGCCCCCTCCCTCGGGTTTTTAAAAGATAGCATAAAAACAGCGGCGCGTAGCGCCGCCGTACTTGGCATACCTTCTCCTCATTATTTTTACAACTTTTGTCAAAATTTTAAGGTTAGATCATCTCAGGTCAGGTCACCAGTACAGGTCAAGTGACCTGACCTCAAAAAAAGTTTAAGATAGCATAAGTCGGAACAGGGTGAACTTATCTGATTGAAATTCAAATCGCATGATGGCCCCACCGAGTTCTCTAAAATATGTTCCAGTATTTTTGATATAGATGACCTAAGGTCAGGTACGTGCCATGACCTCTCCATTGGAAATACATTGGAAAAATGGTTTCAACTTAATAACTCAGTAATAAATAGAGATAGAGCGTTTATGTCAACCGAATTATATTTTCCTTGTCATTGCGGTTCTAATGATATGCATTTTACCCAATTTGACCTTGACCTGACTTCAGGTCAGATTAAATCCTTGATTTGACCTAGCAAGGTCATATTATATATCATTCGATTCGGCTTGCTGGGAGGATTCATATAGTTTAAATCGTTTTTCTCTATCTTTACTTGTTCAGTTGTAATGACCGAAAAACTTAATTTACATGTTATACCTATGACAGTATGTTTTGACCTTTGGTGACCTTAAATGTGACCTGACAAAAAAGTTTCAAATGTTTTCGATGGAGAAGAAGATTGGCTATCCAACGCCGTTTACCGTTTTTCGCTACCTAGCGCAGTTCTCGAGATCTTAGGGGGGCGGGTACAGTGGCGGATCCAGGGGGCAAAAAAGGCAATTGTCCCCCCCAAACGGAAAAGCTCGGGGCAAAACTGTGTTTTTGCCCACCCCGAAACGATCAACCTCCTTTTCCCCCGACTCCTTTTTAGCTTGTAAGATTTTGGCGCTTCAACTCTCAACTTCAAACAGAATTAGTGAAGTTCAGTGTAAATATTGGGGCTTGGATAGGAAAAAAGTATGTTGAGCCCATATTTTTCACTCCGCGTTTTTTTTTTTTGCTTTTCGTCTCAAGTTCCGAAAATCCTATGGAAAGGCATATTGCAGCGCAATTTTTCACAGCGTGACGTTTTTGTTTTGTTTTGTTTTGTTTTTGTTTTGTTTTTTTCGCTTTTCGACTTTGGTTTGCCCCTCCAAAACCAACTGGCTAGATCCGCCACTGGGCGGGTACCCACCCCCTCCGTCAAGGCGAAGGTGGCTCAGACCTCCGTTAATGCGCGTGTTAAGGGCGGCCTGAGGGAAAAGACACCTCAAAAACCGGTTAAACCAGGTCTGTGAGGCAGGAAATGCCTTGCTACTGCTCCCACCACTAGAATACAAATGCTGGGGCTACAAATGGAGCTTTGAAGTTTAGAAGTTGTGAAAAAATGACATTAAAGGTACTGAAAACAGGTTTCGTTGGTGCTAGGTTGGATCGCAGCATGTTTTGTATGACCATATGTCTCGGTGTGTATATATTATTACTTACCTCAATTGGCAATTTTAATTGAATTTTTTAACTTGTTTTATTGTTTCACTATCTGTTAGATGATGTTGTATATAACTAGTGTCTTATTTACACAGATGCACCATGACATGTGAATGCTCATAATAAACATTTTGAGCCTCAATATTTAAGGCAGAGTATAAAGTATGATTTCTCGTTCCTTTTTCAAAGATGAATCCCCTCTAAAATTGAAAGAACAGAAATAAGCCAGGTAGAAAGATCAAAAGTTTGTTTCTTGGCCCAAAATATTGTTCTGGAAAATGGTCTCAAGCATTCCCATAATTTGGAATGGGTGTTCCCATCTCTGGGTCAAGCATTCCCATTTATGGCCCATCATTCCCATTTATGACACTGTTACCATTTTTAAGTCACACCAACCACAGTTTTCCTCCACTGATTGGTGATAATAGCCACCCATTTGGGTAAGGGGTGTCCTTTTGGATGACAGAGTGCACCCTCTGAGGGCTGCCCCTTACTAAAACCCTAGGTCCATCAATGTGCATTGGCACCCAAAAAGGGATAAAAATGTGCATTCCTGCACAGCACAAAGATGTGATAAACCATTTCTAATTTGCCAGAAGACTCTACTGAAAGGCCAATGGTCCAGTCCAAGTCTGCCAAGCATAGAATAGGCTGTCTTTTGCACAGATGGATGCACACTGGGTAGTCAGGGTGTATTTTTTTAACTGACTGATTATATGTATCCAAATTCTGCTAATATTTTGTGCTTTTTGTCTCACCAAGAAAGTCAAATCGTTTTGTTTTCTCTAGTATGGATATAAATATGGAAGCACTGCCGCAGAGGTACAGTAGAAACTTCACAGAGAGATTGTGTTCACCACAAAAGAACAGGTTGCTGAAATGCAGAGTGTTCTTCTCAGTACCCAACCCTGGTCCAAATGGGTTATCAGCAACTACTCTGGAAACTTTTTCAGTCCTGATTATAAATGCTAAAATGCATCAATTAAGAGTTTTGGAAATAGTTATCATGGGAATGATGTCATGCAAAGAAAATAAGGTTATGCCCAAAAGACAGCATTGCTATTGCTTTGAGTAGAACCATGTTCGGCAATGGAGAGAAAATTGGGCCTTAGCAATGGTTGATATTTTCCACTGCACTTCTGAGGAAGTGTTGCCTATGAATAATGTTTGAATTATTTATTTGAAATATTACAGGAAGTCATCAGATTTGTGGCGCCCCAAGGTGAAGAAGCACAAGTATTTCACGACGCATGTACATAAAGAATGTTTTTCTCTAGCTAGATGAAACATCGGAACTGTTTCTGAGGCTCATTTTTTAAGGTGCTGCATACCCTTTTATTTGTCTCTAAGATAAGGTCAAACAATTTTTCCCATGGATGGACACAAAATAAAACCATTATTGATGAGAGGACAACAATGGTGCATCAATCATGGTTGTACCGTGCTTGGTCTGGAAGTGATGGGCGAAAATGATAATGCCCAGGGAAGTGATGGCGAAAAAAATGCTACGGAATTTTTACAGGGGAACGGACCCGGGCTGGTGCTGAACGGGGCAGACAAATTTTGAGCATATTTGGTACCTGACAGCATTAATGACGATGGACCGCCAATTTTGGGGAGACGTCCCCCCCCTGGTTGGCCAACAAGGGGGATGCGTAGGTACCCCGTACCCCGCGCTCGGCGTCCTCCCGCTATTTAATTGCCTTTGTGTCCGGGCAGCGTATCATCTTTGACCTCGATTGACCTCCGAACAGACTTAGCCTAAGCTTAGTGGGCACTATCGATACTTATTCTTGACTGCATAGTGCGTATAAATGGCTGATCACTATCCAATATTGCCTTTTAGGTCCGACATAGCACGCCCAAAGCGAGCGTTCTTGCTATTATAACTTGAAGCTACGTTATAACATCCCCAAAATTCAGTGTCCTGTTGCGCCCTAGCCTTTGAACCGACATGAAAATAGATGTGGTGAAAGAGCTGCTCGGGCTCTGTCGAATTGCATTGAGAAAGTGGTTCCAGCTATTTTGCTTAGGGAGATAAACAAGGTTTTGTAGAGCACTGCATTTGATACATTTTGACGTATATGAATTTTTTCCTCTGGTGACCACAGTATTGAACTTACGCAAAAATGCCGGGAGTAACGCCGATTCGGAAGTCGGAACAGGGTGAACATATCCGATTGAAACTCATATCACATCATGGGCCCACCGAGTTCTCTAAAATATGTTCCGGTATTTTTGATATCGATGACCAAAGGTCAGGTACGAGCAATGGCCTCTCCATTGGAAATATATGGGAAAAATGGTTTTGACTCAATAACTCAGTAACAGATGGTGATAGAGCGTTTATTTTAGCGGCATTAGACTCGCCTTGTCTTTTCGGTTCTCATGATATGCATTTTATATAAGTTTACCTTAACCTGACCTCAGGTCAGGTCGAATCCTTGATTTGACCTAGCAAGGTCAAAGTATATATTATTTGATTCGGCGTGCTGCGAGGGTTCATATAGTTCAAGTCGTTTTGCTCTATCTTTACTTGTTCCGATGTAATGGCCGAAAACCTTAATTTACATGTTATCCCTATTACGGCATGTTTTGACCTCTCGTGACCTAAAATATTACCCGACAAAAAAGTGGTTCAAATATTTTCGATGGAAACGTGGATGGGCTAACCAACACCGTTAATCGTTTTTCGCTACCTACCGTGGTTCTCGAGATCTTATGAGGGCGGGTACCCGCCCCCCCCGTCAAAGCGAAGGTGGCTCAGACCCCCGTCAATGCGCGTTTTAATATTTCGTTCTATTAATGTCTTTTGTTAAAAGTGAAAAAGTGCCCCCATTAGCGTAAGATCAGGTCAGCGTGTGGTCTGGGAATGTTGCGTGCCGCGAGAAATCTGCTCATTTAGGTTACGAGCACAAGTGAAACGTTTTTAGCTACAATAGGCTACGGTTAGGACCCAAAAGAACACTGGTCAATCCCTGCTATTTTGCTTGAAAATATGTTTCAGGGTTGAAAAAAAAAATAAAGCCAGCTATTCGCGTCATAAATAAATAAATCCGCGTCATAAACACAGGCCGGAGTAGTTTGGTTGATATTTTTTTCTTGCCGTTTAAAACCCGTTTAGAAAATGGGGTCCATAAGAGGATCCAGATGGATGTTTCAATGCGACCAAACTGCCATTTCGGAGAAAGGAGCGTCGAACGCAATAACTTTCGCTACGACTTTCTGACAGTCTGAAGGTCCTTATAATACCAGTCGCGACATCATGCAATTGTAAGAATTCAGAGCCGTAGCCTTGTCTGATCATATACCCATCACGTGCAAACTATTTATCACCAGGAATTTACCTAAGTTGTCATTAATCACACAATTATTAACCGAGACCACGCACTGTTAGCTAAGATAAATTCATAACGATACTTAATGCAGAGATGCTTACAGAAGCGTCAAGTGCAGGCAGGAAGAGTTCTTGGAAATCTCACTTCTGAGCTCCATTTTTTAACAAATCCTCACCGGTGACATTAAAACCTAGAATTGTCTTTTCCGAACGAGGCGGTGAAAGCTCTCTCCCATCCGCGCCTGAGCTTGCATTGATACTAAATCATGGTAGCAGGCACATAAGAGCTCAGCAGGAAGCATTGTTTACATTACAGCAAACATACAGCGGACCTGACCAGCTCCTTGACAGTTTGTGCTTGTCCACTCCCTTGCCAACTTATATGTACCGAGCGCACCGAAAAATCCATATGATATAAAATAGACCATTTTTGGGTCATCATACAGTGCATTTTTCTCCCAAGGTACCAATCAGAGGCCACGCGTCACTCATGCGGGAGCTTTGGCTGCACCTCTGTCCTGCAGCATGAGAGAGCTTTTTAGAAATCCCAGGCGACCCTTCACCTACGAAGATTCTAGGCTTTGATTTAGATAAAGATGATTATGCCGAGTCTCATCGGGAAGTAACAAACTGGTGATTTTGTCTGAAAAGAACCACCGCCTGGGGAGTGGCGGTCAACTAGTCGAACAGAGCCTGCGATCGACACGGAAGGGGCGAACAAACAGTTGAACGGGGGCTGCAGCCGACCGTCCAGAGGTGGCTGACAATGAGGCCAACGGCTCGTTTCGGTACTTTGCTAGTTACCGGGCGGGCACCGAAAAAGTAGTACGCTTGACTTGTCCCACCTTCTACAGACTAGTTTTAGGAAAACTACTAACATCAATTTACCGGACAGTTTCGGTATTCCATGGCACCTGTTTGGTGTTTTCGACAAGAGCATCGTTACTTTCGGCGTTGCCATCCCAACATCGGTGTCAGTGGCCTAGGCATTAGAGAGTGAGAGGAGGTGGTCGGTGAACATTTTAAGCTATTGCTACGCATCTTTAAAGTTTCCACTTTTGACCTAACCTGTTCAAAACTAGATAATTTTGGAATGAAAAGTAGTGGCTCCCCCGGCTCGGCCCGTGGCGACGACACGCTCCCATTCCACCACCCCATCTCCATTTCAAAGCACTTTCGGCGTCGCTAGCAATTTATTCGCAAAAAAAGTTGGGACCTTATTTTGTTCATGCCGCCGTTTCAGAACTACAATGTTCAGCTCTCCTAGTTGAATTAGTCGCAGTCATCAGATTTTTAGTCCAAGTCTCCCTTTCCCGACCCAGCCTCGTTTGTATGCTCTGCCCGGTGCGTGTCGGTAAGTTAACTCATTGTGCTTCCAAGGCTATGGGAGTTCCCACACGTGCTACAACTCCGCAATGACGATCAATGCCAGCCAGTCAATACGACCAGACGCTCATTGCCGGGCAAGGCAATCATTCAAACTGCTCCAGCCAGTTCTGTTCTTATTCGGGAGCCTGCTGAATCGCCAACTATTTCTGACTACTCTCCCGCTCAGTTTTGATATCGACATTTCAGTTAGGGCATGTACCTGGCTCTCACGCTGTCGCTCCATGATCGCAGTAGCAAGTGGGCATAATGGAAAATCCATACATGACGGATGCATCTCGTAAACGTATAAATAACCCCGTAAATGACTGCTAGAGCTACTAAGGGTCACATGAGTAGATGATTGTAGAGCTTATCGTGCTATTTGGGGAAGTTGTTTTTGGTACAAGTGTAGTCTTGTAACCTTCGCTAAGCGAAGGTTTACTTCTTTAGCGAAGGATTACTCACCCAAAATGCGTGAGTAGTCCTTGCACTGTGGGTGCCTAATATGTATACTTATACGATTCGGCTCGATGTTGCATGGCTAGCACGGCTGAGTTTTAACTGTGCATATGCTTCGGAAGTTTTAAGAGTTTGAAGTGTTGTAATGAGCGTGAAAGTCATGATGATAATGTTATAAAAAATTAACCGGCAATCGCTCATAGTATAATGAAATTGAAAATGCCAAATAGTATATTGATATTTCGACGGCGTGTCTTCTTCAGGAGCAAGGTTTGAATTTGAAAGTCATTGATAGCAATGATTTTTAAATTCAATTTGAATTTAGGGCGAACAGCAAGCAGGTACACGTGAAAACAATGTTTAACATCTCGCGAAGGATACAGTGTGATGAGTTACCTACAAAAAGAGATATTTAAAAACTATAGGATACAGAAACTAAACACACATAAAAGCACAGTATGCAACAAAACTATGGATGTAACAGTGAGTAAAAACAATTTTCAGCGATGGATGTGTGGTGGTATGGCGAGTGTTTATGCGTGGTGGTTTGGTCTTAAGTGGTATAAGTGTATGTGTATGGTACTGGCTGTAGGAGGCGCCACGAGGAGAATTGCTTATTTATTTGTGGTCTGCGGTTTCGGATTTCTATTGATTTTTTTAATTTTGCATTCTGCCGAGTCTTTACAAACATGAATAATTTTTATTGCGAAGTCCTTGTCTGTGATGCGTGTAGTGGGGTGATGTGATATGGTGTGGTATCCTAGATACTTACCCTTTTCTTTTCTCCTAGCGTGTCCTAAATGTTCCATGAAGCGGGTACGGATTTGGCGAGTTGTTTGCCCTATATAAAACATGTTGCAAAGTAGGCATATGATAAGGTATACTGTATTTTTGATGTGGCACCTCCCCTGTAAAACCCATGAACTCTATATAAAACCCATGACCGCACCGATAATTCTACATTTCACTTCCGCTCATCCTATGCAAACTAAAAGATCAGTTATACACTCACAGTCACTTAGAGCCATCCGGCTGGGATCAGACCTACCTGCAAAAAACCGTGGCCTAGAAAAAATCATGGAACTATTCATGTCGAACGGATACCCGGCCAAACTCATCAAAAACATACAAAACTCTGCCAAATATAAACCATGCCAACCACTTCCCAAGAACAAAAACAGGAACACAACTTACATCTCTCTCCCATACATTGATGAGTAGCTCTCGCACAAGATCACCACCGCAGCCAGATCCACAGACCTAGACATTACGATAGCCTGGAAGAGTGGTGAAACACTCTCAAACATCCTCATAAGATCATCACTAAACCCACCACCATGCCCTAAAGGACACAGGAAATCATGCAGCACATGCGACGCTGGGTTACAGGGGAGGTGCCACATCAAAAATACAGTATACCTTATCACATGCCTACTTTGCAACATGTTTTATATAGGGGAAACAACTCGCCAAATCCGTACCCGCTTCATGGAACATTTAGGACACGCTAGGAGAAAAGAAAAGGGTAAGTATCTAGGAGACCACACCATATCACATCACCCCACTACACGCATCACAGACAAGGACTTCGCAATAAAAATTATTCATGTTTGTAAAGACTCGGCAGAATGCAAAATTAAAAAATCAATAGAAATCCGAAACCGCAGACCACAAATAAATAAGCAATTCTCCTCGTGGCGCCTCCTACAACCAGTACCATACACATACACTTATACCACTTAAGACCAAACCACCACGCATAAACACTCGCCATACCACCACACATCCATCGCTGAAAATTGTTTTTACTCACTGTTACATCCATAGTTTTGTTGCATACTGTGCTTTTATGTGTGTTTAGTTTCTGTATCCTGTAGTTTTTAAATGTCTCTTTTTGTAGGTAACTCATCACACTGTATCCTTCGCGAGATGTTAAACATTGTTTTCACGTGTACCTGCTTGCTGTTCGCCCTAAATTCAAATTGAATTGGTCTGTTCCTTATGTGGTTGGCGGTGAAGTCGGACAGACCAATCGCAGTCACTGACTATAACACGCTTTTACTACATTTTAAGCTTCCTTCAATTCGTTCGAGACTCGCGCAATATGACTTGCTTTATTTGCATAACATTTTCTCTGGACGTCTTGACTGCCCCCCATCTGATGGGACGTTTCGGCCTATTAGTGCAGGGGCGTGTATCGCGAGTACAGAGGCTGTGGAATGTTCCATACGCCAGAGTGAACACTGTAAAGAGGTCTTTATTCTGCAGGATTCCGGTGCTCACTAATGATTTTCTCAACTCCAGCAGAGATGTTGATTTTTTTACTCAACGCATTTCACCTTCAAATCGGCAGCCAGACAATTTGCGAATAGCCTAAGGCCATTTGTGTGATTACAATGAGTGCGCTTTGTGACCGTGGACATGTCTTTTGTTAGGCCTGTAGGCATATATATGACCCGTTTTTACACATTTACAGATGTTTAGATGTCTAGACCGTCGTTTAATGATGTATTGTTCGTGCTACTACGCTTATATAACTTATTTACCTTTTTTACCACTTGACTGCACCTGTAATATGGATACATCCTGTTGGTGTTTACGCAAATACAAATACAAATATAAATACAAATTGCAAACAGAATTTTGTATCTTACAGCGGGGTTGAATTTTATGACATTTCACATTCTAAAAATGCTAACTTGACTGGACTATTAGTCGTGCAGATACCTACATTCACAGGCCCGGCGCGTTCGATGGTGTCGTTCTCGTTCCTCAGCGCTATCGATAGCATGTGCTGCCCGATGGGCATCACAATACATTTATATAGTTCACCGAGCACTCAATTTCCGGACGGGAAAATGCCACCCATAGTTCCATCGGCCAACGCGTGAACGCCAAGATGACGGAGGTGGTTGATTGATGCCCCTCCCAGTCCGAGAAGGTCCCGGCGCGTACCAGCCAGGGGCGAGTTAATGCACTCTGTGTCCGTTTTGCATGCTTATCAGGCATTCTAAAGTCCCACGCTGTCATCTGATAAACTGACAGGCGACACGAATGTGAGCTATACGTGCCATCTAAGTCCCCGGGTGTCACCGAAATCTAATTAGCAAAGGCCTCGTTCGCCAAGAATACCCCAGCGTGTATCTCAGTCATGACTTTGCTTGCACGGAAGGACTTAGGCTGTTTTGTAAGTATCATAGGTATTCAACCAGGGATTAAGTGTATTAAAAACCTCATGGCGCCCAAACTACCTCGGATTTAAATATTCAGAGATGTGGGAACGGAGAGATTCTGCTCTCATAACTTTTGAGATGATTAGTTTTAGTTTCACGTATTCACTTACAAAAAAACTAAAAACAGATACATATTCCGGGTTGTTAGTCCAAATAAAATCCGATCCCAAGCAAGGGCGTTTGTGAGGATCTCAACTCCTGCTCGCCGATCCTGAGATTACCGATAACTTGTTCAATGATGTCATAATGTAGATTATGATGAAGGGCCGGGCCCGAATATATCATCATTCTGAATTTGCTCAATTTTGCATCCCGGATGAAAATTGGAACATCTAAATAATATTTTGTTAGCTGTTTCACAGATTCTTCAAATCATTTTCCCATGCTTAATCACCCCAAGCATCAAACAAGACTGTCAAAACATCTACTTGCCAATCAAATGTGCGCTACACTACCTGCAGACCGCCGTGAGTTCCCACACCTTCAGATGAGCGGCGCCACCTCCTACCCCTCCCCTCCCCACTCTCAGTCGCCAGCCGCCTCAGGGCGTTTCTCGCGGTGGACTCCTGACCTCTGAACCCAGAGCACGCAATTTGGCTTAGACGGGGTGGTTTCAGCTTGATTCATACTGCCAACATATTAAATAGTTGAACTTACGAATATTGCGAGCATTCCAGGAATCGAGCCTGTTGACGGCAATACAGAGGAAGAAATAATTATGTTGGAAATATGAACGGACCTACGTGTAATTTTATTAATGCCACCAATATGACAGGAATGATACATTCGGTGTAAATATGCGGCATCAAGCAAACATGCATTTCAAGTGTGCTCTTCATGGCCATTTCTCGAAGCTGTTTTAAGAGAACTGAACTTTGGAACTACTTCAATGAAACTTCTACAAACACAATACTTGAACCCTTCAAACTATGCCCGCGCACTTATGAATGTTATTTTTGGGAGACAAAATATTTTTGCACCAAGGAATTCGTCAGGGAGTATTAATTCAGTCAGATACCCGTCTCTGGGTATCTATTTATATTGGCAGTTCTTCCACTAGGGAACCAAATCAACCAGTCCAATAATTTGGCGGGAATCAAACTTGCCACAAATCTGGAGGTTCGTATTAGCCAATATGCGGACGATACGATTCTGTTCTTAGACAGTACAAAAAGATCAATGGGAGGTGCTATAAATGAGCTTACACTTTTTCCAAATATTCAGGTTTGAAATTGAATTGGGATAAAACATCTTGCTTACCGCTAGGGACTATGCAGGGAGATGAATTAACTAACCAATACAGCTTCAGTTGGGTGGCAGAAATAAAGATTCTCGGAATCACATACACTCGGACTAACCTTAACATTACTGAGCTTAACTTAAACAATAAGCTTCCCGCTCTGGAACAAGAAATTAAGCAATGGAAAAGACGTAATATTACGCCTCTCGGAAAAATTACAGTGATAAAATCGTTGCTCCTATCCAAGCTGGTCCATATTTTGACAGTACTCCCAAGTCCACCATTGATGTATGTGAAAAAATCAATCACATCCTGTTTAAATTCTATGGAATGGAAAACCAGACCAAATCAAGCGATCAAAAATTATACAGCAATATTCATCTAATGGTTTGCAAATGACAGATTTAAACTCGTTCATACATAGTCTAAGACTCTCCTGGCTGCGACGATACATAAACTCTTCTGCAGATTGGGCAAAAATAACAAGATTAGAGCTTCCGGAACCAACAAAACTTATTACATACGGAAAGAGCATGCTTAAGCAAATCAAGAACTATGTGAAAAACCAATTTTGGTCCGATGTTCTGCAATCTCTAATTCAATTCAATAGGGTTTATGATCCATTACCGAGGGAAATGCTGACAGAACCAATATGGAACTCTGACTTTACCAAATTTAAGACTGCATGCATAAAACAGTGGGGCTTACGGGAAATTAGATTTATAGGAGATTTATTCAACCCAGAAAATGGTAACATATATTCAAGGGAGGAAATTAAACGTCATTACAGAATCTCGATGACATTCTCATGCTATGAAACGCTGATTCGCAGCATTCCAAATGAGTTGAAAAATTCTACAATGCAAATCCCCTTCGAAAGGCCAAACATTCCCAAACAGGCTTAAAACGTTTGCGCAGGAAAATAACCTCAATAGTTATTGCTACAAAAAGCTCGTTAGCCACAAGGATGCGAGAGATAATGATACTTCAATCGAAAATAAATGGGAAAGAGATATAGGATTCTTTCAATCAGGAACACTCGTAGATCTCAAACTTGCTACGAAAGAACCGTATCTATTCTATCTTCATTACCGGATTACAAACAGAATAATATCAACAAACCGTTGCTTAAATACAATAGGCTTCACTGATTCAGGCCTTTGTAATTTTTGTAGTAGTGAAATAGAGACTTTAAAACATTTGTTCTGGCAGTGCCCAATCGTCCAACAGTTTATAGCTGACATGCAAATAAAACTTGAATGCAACTATCACACAGCGCTTTTAGTAGATGCTCAGTCCTGGTTCTTCCTAAAGGATCTAAACCCACTTCAAAATGTAATAATAATAATAATAGCAAAAGCCACAATATACAGAGAACGTAATGCTGGTCTGAGACCTGACGTGAGATATTTTATGAACAGCCTAAAAATAGAAGCTCGGAAGGAGCAAATCGTCAGCCGTTGGTCAAACCGCCAAAAAGTTTTTGAAAGAAAATGGGGTAACCTAAAAATAATATTAGAATCATTTTGAAATACCCTTTCCAGCACTTTACTCTGTTCCTTTTTTGTTTACCTGTTAAAAATTGTAACTGCACTCACATTTGTTGATTATCTTGTGCACACGTACGCAGGCACACGACCTCTTATGCCTGTCTATGCTCTACTCCTCCTCTCCCCCTCTCTCTCTCTCTCTCTCCCCTCCCCTCTCTCTCTCCTCCGTCCGCTCCCGCTCTCGCTCTCGCTCTCACTCTCTCGCTCCATTTCTCTCCAATCCAGCCCAGAATGTACCGCTGTCAACAACGAGACAACCGGTAGGCAATGCTTATTTCGATACCGTTATATAGGTCATTGTTCTGGGAAATGGATGTTATACAACAATGTTTGAAGTAATGATGTAATAAAAGATGGAAAAAAATCAAGTGTGCTCAGCTAAAATCCAAAGCAAAACATTCTGCTTTACTTCATCGTTACCGTCAAGAACAGGTGGCCTTCACCCTACGTTTTCTTTCCCATTCAAAACAAGCCTTAACACGCGCAGCGAAGGGGGTCCTAAAGTTTTCCCTCCTCCCACCCATTTTTACGAGGTGACCAGAGAACCATTCGCAGCCGGGACACTCTACGATCTGTAGTTTGAGCCCGTCGCAACTGCGAGTTCGTACCAGTTTGCCTGAACTATAGACCGAGTGGTGGCATCATAACACTATATAATCAGGATAATATGTCAAGGTCAGCTCACACGAGGTCAAGGTCAAGGCAAAAAGTCACAGGTCAAAATCGTTGACCTTAGAGTTCCGGTCAGATTGCATTTATCAGTATGACATATTTTATGCCATGACTTCGAAGTTAAAGTTACACAATGTCAATGTAAAACTGAGATGACCTGAGATGACCTAACCCTAAAATTTTCACAAAAGTTGTAAAAATAATGAGGGAAAAGGTATGACAAGTACGGCGGCGCTACGCGCCACCGTTTTTCAGCTGTCTCAGAAAAACCTGAGGGGGGCGCGTACCCGCCCCCCGTCAATGCGCGTGTTAAGGTCAATTTTTTGTCAACTTCAAAACTTCATTTGTCGCCCAAAGGCAGCTATAGTGTCATTTATATTGTACATCATTGGAAATATATCATATTAGTATGATGTAATGTTACGTCATAGGTCAGTGATCTTGGATGACCTGGCCCTCAAACTTTCAGAGGACATTGTGTGGGACTTTCCCCTGTGTCTTAGTACGCTTTCAGTGAATTCCTGTTTTCTCGCGTAATCACGGCACTTTCCTCTAGGTTTACAGTACGGCCCAGATTTGAACTTTAAGACCTCGTTTGACCTTGGAAATATTGACCTAAGTCCATAAAAATTGGCCATCATTGATATCACTACCACCCCTCATGCCCTCCAACGGGCCTTTTTCAAACTATCTTGGTTTTGGAGATCTTAGGGGGCACTTCTAGATCCCCTCTACTGCACGTTGACGCGAGACCCCTCTCTACTGCGCGAGTTAAATACCTTGAGCATGAACTAAGTCACTGACGTATTATTTTCAGATGATGCAACGGAATACTTGGTGCCCAAGCTATCTAAATCATCGGTGTGTTTAAGTGATGGGAAGTTGCAACATTTATAAACATATTACTGAGACGATATCAATTCGTTATGGCCTGGGTAACCTAAGAATTTCCAATTATTTTTTTTTAATTACGGTTGCGACAACCACCAATGCATGCAAAGACACAGCAACATCATCAATGGCCAAAAATTGACGGGTTGAGAGATTCTTAAATCTTTTCCAGACCGAGAGATATTATATCAAAAATTAAGAACATTGGATTTGAGTTCAACTAAGATTCGAATTCAGATTTATTAAAAAAAATTCACTCGAGAGTGTGTGCTACTTTTTCACGTCGATATCATGAAATAAAAGATAGAAAAAATGACAAAAGAGCGCATCAACACATCTGCACTCCCACATGGGGAATGAGCGGTTCGGTTGATAGACATAAAGTCCCTGAGCCACAGGTTCCGGTTCAAGTCCCGAGAGAGCCTCTGAACAAGATGACCTATTCCTCCAAATCCCTCTCAACATGGTGAAAGCTAACGACACCGCACAATCTTAACAGTTAGTGCCTCCTTAAACCTAAACAATTTCTATCACTTCCACATCACGCAGTACCATAGCAGTAACACTCAACATCAGCCCAACCATACCGCGGATTTTATTTCATAAAAGTCCTAAGGCTTGCCTGAAAGTGTCGATCAGCGGACTCGTCGAGCCTACTGCAGTTTAGTGCCGCCACTCCACAAAAGCACACAGAAGCTAGCGGCCGCACTCCGCAAGTGTTACAGGGAGGGTTCAAGATTTGGCGCTGCGCGCGTTATGCTGATGCAAGTGACTTGCTCTCTGGCCGAAAATTCACCACACATACATTGGAAGACCATTTTCTAGAATCTGTTCAATAACACACACTGTTCAGTACCTAGGGAGCCAGGTACGCACTATCCAGTACCTAGGGAGCCGGGTATGCACTGTTTTTGCCTCTCTATCTATGGGCTATGGGTGCACGGTAAAGCTCCTCTAATTGTCAGACTGCCGCTTAGATTTACATGTCGGGAAAGCTGAAAATGAGATGTTAGTGCTCTTGAAGACCATTTGTGTAGCAACATAAATATATAAATATTAAAATTTAAAAAACCGTGCTATCAAAAGGTTGAAGCTGAGCCAGAAATAAACATTTTCCAGTTCTATACCTACCAGTGGCGGATCTAGCCGGTTGGTTTGGGAGGGAAACAAAGTCGAAGAGCAAAAAAAGTCGCCAACTGCGCTAAAAACTTCCGGTACGGGTTTGAGGCAAGACAAAAAACGTCACGGGCTGAAAAATATGAGTCAAGATCCTTTTTCCTATCAAAGCCCGATATTTCACGAACTTAACTGGTTCCGTTAGAAGTTGAGAGTTAAAGCACCAAAATGTTGCCTATTAACTTAAAATGAGTCGGGGAAAAAAGGAGGTCGATCGCTTTGGGGGCAAAAACATAGTTTTGCCCCGAGCTTTTCCGTTTGGGGGCAATTGCCTTTTTGCCCCCTGGATCCGCACTGATACCTACTGCATTATTAAAATCTCAAGTTGTACAGCCCAAATGAGTTAAACAAATCTATGCCGATGCCCCCTCACCAAGGAGAAAAGGATAAACCAGCCCCTCACAAGAAACTACAATGCGCTATATCGCCACTATCTTCAAACTCGGAGGCGTTGTATGTCGTTTTTGTTGGACGTGTTTTGCCTTCGGCTCACACCGCAAAAATCTGCGTATTTTTTTCTGAAATCGGAAACTTTCCGATCAAGTATGGGGGACAATGCTGTGCTTTAGCGAAGCATGCTACCTAACCTGTCAACTTCTCACAACTTGGTAGCTATTTTTTCATTCTTTGGACTTTCTCTGGGAAACTGAGAATTCAAATAGAAAATATTAATCATATGTACATGCGCCTTTATTCGCACCAAACATATCTATAAGAAAAAAACCGTGGTCAGAAAGGGTGAACTAAATTCCAAGCCCATCAATTTGATCAATCCAGTTAGCATACTTCCTTGGGGGAAAAATGGTTATGAATTTTGCTGCTGGTCTGATTCGTCCAACGACAGTGCTACACAAATCAAGTACTCTGACAAAAAGTAGAAAGTGCTTTAACAAATCAGACAATCACTGGAGGTTGCAAGTTTCAGGGAACCAGAAGTCCAGCTCAGTGTCGGACCACTTGACGGAGGCGTGCAATACAATGCATTTGGCCATGTTTGCGTAATTCGTGAAGAGCTGCGCATTTAAGCATGTGACTATTTGTGCTGTCATGTTCATATAATTAATAACGTCAATATTTGTGCCAACATGTTCAGTACAAAAGCAAGAGGGTGAGGCGCTCCTGAATCAGAGGTGTAGTTTCGAAAATCATGGTGGATTGTATCACTTCCACCGGATGAAAATCGGCGAAGAAAAAAACCTAGCACGAAAGCTGGCAGCAAGTGCGTGGTGAGTGAGAAACTGCAATTCACGACCAAATGATTCCTAAGCCACCGAAAAACAAAAACAAATATATAGTTCCAACATGTTCTGATTCATACAAAGAAGGAAGGATTAAAAAAGAAGCACAGCAGAGTAAAGCACTGTAAATTCTTCGCCAGTTGCTCATTTTACTCCTTTTATAAACTAATCTACCCGAGCGCTACCACCTATCAAGCAGATTTCCTTTCCCGGGTCGGAAGATTGTGTGACGTTACCTGGCGGGTGCCCAGTTAATATTCAATCTGCGTGGTCTGAATTATGCAGGCTAATCCCGCCAGGCTCGCTAGCACTCCTCCAAAACTCGCCGTGCAATCAGAATAAGCTGCGTAATGTGTGAGGAATAGTACATTACACAGCAGACCTTAATGCAGTATTATCCTGCGCTCGATTTTCGGCATCATTTTAGGTCCGAGTGTTAGATAAGCATAACATCAAGACCAATTGACAAGACACACTTTAACCAAATCAGTAAAAATCCTCTCTCCTCGCATCGACGGCATATCTAACCATATTATCTTGTGATCAAACGCCCAAAACTGTGCGGCCGGCGGCAGAGTTTTACGGCACACCTGTTTACTGTTTCCCTCTATTGTTTAGCAAGTACGCGGAGTTTGCCGGAGGCGCGGGTGCAGGTTTGATCGAACTGGGTGCGACTGGCTGCCACCAGGCTTTGCGTGGGATCAATAGGCGGGACCGGGAACCGGCCCTGCGCCCACGTTTGGCGCACTGTCGCTAATCCCTGTCGCCGCAAATCCCGGCTGTATTTGCTGTCGCTGACCGGTATAGTGGCCAAATCGCCGGCACGGATCACCGATCCAGACAGGAAGCGGAAGGGGGATGGAGGGAGGCGCAAGCAGAGCTCAGGTGATTATAGAGCCGGAAGAGGTTTCTGAACAGTTTTCGTGACTTTAAATGCTGAAGGCCAACAGTTTTATACTAGGCATGGTGCTAACGACCTAAAGAGGATGATCCACGTGCAGTCTTCCTTGAATTAAGTAAACACATAGGAAAGACTCAGTTCAGCAGAGAACACGGTGACCAAACACAATATGTGCAATAAATGTTAACCCGCGTGGGTGCCGGTGGAAAACTTTAGCGAACTGGGAGAGGATGACCTACCAGCAACTAGCACGCTCCCACTTGAAATTGTCACCGATGGAAACTAGAGACAAGGCAATATCGCACGGCGCTGAATAGTCAACATCAACCAGATGCTAACCTGCACTTGTTACCCGGGTCAGTATTTATGTCACCAGAGTCCAGCGAAGTTCAGCGACGAAGAAGGGTTTTGAAGCAAGGAAATACGAGTTGTACAATGCCTGACACAAGTAGATGGAGGCGGGTAGATTATATATTGATATTCGTACCCTAAGCCTCGAAACCCGAGCGGAATTCAACCGCTTTGAAATTCTATGGACTGAGCGGTCAAACTCTGCGGTGATATACGGCCTGCTCTTCCATCCTCGGTCAGACAGTCGGTACCAGGGGTGCTGTGGTTGGCTTGTTTGGCGACGAGGTGATGACCGCCCAGCTTCCTCAAGATACCTGGCGCACTCGCCACGACTCCTTGAAGGTTATCATCGTTAATATCGCAAACGAAGTGAGGGTCCCGATAGAGTGCGAGGTCTTCGGGGTCTTCAGGGATTTGATACCTACGGAGCTGCTGGAGGAGGGAGGAGAGTTGGAGCGTGGCCGCCAGCGCCTCGGCCTATGTCCAGATTTTAAGCTCCGTCTCCCTACTGCTGATGGGCCGAGTGACTGCCTGGGCGAACTTAAGTTCATTTCCGCCGGAGTCACGCGTTACCCTGCCGGCAGGAGGGAGAAGCAGGTTGACAGGAGGGCCAGGGAACTGCCGGGCTCCTACAGGCGCCCCCCTGGAGAGATTGGACCGGCACTTTTACGGTACCCAGCCAGGGGAGACAGGGAGGCTTGTGCAACGACTGCAGAGCTTCGGAAACCTGCAGTGCTACGTTGCAGGCAACTGGGGGAAGGAAGCACCGACCTACACGCCTTCATCCAGAGCTGTGCTGAGGCCCGAGTGCAACACCTCACTCGCTCCTCTGGCCGCCTGGAAAATGGGAGTCTGCTCGGCACTACCGTTAGACAGCACCGGCGTCTGATGTCCACCAGCATCGTCAGGGCTCAGGCCCTTTGCCTTCTGGCCAGGGTAGGCCTCATCTCCTCCTCTGCGAGGGACGCCGCGGGGCGCCGACAGGTGGTCATGCGGACGGAGGCACAGATGCGGAGAGAAAGAAAGGCCCAGTGGATGGGCTCCCTACATGGTCCAGGGTGGACAAGACGGGGCAACTGTCACTCAGTGCCGTGACTTGATGGACGAGGATACTGTACTGGAATTTCTCACCAATTTGAACACCATGGTGCTTCCAGACCAGATCGAGGAGGTCGATTTTTTTGTCATTAAACAAGTAAATACAAGTTGATCAGACTTTTACTTCGATGCGCGTCGAGACCAGAACTTCCAAACCACCAACTTCAAATTTTAAAATGAATGGGGCATCTTCATAATGGGATTTAAACACATATAGCCGTGCCCTAGAGTAATCCGAGAAACCACGTGATCGATATTTCATATGTTCCAGACGGTGGCGGATCCAGGAATTCATTTCAGGGGATGGGGCTAGGGGGCTCGAGCCTCACCCGCCAGTACCCCGAGCAGTCCCTCGCCTATGTGTTAACTATGGGGGCTCAGAAATGTCAGGGGGGTCTTAAACCCCTAGCCCCCCTTGGATCCGCCACTAGTGACAGAACATACCGTTGGCGAACATAGGCGGATCCAGGGGGCAAGGGGGCACGTGCCCCCCCCGATCGACCCTCGGCGCCCCCCTGAAAGGTCGATGGCGCCCCCCTGAAATGTCGCTTCCCACCCTCCCCCTCCCAGGATGCGAAAGTCGGCGCCCACCGATAGGATTTGGCGCCCACCTGATAGCTTTTGCCGGTCATAAGTGGCGCCCTCTGGTCCGGATGGCGCCCCCCCGGAAGGTGCCCCCCCGATCGGCAATCCTGGATCCGCCTATGTTGGCGAAAGAAGAAATGTAAATCTTCACCCTCTGTCAACCCTGCCATCCCGGGTGGACACGTGGTAGGGAGCGACAAAGCGACGTGTTATAAAGCGACCTTGCGTCCGATCTCGACCTCCAGCACAGTCAGCCTTCTCCCGCTTAACTTGTATGATTAGCGGTTTCCAACAGGTTAGCTTGAATAGCACAGTGTAGTGTATCATGCAACATCTGTGCATAGTGAACTGCCATTGAGTGTTTGTAGTATTAACGCCACCCAGGGATGTTGAAATTGTGATCAAATAGTTCGGTGAATTTGCCAAAATTTTATTGACACCTTGCATTATGCAGAAACAATTGTTAGCATTATTTGTACCTTTGTTTCATATTAATGGAGATACCCAGCCCATTAAAAGCACCTGCACGTAGATATCCTAAATCTAAAGCCATGTCAGCTCCAATTTTTCAAACTCTTACTGACCGAACCAATCTCCGATTACTTTAAGATATATGTAGGATAACTATAGGATATCTATTTAGGATTTAGGATATCTGTATATATTTAGGACATATATTACATATAATTCGATATATATATATATATATATATATATATATATATATATATATATATATATATATATATATATATATATATATAGTTAAAGGCAGGGTGAAGAACCAGGCATTCTGCAGAATGCCTAGGCAATCTGCAGATTTCTTTGATCAGATACAAATTCAGTAGTTTGACTTATACTGAGCAATTTCACCGCTGGTAGGTCCGATTAGATCTCCTTTGGTTTTTTGCAAAGGCTTCCGAGTCAATTTAAGTGAGAGCCTCGTCACTTTGCACACCTCTAGAGTAATTGACTCCACAACGTAATAATTGTTGGGGTTTAACGACACACCAACTGCCAGGGTCATACGGCGTCGCCAACTCTCACCCTGTTGGAAGGGATTTTGGGGATCAGATCGACTTATTCAGAGGCATGACTCCACAACGTATGACCACAATTGGCTTCAGGGCCGGCCAGGTCAACGAGTTTTGAAGACATTTCGAAACCCATGTAAGACGACTATGCTATTCCAAAATGAGGCCGACAGAGTGTAACTCGGCGTCTAGAAGAGAAAAGCTAGACTAGCTTTCTAAACATCGTGCAAAATCCTTTGAAGGGACAAACCTGTCTGCTAGGAACCATTTTGAAGTCAGGTCAATAACAAGGCCACCAGAGGTCACGAAAAGTCACAGTTTTCGAAGTTTTTTGGGTCTTTAACTTTTGGACGAGGTAAGTTACAGCAGTAACTTTGACACCATAGTGACGAGTATGACCCAAGGATTCAAATGATGTACAGCATGAACCTGAACAAGTTTTTTTATTTGACCTTCGCCTGAGGTCAAGGGTGTGATGGTACCTTTCAAGGTCATGCTTTCATATCATTTAAATGTTTGGGTCTAGATGAACTAATCGATGCCTTTGACTTTGTTCTATGTCTAATGGTTAGCGAGTTATAAAAGTAAAAGGCTAATAGTTACAGTTATAAACTATAAAGCTTATAAAGTTATAAGTTATAAAGCTAAGTTGGTCATAATTTGACTAATTTTAGCCCTCTGTGACGTCACGGGCTACAGACATGGTTCAAGCTGGCTTTGAAAGTAGAAGACAGTAAGATGCTTCCAGCGCCGTTCAAGTTTTCCCGTGTCAGCTCCGGTTCCCGATATCGTAGTGAGATTGGATAGGTGAGGGGTCAGACTGGACCCCTCCCCTCGGTTTTTCTCAAATTACTATGCGCCGATTTAAACAAGACGTACGTCGCTTTGCTGGCCTTTAGGGTGATTAACTTGACAATTTACCACCAAAAATTAACATCAGGCCAGATCAGGTCAACAAGTTATGGCATCCTTTCTAAACCATGTAAGGCAATTTTATTCTCCTAAAATGAGTCTGAAAAAACAGGGTGTCAGCGAATTCTAGAAGAACTAAATTACGTTTCCAAAAATAATTCAAAGGCAGTTGAAATGAAAAATATACGCGCTTACTACTCTAGACCTGCGGCAACACGTTATGGTGTTTGCGGGTGTTTCAAATTGTCCAAAATTATTTTTCATTGGAAAAGCTCGAGTAACGTAAGCAAAACGGTCAGTCGATAACAGGTAACACAATTGAAAAAAACTATAAAATGACTCACCTTTGCGATGACAAGCTTCTTCACGTACCCTATTATCCCGTGCCCCACCGGGGGTCCGGCGCCATCTTCACTCCAACGGGGGCCATCGATGGCCCCCTTCTAGCTCCGAACATATAAGGGTTAGCGCAAATCTGCGAAGCGCATTAAAAAGCTCGCGTGAATTCAGTAAGAAATTACTTCGCATGTTTAAGCGCTCAGGTCAATGATTTGATCTTCAGAGGTCAAGTTAGGTCACGATAGGCCATTTTCACTCAAATATGCAATGCTCGAGCAAACAGGGCATAACTCTTATGCCATTAGAGCTATTGAGATCTGGTAAAGTATATTTGGTAGGAAAAGACCAGACCCTATAACCTATGGGATCCGTGAAAGGGTGTCGAAGAACGCTGTTCTGAGCAGTGTGAGCATTTGCAATCATTCTTGTGACTTTTAGAACATAAAAGAGCTCTTCCCCATGTTTTTTTTTCAATAGGAGGGGTCACTTCGTGACCTGACCTCAGGTCAGGAAATATAAACATCCCGGATATTCACCGTGTAGACCCTGAAGGGCTCATGAAGTGTAGGGTGTTTCAAATTAATCGACTAATAAATGTAGTTCTTATAGAGCTCCAAAATTGAAGTAAGGTGACCTTGGTTGACCTTGTCTGGTGACCTGACCTTGGGTGACCCGGGGCAAAAAATTTCAGGGATGGTGGGAAAATGATGGGATGAGAGATAGAGCCCTAAACCAGGGTGCTGCGTCTCGTCGTTTTTCTGCTATCCTGAAAAAACCTTACGGGGACCATCCATGGCCCCAGGTGGGGCGAGGGTTAAGTCCTAACTGTGCCCCAACAACCAGGCTCGGCATCTCTGTCGTAGCAATCAACTACCCTTGCAAGTGTTGCTACACTTCGCGACCCATTCCTTGAAATAAGCTTTGTCCCTTTGTTCTGTGTCATTTAAGTAAACACCTCTCCCGCAAAATTCTCCCACACACTTTAGAAGCAGGCGAAGGTGCTTTGCACAGAACGCCCAATAAAAAGTCCTCAAACTAATTAATTGGTCTAAATTTGACTCATTTTGGCCCACCGTGACATCACGGGTTGACGGATCTGGTTCAGACTCGGCTTCAAAGCAGAACACGGTAAGGCACTTCCGGCACCTTTCTATTTTGTTTCGTACTACCTACTTCCGGTTCCTGAGATCCTAGAGGGTCCGATCGTACCCCTCTCCCAGGCAGTGGAATGAACAAAAAGAGCCCAGGAGGGGCCGGGTTAACAGTGAGAATCTAATGTGAGACAATGGGAAACAGAACAAGTAATCAGGAAATCAAAACTGGCTCATTCTACCGCATGCTTATCGTCCTGAATATGCATATTGTGCCCATGTGGTAGGCTATACTGGATTGAACGGAGTTGATCTCGTTTGCCTCGAAGTAGCTACCAATCTTTGTGATCTGGATCGTTGCGCTGCGAAGTGCTGTGATATTAGGAATAAGTTGGCTGTTGAGTGTTTTGCTTAAGTGCTGCAATGGAAACTTTGTAATATTTCTGTTTAAATGACTGATATTGTATAATTTTCAGCTTAGGTATTTAACAAAGCTTGGTTTAATTTTGGTATGGTCTCGAAAATTATTTAGAAACAAATGATTACACGATACTTGTAGCTTACAAAATTTCGGATGAACATAAAGTTGAATAATTATTCAACATATTGTGCAAAATATTTCAAATATACTCGGTACACCAATGTTTGCTGGCCACACATTTCTTTTCAGGATAGTTAAAAATCCGTGTTGAGTGATGCTTTCGAAGGGTTGCATCTTCGAAACTGACTTGGAAACTGTTACTTCTAAAAACATTTGTTTCATCATATCTAGTCAGAGTATGGAAATATCATTTTTGGGGACTTGCGTAGCAAATTTTGAAAACATTATAATGTTTTCAAATTTGCTACGCAAGTCCCCAGAAATGATTTTTTAAAACATTTTCATACTCTGACTAGATATGATGAAACAAATGTTTTTAGAAGTAACACTTTCCATATCATATCATATCATAGTATGGAAATATCAATTTTTGGGGACTTGCGTAGCAAATTTGAAAACATTATAATGTTTTCAAATTTGCTACGCAAGTCCCAAAAATGATTTCTTTAAAACATTTCCATACTCTGACTAGATATGATGAAACAAATGTTTTTAGAAGTAACAGTTTCCAAGTCAGTTTCGAAGATGCAACCCTTCGAAAGCATCACTCAACACGGATATGTCTTGGTTCGGTAAGTGAGATATATATATATATATATAAATAAATAAATATATATATATATATATATATATCACTCACCGAATATGTTTGAAATATTTTGCATTGCAAAACTAAGATGTATTGCGAAATGCCTGTACCTAGGAATTTCGCATGTACAGGCGCCCAAATGATCCACTCTTGAGCCTCCACTCTTGAGGTCGTAAGTCCGTGACATTGAAAGGTAGGAACAATTTTTTAGCGCTAAATATGCGCAATGAATGCCCCAGAGACTATAAAATATGTCAAGACTGTAACTTAAGAAGCTCGTTTTCAATTCTTGAAAACCCTGCGGGGGCGGGGGTTGCAACAACCGTCCCCCCTGTACGTTTAAGACACACCCTATGGTGCTGACTAGAAAGAAATTGGTTGAAAAGTTCATGGTGCCCCCTTACTGGCATGAGCCATACTGTGAGTTACGATGGCACAGCTCAATAGTGACACCTAATGGCATGTTTCAGAAGTAAAAATAAGTATATTTTGTGCAAAAGCCATATTTTGTATTGTTTTACCTAAAAGAGAATTGCCAAGTGTGAAAATCCTATCACACGAATTTATAAATTTCACTGTACTGCGGGTCAAAGTTACCGTTCAAAAACTAGGTCATGAGGTCAATTTTGCATACATATAACATCGAAGATAGCAAAATTGAAATCTGCTAAATGATGAACAAAACAAAATATCGTTACGATCATTAAAAAATGTCAGAACTATGGGCTTTCAAAACAATGCCTACATGGTGACCCCCGAAAAATGCCGGAGGCTATATCCGTCATACCGAATTTTCAAAAAAAAGATATTTCTGGTAGGTTGCTAACCGATCCAAAAATTTCATTATTTGTAATCTACCACTGGAGAAAAACATACAAATAATTGATTAGATCTCAAATTTTCAGCATCACGTCTTTTGTGGGATTCGAAAGCCTTCTCGACGTGCGAAACCAGAGAAATCAGCTACCACACCAATGCTAGCAAATGAGTAGCACACATAAATTTTTCACGTTTTGCAGGACGAAGAGGAGTATGGGTTACCCTATAAAAAGAAGCAGTAAGCAATATTAAAAAAGTGCTTGCTGACAAAAATTGGTGGTGAGGTAAAACTGACAACAGGATCCGGACCTGGAAGCCATAAAAGACAGGCATGTATACGACCTGATCAACGATGTCCATAATCGTCGTGGCCACCTGGGAAAGGAAAAAACAGCCGCAAAGACGAGTTTAAATCATATCCGTTGAACCGTGACGTCACAGAAGGCAAATATGGGTCAAATATTGTCCCATTTAGGATACCCTCTATAGTTCGGGAACCATTACATCTAGGACAAGGTCAAAGGCATCAATGTGTTCGTCTTGACCCAATAATTAAAATGATATGCAACATGACCTTGAAAGGTCCCATTGCGACCCTGATCTCGGGCCAAGGTTAACAAAATTTGACCTCAGGTCAAGGCCAAGTAATGACCTTTCAGAAACATGCTACACATTATTTGACTCCTTGCGTCATGCTCGTCACTATAATGCCACATTTATTGATGTATCATATCAATTCAAAAGTTATAGACACTAACAACTCCAAAACCATGACCTTTGGTGACCTATTTATTAACCTGATCTCAAAATGGATGCCAGAATGCCAATTTGTCCTTTCAAGAGGTTTCGCATAATATAAACTTTAATTAACAAATAATATACACTTATAGACTTGACCCAGCTCTCCTAGAAGCCGAGTTACACCCTGGTTTTGTCAGCCTCATTTCGGAATAGTATGATCGTCTTACATGGGTTTCGAGATGTCTTCAAAACTCATTGACCTGGCCGGCCCTGATGCCAATTGTGGTCATACGTGTGGAGTCAATTACTCTAGAGGTGTGCAAAGTGACGAGGCTCTCACTTAAACTGACTCGGAAGCATTTGCGAAAAACCAAAGGAGATCTAATCGGACCTACCAGTGGTGAAATTGCTCAGTATAAATCAAACTACTGAATTTGTATCTGACCAAAGAAATTAGTCACAAAACCTATAGATTTTTGGAAACGGCAACTGAGAACTACAAGCTCTTCAAAGCGATTCCTGGCCTGTGGAGTGTTTGGAACACTGGGCAAGATGAAATAGGTTGTTTGGTAGCAAATAACTGCCTAAATGGATGCTTATCTGAGCAAACTGCGTTTGGCAGTTTGAAGAATGCCTGAAATTTTAGGCATTCTGCCGAATGCCCAGACGCTTTGGCAATCTGCAGATTGCCTTGGCATTTTGCAGATTACCTAGGCATTCTGCAGAATGCCAAACTGGCTGGGCAATCTGCAGAATGCCTGGTTCTTCACCCTGCCTGTAACATACATATATATATATATATATATATATATATATATATATATATATATATATATATATATATTAATACAGTGCTGGTTGAACGTCACCGCAGCTTTGGCTTTGTGTAGTTTTCTTTCTAGGGTTTCAATGTTCCTGATAAATTTTCGGTTTTCTATGCTATGTTCATGTAAAATTGTTCCGATATTCATGTCATATTAAAGAAAATTGAAGTAAAAACGCACCTAAAGTCGACCGGTTTCATTTATCTCACGTAAACATTTTCAAGACTGAGGTACGTTGAATAGTAGTTACAAAATTTAAGGTTTGAATTTTTGATGTCTCGCACAAGATTCCATGCATATGAGCACTAATGACTTCACATTGCGGCAAATAAACATGCAACACGATTAACACCACAGAGATTGATTAGATTGTCAAGATGAATAAATTGTCTAAAAGGAAAGCTTTACATTATGAGACAAGGACAAAATTCATAATACACTCTAAGCGTTACAATTAAAGTACACGTGAGGGGGAGGGGCTACTCTATGATAGCCGAGGCCCCTCAAAAAGTAGGAGAGTTCCCCTGGCGTTCTGTTGTTTATTGATCAGTGGGTCGCGCTCCCTGATGCACACGGCTTCTAGTGCCGCCAGGCGTCGGACGTCCCGAGCTCGTCCAATGATGGTGGTGTTCTCTACCAATTGCTGCCTGGTCAGTCGCCTGTGATGTTCTTCCAGGGTGTGGGAGGATGGTGCTCCACTCTGCAGGTGCATTGTGAGTCTTCTTGATAGCGTTGTTGTCGTGTACCCAATATAATTACTGTTTGGGAGGAGTGCACAGTCTCCTATCTGACAATTATATTGGTACACGACGTTTGTTTGTTTCAGTGCCGATTTGTCCTCCGCCATGTTGTTCTTCATTACCAGGGATGAAGTTGACGGGCTCTGGTAATAAACTTGCAGCTTGATGTTTGCTTCGGGATCGGTTGGCTTGCAGTTCTTTGTGATTATCCTTTTTAGCACCTTTTCTTCGGTCTCGTAGCCTGCTGTCATTTGGCTTCTATAGAAGATGTTGATGGTGTTTGTTTGGTCTTTTGCTGCTGTTGCTGTTAAGCATTTGTTCAGAGTGTTGTTGATTTGTTGGTCTATAAATGCGATGTCGTAGCTGTTGTCCGCTAGCGTTTGTTTTATTCGTCTTAATTCTTTGTGCACGAGAGGCCATGAAGAACAGTGGGTGAGCGCCCGGTGAACGTATGCTCTCACCACACTGCTTTTGTAGCGTTGAGGGCACTGGCTCTTGTAATTTAGGCACCTTCCGGCGTCTGTCGTCTTGCGATGAACGCTGGTGACGAATGGTCCGTCAGCTGCGTCGATAGAAATGTCTAAGAAATTAATATTTTCTTCAACACATTCGTCTACCGTAGCCAAAGCTACGGTGACGTTCAACCAGCACTGTATTAATAATAACTTGTTTCCGTCTTATACTAATATATATATATATATATATATATATATATATATATACATTGTTAATCATATATATAATATATACAATATATATATATATACAATATATATATATATCAATATATATATATATATATATATATATATAAATATATACAGGGGCGCAGCTAGAGCTTTCGTATGGGGGCACACCAACTTTGAGGGGCACCCCGGGGAAAAAAAGAGCACTTTTTAACGTAACCTAAAACCTTACTATATCTTTGTTTATATCATTTTTGGGCATCTTTGGTTCAATAAAAATGCAAATAAATCATTGACGGAGAAGGAAAACTCGATTAAAACCGAAAAAAGGAAAACAATATCACCAAAATGCCATGGAAGTAGGCAAAACACTACTTTTTGGATAGATTTAAGGACAGCCAACTCATGCAAGTACTTAACATCAGAGAAATCAGCGGAGCATGTGATATCTGTTACAATGCGCAGTTTAAGGCATATTGGAGTCGAAAATTATTTTGTTATGCTCACTGGTTTTGTCGTGACGAGTGAGCCCTGGCTGAAAGCAGATTAAGTTCCTTGCCTCCCACAATCGCCGTGGGACGAAGAGTAGCATAGTGTCTTTGGCAGAACAATTTTTACGGCGGGAATAATTTGGGAGATACCTTTTGAACGCGTTTATTAACCTTCGCCCGGGTGGGGGTCTTTTAGACCCCCCTCGGGTTTTTCCGAAGTGACCAAAAACGGCGGCGCGCAGCGCTGCCAGACTTGGTCTAGCTGTCCCTTCATCATTTTTACATCTTCCCTGAAAATTTTGGCTAAAGGTCATATCAGGTCAGGTCACCAGGCCAGGTGAAGTGACCTCACCTCAAAAAATACTTCGGACCGCATAACTAAAAGAAGGACTAATCGATCAAGTTGAAACTCATACCACATATTGGGCCTACCAGGAGCTACAACATTTGTTCCGGTTTTTTTATATTGGTGACCTAAGGTCATCTGCAGAGCATGACCTCCCCATTGTCAATACATGGGGAAAATCACGAAATGAGCTTTTCTCAGTAGGTATGGATGGAATCAACTTCAAACATCGGTTGCGACTTGCTCTTAGCCCATTTCTGAAGCTGATGCCAAAATTTTTTACTTGTGACCTTTAAAAGGTCACCTTAGGTCAAATAAGCATTTTTTGGTGTTTTTGTCTATAAATTTTGAATAAACTAAGATAGAGCTTTTATTTTGTCATCAAAGTGTTTGTATAGTCACTGGAAGTCAAATGATATACATCATGACTATACCAGGTCAAGTTGGGTCAGACCGTTGACCTGGGTCAGGTCAAATTCTTAAATTTGACCTGGCATAGCAATATCATATATCATTCGATTCGTATTGACGAGAGAATTGCAATGGTGCATAAACTATGGCTGTACCTTGTTTGGTTTGGAAGCTATTAGCGAAAAAGTAAACGCCTTTATGCATGGGTGGCTATGGACATTCCCGAGAATATGCCCAATATTTAGTGACCTGTAGCTCCCTAGGCTTTGACCTGAAACGAAAATGAATGGCACTGGAATGAAAGCGCATCTCAAGAGCTTTCGAATGGTGTTAGAAAAATGTTTCTAGCTATCATAATTTCTGAGATATATGAGGTTTTCTTAGTACACCTCATATTAGCGATTTTGACCTATTTTGACCTCTGGTGACCTTGATATTGACCTGACAAGAAAAATGACCGAAGTATTTTCGATATCATTTTCGAAGAGCTTTCGATTGCCGTTTTGCGCTTTTTTCTAGCTTTCTTAGTTTTTGAGATCGTGGGGGGTCTTTTTTAGCCCCCCACCAGGGCGAAGGTGGCTCGTACCCGCCACCGGGGTAAAGGGTTAAGTTCCATATTCTCAAGGCTCGGTCCTAGTTAAGAGTAAATAAAAGGTGAACAGGCCGGTGGTTTGGCTGGGGATGGTGTGACAGGGCTGAAAATTGTGAAAATTATTTCTTCATTTAAATTAATTAGTAGAAATCCTGGTTAAGGGGACTGTGCTTTGAGCTCAAGGGCACGTGCCTTTTATCATCCCTTCCCAGAATCCACCAGTATAATAAGCAATTTATATAACCAGGGGTTCCTAGGTATCACAAGCCGTTTTAGAGATTCCTCATTCCTCGTTAGCTCCGTTTTACAAGGGGAGTTTCCATTATGCTCTTATTCACCATCTATTCAAGACCAGCTCTGGGGCCCCCAAGTGTGGATCAGAGGCCTCCAGAGCAGCTTCCCCATCCCCCCAGTTGTGCCTCCAGGGAATAGACTAGCTCAGTGACCCCGCCCCAAGATGATGGGAGTTGGCCTTGTGTTCTTATTATCTGTGTATTAAAGACCACCTCAGGGGCCCCTGACGTAGATCAGGGACCTAGAGCACATCATGCTTCACCCAGGGACTAGACTAGCTCATTGGCCCTAGAGATGAGGTCATCAGACTAGCTCAACGGGCCACAGATAGGCTCATAGGGCCTTAACCCTCGCCCCACCGGGGGCCATCGATGGCCCCCTAAGGTTTTTCCGGGATAGCAGAAAAACAACGAGGCGCAGCACCGCGGTTGAGGCTCTACCTCTCACTGCATCATTTTCCCATCATCCCTGAAATTTTTACCCCAGGTCACCCAAGGTCAGGTCACCAGACGAGGTCAACCAAGGTCACCTCACTTCACCTTTAGAGGTCTGTAAGAGCTACATTTCAAAGTCGATCGATTTGAAACTTCCTACACTTCATAACCCCTCCAGGGTCTACAAGGTGTATATCCGGGATTTTTCGATTTCGTGCCCTGAGGTCAGGTCACGAGGCGACCTCTCCCATTGGAAAAACATGGGAAAAAGTTGTTTCATGATATAAAAGCCACAAAAATGATTGCAAATACTCAGACTGCTCAGAACAACGTTTTTGACACCCTTTCACGGATCCCAGGGGTCATATTTGCCCTTTGACTTTTCCAAGGTCACCCAAGGTCACCAGAGGTCAAAAACAGTATTTTGACAATAACTTTTGACCTAATTGAGCTAGAGCGGTGAAACAAACACCATCGTGTTTTTCTTGTCACTGGCTTTCATTTGATATACGGCAAAGTCACTTTTTGACCTTTAGTGACCTCAGGTCATATTAGGTCACGAGGTGACCTCTGGAGGTCAAACCACTGGCGGAAGGTCTTTACGTTCCACATAGCGGAAAAAGTACTAGCAATTTGCTATCAAATGTATTTTACCAGGCCTCAATAGCTCTAATGACATAAGAGTTATGCCCAGTTTGCTTAATCATTGCATATTTGAGTGAAAATAGCCGATCTTGACCTAATTTGACCTCTGGAGGTCAAACCATTGACCTGAGCACTAAAACATGCGAAGTAATTTCTTACTGAATTCGCGCGAGCTTTCTATTGCACTTTGCAGATTTGCGCTAACGCCCATATTTTCGGAGTTAGAGGGGCCATCGATGGCCCCCGGTGGGGCGAAGGTGGCGCCGGACCCCCGGTGGGGCGCGGGTTAAACTAGTTCAAGAAGCCCCAGAACAGTTTAAGGCGCCAGGTCACTTCAGGGGGCCTCAAGCCAACCTAAGGGGCTCTCACAAGCTCAGCGCCCAGACCAGCTCAGGGTACCCTCAGAACCTAGATCCGCTCTTGGGCCCCAGATCAGCTCTTGGGGCCCAAGATCAGTTCAGGGGCCTCAAGTCAGGTCAGGGGGCAAGATCAAGTCAGGGGCACTAAATCAGCTCAGTGATCCATAGCCAGCTCGGGGCCCTATCAGTTCAGGAGCCCCAGAGCTGCTCAGGGGACACCAGATCGGCCCATAGGACACCAGATCAGCTTCGGGGACAAACAATCAGATCAGTGGTCCCCGACCAGCTCTGGAATACCAGATCAAGTCAGGAGGCACTTAATCAGCTCAGGAGCCCCATACCATCTCAGGAGCCCTCATCAGCTTCTGTGGGCCCAGCTCAGCTCAGGGCTTTAGAGCTGCTCATGAAATCATGTAAGGAGGTCCAGATCAGCTTAAAGGGCACCAGATTACTAAGGGGGCACTAGACTAGCTCAGAGGGCATCAGATGGGCTCAGGAGGCACCAGATCGACTAAAGGGCATTAGTGCAGCTCAGGTGGCACCAGATTAATCCGCTCGGGGTCCAGATCAGCTCCCAGCCTCCCAGACTACGGCAGGAGCCTAAATCAGCTCAGGGAGCAACATAACAGCTCAGGGGACACAAGGTGGGCTCAGGGCCCACCAAACCAGTTCAGGGGGGGACCAGACCATCTAAGGAGACATCAATCATCAGTTGAGGGGGCACCTAATCAGCTGAAGAGGCACCATATTGACTTAAGAGACAGTAGATCAACTTGAGGCATGAGATCAGCTTGGGGGCCCGAATCAGCTCAAGGGGACTAAATCAGCTATTAGGGCACAAACAAGCTCGGAAGCATTATACTAACTCAGAGGGCATTATATAGGTTCAGGAGGCACAATTATTTGCTCAGTGGGGCACGCGATTGACTCAGGGGCACCAGATCAGCTTAGAGGGCAATTAATCAGCTCAAGGGGCCAAGACCAGCTGAGAGGCCACGAGATGAAATCAAGGAGCACCAGATTGGCTTCACCCGTACGATTATTGGCGACGATGAGGCATTAGGTGGACACATACTAGGTGCCCATACTCTTCCCGGGTGCTTGGAAAGGCGACAGAATGCTCTAGCTGAACAAAAACGCACTTAATTGTCAAACAATAGTTGAAATCGCTAAATGCAGTCTAGTTACATCTAGGTTCAACGGCGTAGGGCACTAAATTTCGAGCGGTACGGCCCAAAGAGGGTATACCACCTGGAAATCAAAAGGGCACCCGGCACCGATGGGTGCACGTGCCCCTGTGCCCCCCCTGGACAGCAGATGAACTCCGGGAGGCATTAAATAAGTTCAGGGGGCCTGGATCAGCTCAAGGGGCACTAAAACAGCTAATAGGGCAGCAGGCAAGCTCGGAGGCATCAGACTAACTTAGAGAGCATTGTATAGGTTCAGAAGGCACAATTATTTATTCAGGGAGGGGGCACCAGACTGACTACGAGGGCATCAGATCAGCTCAGAGGGCACATGATCAGCTCCAGGGTTCAAGACCAGCGCTCAGGGGGCACCAGACGAGCTCAAGGGGCACCAGATTAGCTCTGCCCATACGATTATTGGCGACGATGAGGCATTATCTGGAAACGGATTACGTGCCTATACTCTTCCCGGGTGCTTGGAAAGGCGACAGAATGCCCTAACTGACCAAAAAGGCACTTAACTGTCAAACAATAGTTTAAATCGCTAAATGCAGTCTAGTTCCGTCTAGGCTCAACGGCGTAGGGCACTAAATTTCGAGCGGCACGGCTCAAAGAGGGCACACCACCTGGCAATCAAAAGGGCACCCCGGCACCGATGGGGGCCACGTGCCCCCTGTGCCCCCCCTGGCTGCGCCCCTGTATATATATATATATATATATATAATATAATGTTGTTTTCACTTTGTATCATATGTATATCATGTCGTCTGAATATGTCAGTTGTATTGATGAAACGTGACATAAGAATGGTGAAAATATAAACACAATTATCTCAGATTTGCATACCAGGGGAAGACACTACTGCGCAAAGTTGAAAGCCTCACCAAGAAAAAACAGCACCGAATATTCTGTCATATCTATTGAATGAAACGCGTATCTGCAAAACCTGCTCCCCCTCATTTACTAATATATATATATATATATATATAATAAAAAAATAATATATATATAACACTTTGGCTCCTATAATTAGCCTCTTTTAGCTCAAAAGGCTTCATATGTGTTCGTAATAATTTGTGGCTCAAGCAAGCAGGTGAAGCACGATTCGTTACCTGATTATGACGTCACGCGGACGTGGATAAGGGTTACCTCTGGCAAGGGCAAATAATCACTGCAAAGTATTAGGCTTATAAGCAGCTTTTCAGTAGCAATAAGACAAAACTCATTGCTTTCACAGAAAATGGACCTGAAGCCACTCCGGTCTGGAACAGTGCGAAGGTGCCACATTCCCTTTACGCACGATGCTGGGTAATATTTTTAGATTTTGGTGACGATTTGGTCAAATGAGGTTGCAGATGCTTGTATGTGGGACAGTTTTATTTTGCTTGCAGCCTCTGCTACCTGTGCGATCTTTGGTAGAAACAGAACATATGAAGACCACGCTGGAGCGAACATATATGTTGCAACCATATGGGTCATCTCGGAGAGATATGTCGCGCCTGGGAAGTCGGATACCAAAGTGCTGAGAATGATGCCGAGTTCAGCAAAAAGGCACTGCGCGTTAGCCCAAAAGGCAGGCGTGAGAGACCGCCCGCGGGCGGCCTAAACTGATTTGGGTCAAATATAGACGCTGCAAGAATAGAAAACGATGCTGCGGCAGCTGCAGTGATAAGGACTTAAGTAAGCTGAAACACTCTTTTTAAGCCTGGCACCATTAGCATCTCAGCTCTTTTCACAGCACGTTGGTCTGATAGGAGATAGCCTTCAGGCAAAGTAAGTGCCTCTTTCTACGGGCTCGATCTTGACATAGGCGTAATATATATATATATATATTATAATATTTTTTGACGAATATTTTAAAACCTTCTTTCACAGCAAACTTTGGCTGCTGTATTATAGCCCTCTCCCCTCCTTCCTCCATACAACCCTTGAAAAATGTCCGGTTGTACCACAACTACGGATCCATTAGCTGGCATCAGGATGAAGCAAACATGAGATATATCATACTGAGATCATAGATAAGATTATCGTGGTCGGTGGGATCATGGGTGGGGATCGGGGGGAGGGGCAGGTGAAGCATCAGGACCCCCTTCCTGGATTCTGGGTCTCCCATGAGCTTTGCATAGGGCTTGCATTGCCGTGCCAGCGTTAACCCACCCAGGACCACCTAGGTTTAGAAGAGATTGGGTGAGATTACAGGTATCAGTGAAAGCATAGTCTAAGTTACCAATTAATATGAGACGACAGCAATTTTGGAATTTTGAGGTATCTATCTAGCTAACGTTTCTGACATCAGTTTAACGAAGAGGCCACCAGAGACTAAAGAAGTTTTGGTCATGCTTGTCAGGTACGACTCCAATAAAAGTTTTGATAAATTCCATGAAGTTAAAGACACGGAGTTTGGAATTGGGGTTACGATCCAATCACCATATGAAGAATCTTAATATGCCGTTTTTGGGCCAGTATCTTGGGAAAATCACGTCTATGGAGGCTCACGAATATTTCCTTATGAAAGATTGCCTTTTGAGCAAGAACATTCGAAAACTTACAAAAAAAACATTGCGAGGAGTGGTTTAGGTATGGATCATCTGTAAGCAATGCCCAAAAAATTATGTACAGTGTAAATGGCCACCACACGGGATAGGGAAGGGCACACCAGCAAACTTTTAGCGAGTGGGGAAAAAGCCCCTGCCTTTCGAGCTAACACAGCCATGGCGTACATCACTTGGCTTAATGGGTCAATACAAGCACATCGATAACGAAGGCTTACTTACTGGCTCTCAAACTACGCAGAATTTTCCAAAGGGGTCTGAGCTTGACCTGCACCAGAGGTGTTAGACAGGATGCGAATTGATAACCAGGTCCTGTGAATCGCGGCAGTCACAAACAAAGAAGACTGTCCAGGTCGATCGAATGATATATAATTATAATGGTGAGAGTGTGTGGTCCCTAGGTAGGAAAAACTTGCATGAATGTTTGCCAGCCTTTACTTTGAAATTTGGAGGTGGTCCAGGACCAATTTCTCGGGAAAAATTTTCCATGCCTTTGTAAAAATGCAAATCATGACGGGAAGGACTTAAAGAGGCGCATTGACGGGGTCTGAGCCACCTTTGTATTGAGGAGGGGGCGGGTACCCTTTCCCCTGAGATCTCGAGAACCACGTTGGACAGCAAAAAAACGGTAAACGGGTTGGATAGCCCATTCAAAATCTCCATAGAAAATAATTGGGACCATTTCTTGTCAGGTCACATTTAAGGTCACTAGAGGTCAAAGCAGGCCACCATGGGGATAACATGCAGACGAATATTTCAGTCATTACATCTGCACAAGCAAATATAGAGCAAACCAATCTATACCATAGGAATCCTCGCAGAAATTCAAATCGAATGATATATAATATGACCTTGCTTGGTCAAATCAGGTCAAATATATCATTTTTCCTGCCCTGAGGTCAGGTCAGGGTCAAATTAGGTCAAATGCAGGTCATCAGAACTGCAAAGATGATGCAAACCAATTCTATTAAAATAAACGCTCTATGACCATCCACTTCAAAGTTATTTGAATTTAAACCATTTTCACACGTATTTCCGATCGATAGGTCATGGCTCGTACCCGACCTTCGGTCATCGATATAAAAAATACCGGAAAACATTTTTTTAGAACTCCATAGACCAAGTATGTGATATGAGTTTCCCGTGGAAAAGTTGACTCAGTTCTGACTTATGCTATATTAACCCACGCCCACAAGGTCAGGTACGAGCCATGACCTCTCCATTGGAAATACATGGGAAAAATGGTTTAACTGAATAACTTAGGAACAATAGAGCTTTTCTTTTAGCTGCATTAGATTCACATTGTCTTTGCAGTTCTAATGATATGCATTTGATCTAATTTGACCTTGACCTGACCTCAGGTCAGGTCAACTTTTTTATTTGACCTAGCAAAGTCAAATTATATATCATTCGATTCGGCTTGCTGCGAGGATTCATACAGTTTAAGTCGTTTTGCTCTATCTTAACTTGCTCAGATGTAATGGCTGAAAACCTTTATTTACATGTTATTCCTATTACGGCATGTTTTGACCTCTAGTGACTTTAAATGTGACCTGACAAATGTTTCAAATATTTGGAGAAGTGGATGGGCTACCTAACGCCGTTTACCGTTTTTCGTTACCTAACGTGGTTCTCGAGATCTTAGGGGGGAGGGTACCTGCCACCCCACGTCAAAGCGAAGGTGGCTCAGACCCCCGTCAATGCGCGTGTTAACCCACGCCCCACCGGGGGTTCCGGTGCCACCTTCGCCCCACCGGGAGTCATTGATGGTTCTCTCTTCTAACTACGAAAATATGGGGGCTAGCGCAAACTGCAAAGTGCATTAGAAAGCTCGTGTGAATTCAGTAAGAAATTACTTTGCATGTTTAAGCACTCGTCCCAATGGTTTGACCTCAAGAGGTTAAGTTAGGTCACGATAAGCTATTTCCACTAAAATATGTCGTGCTAAAGTAAACTGGGCATTAGACCATTTCATATTTGGCGAAAGTTGTTATATCGCTTAGGTGACACTTAAATCCCGTTCTAAGGTTCATTTGCAGGCAAATGATGCATTTCAGCGAAATTGAACGAAATCTAAGGGTGGCGCAAAGGGCTTAAAGTTTTCCATTTCATAGGTTTTTGGCTTTGATCGTCAGTTTGAAGATGAAGATGTGAATTGATATTCTTGAAAGTACCATTTTCGTGTTTCCCGCGTACGATTTCATCATGTCTGTCACTTTCAAGCCGCGATCTCGGATAGTTGAACCGTTAGGGCACTGTTTGTATCGCAGAAAACCGCCGCTGACTGCAGCGCCATCTCTGGATAGCGCCGGCAACTAACGATCAATCCCGAGTGCGTGCATATTTTTTCCTGCGTATCAGCTTCAAATGACTGCAAATCACTATTTCTTCTACTTTTGAGTAAAAATAAGTTCTAGATTGTAAATTTCACGGGGTATCCTCTCGAGGATATATATTTTAAGGCTTTAGACAGGTAGACGTCACTCATGACTGATGCATTCAACGATTTAGTGCCTTCATTTGAAACCAGGATGCCATGATCGAGGAAAAGAGCATGCAAGGTCGTTGGTTTACTAGCAGTCAGGGCAGCTCCAAGGGGGTGAAGGGGCGGCCGCCTCCCCTTAGCCGAAAGACGCCCCAAAATCCCCGTTCCTACCCCCTCCCCAGGATGCGACGATTTGCCGCCCATTGGGTGAAAAGTGCACCCTTCGGGCGGCAAATTGCCGCCCCGGAGGCTTCGCCCCCTTACAGAAATCTTAGATCTGTCACTGCTAGCAGTAGCGCACTAAAGGGGGGGTAGCGGGCCTGGCCCCAAAACGTTAAGTGCCGCCCCCAAAAAGCAGTTTACATTAGATCTGTGAAGCAAATAATTCATCGCTCCCACAGACACAAATGACCATGAGATATGTGTATTTCATTGCCATGTCCCGCGCAGCAATGAACAACCGCTTTCCCTAAATGAGACACACAACTATCACATCTCAGATATCATGTGCTTATTTTCAGTCTGATATCGCCGGTACCCTTGGGCAGCTCTACACTCAGAGGTTTCCAAGCGCCTTCTTTGTGAGATGAGGCACCTGGGCTCGTGACTTTCCACTGATTGCAGAAGCGACTGGAACTGAGATTCGTCGCCAACTTTCCTGCGAATTCCTTAAGAAGGGCAACTCCGCGCTCGGCGGTGTCATTTGTGACTCTCGCCGCTTGGCGGTGTCATTTGTGACTCTCGCCGACTGTACGAAGTCTTTCAGTGTGATGTATGCAGGATCATCTTCCCAGATCTCTGGTGGCTTCGCCAGCCACCCATGACCTGCAGAAGTCACCTCGAAGAACTGCCACAACGATTCGTCCACAAGATTCACCAGCTTGGTATCTTCCTCTAGCACCAGCGTATTTTCGTCTTCAGCCGCCTCAGCACGTGGAATCGTCAGCAACTTCTGACCGATCGCCTGTTTCTCCTCCTGCGTTGCATGCTGAGAGAATAGGCTGAACATCACCACCGGTAGCCGAGGTACCATGTGTGGCGGCGCATGGCTTGATGTATGTACAGTGTAAGCTGTACATCATTAAGATGTTCATTCGCGGAGCAGCTGAGTTACACTGGGGAGAAGAGGCAGCAGCTGCGTCGTGTGACGCAGTTTGTTTGCTTATTTACGCCAGTGCGTGGCTCCGAGCGCCTCTGGCTGCCGACGCTCCAGCGAATGACTTGTGATGTACAAAAATATCATCATCAGATACAAAAACATCGACAGAGAAGTGAGTGAGGCGGCCTTGCGTGTATTGCGCCGCCACACATGGTACCTCGGGCCACTGGTGGTGATGTTCAGCCTATTCTCTCAGCATGCAACGCAGGAAGAGAAACAGGCGATCGGTCAGAAGTTGCTGACGACTCCACGTGCTGAGGCGGCTGAAGACGAAAATACGCTGGTACTAGAGGAAGATACCAAGCTGGTGAATCTTGTGGACGAATAGTTGTGGCAGTTCTTCGAGGTGACTCTGCAGGTCATGGGTGGCTGGCGAAACCACAGAGATGTGGGAAGATGATCCTGCATAAATCACATGAAAGACTTCGTGCAGTCGGCGAGAGTCACAAATGACACCGCCGAGCGCGGAGTTGCCCTTATTAAAGAATTCGCAGGAAAAGTTGGCGACGAATCTCAGTTCCAGTCGCTTCTGCAGCCAGTGGAAAGTCACAGAGCTTACAGGTGACTCATCTCACAAAGAAAGCGCTGAAACCTCTGAGTCAGATCTGCCCCAGGGTACCGGCGATATCAGACTGAAATAAGCACATGATATCCGAGATGTGATAGTTGTGTGCTCTCATTTAGGGAAAGCAGTTGTTCAGTGCTGCGCTGACATGACAATAAATACACATATATCATGGTCATTTGTGTCTCTGGGAGCGATGAATTATTTGCTTCACAAATATAATGTAAACTGTTTTTGGGGCGGCACTTAACGTTTTAGGGGTCAGGCCCCTACCCCCCTTTAGTGCGCTACTGCTAGCAGTGACGGACTAGATTTCCGTAAGGGGGCGAAGTCAGGGGCAATTTGCCGCCCGAAGGGCCACTTTCACCAATGGGCAGCAAATCGTCGCATCCTGAGGAGGTAGAACGGTGATTTTGGGGCGCCTCTCAGGCCTAAGGGAGGCGGCCGCCTGCGATCTGCCCTGACTGCTAGTAAACCAAGACCTTCATGCTTTTCCTCGATCATGGCATCCTCGTTTCAAATGAAGGCACTAAATCATTGAATGCATTAGTCATGGTAACGTCTAACCGTCTAAAACCTTAAAATATATATTCCTCGAGGGGATACCGTGAAATTACAATCTAGAACTATTTTTGCTCAAAAGTAGAAAAACAGTGATTTGCGGTCATTTGAAGCTGATACGCAGGAAAATATGCATGTACTCGTGGATTGATCGTTAGTTGCCGGCGCTATCCAGAATGCTGCAGACAGCGGCGGTTTTCTGCGATACAAACAGTGCCATAACGGTTCAACTATCGAGATAGCATCTTGAAAGTGACAGACATGATGAAATCGTACGCGAAAACACGAAAATGGTACTTTCAAGAATATCAATTCACATTTTCATCTTCAAACAGACGACCAAAGCCAAAAACCTATGAAATTGAAAACTTTAAAGCTTTGCGCCACAGACTCGTTCAATTTCGCTAAAATATCATTTGCCTGCAAATGAACCTTAGAACGGGTTAGGGCACTAATCGATATAACAACTTTCGCCAAATATGAAATGGTCTACTGGGCATAGCTCTCATACCGTTAGAGCTATTGCAATCTGGTAAAATACATTTGATAGGAAAATGCCAGACCTTTTTCCACTATGTGAAACATAATGACCTCCTGCTAGTTGTTTGACCTCCAGAGGTCAACTCCTGACCTAATGTGACCTGAGGTCACGAAAGGTCAGAAAGTGACCTTGCTATATATCAAATGAAAGCCTGTGACGAGACATACACAACGACGTTTTTTCGGTGTTCTAGCCTGATTAGGTCAAAAGGTATCGTCAAAATACTGGTTTTGACCTCTGGTGACCTTTGATGATCTCAGATAAGTCAAAGTGCAAATATTGCCCCTAAAATCCGTGAAAGGGTTTCCGGGAACGCTTTTCTGAGCAATCCAAGAATTTGCAATCATTTTTGTGACTTTTAGATCATAAGACAGCTTTTCCCCATGCTTTTGTCAGTGGGAGAGGTCACCTCGTGACCTGACCTCAGCTCACAAAATAGAAAAATCCCGGATATAGGCCGTGTAGACCCTTAAGAGGGTTATGAAGTGTAGGAAGTTTCAAATCAACCGGTTTAGAAATGTAGCTCTTATAGAGCTCAAAATTTGAAGTGAGGTGACCTTGGCTGACCTCGCCTGGTGACCTGACCCTGTGTGACCCAGGGTAAAAAATTCAGGGATGGTGGAAAAATGATGGCGTGAGAGGTAGAGCCCTCAACCACGGTGCTGTGCCTCGTCGTTTTCCTGCTATCATGAGAAAACCTTAGGGGGGCATCAATGGCCGCCCCCGGTGGGGTGAGGAGGTAAGGGCACTTGAATTTCACTGGTGACCTGACCTGAGATGACCCAGCCTTAAAATTTTGCTAAAAGTTGTAAAAATGATCAGAAAAAACGCATACCAAGTACGGCGGAGCTACGCGCCGCCGTTTTTATTATGTTTCTAAAAGCCCGAGAGGGCGGGTACCCGCCCATCATCTCCGTCAATGTGGGTGTTAATACTGTGATATCACAAGGGTACCATAATCTGTCGGTTTTTACCACAGCGGTCCCGCCCAGACGGAAGATGGTTGGCGCAGGCAGATGGCAATGAATATCACCCTGTTGCAGATGGCGTTGCTGCAAGTAAGACATAACACAGATGGCGCTTAAGTTACCCGCTGAGAGGGTAAGTCGCGAAGTATACCAGAAGATTCGAGCCGGACAGGGAGGATGAGGGGGCGGCCACCAGCAATTGAACCAATAGGAATACCTTCCCCACACGTTTTGGCACCACACCGATTATTCAAACCTTTTATTTTGCTTTTCAATACGGATCCACACAAATGTTGCAATGTGAATTGCAGACGCACTGTCGCTAAGCTTTGGCTTCACTCTTCACCCCTACCGTGGTCGTTGCCATGTCTGAGTCTGTTCGTCCCATAACAGTAAAAAAATCACCTGCAACGACCCCGAAAGAAGAACTAGAATGCATTTTTGGACAAAGTAGGCGACCACTAACGACCAAAACTGATCCCAGCGGAAATTGTTTGCTGTCCTATTTCGCGATACGAATTATTTGCTTCCTTTAACTTTTCCTCAGCGACTTTTCCTTATCAGCGGCCCTCTCTTAAGACGCCGCTCATCGACTCAAATCAATTCTTACTGGTGGTGTAGTCGATGGGAAGGGGAACAAAAAGACAACCAAAACACCCTGGGACCCCGGATAGGAGGCAACACAAGTGTTACGAGGAGGCCTCATTTGTTGCATGGGATGCCACTTCTGATCCCAATTTCACCTTCTCTTTAGGGCTAGAATGTATGCTAGGCCACCAGTATAAGAATTTTTTGGTTGGAAGGCCCTTAAGCATCGACATTGAGGGGGGCGTGTTGGGCCTGCCCCCGCACATCTCCATGCCAAAAGACCGTGTAATTACGAATCTGGGTGCTTGCGGTGGCTTGCTTCATGTCACGTTGCGAATGTGATGTCATTTGTTAACATCTATCACGTGACATGCGCTGCCAGGTGAAAAGGGGTTCATGGTTTGAAATGGTGGAATAACCCCTTAATTTTAACCTTGAAACGTGCGGAAATTTAATACAGATAGCAATACAATAGCAGTCTCTCGACAAGCCGTCAACAAAACTACTATGACAGTCCAAAACCCATTAGAAAAGTGGGATTCTCCCTTTGAACATCGGACAGAGCAAAGTGTGCCAATTACCACCCAAGACATGCACGAAGGAGGTTTGGGCGTGCCCCAAACTGATCGGCCAAAGCATGACTGCGTCATAGATGGCACTACTGTTTTTTAGCGAGGGAAGCAGATGGTATAGCGGAAATGCACGGCTTTCTGCCCTGACCACTGGATAGGTAAGACTCATTTGACTCGGAATTCTTGTCCATGTACAATAGGTACACTATTTAGCTAGTCGCCCATTTATCATAGTGATTCCTTCAAAACAATATTCATTTTTCTTTATTGCATTGACGGTTTTGGCAGGCTCGTCAGGTGCATGTGACCACACTTCTGCAGGTGAGCATCCCTCTGCAGATGA
Organism: Lepas anatifera; assembly: GCA_034440635.1. NCBI lineage: Eukaryota > Metazoa > Arthropoda > Thecostraca > Lepadidae > Lepas > Lepas anatifera. The sequence continues at coordinate 452,905 of JAOTON010001187.1, read as the reverse complement.
ACACTCTTCTGCAGATGATCCCACTTCTGCACGTGACCACACCTCTGCAGGTGAGCACACCTCTGCAGGAGAGCACACTTCTGCAGCCGCCGCGGCTCACCTGGTGGCGACGGCGTCCGTCTGGTGGGCGGCTGGCCTGCGACGGCCTCTGACCAGCTCCACCCTCTGGCGGCGCTGGTGGCGCTGCGCTGCGGCCATCAGCGGAGACTCGGTGTGGTGCGACTCGCTGTCGCTGGTGTCGGTCAGCGTCACGCGCACGCCCGCCTCGGCATCGTCGCGGACGACGGTGCGGCGCGCGCCGACGATGGGCGGTGTCGTCCCTGACATCTCACGTGCGTCACAGATGGCCGGCTGGCGGCCGTCCGCTCATCTGCCGAGCACGGCACCAGATGTGCTCAGACGGCAGATGGAGGATGGCGGCGACCAACGCGGTACAGAGCGGGACCGATCAGATATTTGAAGGAACATCCAATCCATTTCGTATGCATATTATATTGAATTCGACTGTTCTGAAGATTCGAGTAGTTTTGGATCTGGATATGGATATGGATTTTTCTGTTGCCATTTAGTGGCATTTTCTTTGACGTGGATTAAATTTTGATTTTCAAATACAGCCGGTCTTCAGGATGGCACGTTAGGTCTGGTAAATAATGTTTCGAGAGCCGGGCCGGTATTGCAAATATCCACCCTTCTACACCTGTAAACTGCAATGTTTTCAATTGCTTGTGGTCAAATGGCCAAATGGAAATGATTAGATATTGGAACATTTAATTGCTGGAGCCTCCCATGATGTTTTCTTAACATATCGGCAAAATTAGTCAATCCCTACCCACCCAAACGTCAAAAAGTTTACGACTGGTTGAGAAAAGCAGCGCTTCAAATTTACGCGTCAAGTGTGTTTAATGGCAAACATTCGAAGATACGGAAACATGTGGGAAAATTATAACCATCCTTGGCTGCAGAATACATGCTTTTTTCTATCCGTGTTCCAGGAAAACCTACCCTTCGCTTCGCCTCGCGCCAGTTTTTTCACGTAGCACTAAGCCAAAAATGATTGAAAATAACGGCCCCCGGGAGGATATAACTGCTTAAAAAACAAAGTGTTACTATCTTTTCCAGAATATGAGTTCTTTCGGCCACGGTGTATTCTAAAAATACTGTCACAGCCAGATTGGTGCGAGGCATGTCGCAGAGTCGGGGCGAGGTTTACTGAAACTACTGGATGTAGGTTAGAGGAGACTATTTGTGTTACAAACAATCTTGTTGATTACTCAAATTTTTGGCAGTCTACTCAACTCTGACTCACAGCTAAGAAGCCAACTCTGATTCTGACTTGACACACTGTTGACAATGGTGAATCGACTCGACCCAGTCAAAACTCAGAAGTGAGTCGACTCGACTAAGACTCAAATAAACTTTGAGTCAGAGTCCACTCTGACTCAGAATGGTGGCACAGTCCGCACACCCAAAATACACCTTTCCTGGAATAATAAGCAAATTGCAATGCATTTTTCATGACATTAACTATCAACTAACTGCACATTTCCTTCAATAATATGCAAATTGCAATGCATTAATTTATGAAATAAAGTATTTGCTTCTTAGAAATAAAGAATGATAAATGCTGAGAGGTCAGTGAGATTAAGGGCCTGAAAGTGTTTCATCTCGAATGCATTTCCTTCATAACAGTCGTAACTGAAGAAATAAGCGATGTTTCAAATGCAAATAACGTGAACCAATATTACACTACATGCCATTTTGAGTGGAAATTCCTGTCCTAGTATATTCTGAACCACTTTCTGACTATCTAAGTTATTCTGAACCACCCTCTGACTATCAAGTTTAAAAATACCACACATACATTAACAGCCACAATTTACCTCACAAACAAAATAAATAATGAACACTCTTGCCCCGTCCCGAAAAATCTGTAGACAACAGATGGCGCATTGAAGATATCATGAATCTTACTTTGGATGAGAAAACAAATGATAATAGATAGCAAATTGTAAAATTACGTGACTTAAAGAACATAAGAAAATATTATTTTACCTTCATGTTTATGTACCAGTATCCTGCCCTCTACTAAAGTCCAAATCACGAATATTTTTGTTGCGCACCTTGATGGTTGGGGGTGTCGCGTGGTGCGCCGGGGGAGGTGGTAGTGACGCCGTGAGTGATAAATTAGTAATCATCATAAGAATTTTGAAGATGTATTTTTGTCAGTACCATAGTTTGAAATTCTTTAGGCAATGCGAGATATAGGACTGAGTTTTATTCATCGTGTGCAGGCCGCCAGGGGCAGATCCAGGAATTTTCGCTAGGGGGCCGCAGCGCTTGGGTGCGCCACTTCCATGGCCAGGGGGCGCCATTTTTAGGCCGGCTGGGGGCGCCAAATTTTATGTTCTTTACCCATTTAAAGCATTTTTGTGAACTGAATCAGTTAACCTGCGCCCCGGTGGGCCTCCGAGTCACCTTCGCCCTGGTGGGGGTGTTTGAACACCCCCTCTCGAACTCGTCCCCTATGCAGGATAGCGAAAAAACGCGAACCCTGGTGGATAGCTCATACAAATTCACGAAGACACTGTATCAGTCACTTTTTGGCTCAGGTCAACATTGAGGTCATGGCAGGTCAAAGAAGTTGGCATTTTGAGCAAAGTCTAGCGTCTGACAGCGTTGAGTTATAATAATTTTGTAGACACTGTTCGCTCTCTCTCTCGTCACGGCGAATCGAATGATGTATAATATGAGCATACTAGGTCAAAACACAAATCACCTGACTTCAGGTCAGGTCAAGGTCACTTTTTGACTTAGCATAGTCCATATGCCTATCAATCGACTGGCAATAGCAATCCAAACGCAATGGTATAAACATAAAAGTTGTATCATCATTTCATGCAAAGTTATTGACCTAAGTCTCAAAACTGCTTAAGTAGCTTCGGATGATCTCTCAGAGGTCACAGGTCAAAAATTGCAACATGAACCTAAAAAGGGACCTAAGATACTTCGATTTGGAGAATATGAAGGTATTATCACCTTTATCTACACAAATGGAAACAATTTTCTGTTTTCCTCTGTATTTCCAATGGAGAGGTCATGGTCCGTATTTGACCTTATGTCATCGATATGAAAAATCCCGGAACTGCTTGGAGAACTCGGTGGGGTCATTATGTGCTATAAGTTTCAATCCGATATGAGATTCACCCATTTCCTACTTATGCCACCTTCAACATTTTTTGAGGTAAGGTCACTTAACCTGCACTGATGACCTGACCTGAGATGACCCAAGCCAAAATTGTTGGGGGGTTCTTGCGGAATCGATCAAGAATAAGGTGTGCCAAGTACGGCGGTGCCTCGCGTCGCCGTTTTTTCTTGCCGCCCGAAAAACCGGAGGGTCAAAGAGGTAATTAGTTTCATATTTTCTTTTAAAAAAAATGAGGAAAGATCATGGCTTTGAATGGATCTAAAATACACCTCAGGAGTGGTAAAAAGTGAATGTATCTCTTTGGCGTTTATTTTATTGTGCACTGGAACCCACGGTTAGTAAAGACACTTTGGGACCCGGGGAGACTGCATGGGGACTATTTTCTCCCCAATTAGTGATCAAAATTATCTTCAGAAGCCTTAAACAGTTTGAAGAAGACCAACGAATGTTTAGAATAGGCCCGTCTCGTTCAATGAGCCTATGTTTGTCATTGGGGATTAGGTTTCTACAGGACATGTCAGATCAAATCCCAATACACTTTGAGAAGCCCCATGATGGTTACATGGACTACTGATTTTGCTTATATGATGATGATTAGCACACAGGGCCTTAACTAGCCATAAGGGTCTAATAAACCACTAGGTCAGAGCAGTGATCCCAGATCCCTTCAATCTGAGCTAGGAAGGAAGGATCTATTACTTAAGTTCATGGACCTTTGCTTACTTAAAGACCCCAGTTATTGTAAACCTTTCTAAGGCTATATTCTAATATAATGCCCTCCTAAGACTTGACTGAGACAAACAACTTGCCGTATTTCAATGTGGTATTTTGACCTTCTTCCGTGCGTAGCCACGCTCGACGTAGGACAAGCGTACCCGGGATGCACAGGGACCAGGACCGCCCTAGTCTACGCAGAATATCAGCATACTGATCTAATGTGCGCACTACGATCACAATGCTGATTTGACCCTACCTGCGCAGTGTGGGTGCAGGTTGGAAATCAGAATAAAATATCGACGTGCGTGCGCCCATTCTTATGTACTCTTGGCATCAGAATACGGCCCCAAGCAAAGGCCCAGTTTAGGGATACTCCACATCAGCGATCAACTCGGAAAAATGTGTTTGTGTCTCCCTCAACGGCATCCACCTGAATTTTTGCAGGAGCTATAACTAGCTATAACCAGATTTTGGCCGTTGGCCTGTCTTCGCTGTGCTATGGCAGCCACATAGGACCCTCGACTGACCAAAGTGAACTCAAAGTCGTTCACAGTGTACACTTGTACACTTTCCGGCTCTCTCCAGGGGTTCGCTAACTGGCAGATTTAGATCCTAATGGATTTAAGGGTCCCACCAGTCCCACTCACAGCAGTCAAAGACCGTCATGGATGGTTACCCGTCTGAATGCAGGGGGCCCAGCGACTTCCCGATTAGACCTCAGGTCACCTCATGACCTTCCACAAGAATATGGCAGGCCTTACTGGGCACGGAAAGACCTGTTGGTCCCGGAGTGCTCTTTTTATAGACTGTGCGTTCAGTTCCAAACATGGGTAGAGAATATGTCCCGGCCACACCAGACATGGCCGGGGTAACTTTCAAGTTACGCCGGCGCGGCCGGGGTAACTTTGGGATTCCTTGTTAATGCTGCAGAAGGTCAAAATTTACGGTTAATATGGTCAGATTTTACAATAGATCGAAGATGCATTTACAAACAATATGTACCTACATAATACCTATTGATGGATGCATTTTAATTTTAGCTAATATTATCTTGCTTCCCTGCACCTACTTAACCGTTCCAATATTTCCACAGCTACCTGACAGAGACAAGAAGGAGTAACGAGTGTCTGGTGTTTTGAGACGTCCTACCTATCACGAATCCATTTTTCTTTATAGGTCACATCCTTCCCCTACGTTCAGTAAAGATGAAGCGGCAAAAGACTTTGGAGGCATTCTTTTTAAGCAAGCATCGAAGAGAAAGGTGAGGCATTACGTTTATTAAATAATACAAATGTCGAAAACTAAACGTTCTGGGGGGACGTCAGTGGAAGCAAATGCATTGTCATAAAAGGTTTGTACTGAGGATGATTTGATATAATTTATGATGACATTATTCACAATAGTCTGCACGGCTACCTGCCAAGGACTTAGGGCAAGGGCGGTCATTTTAAGCTTGATATCACAACTCACGTACATTGTTCCATGCTTTATCAGTTTGTGTAGATGGTACAATTTCCCATTTTATTCACAACATCCAGATAGAGTGTTTTAGTTGGCAGCCCATTTGGTCTCTTCCTTTCTATTTAATTTTCATTCGCCTTTTTCCAGTTGGTCAGTCCAGTCAACCTCCTCTGCCACCACGTCTGGAGTACATTGAAAAGTGCATACATTGAGCGTGCATTGAAAACTGTGACTCATTGCCCATTTTCGATAAACTACAATAATAATTTAATGCAGGCTTTGATAGCATGATATAAACATGAAATCACGCTATATCTAATACATAATGTCTGGTATTTACTCCGCGATTTATTTTGTTCAGAAGGCTTTTTCGCGTGTCTATAGGAAAGTAAAGTAAGCCACGTGTTTATTTGATCTTAACTACATATGAATGCACATCTTCAAAAGTCCATCCAGCCGTATGACCCTGGCAGTTGGTGCGTCGTTAAACCCCAACAAAAGCCCATCCAGGTTTCAGCTGAAACTAAGGCCATCGTGATATTATCCGACGCTGCCTGTTCACTTAGTTGTAAAATAACTCTCTTATCAACATTTGTTTATTTTGCAGGAAGCATTCGATCAGCCGTTCCCCAGATGAGTATCCCAGCACCAACATCGACATCAAGTCAACACATACCCGAGGACGTCCCTCTTCCTCGTCATCGTTCCGATATATTTTGCCCATGCCATTTACCGTGTCTCTTTCCAGGAATATCTTTTTGCGGCCATTCATTGCCTCAAAAGATCATACAAGTTGTTATTGAAAACAAAACGAGATTCTGTGTCTCGTATTTACTTTTTTTAGTCTGTTTTGTGCTCTTTTACTTTTCAATGGACCACTATGGACCTCCACAACTGACCTTAGCAATAGGCATGACAGTTTTTGCGGGGAAACTGTCCATTTTATTATTCCTCTGGAGTACGTAGGTACACTGCAAGCATGCAAGGCAAGCTGGCGGATCCAGGGGGCAAAATGGGCCTAGCCTTCCTCCAAAAAATATGTGGGGGACAAACAATACAAATTAGCGCCCCCCTCTCTCTCCCGATCGACGACACAAAACCCAACACCACGCCAACACCACTTCACACCCCACCCCCCGTGGACACAATAAAGGCCACGCCAACGTAGTTTCCCACCCCACGCACCCCCCGGTCGACGAGCCCTGGTTATTTTTTTGCCCCCCCCCCACCAACAGGTGCGCTGGTTCCGCCACTGGCCAGGCATCGGCCGCCGGCCGGGGTAACTTTCAGAATAATTCTCCACCCATGGTTCCAAATATATATATATATATATATATATATATATATATATATTTACGATACAGAGTCCTCTTGTGGTCACCGGGGGTATCGCCCTGTCCGACAAAAAAACATGCTGGAAAGACATGGCCCTGACTGCGACCGAAAGATCTGTTAGTTACAGAGATCCCTGTTGACCTAAGACTGCCCTATTGATAACGAGGAGACTCCTGGTCCCAAAGGACCTGCTGACCGTAGAGGGCCCTGCTTGTCACAGCATCCCCGCTGGCACAGAGGGCATTCTCGGTTTCTCGGTGGCAGACAGAAGGCTCTTCTGACTGCATTGGGCCCTGCCGACCACGGAATGATGTACTGGTCATGCTTGTCACAGAGGGCCCTGTTGAAAACAGGTGACCCACCTGATTAAAGAGTGTTCTTCTGCCCCTTGGGCACCCTGACGGTCACATATAGGATGTCGCTTGCCGCAGAGGGTCACGCTTGTAACAGCAAGTCATGCTGGTCCCCGAGGTTTACGGTTGGTCATAGATTGGCGTAGCCCGGCTGCCCTTCGCGCGATCTTTTCCCTTCGGGTGCCTCTCATGCGACTGTGTTAGCCGCCCCACCCCTTTACTACGTTTCTGTTCCTCCCTACTATAGTTCCATCACCCAATAAACTCTCCTTCCCCGATCACCTAGGCATTTTCCAGCTCTATCAACCGGCCGCAAACTCAACCTATCCAAGGTGATGATGTTAGAGATTGCACCTGATCAACAATGATTGAGCTTATCTATCACTGATCAACAACCGAGAGGGCTGGGTACATGGACGATCCAGGATTTCGATAAGAGGGAAGCGAAGTCTCCGGGGGCGGTCAGACTACCATTTGGGGATCAGCCTTTGGTATCATGGATCTTTGTGATGCTAATTTTGCGTATTTGTGATGCCATTTGAAAAAGTGCCGATTAAAAAAAAACACGTTGCTAAGAAAAGGAAGAATTTCTCAAAGTGCCTCTAGTTAAATAAGCAACAAGTAAACAGGGCAACTTCTACCTGGGTTACGTTTTGAAGCAGAATTTACGCAGAGACGGCCTTTGGAGTTTTTGCGAACCAGTCGTTGCAGTTTACCGTGTCTGCGCAGAGTGGATAGTGATAATTCATAATATTCTACATAAGGCGAAACTTTTTGCTGTTTACAAACATGTGGGAGAGGACGCAACCAAAATTATGCAGGTGCCTCCTGCCGAGCTCTCAATGTTTTTCTTACACAGATGACGTGGGAATTTCGCATTGCTGTCTGGACACAGCCTTTCATTAGTGGCACTGCGAAAAAAACACCTCGGCAAAATAATTAAATGATCGAAGTCAACCGCTTATAGGGTTATCAATAGATCCGGAATGTTTTTTTAGACACATTTAAGGGATATTGGTATATGTGCTCAAAATTTGCTTCACAAGAAACATTACTTTTACCAGTCCCCTTTATTCCGTCGTAGCATGTTCTTGTTGCAAAAGACAACACAACCACATATTGGACGGGCACACGACCACACATCGGATGGGCATGAATGCACCCTGGGGGATCCTGCGTGGTAACGGAGCAAAATGACACCAATCGATACCCAAAGCATACATTAAAAGAACTTGGGGCAATTGTTACCACTCAAAGCTGAGAGCTGTCCATGTGCTATGGTAGTGCCATGTTGCAGTGGGATGCCCTAAGGCTGAAAAAGAGCGGTTAATCGTGAAATTGGAGCACCCGAACACAAAGTAGAGGACATCCGAAGTTGAAGGCGGTACACGTAAAAGTGGGGCGCCCCAAGGCTAAGAAAGAACAGACAATTGTGGAAAATGGGCGCGCAATCATGCACTAGCGGGCAGAAGTGGATCAGAGCGATCAATTTTACGGTGGGCCGCTTTAGAGCTAAAAGGGACGGTCAATCATGATATAGGGGTTCTGAACCACAAAGCGGATGGCGGCCAGAGGTGAATGAGGGCAGTCCACGGTGAAGTGGGGTGCTCTAAAGCTGCACAAGAGCGGCCAGCAGTGGAGAAGGTGCGCGCAATGATACAGAAGAGAGCGGCTTAAAATGGATGAGGGCAGTCCACGTTGCAGTGGGGCACCCTAGGGCTGAAAAGCGGGTCAATTGTGAAAACGGGGAGCCCAGTCACAAAGTTAAGGGCGCCTGTAGGTAAATGACGGTGGTCCACGTCGCAGAGGTCCGCCAAGCGCTGAAAAAGGGTGGCCAAACGTGAAAAATGGGGTTCCCAACCATAAAATAGAGGGCGTCCGGAGGTGAATGAGGAGTCCACATTGACGTGAGGCGCCCTAGATCTGCAAAGGAGCGGTCAATAGTGGAGAACAGGAGAACAATCATGCAGAAGAGGGCGGCCAAAGGTAGGCACGGGTGGTCCATGTTGCAGTGGGGCGCTCTAGAGCTGAAAAGGGCGGCCAATCGTGAAATATGGGCGCCTAACCATAAAGAAGAGGGCGTCAAAAATCGAAGAGGGTGGTCCACGTTGAAGTGTGACGCCTATTAGTGACCCGGGGGATTGCTATATATGAGGGAGTGCTTAGGTATATAAATGAGTCCAGCGGTGATGCAGCATGGGAGTCCCAAAAGTTCAGTGTGGTACGGTGGTACACCCTGTGGGACGCCGGTGGTCTATAGCCGGGGGAAGTGTGGTGAGTTAGTCAGTTAGTTATTTGGGCTTTCGGGCGAGGGATGGTAATGGTGATAGTGCATCGGGGGGACGCTGATACTTCACCGAGGCGATACCGAGACTGGAGTTATGGATACCGGTGGTGCAGGCAAGGGGCGCCTGCAGCACATAGGCGTGGAACCGTCAGTGGAGCGTCTGTGGGAGCAAATAATCCATCATATGGACACTGGTAGGGTAACAACAGGGTAGAAGGGGGGTACACGAACAGGGCACTGGTTGGGCAACAAGGAGGAGAAGAAAGTGCATGGGAAGAGCGCTGACGGCGCAATTTGGTAATCAAGGAGACACCGAAGCTGAAGTTTGGAGCTTCCGGTGATACAGCTTGGGGGTACTCGCATTCAGTGAAATTTGTGGGAGCTGTCAAGGGGAGGCGCTGGTAAGACAACATGCCACGTTTGGGATGCAAGAAATTCAAAGTAAAGAGAAGCTGCATGGGGTTTCTGGCAGGGATGTGTTGGTGCGTTCATGGAGCTAACGATAGGCACCCATCATGCACCATGGAGGCACAGGGCATGCTGTCAAAAGTTGGGGCGCCAATAGTGGCGCGTGGTGGGGGGATGTGGTTGGGCGCCGATAGAGCAAAAGTAAGATACCAATGGTTCATCAAGCAATCAGCAGAAATATGTGGGCGCCTATAGTGAAGTGTGGGGCTCCCGATGAGCCCACGGCTGGAAATGAAGGCGCCGGTGGAGCAAAGAACAGGCACCAATGATTCATTATGGGGGCGCCAGTGGTACAGAACGATGTGTCAAAAGATGGTGGAAAGAGGCGGGGGGGGAAGGCGCTCATAAAGCTAAAAGCAGACAACAATAATGCATCATAAGAGTGGGGCTCGGGTGGTATAGGAGGGGCTGTTGAAAGGTGAAGACCCCCTCAATGGGGCATGGGGGCGCCGTTTGATATTAAAAAAGAAACGCACCAATTATGCACTATGGGGGCGCCAGAGGTAAAGAGCGGGTCCAAAAAGCAGGGGGTGCCCACAGTGAAGCGTGGGGGCGCCGCGCCGGTGGAGTGCACAGAAGACACCAATGATGCCCAATGGGAATGCCGGTAGTACATGCAGGGTTTCAGCACATGGGGCGCCCACAGTGACGCGTGGCGGCGCCGTTGAAGTAAAAACGAGACATCAATGCTGCACCATGGAGGCGCCAGTGGTATAGAGCGGATTTTCCGAAGGTGGGGGCGCCCGTATTGAGGATTGGGGCGCCAATAGTTTATAGCGGGATGCCAAGAACTGGGAGAGCCTACGATGAGGCTTGGGGGCGCCGGTGGAGTGAAACGAAAGCACCAATGATGCACCATGGGGGCGCCAGTGGCATAGAGCGGATTGTTAGAAAGTGGGGGCGACCGTAGTGGGGAGTGGGGATCCAGTAGTACATAGCGGGGAGAGAGAGTGGGGGCTCACTGGTATAAAACGGGCTGGTAAAAGGTGAAGATTCCCTCAGTGAGGCATGGGGGCGCCATTTGAGCAAAAAGGCACCAATGATGTACCACGGGGGCGCCAATGGTGAAGATCGGCTCTAAAAAGCAAAGGCGCCAACGGTGAAGCGTGGGGCGCCGGTGAAGTACACAGAAGACACCAATGATGCCCAATGGGGGCACCGGTGATACATGAGGGTTCATAAAGGTAGGGCGCCCACAGTAACGTGTGGGGGCGCCGTTGGAGCAAAAACGAGACATCAATGCTGCACCATGGAGGCGGCAGTGGTATAGAGCGGATTTTCCGAAGGTGGGGGCGCCCGTGGTTAGGATTGGGGCGCCAATAGTTTATAGCGGGATGCCAAGAAGTGGGAGAGCCCACGATGAGGTTTGGGGGCGCCGGTGGAGTGAAACGAAGGCACCAATGCTGCTCAATAGGGGGCGCCGGTGATACATGCGTGGTTCCAAAAGATGGGGCGCCCACAGTGATGCGTGGGGGCGCCGCTGGAGCAAAAACGAGACATCAGTGCTGCACCATTGAGGCGCCAGTGATATAGAGCGGATTTTTAGAAGATGTGGGCGCCCGTAGTGAAGAGTGGGGCGCCGGTAGTATATAGCGGGATGTAAAGAGTTGGAAGAGGCTTGGGGGCACCAGTGGAGTGATACGAAGGCACCAATGATGCACCATAGGGGCGCTGGTGGTACATGCGGGGCTTCAAAAGATGGGGTGCTAACAGTGACGCGTGGGGGCGGCGTTGGAGCAATAAACGAGACATCAATGCTGCACCATGGAGGCGCCAGTGGTATAGAGCGGATTGTTAGAAGGTGGGGGCGCCCGTAGTGGGGAGTGGGGATCCAGTAGTACGTAGCGGGGAGACAGAGTGGGGGCTCCACTGGTATAAAACGGGCTGGTAAAGGGTGAATGCCCCCTCAAAGAGGCATGGCGGCGCCATTTGAGCAAAAAGGCACCAATGCTGTACCACGGGGGCGCCAATGGTAAAGAGCGGCTCTAAAAACAGAGGCGCCCATGGTGAAGCGTGGGGGCGCCGGTGGAGTGCACAGAAGACATCAATGCTGCACCTTGGAGGCGCCAGTGATATAGAACGGATTTTTAGAAGATGGGGGCGCCCATAGTGAAGAGTAGGGTGCCGGTAGTATATAGTGGAATGTCAAGAGGTGGAAGAGGCTTGGGGGCGCCGTTGGAGTGAAACGAAGGCACCATTGATGCCCAATGGGGGCACCGGTGGTACATTCGGGGTTCCAAAAGATGGGGCGCCCACAATGACGCGTGGGGGCGCCGTTGGAGCAAAAAACGAGACATCAATGCTGCACCATGGAGGCGCCACTGGTATAGAGCGGATTGTTAGAAGGTGGGGGCGCCCGTAGCGGGGAGTGGGGAGAGAGAGTGGGGGCTCCACTGGTATAAAACGGGCTGGTAAAGGGTGAAGGCCCCCTCATTGAGGCACGGGGGCGCCATTTGGGCAAAAAGGCACCAATGATGTACCACAGGGGCGCCAATGGTAAAGAGCGGCTCTAAAAGCAGAGGCGCCCACGGTGAAGCGTGAGGCGCCGGTGAAGTACACAGAAGACACCAATGATGCCCAATGGGGGCGCCGGCGGTACATGAGGGTTCCAAAAGGTGGGGCGCCCACAGTGACGCGTGGGGGCGCCGTTGGAGCAAAAACGATACATCAATGCTGCACCATGGAGGCGCCAGTGGTATAGACCGGATTTCCAGAAGATAGGGGCGCCCGTAGGGAAGAGTGGGGCACCGGTAATATATAGCGGGAATTCAAGAGGTGGAAGAGGCTTGGGGGCGTCGGCGGAGTGAAATAAGGGCACCAATGATGCACCATGGGGGCGCCAGTGATGCAGGGCAGGTTGTCAAAATGTGGTATTTGCATGCAGCGGAATTACCAGGGGCGCCAGTATTTCCGTTTGGCATGCAAATGTGGAGCAAATGGAGGCGGCCCCCGGGGGGCGCCTTAGTGCCGAGGGGGCGCCTTACCGGCGAGGGGGGGCCGCGGCCCCCGCGGCCCCTGGATCCGCCCCTGGTGCAGGCAGTGTTTATACCTACCAGGGGATGTCGTTAAACCATGACAAGTGCGTATTGAAATAAGCAGTTGAAGCTTTTTGCTTTGTTCCATTTGGATCAATTTCAAAGCTATTGTGCAAAGTAAGATTCTTTGGTACCCTGTATCTGGCGCTGATATAACATAGTTTTTCTAGTGTTTTCAGTCCAACGAAGGAATGAAAAAGAAAACAAAGATATCGTTTCTTAAGAATGAATTATTGCATGAGCGTATGACTCTGTATGGCATGCACCTTCAAAGTTGACAAAGGCAGATTTTGGGCCAAATCTCAAATTTTTCAGTTTGATTTTACATGCTATTGCTAAGATCAAATGTAGAATAACTAAAAATTCAGTGCGCTTTTGAAACTGTATATTTTACATTGCTTATGTTTGTCAACAACTGATCCCGGCATGGGTCTAGTGTGGACATGAAAACAATAAATTACCTATTGTTATCAAATAACATTATGAAATCCTTCTAAGCAATTAGTTCCGGAAAATTTATAAAATTTCAGCCATGTGATCACAGACGATAAGAAAATAGAGTAGGGGAAGTCCGTGCAAGAGCACACACTTAACTTTCTAAAAGCTTTCCCTTTTTTCTTATATCTCTAACAGTTAACATTTTTATATGGTTGTTTAGCCTGACGAATTGTCTATGTAAGGTTCATGCTTCAACTCGATGTCTCTGAAAGGAACTCGTCACGAACCCACCAAAAACAATATGTCGCCTGCGTACTCTTGCCGGAGTGGGGCGGTAAGAGTACATAAAAGGGTAGGCTGGAGCACGCATTGATGCCCGCTGTGCTTTAAGGTGCATGGGCCATGTCGCGAAGTTTTTTTTGTCACCAAACTAGGCGATTGTAGGTTTTATATCATTTTAAGTACACAAGAACTACGTTGCAATGTTTGGTTTTCCAAGTATGAATTATAGTTTCTGTCCCGAGCGAAAATAAATTGCCCTATCTTTTAAACACGCGTACTCTTGCACAATGGTCTACTGCGTACTCTTGCCGCACGTGCTCCCGTGGGAAGAAAGTCTTCAAAAACATGTTGGCAGGCGTTTTAGCGTTGGCTCCAGTCCTGCAGCACAGTCTTAGCTCAGCTTTCTTAGTGATGACGGACCGTAATACAATACTATTGATGATAGAAGCATGGTCTACAAGTTAAACTAGTTAAGAAATATTACATCAAGGGTGCCCAGAAACTTATTTTGCTCTGTACTCACGCAGAAAGAACAAGAGAACGTTTAATTTTTATGGCAGCCAAGGCACTGACCTTGCTTTTTATACCAGGGTATCTATTATCTCAGTGGTTGCTAAGTAACCAAAAGAGCTGCTGCGTACTCTTATCTCCTGCGTACTCTTAACCGCCCTTACCTTGAGTGAGTCGACTCAACTCTGACTCAAGGATTGGAGGCTATCTCCGATTCTGACTCGACTCAACTGGTCGAGTAGTTGAGTCGAATGTGACACAAACCCAAATCTGGAAGTGAGTTGGCTCAACTCTGACTCAAGCAACACTTGAGTCGACTCAGAGTCGACTTTGACTCTGAGTCGCAGCTCAACAAGTCTGGTTGCAAAATGAGCACAAGGTGAAGAAATGTGCGTTGATCACCTCAATATTTTAACCTTGCTACGGGACGTGGATCATGATTTCGGTCCATATGTAATGTTTTCTATATCAGATACAGCCAGGCAACATAATGTACCCTCGACATTATACTACTTATAATAAAAAGATGCCCACAATACATCATATCAGTTTCTCGACCAAATTAGCATGACTATCGACAGCAGGGTAGTGCGTCCACCAAACAGGCATATCAGGGGATTCCCAAACAAATCTCGGCACTCGCAATGCTATTTTAGCATTTTTTCTCTTCCCCTTGCCAATCATGGGATGCCGCAGTAGGAAATGCCTTCTCAACGGCTCATATGGATCTATGCAAATGCTCTTAGTTGGTTGCGGGTAAATTGACTCGATACTGTTTTTTTCAGACGGATTTAAGTTCTTGTTTCCCCCGTCTCCCTCAGTCGTCACCAAGTCAAAGTTCCTCCATCCCCACCTAACCTCTTCCAATAGAAAATCCGTGTCGAAGCCTCTAAAAATTAGCTTCAGTTTCCCGACCGTCAACTTGAGGCGACAGCAGTCCCCACTCCCGCCACATACAGGCTGGACATACAAGCATACATGCATGCATACATACTTGCATTTATGCAAAATTGAATACAAAAGCTAAAATAAACAATGATTGGTGCAAAAACAACAGGGCGTTTAAATTGGGGCATCTCTCGTTCTTCACGGTCTAATAACCAAAATGCTCCATCACAAGGTGCAGGGCCGGCACCCCAACCCGCTATGCATCGGATACAGCGGTTGATATGTTGATATAAGGTATACCAACATGAGCGGTTGATATGCCTTACTCCAAACATTAGCCAGGGGCAGGTCCAGGGGTTGGCAATCAGGCCATGGCCCCTAAGACGGTCACATCTTACCGAGCTTTTGCCGATTTTGACCGTTTGTCGAAAGCAGAATTCACAATTCTGGCCTGGTCCCCGCCTCCCCAAACGTTTCACCTACACCCAGCTCTGACAAAGACTAGGCCAGGTGAATCGCGGAATTAATGCGCCATACTAAACATGTCCCCTCATGTGTGTACATATCCTTTATGTCTACTTTAAATTCATCTCCATGAATGTACCGGCATCATTTCCATACTGTTACAAACACCGTCCAATGGGTGCCGTCGGCGCCCGCCATCGGTGGCCGGCGGGCTCGCTGGTGGCTAGATAATGGCCGGTAACACGACAGTTCAGAGCTGCTTCGTTCCCGTACCGACTATTGATCTGTTTGAACGTACGCGTGCCATCGTGCCACCGTCCAAAGCCCCGGCCTGCTTCGCTAATAACCATCTTCGATATAAGTGGCTGGGCTGTATCAGTGGAGGAGGGAGTACTGGGGGTTCTTAGCAGATAGTTCTTGACATTAATGATGCTGCCAGAAAACTGATTGCCGTGATGAAATTAGAGTGTTATGGGTCTCGAAGAAATTAGCTGTCGCTGCCGATTGCAAAATGCATCAATGGCGTTTGGTGCAATACGCGGAAAATACTAAATTTAAGACAGCAGCAAGCAGGGGCGGACGCAGACCAGCATTGGGCGGGGGGGGGCAAATCCCAAGTCAGACACTCCTCATGGGGGGATTTCATTGCTCGACAAACCTAATACAAGCATAAGTAGGAGAAAGTGTGTGCAATGCACCCCCCCCAGGAAAATTGCTTTCTAGACGACGGTATCCAACTTGACATTTTTGCTGATTAAATTACAATGTTGGATAATACTATTTTGTCATTTAGACCTGGATATTTTTCCGGATCTGAAAATTGTCTATAGTAATACTGAACCATGCCATAAGTGAAACTGTGCAAAGGACAAATTTGCCAATGAGCGGGGGAAATTGCGTCCACGGGCCGGCGCATTTAGATTTAATTGCACCCTTCTCTCCTACCCCGTTATGAAAATACATTTCAGTAGAGGTCAAAGGCTGGAAATTTTGACTTCAACCTCGGAAGTGGCCTAAAAACACAAAGGACCAGGATTTCAGAGACGCGTCAGGTTGCAAATCAACTAGCTAGCTAATCCAACCCTCGAGGGAGCGCGGTAAAAGAAGCTGTCTTTAAGTCAAAGTTTTGGATCACGAACTAAAAATCGCGGAATCAAAAAGAAGTGGGATGGTAATCGTGGAATGGCTTTAAATTTAATACAAACTCTGCAATCCATTTTGGGTGGTGCACGATGATCACCGAATCACGGACTAAAACTCCAAGAAGCTCAGCACTGATAAAAGCATACATACATTTATCATATAAAGGAGCATATATGGCAACCCATTGGAAGGGCATGTACCCTTTTGTGCGCTTATGAACATATATACCTACCAACCTGACTGGTTTTACCCTGGAAAAACATGGCGCAGGCTAAGTCTGTTCTTAGTAGAACAGAACAATGGTGATTTAAATGCATAGGTTTTAACCCTTGCCCCGGCGGGGGTGCTATAACACTTCCCTTCGGGGTTTTCCAGCGGCACAAAAAAACGGCGGCACGAAACGCCGCCGTACTTGGCACACCTTATTCTTGATCAATTCCGCAACTGTTTCTAAAAATTTAAGGTTGGGTAACCTTAAGTCAGGTCACCAGACAGGTAAAGTGACCTCACCTCCAAAAATGTTTAAGGTGGCATGTAAGATAAAGGTAAGAAAAGGGTCAATCTATCGGATTGAAACGCATGCCACACAATGGGCCCACCAAGTGCTACAAAATACATTCCGGTATTTTTCATATCGATGGCCTAGGGTCAGGTACGGATCATGACCGCTCCATTGGAAAGGCATGGGAAACACATGAATTTGGCTGTATTTGGGGAGATACAGCTGCGAATAACTTCATATTCCCCCAACCGTAGTAGGAATCCTGAGCCTGTGACCTGTAATCTTTAAGTGGTCATCGGGGGGACTACTAAAACAGGTTTCAGACTTGGGTAGATAACTTTGCAGGAAAGGACGCCAAAGCTGTAATTTTGATACCATTACGTTTTTTTGTTATTGCGAGTCGATCGATGTGCACATTGACTATGCTAGATCAGATAATGATCAGATAATGCTAGATCAGATAATAATGATAATGATAATGAGTTCATGTTTTGACCTAGTATAGTCATATTATAAATCATTCGATTTTCAATGACGGAAAGGAAATAAATAGTGCCCAAAAAGGTTTCTAACTCAACTTTTTCAGGTACTAGAGCCCAGAAACCCTTCTCCAGCATGTCACCTTCTTCGACCTGTCATGACCTCAATATTTACTCTAAGCCAAAAAGTGGCTGATGTAGTTTCGTCATGAATTTGTATGAGCTGTCCAACAGCGTTCGCGTTTGTTCTCTATCCTGCATAGGAGCCGTGTTCGAGGGGGGCCTGTTTAACACCCCCTCCAACAGGGCGAAGGTGGCTCGGAGACCCACCAGGGCGGGTGTTAAGAGGTGAAGCGTGAGCTTGTTTTGACATGTTTGGCCAATATATGCCAGGTAGGCAATTCGTCATAACTTAGTGTGTTACATATGAAAACAAAGTTTGAGTAGTCCTGGCCCCAGTACCCATTTTTATCGACACCATCCTTCAAAAAGGTCATCACTGCAGTTAAAAAAGCCCAGTTAGTGTTATTCAACTGGTGGTGCACAGCCTCCTGCTGTCGGCTAACCAAGACAGCAAGGCAGTACAAACACTAGACAACCGAATTCTTCCACAGATAAATAGGCAGCTATACGCTTTCACAAATGATGAGAGCGGGTTCGTCGAACATGCGCACCACCATACGCTTTTCTGCCACTTTCCTTGCCATCCTCTGACACGAGAGAAATATCAAAATACTTCAGTCAACTACCAAAAATATTTGCTTCAAATCTTGTGGCTTTATACGTATTTGTAAGTGTAACTGTAGAGCTAAACATTCGTTCTAACACTCACTTTCCCTTCGGAGGGGGTCAAAATATAGGGTGTCCTTCTTACAGCATTTTTTACGGAATTCCCCCCTGCATCTTCCAATGGCAGCGGGAGATCATTCATTTAATGAGAATGTGTGCATGAACAGCTCCACATTTTTCTTGCTTATTTCTGACTGGTGGCGTGATAAACATACGTCGAAACAAACCCTTAATTCATTGTAACCTTATATGCAATGTGCAAAGCAATGAACCACCTAGCTGCTTTGACAAAACAGCTGGACGATGAAACACTCAGTTTTTTGCTGTATTATGATCCGTTTGACATTTATAGTGATTAATTAGTCGCTGGGGCATTCCAGGACAAAACGACTAAAAATATTTCAATTCGACACCACCATGTCTAGAAAAAATATGAAACTTTGTTTCCGGGGTAGTTTTGGGCCAGAAATACGCCTGTGTGAATCTTAGCTTCCTCCGACCAATATAGTTAAAGCCCGAGACATTTTCGGGAGGTCACCTTGTAGACTCATCTTTGATGCCGCATAACTCAACAACGCATTGCCCGATTAACAAGTTTTGTATATCATTGAACTCGTCTTGAATTATACTTTATTTTGAAAAAAGAAAATTTCAAAATTTGACAACTTTTGACTTTTAATTTGTTTGACCTTTTCTTTTTTTACCTAACTTCACCTCTTCGCAGTTGAAATTGCCCTTTTAGAGACGTCATAAATTTGTCTTAATAAACTATCTTTTGATAGAAAAAATAAAACAAAATGCGTTTTGCAATAAGTTCCAAATATTTAGCACCTAAGGTAGGTATGTAGACGGTTTCTGAACGCTGCGGTAGTTACGTTGTTAAGCAACCTTATGTTTAACCCCGCAAACATAGTGATTGCTTTTGTAATCGGTTGCTGGCAATCATATTGCTTTGTCTTTACGAAATTTTCATCGTGCAAGTGTCAGAATTTATGACAATTAACACACGCCCACCCGAGGGGGTGGGCTACCGGCCTCCTCAGGTCTCTACAGGTAGTAAAAAAACACCTCCGTGCAGCGTCACCGTACTCCATATACCTCCAACACAACATTTTTCAACTTGTGGAAAAGTAATTTAGGTCAACTGGGAGGTGGTAGGCACTGTAAATACTAAAGGCCAGCTGGCAACTGACTGGTGAGGGCGTGACCTGAGGTAGACGGTCGTCGTTATGCCTTGTGGGACTTTCAACTTTGGTTCCTTGATTAACACTTCATCGTGGAAATTGCTCGTTTGGGTGGTGGGGTCGGGGTCTATGTAAAAAGTCCCTTGATGACTCTAGTGAGACACCTACTCCTAAAACTGAACTGGGAACAACTTAGACAATATTTATAAAAATAAAAATTGCAGCCATTAAAAGTGATAGAAAGGGATCCATTGTTTCGGGGGAGACGAGGGCAAATGAACTTATTAATAATGGACCTTTCAGCCTTAAACGAAAATTTACAAAGATGTTGCGACTTTATCCATAATTGAAACAAGTATAACTTATCATATGAGCGCCACTAACTCACAAAATTACATCGTTCCCGGAGATGGAAAAATAGTATCGATACAAGGTGACCCAGTGCAGCACAGCATACGTTTAAGAGGATTCATGCAATGTAAAAAAAACTTGTCTGAAAGGCTTTCATCCCCAAAAAGTAATTTGAATCTGCTCATATATGCGAAAAAATGTCCTTGATTTTGTAACACATACGACTTTGTCACCTGAACAGGTTGCCTCATGATATTTTTACAAGGTGATCATTTCGTAGCTGACACGGATCCCAGAATCCCAGTTGAATAATGACACAGTGCACTGGGAGTGATGCCACTACATAGCCAGTTTTAATCACTGCCGGATATGTTACATATAATCGTTTGGTCGTGTCCCCTTTGAGGTTGCTCGAGGTCACAGTATTTCTTACAGGAACTAAGTGGAAACCTAAATTTTGTGGCATAATAGGTGACAGACGAGAGCCGTAGAAAGAAATGTTCAGCACCATTGGAACACTCTTGTTGAGCCCAAACGGATTATGTATCTTATAATATTGCCTAGTCAAATGTCAAAATTAACCTGCTTTGACCTAGAACTAAGCTTTGGTCTGCATGGTAAAAAGAATATTAATCAAACTGCAGTGGCAAGTCAGACACGACAACGTAAAAATAAAACCTAAATCGCAATTCTCAACAATTCTCAATTCTCGCAAGTTATCAAAATTTACCAATTGCCCCATGCATTTCTAATGGAAAGATCATGACCCTGACCCTGCTCCCGGTTATCGATATAGAAATCCTGCTACGAAAAATTATCTTGCTCGGCGACCTTACTGTGTAATGTGAATCTAACCACGATAGGCTAAATTTGATATTATTGATGCACCTCCCAAAGATTTTCGAGGTTAGGTCTCTTGACCTGGGTTGGCGGTCTGACCTGGTATGACCCAGACCTAAATTTTTTCCAGAAGCTGCAAAAATTTCGAGTTAGAGGTACATGAAGTACGGTGGCACTGCGCGATGGTGTTTTTTTTTACTACCTGTGGAAGCCTGAAGAGGCCGGTTGCGAACCCCCTTGTGTGGGCGCATGTTAATTCTCATATATTTTGACACTTGCACGATGAAAATTTCGTAAAGACAATGCCATTGATTGTAAGCAACCGATTACAAAAGCAATCACTTTTTTGTGGCATTAAACATAAGGCTGTACTACCGCAGTGGTGAAAAACCGTCTGCATACATACCTTAGGTGCTAAAAATTTGGAACTTATTGCTTAAGAACATTTTGTATTTTTTCTATCGAAAGGATATTTTATGAAGAAAATATTTTGAGGTGTCTAAAAGGGCAATTTCAACTGCGAAAAGGTCAATCTAGGTCAAAAAAGAAAAGGTGAAACAAATTAAAAGTAAAACATTTTCCAATTTTGAAATTTTCTGTTTTCAAAATAAAGTATAGTTCAAGACAAGTTCAATGATATACAAAACTTGTTAATCAAACAATGCGTTTTGGAGTTATGAAGCATCAAAGATGAGTCTACAAGGTGACCTTCCGAAAATGCCTCGGGCTATAACTCGGTCACCGTTGGTCGGAGGGGGCTAAGATTCTCACAGACGTATTTCTGGCCCAAAACTACCCCGGAGACGAAGTTTCAGAATGTTTCTAGATATGGTGGTGTCAAGCCTTGGTCGTTCTGTCCTGGAACTACCGCAGATTGTCCCACTGCTAACTCAAATCAAGAAAAAAACAGTTCATTTTGAAGTATAATATAATTATCGGGGGATGAAAAGCACAATGGGACCGGGCTGGCCTTGCACGCCTCTTGCTCAGGTTCAAATCCCGGCGGGAATACTGAATAAGAAGCTCCGGATCATCATTGCACCCTCCCAACAGGCTGACAGTCGGCGACGCCGTATGACCTTGGCAGTGGGTGAGTCGTAAAACCCCGTGACTTCGGTACGTATTTTCGACATATTTTTACCCGCATTGTTCGCAGTCGGTTTGGTGACTTTGGTGGCCCCTACAGCTATTATCCTGAGCCAAGGTATTACAACTGTGGAACATACCTTTTACCCCACCGCGGTTGGTATCATTTCACTCGACCTCAATTCCAACTTATGCGTTGCTGCGTTGTTTGTGATCCTATAATTCAATAACATGGGATTGCCGGCATTGCAATGTAAACTTGCGCAATAACATCGTATTAATTTGGATCGTTGTTTTCTGAAGGACATTAAGCTTAGCATGCCTGCACTATCGCGTTATTATATGAAAGAAGGTGGTGGAATAGTGACCACCGTAATTTTTTTCCTGCGCTCTTGATATTCTCAAAGCCTAACAGGTAGACATATTGTTTTTGGAAGACGACAAATCGGCTTTCATTTTCAGCAAAAATGGTTCATCTAGGCCAAAGTAAGTTTTTGCAGCTTTTGAAAGCGTAATTTTGTGTAAAAAGCTGCAAACATGTGAAGGGTAACGAAGAAAACAAAGCACATTGACTATTCCCAGGTCTACTGATTAAAAGGCCAGCAAATAGCTTGCACCGAAATTCCTTACATCAGCAAACATTTTAGTCCTATTCAAGTATGCTGAGTAGAATGATATCACTTATGAGGATATGATAAACATTTCGGTGACATTGATTTAGTCGACCCGAGTGATATCGACATTTGGGTGCGGAACAATTGACATTACCAGATCACCATCGTTACCCGTCGGTATGGAGTAATGTACTATATACTAAGTGAAATGTGTTATAACTGTTGAAATGCATTTGCAAAAACTATTTTATAGTGGGGCAATAAAACCCAGGAGGCCCCTTTCAACCAGACGCACCACTGTGGCCTGCCACCTGCCAGAATCACACCATCACGGCCATGAACCCCTTGCAAAACAAATAAAACTGAACTTCTAGCACGTTTGCTGTTCAAATCTCTAAACATTTCATCAATCTGGTAGAAGGCAACTTGCATTATTTTTTCGATAGCATGTTGATTCTATTCGAAATTACAAGCGATACATATTACAAAAGTTTCAGACGTTATACATATCGCTATGGGGCGAGAAAACACAGCCAGAAAGCGTAATCAGCAGGTGCTAGGTCCTGAGCCATCTTCCAAATGCAGCGATGTGCAGCCAAAATGGCTGAGGCATCACACCCCCATATTCCCCTCCATTACACTGCACCAGGGGTGTCGCCACCATGGGGGCTTAGACCCCTACGGATTTTAAGGCCTCCTGCCTGACTCAAGAGCTCCTGACCTAATAGCTCCTTGAGTATCAAAGAGCCTAGCCTACCTGCTTATAAAGGAGGCCTCCTAGTTGACCTATTCAGGAGGCCCCATAAATGCCTATCTAGGAGACCCCTTTACATAAAAAAGGAGGCCCCTAAGCGGCCGACATAGGCGGTCCCTTTACTTATAAAGCAACTCTCCTGAACGGCCTATCCAGAAGGTCCACTTACTTATACAGGAAGCCCACTGAATGGCCTACGTGGGGGCGCGGTAGTGGAGTGGTCAGCATAGCTGGCTTCCATTCAGCCGACCCGGGTTCAAGGCCCGGCGGCTTCCCTGAACAAGGAGCAAGCTGGCTCCCGAGAAACCCTTCCAACAGGGAAAGAGTTGGCGACACCATATCACCCTGGCAGTTGGTGCGTCGATAAGCCCCAAAAATTATTGAATGACCTACGTGGAGGAACCCTACCTTATAAGGGAGGTCCCTACATGGGCAGCATAGGAGGCCCTTTGCTTAAAAAGAAAGTCCCTAAATTTCCTATAAAATAGAGGCCGTCCAAAATCTAGGAGGCCCCTCAGAACCAGGGATAGGACATCCCCTCGATCTTGGTCCCGACGAAAAGAAATCCATAGCGACGCCCTAGGAATACGCATACTACTTTTGGTCATGGAATCATAATATTCATATATACACTTCAACTGCATTAGTATGCTGCCCATTGTGGAGTTTCGCATTCCAAGCGGTGGAGGCGAGGCTGAGTGTTTGCGGCATATTCGGTCGGCACTACATCAACCATTGTTGCCCATCATAATAATTGAGCCAGGGCGAGCCGCGCCCCAAGCTGGATACATCTGTATTATTTCCCAGGAGAGTTCCACTTCGGCTGGGGTTTACGGCGAAGTTCTTATTAGATATGCGTGAACTCTGTGTGGTCTGGACTGGGGATTTTGAAGTTTTTGATGGGTTAATTCACTGAGTGCAGAACCCAGTTTAAAACTCATCAGGCGCGCACACACAAACGTTGAGTAGGCATCATTGATGAGAAAGGAAGCCGGCAAATTTAATAGAACGCGGACATGAAAACGGAGGGAGAGCAGACGTGACCCAAACAGGAGAGTTGGGTATACGCAGAGGCGTCGCTAATACATTATTTCCATGGGGATCAGATTCTAAGGGAAACTCCTATCCCTGATTCCAGGGTTTGGAAGGGGCAGAACGCCGTAAACATTGAGAGGGGCAGATTTATTTGTTTTTTTCTATGCATATATTTCTAAACAATATCCATAACCTCCTTTATTAGCCAGGTGCTTTCTAGGCAGGATGCAAAGATAAACATATACATAGATAAAGTATTATATATTATATTACATATAGATAGATAGATATACTATATTACATATAGATAAAGTACGAATCGATGACGTTGGGGGCCTCCTCTACCGTAAGAGAGACCTCCACATACCCCTTCCTTCGTTGTAAGTGGTCTCCTTGATTTGTTCATTGGCGCAAACTTTAAATATACGAAATTTTAGCTCTTGGTAATGACCTACAGCCATTCTCTTCCATTGCAGGGGTCACCATCATCAGTTAGAGTGGCGTCTAATGCATGCTAGAAGCCTTAGGTATACACGCGGTAACTATCAATGAAGCTGCAGGCCTTTCTGCCAGGATTAAGGCCTTCACAGGTTATTTACTTCATCAGACAGGATCTACTTCCTTAGCCTCCTTTAGAAGCCTTGCCTTTAAATATTGAGCAGGTTAGCTCCTGCGGCTGACATAAAATCTTCCTCTACCATTCGCAGGGCCTCCTTTATTAGTCGAGAAGTCTCCTACCTATTGAGCCCATGACCTTAAACATCATTTGGACACGTATCGACGACGCCGAGGGCCTCCTCAGCTATAAGTGGGGGCCTCTTCGTGTCCATAACTTCACTAGAAGGAGTCTCCTTGACCAGTTCACGTGCTTGACCTTGGAATATTGGAAAGGTACCCTCCCGTAACCGACCTTAGCGGTTCTCTTGCCGTTAAAGAGGCATGCTTTCTTTGTTAGGGATCTTCTCTCGGATGATAGGTGCCTGAAATATGAAACGAGTACGTATCAATGACCACGAGAGCACATCTGCCGTCAGAGGTCCCTCCTCGTTCCACTTGCGTCGTCACATGCAGCCTCCTTGATCTGTTGAGGGACTTCCAGGGTGAAAGCCAACCGGCCACCGGAGTTGACACATTTACGAAAATCGAGGTCAAATGTACAAAATACGATCCGACGTATGGCTCAAAATCAAACCATATATTCTCAAAAGAAATGGAGCGTGAGGAATATTTTAACTTAGCAGCTCTGTTCTTCAATGCACAGCGTACCATTAGTGATACAATATTGGTACTGTGTTCAGTTTCACAAAACGACGGACCCCGCTGCAGAAAACCCCAAACCGCGTCACAGTTGCCAGATTTAACATGCAGCCCGATGGTGCCGATTGTTAGTAGTTTGCAGAAAGTTGCGCCTAGATACCGGAAATGTGACAGTCAATTTTTCGAGAATTACACGATTGTGGGCATATTTAAGGCATTAACGATAACGGAGATACTTTATCAAGTACTTCTCGTCCATTTTTCACGCTAAATCAGATTTACAGTTTGAGTCTCTTCAATTTAGTGGCCCCTATTTCTTCGAATTTAGTATTAAGTACGCCTAAAAGCTACTAATAAAAGTACTAAGTGAATGAAAAAATAAACATAGCTGGGCAGCAATTCACTTAAACTGCCAAAAGCGACAAGACAAGTTAGAAATATTTATGATGAGAGCCTCCAAAAATTAAACAGGCGGGAAGCCACTTATTTTGAGGGCATATTCATTAGGTATATTTGAGATAAGTGCAGGCCAAAACAGCTAGAAAAATATTGCTGCCCATGGCTAATCTAAGAGAATGTAGGCTATGTAAGACTGACGCACTTCCCAATCAAGCTGGTTTCATTCCTTAGCCCTGTGCCTTAGCTTATTTTGCCCTAGATTGGTTAGATAGATTGGAACTGGAGAAGTTGGGAGAGTTGGCGCCAGCAACAGGCGGCAACAGCAGGATTCAGGTGAGTTTCAGATCAAATTATCATACAATATGTACAGATAGCAAAGTGTCTAATGCAGTCCTCCACAAAGTAACACCCACACTGAGAGGGCCTGAACTAACGCACGAGGGGCCGAGAACCCCCTATCGCAGAAAGTCACAGCAAATCTCAGAAAGAAATAGATTCAAAAACCTGGTTGGGGGTGGGCTTACACCAGTGGTGGTCGAGTGGATGCAAATTTTAAGCATTTGATGTGTTTATAAAAATGCTACCTAAGGTTCACTTTACCAACACATTTTAGGTAGATCCAAATACTATCATAGCATAGTAGTACTATATTCACATTGAATTTTTCCCTTTGTTGATATGGAGATAGAAGTTTAGTGGGGAAGCTGTGGTTAGGGTTCCCAATTGTGTACATGTATGCTTCCATTAATAGATAGGTATGTTCCCAATAATGACTATTTTCATGATAATTGCTACATTTAATCATGTGAAAAGTACCATAATTGCAAAACACTCCTTCCAAAAATGGAAACTTCTTAAAAGGAAATGCATGTCATTGGGGAAAATGGGGTCAGAGTTGCCAATAATAGTTATGAAAACTCAGTTTACTACTTTCATGCTGTAATGGTTTGGTGCTAGAACCTTGTCTGCTGCAAAAAGTAAGGGACAGGTAGAGGACATTCAGCATATTAGAAATAGTATTCAAGTATACAATTATTATTTCCAGCTCTGTGTGACAGAGGAGGCATACGTCACATTGAGTTTGTGACAGCCAGCATACTTTCTGCACCTCTGGGGACTTCTTTGCTGATCAGGAGGCCTCCCCGCACCGTTAAAATGGGTTGGTGGAAACTCGAGATGTAGTCTTATGTATACATCGTACCTCTCGAGTTCAGTGGAGGGCTTGCTAGAATTGCATGGGGCCCAGGTCCCTATGGTGGCGACACATATGGTTATATTAATTTCATCTTTTTTAGAGTACCGGAGTACCTCCAACACTGAAAGTGGTACGCCGAATACGAATTGGCCACCCAAGCAAAGATTGGTTAGAACATCATTTTCGAAATCATTTGAAGACTCGGACTAATTTAAGTATACATTTTTTTGTCCGCATTGGACGACACTGAAGTTCGACAAGAGACAAATAGTCACATCACCTTACTAGCCGGCGCGGCGGCGCGCTGGCGCTACTTCAACAATACTTCCGTCTCTGAAGTGTGGAGGGCAAACAGCAAGCATGCTCTTTTACGCTGATAGGAGTGTTTAATTATGAGTTACACTACATGCATGTATTCGTACATGCCATCCATAACAAATGTATTAGTACCATGCGCATTTTACTGTGCACTAGCGGATCCGAGGAGGGCAAAGGTGCTATGGTACCCCAGGAGTTAAAATAATTCGTTTGGCACCTCCAAAACGGTTCACCCATACATAGAATATAATCAGAAAATTTCAACATCATGTCATGGAGCAAATAGTACTCTCCCAAGGTATGGTAAAATCCAAGGTATGCAGAATGGAAATAAATACAGTATCTTTCATCAACCAAAACTGGACTTGGCACGTCCCCCTCCACCCTAATCCGCAATGATGTTTGCGCTCCATTCACCCCACGACTCCGGTTGCCAGAATCTTAGCCCAGTTGCCCCCCCACCTCTAAACTCGATGCTGAACCCGCCACTGTTGCTGAGTATAATACCCGACACAGGCACCTGTGACTGACATTGCACGTGATTATTCCGTCCGAAATTACACCCATTTACTGCAGTCACAGCCGGTTATGGATTACCTCAGGCTATTTCCGACAATTATGGACAACGAGGAGTGGCAATACCCCGGCCGGATATGAGGTCCTGACTCCCCATTTTATGTCGCGGACAGCCTGTCTCCAAAAGAGGTACAACACGGTTGCAGAGCAGAAATAGGCGATTAGACACTTGTGAGTTAAATATTTCATTTTCTTTCCGCGGCTGCATGATCTTTCATAAAAAAATGATAACACACGTTGAACGGTGTAGACAGTAACAGGTACACAGTTACAGTGACAGCAATACACGTTAGACAGTGACAGCTCAACACACAGACACAGGTTAACACGTTACGTGCATATATTTAGTCTGTAACGTATTGTACCCGGGAGGGGATGGGGAGGGGTAGTAGACTTTTTAGCCCCCTCCTTACTAGAGAACTGCCAAGCCAATTTCCTTCGTTAAAACTACACCTTAGTAAACATCCAAATTCGAAAAAAAACTGACAAAGTGTCAAGTGTAAGAAATTGAAATAATAACGTTATAGTTCAGGCAAATATACGGATATCGTATTGTTGTAGTGACCTGAGCGTAAAGTGATGACAAAACTCGAAAACATCCCAAGCCACTCCATTGCCTCCGCTACCGGTAGTCTCACCAGTTACAATTCACAGGAGCAAACCCCAGAACCACCGGAGCCCATCTCTCCCGCTCAGCTAAACCCTTTACTGAGACACTGATCCATCGCTTATAGGTTAGCCCTTCGCTGAGGCACAAAACTCGTGCCTCATCGTCAAAGTGTCACGGGTGTGTTACAAAAAATCAAATCATAACCGATATAATATATATATATATATATATATATATATATATAAATGAGATTATTGAGTTTTAGGGCAATAAAAGGCATATGTGCCCTATATATATATATATATATATATATATATAATATATATATTACTACAAACAATAGCGATACTGCAACAACAGCGAGTGTTCAGCACCATGGGTTTCGGCGCGGTGCCGGCCGGTGACCCACACCCCCTGTAGCGGAGCCGGAAGCTAACTCGGCAGGGGGTTCGATCGTGGGCCGATCCATACATTAGCGGCCACCTCGCCGCGTTTGACCTGAGCCACGCTCCGTGCGCTGCCACAGACACCGTTTATCGCCGCGCTGCTGGTTAGTTGGCGCCAATTTTGGCTGTCCAACCGCCAACTCCGTCACACGCCCGACACTCGTGCCGCGGTGTCAAAAGGTCAAGGGTGTGCTGCAAAAATTAAATCATGATAATTACACTTTTAGAACATGTTATTAATAATAAAACCAAACAGCAATAACATCAGCAGAACTCTTGCCTCGGCATAAAAAGGTCAAGGGCAAGAAACAAAAAAAATGATAACGATAATCATATAATATTACACAATTTACAATAATAATCTAACAATTATAACATCAGCAGATCTCGTGCATCGGCGTCGGAAAGTCAATGATGTGTTGCAAAAAATTGAATAATAGATAAATATAATAATAAATAAGACTGCTAGTAGTGATAATCCGACAACAATAGCATCAGCAGAACTCATGCCTCGGCATCAAAGGTCATGGGTGTGTTACAAAATGCTCATAATGAAAATGACAATAATAGATAATACTACCTGTAATAATAATCCAACAACAATAATATCAGCGGAAACAATAATAACTGATCATGCGTGCTTGATGCTGCAGACTGTGACATGTTGTGCATGTATGTATGTATAACCTCCCTCCATGACAAATTTGTTAGGCATTATTCCAACATCTAGATCAGGTTGTTATTACACTATCGTAAAGCAGTACGTAACGGTTTAATTTGAAACATGCACTGGCGAAGGGCTCAGAAGTTAACATGCACTGAAGAAAGTCATCTGACTTCTCCCCCTCTCCCCCTGAGGTGCCTGAGATAAGGAAATTTGAGAAAAACGCACTTCTTGAGGGGATTTTAGTGATGCACACTTCACAAGCTTTTATTCGCCTTAGCCAGTAGCTTGAAAGCCAAATAAGGTTAGCATGTATAATCTGGCTGTGCTGTGGATATAGCGGGGTTTTCCGCGATTACGTGGCGAAAATCTACGGGCAGAATG
This sequence comes from Lepas anatifera, assembly GCA_034440635.1. NCBI lineage: Eukaryota > Metazoa > Arthropoda > Thecostraca > Lepadidae > Lepas > Lepas anatifera. The sequence continues at coordinate 422,835 of JAOTON010001187.1, read as the reverse complement.
AAAACAGACCAGATCCAGTGGTGAAAGTCGCATGCAGTGCTTCCGAAGGATAGGTACATACATATCCACATAGTATTCACATAGTAACATAATCCACAACATATCATAACAGCGCTCATGCCATACTAAATGGTTCAGAGCAACTTTCCATGGACCTAAAATAATCAAGTATAACCCTAATCTGTGACCTGTAGCCATGACCTTCACGTCACCTTGATACGCAATATATATGACCTTTATATACTTGATATACTTGTTGACCTCTATCATCCCGTTACATGATTTTACGATGTCCTGGCCTGATGTGCTATACACAGGGCGCTGGTGGTGATCTCGAGACATAATAACAGCTTGAAAATAAATGATCGATGTAAACAAAAGTGATTTATTCATTTTCGATTATTTACCCTCGACATAACAAACAATTTTGAAATGTAGGAGCATAGTACTCTGTTTCTAGCTCTGTACTGTTTTCTGATCATCTCAGAAAAAAACATTACAAAAACTCAACAGATACAGCAAAGGTATGGCTTCGCCTTTATCGCGGTAAATCGAGTCATAAATCGGTGCTACATGCACGAAGGCCATACGCCACGAAGGTCGAGAACGCAGTTTTTTAGTCTACAAGTAGAAAATTAGCAGTGTAAGCACACGCTATCGACCCAGAGAGCACAATACTAGATTTTGGGCGTTGGACCACATTTGCCACTGTGGCTCTGCCACCTCCCCTCCCCCTTTCTGCGATAATTTTTCCACTTCCTACTCCTATGCTCGCAAGAATCGTAATCAACATTCTAAATAGCCTACAAAGCACCAGCCTGGGTTTGACGTGATGCGTGGCGGCTTAGTCTCCGCCAAATCCTCTCCCGTCAGCTCACACCTCAGACAAGATCGAGTTCCAGTCGGCTCAGACCTCAGGCATCTCTAGAAGCAGCGCGCTGCCGCGGCCATATAGGCGAACAGGCGGCCGCCATCCCGCTGGCTTCAGCCGCCAATATTGAAAACGAACGTGACAGGGGAGCAGCACTACAAGCTAGCACGTGCTCAGTCGCCCGCGGGTGGCCTGACACAGTTAGCAAATACGCAATTATTGCACACGGCGCAGTTGAATAGGTGAAGCGTGTACATACATACAAGGCAAGGCAGAAAGCCGCTGACATCCACCCCTGGAAGGTGGCCGGAATGGAGCGGAACATGTTACATTTATTTAGCAACGTAAAATTGACAGCTATTCAGTCGGAAAATTGGGGGTTTGAGGGCACAGCAGAAGCTAGAGGCTGCCTGATGACACATAATGACAAACATTTAACACGCACATTGACGGGGGTCTGAGCCACCTTCGCATTGACGGGGGCGGGTACCCGCCCCCCTAAGAACTCGAGAACCACGGTAGGTAGCGAAAAACGGTAAACGGCGTTGGGCTGCCCATCCACTTCTCCATCGAAAACATTTGAACCATTTTTTTGTCAGGTCACATTTAAGGTCACGACAGGTCAAAACATGCCCGTCATAGGGATAACATGTAAATTCAGTTTTTCGGCCATTACATCTGAACAAGTAAAGATAGAGCCAAACGACTTAAACTTTATGAATCCTCTTAGCAAGCCAAATCGAATGATATATAATTTGACCTTGCTAGGTCAAATCAAGGATTTGACCTGACCTGAGGTCAGGTCAGGGTCAAATTATATAAAATGCCTATCATTAGAACTGCAAAGCCCAGGCGAGTCTAATGCAGCTAAAATAAATGCTCTATCACCATCCGTTACTGAGTTATTCCGTAAAAACCATTTCTCCCATGTATTTCCAATGGAGAGGTCATGTCTCGTACCTGACCTTAGGTCATCGATATCAAAAATACCAGAACATATTTTAGAAAACTCGGTGGGGCCATTATGTGATATGAGTTTCAATCGGATAAGTTCACCCTGCTTCGACTTATGCTATCTTAAACTTTTTTTGAGGTCGGGTCACTTGACCTGTACTGGTGACCTGATCTGAGATGACCTAACCTTAAAATTTTCACAGAAGTTGTAAAAATGATGAGGGAAAAGGTATACCAAGTGTGGCGGCGCTACGCGCCGCTGTTTTTTTACTATCTCCGAAAAACCGAGGGGGGCGGGTACCCGCCCCCGTCAATGCGCGTGTTAAAGCTTTTTCTCACATGTTCTAAGTCAGAAATAGAATATAAAAAACATGGCAAAGGTGGAAATAATTTCATTGCCAAACGAAGGAAGGTGCCAGAATACGATATTCTGGAATTATAAAACGGCTAAGACGATTCATTTTCATTACTTTAGATAGCCCACATCATCAAACGACTAAAGCAGCATAGTTACAAGGCCCTGAAAATATATAGTTCGAGCTTAGCGGCATCTTTGGTACATAATGTTTCCATAAAACTATGAGAAAAGTCCCTAAATTGGGAGACATTTTAAAAGCGTCATGAAGAATCGATGCGTTATTTTGGCTTCTTGACGAACACGCTTGTCTTTGTACCCATCAAAAATATTACACAATCTTACAAGCCAGGTAAAGAGTAAACGTATGTAATATCCCCTTAAATGTCGCTCTGAATTACTAGCTAAGTCTCTTCGGCCCGATCAATCTAGAACTTCAACCTGTCGGCATTTACAGAGGAGCAATTACGTCCAGCATGGGTGTCACGTAGTGGCAGTATCAGCCGGTCCCGAACGGCTCGTGGGCGTCAATGATCTTCTTCAATCTGTCAAATACGCCAGCAGCGGAGGGAGTGCTGAACTGCACTACATGACAGGATCTTTCCAGGCTGACCGTCGGCGCTGAGATCAATGTGTGCGTACAGAAGCCTGTGTTATTAGCTGCAGCTGAGCAGAAGCAATGGTCAGGCGTGTGACACCCGTCGCCAAATTTAGACTTAAAATGTTGAGTCGGAAAGTTCATTAAGATTACACGGATCTCGTTGGCGCGGCGTCACCATAAATACTGCTGCTGGCACACTTTGTGATTCGAATCATCGGTTCCAGAATAATGAGACATTAGGAAAAGTCGCACCACATTTCCTGAAGACAGAAATAGTGCCACCAAACGAGGGTAGAGTAAGGGTCGCCTCTTGCCCTGCAAAAAATGAGGACCGGGCGTCTATTTTCAGGGTACCTAATCAATTTCTTAAAACGCCTGTTAAAATATTAACTAAGACATGAAAATTTTCTCTTTAGGGCATTTTCCAATATCCGCAGCACTTAACAACGGCAAGTGCTAGTTTGTAATTCCCCTATGACCCACCATACGATTCGATACAGACTCACCTCCCGACCTTTACATTCAGCCAGCCCCAGGACTCGCTCCACGGCGATACACAGCACTTGCAATTGACTTTTTAGGAAGCTATCGAGGGAAGCAAAGGCTCCAAATGAGTTCACAGCACGCCAACGAGATTTAGTAGCATGACACACACACAGGTAGACTGACAGCTTCCTATGGGAGTGAGCACTTTTGACGACGGGGCTCCATTTGGTTGCGGAGTGGGCATCATTTGAGAGAGCTAGGTGCCAGTTCGGAAAGATGGTCGTCAAATTGCATCATGGGGGCACCTAACTTGCAAACTGTGGGAGGGGAAGGGGACGTTTACCAGTGCGTAACTTAATTTTGAACCTAATCGATTGATCGGGTTGAGGTCTTCATAAGGTTCCTTTTTAAAGTCAAGGACATTTAATACATTTCGGGGATAATTGTTCTGTACATTTTTCTCCTATCAGTTTGGACTAGAGCAAAGGCCAGTTTTCAAAGGTTTGCTTCAAGATATTGCAAATCAGGTAAATAATGTAAAATAACACTTTTGATAGTAGTACAGTGAATATAGATTCGGGCACCAATAATTGTCTATATACCTTTGTAGCGCGAATTGAACGGCTTTGGGCATTGGTACTTGATGTGCATAGGATTTGTGTCGTTGATTCTTATCAAAATCCCTCCACTCCAATCCTGAATATAAATCTTAATATCAAATATCTAACTCTCGCTGCCTTCAGACATGAGGGCCACTTGGCCGGGAGGGGTAGCAATTTGGCAATACCTGCGTAATAAGTTAACGCATGACCAATCAGGGTGCGCTGCATTGCAGCACGCGAGTCCCGCTAATCCCATGCTGAGGGCAAACGTTTCAGGGGGCGTTGGGGCGCTGTATGAATGCGGGGAATTCTCGAGGGGGCAGGTCTTCAGTGTAGGCAATTATTCAGGGTACCGCGATCGGCCGCTGGGGTCTCCAGACGGGGATCTAAAAGGGCCCTAAATGACTTCAGCATCACGCGACCTGCTAGGAGCCCCAGCCAGGATGTTGGTGAACTCCACGGTGAGCTGAGGCCTCAATCGACACACCAAATGCACTTCGTATGGTTCAATGTGAACAAATCCTTCCCTTTAAATGGTCATTCCTAGTGCAGTGGCCCTCCAGTTAAGCCGCTTAGAGACCCAAGTGACATATCCTACTGGGAGGGTCGGCGGCCGGGACGCTGGTGGGGCCCACAGTGACTCGGGGCCCCACTCGAGAGACCACAGCTGAGTTAGCCCAGTTGACAGAACCCAATATTAGGGCCTCTTGAGAGGAACTTCCCGGGGCCCAGGGGTATGGGAATATTTCAAGATGTTTAAGTAAGGAGCTAATAAGCTTTATTAGTGGTTACGCAGACAAATGCAGACCCCCTTGGTGAGTCATCATTAATCAGATGTTCACACCGAATTTCCGAGGTCAGTCATCACGGTGTTAAAATTTGCATGTCGCCTCCCGAATTTATTGCATCAAATTTACATCGAGATCTTCAGCTTTCCTCCTATGCTACCCTGGGGAACAATTTCTGGATACAAACATTCACCAAGATAAACGATGAAAACAGATGTAAAATAACTAAGCGATGTCGAAACTATTCACATTACATCAACAATTGCACGTCATATGTATAAGCGATGAGAACATATGTTGAATAAGCATTTTCGATGTCGAAACTATTCACCATAATCAACTATTGCACGTCATATATGTTCCGCATTGGAATCTGAAACGGGATTTGACAGTGATACACTAATAAACTAATCAAAAACGCATGTACATGCGTTTACGGATAGATGCATTTACTTTTGCCCGCTCCAACCATTGGCAGAGAACTGGGCCGCGTGGGGAGGGGACGGGAAAACGCCCCCTAGAGCCACAGCCAGAGGGCTGGCTGTACCATCTGCCACTGCCAGAACTAGACCCAACCCAATCCGAGCCGATCTCAAAACACACCCCACCCAGTGACGGATACAGGGGGCTAGGGGGCTCAAGCCTGCTCCAAATGTGAGTGTTTGTAGTAATTGCATAGCCTTGGACTGTTCCAAGGTAATGGCGGGGGATTCTGAGACCCCTAGTTCCTTTCCCCAGCAAAGGGAGTCTTGGATCCGCCACTTAACCTACCTCAATCATATATTCATCCAATTAATAATAGAAGGTACACAATGTGCCGTAAATGTCGTCAGTCAATCAACCACTCGCTTTATCACTTTACCCTTTCACCAATCGCTTTAACACTCCGGTTTTAAGTTCGAGGATTTGCACGGTTCAAAGGCCGATACGTGCTTAAACGTCTAGACTGTATAATTACATAGAGTGTGCCTGACAATGTTAAAATCTACGAGGTTACTTTAGTTTAAATAGGTTCTACTTTGTTTTGTCTGATTACATGAAGTATTTTTTGCTCGATTTCTTTGTGCCAAAGTTGAACTCAGCACAGTGCAATAGGAAGTGTTTTTAGGTTGTCACAGAGAAGTGTTTAAAAATGATGTATGATTTTGAGCTTTACAGGACAGGTAGCCGTGTGAGCATTTTCAAGTGGTGATGACTGGGTCTTTTATGTTGTCTTTCGAAAAATGCATATTACTTTCCACCTATTCGACCGTTGATAAAAACATCGATATATATTCAAAATCTTCGGTTATTCTTGATTTCAATTCAATCGCCCAGAAAAAATATCGAAAACAATGGTATTTCTTACTGCTTATACATTCACTAAGTCTCCAAAACATATTTTTATCGGGTAGGTAACGTTCGTGATTTTCATTTATTTCGTGACCTAATCATCTGGGAACGGTTAGGTTGATTTTCACATGAAAACATAGCATCCGCAAGCGACAAAATTAGTTACAAGAATACTCTCACAGTAAACGTGTCTCTGTGCTCTCAGAAAAAGGATCCATTCCACATTGAATTGCTAAATCTTCCGTGAACGGCCAAAACATTCCTGTTCTAACGCGATCTTACTGATGACACCAGTATTCCAGTCCGCTCGGTGGCTCGCAAATTCGCCTGGGCCACATTACTGCATCCGTATTTACAACGACATCCGTTCTGTTCCTGTCCCTGGGGCGTCTTCCGGGGCGGAAACATATGCATTCTCAACCTCAGATGATTCCCCCAGCGGCGGCTACAACAGGATTAAACAGAAGCCCAGTAGTGTTCTAGCCAGGACAAGCAGGCTGTACGGGCTTTTGAGCTGGATGCGTCCAGAGGCTATTACATTTGATATCTGAGCTGCTTTAGGGCTAGGTGGAAGTCAACAGAGGTTTTGCCTGCGACAGGGCTTTTGAGTACAGCGACTGCGAGCTTGTATGACTGTTTTTTCTCTGATGACAACCCATTATATGTGTTTTTGGCATTTCCTTCGGGGCAAAACGGTAAAACGTTATTTAGTTTTGCTCGGTCCCAGTTATGAATCTGTGAAAAAATGTGAGTCATCGGGAAATCTGGAAAATAAGCCTAGATCAGTAAACATTGAGACACCCAAACCCTTGACATAACTGTTTTCTGATCCTTTCCGCAAAATTCCTGAAAATCTTAACCCTCGCCCCACCGGGGGGCCATGGATGGCCCCCGCCCTAAGGTTTATTTTTGGGATAGCAGAAAAACGACGAGGCACAGCACCGCAGTTGAGAGCTCTATCTCTCAGACCATTATTTTTCCACCATCCCTAAAATATTTTACCCCAGGTCACATAAGGTCAGGGTCACCAGGCGAGGTCAACCAAGGTTACCTCACCTCAAAAGAAAAAGGGCAGATTAACAGATGTGACAAAATAGCATCAGGACCAAACGTTAATTTGGGCTCGTTGCCCTCCCAGCGGCTGGATAAAAATGTCCGCTCTTATTTAAGATCAGAAATTTCAAAAGGGAGGGGCGCGTGCCCACCTCAACTTTTGAGCTTTTGCTGATTCCAGCACTAATCGAACAAGGCCTACAAGGTACCTCTTCGATTTTCTTTAAAATGGGCATATAGGGTTCTCATTGGCCCCAAAGCCGAATCTGAGAGTTTTAGCTCGATCGGATCAAAACTTTAGAAGTTATTGCCTCATGCATTTTTTTCGAAAACCTGATTACAGTGCATTTTTTAGGTGAGCATAAAACCCACAGAAGCTGATGAATTATACATTAAAGATACATTTCCCTATTCAAAATGAACCGAAAAATTCGAATTTGAAGTCCGTTTGACCCTAGGTCACTTGTGAAAAATTTATGATTTGACCTTGACCTAAGGTCATATTCAAAATTTGCTGGGAGACCTTTTTCCCAAATGGAATGTTTCAAATTGAAGATTAAACTTTTTCGTCCAATAAAATAGGTTAGAACATCCGTTTTTTATATCTACTTGTGTTTTTAACACGCACAGTGGTGGGTGGTCTGGCGTCAACACGCAACGAAGGGGGTCGCAAAATGGCTCCCCTTAGATCTCGCCAATTAAGGGGGTTAAGAAAACGTATGTTCCGGGATTTGTGAGGCCTGTAAACTGTTTTATTTGAGCTCAATTTTATGAACTTATTTCTGTATCTTTAAGGTCAAATCAGGTCATAAATGTCAAATGTACGTCATACCGGACACCTTTAGCGAAGTGCCGTGATTATACGCAAAAAGTTGCGAAACGTTCGAAACATATAACAGTGATATATTGAAACAGTGGTATTGAAACATATAACAGTACGGTGACAGTGAACAACCTCAAGTCAACGGAGCTCTGGAGAGGAGGAGGTTAGGGAGTATTTATACTCTTTTGACTCCGTGCAAATGGCTTCTGAAGATATTAAGTTTAAAGAATGGTCAAAATCAGAGAGAGAATCGACGCTTTCGGATTGCGTAGATAATATAGAGCGATTTGTTGATTCCCTGAGTGAGAAGGTATGTAACCACTACGTTTCTAAGGCTCAAGGGCATTCATTATATAGCAAACTGGAAGGAAAAGGCACCAAAAGGGGAGCCGTAGTCATCGATGACTTATCAGAAAATTATGCCTGTACTGCGCAAAATGCTGCTCAGTCGTATCACTGGTCTACAAAGCAGGTGACTGTTCACCCTTTTGTTCCATACAGGACTGAGGATGGAGTCCGGTGCAATAGAAGTTGTTTTTTAAGTGACGACTTAAAGCACTCTCACGTCATGGTTCATACCTTGCAGCACAAACCGCACCCCATTCAGTTTTGAAGAAAATACATTACGTATCAGACGGGTGCGGTGGCCAATACAAAAACAGTTTTCACTTTTTCAATGCTTGTTATCATTCAGATAGACTTTCATATACCATGTGAATGAAACTTCTTTGCTACCAGCCACGGGAATGGACGCCTATGACGGAGTTGGAGGCAAAGTTAGAAGAAGAACAGCCCAGGTAAGCTTAAGGAGAGAAAAAGGATCAGATCTTGGATCTTGTATTGATTTTCTCTTTTCTGACGCAATACTTCGACACCACAATCTATTTCGAGTTTGTCAGTAGAGAGGAGGTCTTTGAAATGTCAAAACGACTGATACAGCGGTACAGCTCTGCGTTGAAGATCAAGGGCACCCAACGGTTTCATCGTTTCACACCCGTAAACCAGAACACCGTGCAGGTGCGAGAGCTCTCTGAAGACATCGGCGGAACCAGTGGCAAATCTAGCCGGTCGGTTTGGGAGGAGCAAACCAAAGTCAAAAAGGAAAAAAGAAAAAACGTCACCCAGTGAAAAATTGTGCTACAATAATATGACTTGACAGTAGGATTTGGGATATTTGAGCCAAAAGGCAACAAAAACGTCACGGGGTGAAAAAGTATGGGCTCAAGATACTTTTTTTCAATCCAAGATCCAATATTTACACTGAACTTAACTGGTTCTGTTTGAAGTTGAGAGTTGAAGCACCGAAATCTTGCTTATAAATTGAAAAGGAGTCGGGACATAAAAGAGGTCGACCGCTTGGGGGAGACGGAGGGGGCAAAACATTAAAAAAAACATAACGTTTTTCCCTAGCTTTCCATTTGGGGGGACATGTCGTTTTTGCTTCCCCCTGGATCCGCCACTGGACGGAACAGAGCTGCCTGCTGTGACAGCGTAAGGTCAGCTCAGCACAAAGACACCTCATGGAGGCGCCAGCTCCCGCATTTCGGTGCATTGCTGCAAACGGGTGTCCGGTGTACATACAAACATATTTTTGCACGTGCTGACAAATGTTTGCTCACTTTAACTTCAAGGAGAGTAAAATCGCGCAAAGATATCGTCAAGGAGAGAGTATTGCTATAGTTCTAACTCGCAAGTGGGAAATGCTTGCTTCGGTCCGATGCAGAAAAAAACTTATTTGAATTGACGCGATAGGCGAGTTCTAGATATGAACTCGGGAAACCACGATTGCTTTATTTGGCTTTCACCAGACTTCTAGCACTGTTCCTATTGTACCACCATTTCGTCCCACTGCTTGTCCAATATACTGTCGAAGCCCCAGCGACAAGTTATTGTCATCCTTTAAAGCACTGTGATGAGCATTAACACGCAGTCGGACAGGGCTTAAGCATGATTGCCCGAGGTGGCCGGAAACCCTTCATGATAGAAAAACAACATCGATGAGCGAATTAATTTTGGAAAGAACTTGGAAAATATGTCCTCTATGTTTACGCACTGACTGGCCTATAGGCTTGCAAAATCAGACGTATATTCCTAAATAGCCATAATCTGCGGTCACATAAGCATCACCAGCGGAAAAAGTGGGGGCCAGACAAACTTCAACCTGATGCTGACAAAAACCTTTCCACGATAGGACCAAAAACTGTTCAAATTTGGGCTCTTCGTTGCCTACTGCAGCGTCTATTTATGCAAATTTCAGGTTTTCTCCCATTTTGAGTGAGAAGGAAATTTTATCTCTTCACCCGGTCCCCCCGGCGCTCGGCACCAGCTCACCGGGACATGTCATTCACAACCGCCGCATGGGCGAGCCGAGGCTTCAGCGGGAAGGACACAAGCACAGGTGCCGTCCCCAATCGACGCTCGGCGTCCCCTGAAATGATCACGGCACCCCTTGAAATGCTGCTTCCCCCGGATGCGAACATCGACCACAATAGGATTTGGTGAACACCTGATATATAGGCTTTGCCCTCCAAAAGTGGCGCCCCTTGATCTGGATAGCGCCCTCTCGACCATGTGTACACGCATACACCATCGGCAGTCCTAGAGCCGCCTATGCTTGCAGCGCCCAAGCCTGTGACCTGACCTGAAATGGGTGTGACGGCCATGAACGAGCCATTCTAGAGCTTTCGAATAGCATTAAGAAAACGTTTTTAGCTATTTCAATTCCTAATATAAACGAAGTTTTTGTGCCACCTTATTTCAGTAATTGTGACCTAATTTGACTTCCCGTGATCAGAATATTGACCTGACGAAAAAAGGACGAAATAAATTTGAACGCATTTAGGACGAGCTTTTCATTGTTAGTTCTCTTCTTTCCAGCTTTCTTAGCTTTGGAGTTCGAACAGGGTTTGTTTTCCATCCCCCTCCCACCAGTGTAAAGGTATACCGTTGGTGGGTACGAGCCATATATGGCTGATCCCCGACACCGGAGCCAAGGTTAACAAAAATCCGGGCCGGAAATACCTTTGTAACATGATTTTATTTAATTCTTCATAGCAAAGTATGAGCAAAAGGTGGGTGGTCACTTGAAAGTTGTGCTTAAAGGGAATGTGGCACCTTGGTCCAATCCTGGAATTTAGTGTAATTAGGAATATTTTAGGTGGAAGGAAGTGGAATGGTCCATAGAAGTGTCTATGATTTCTCTGAGACATGTACAATAAGCTCAATAATTTGATTTTTAAAATGCTCCTCTAGGGAAAGAAAGAAACATCTGCCTGTGGGTGATGTCATGATCTGGAAACCACTACCATAATAAAAACGCTTCGATTGGCCGATGCTCACCGTGACGTCGGCATATGTCGTCACACCAGCATCTGACAACTGTGGCCTGCTGCTAAGGGCACATGTAAGGTACATTTCAGGTAGTTTTTAGCTTTTCTCTACGGAAACTTTCCGTTTCAAGACAAACGATATATAGAGTACCGGGTTTTCCAGAATGCTTTACAACTTGGTTATCTCAGTTAACACGCGCCCCGCTGGTGTCCCTTGCATGACGCGCCCGCTGGGGGGGCGTTTTTCGCCACCCCCTCCGTATCTCGTTCCCCACGAAAGCTAAAGGAAAATTACGGGCGGTGTTCGAAAGCTCTTGACAAGACAAAGAGAATCTATAAGAAGGATTTTCATGTCAGGTCAATATTGAGGTCAGCATAGGTCAAAGAATCCTCCATAGGCCTACAACAGAGCAGTGTACGTTTCCCTCGCTAGATCTTCCCTCAGGGGAGCTAGAGCAAATCTTTTTGCATCATTGGATTCCTCTTATCGCGGAAAATCGAATGATGTATAATATGACCTTGCTAGGTCAAATAGTCAAAATGACCTGACCTCGACCTAGGCCAGAGTCGCAGAGTAGCCTGGTATGATCATGTTGCATATCAATCGACTCCCCGCGATAATATAAATACATGCAAGTAAAATGGGAGCTTAATCTAAATTCAGTGAGAAGTTAGTGGCAAAACCATCACTCTCTGCTCCCATGACCTGATATGACCTTTGAGAGGTCAGATGCTCAAAAACTCAACTTTATGGTCAAGATCGTGGTAAGAATAGACAGTTTGAGGACTTTCAGCCTTATCTATCTAGTATTTACTGAAAACGAGTCCATTCTATTTTTCACCATAGGCTTATGTATAATGGGGTGACCAAAAAATTGACCCCACCTTAGGTCACCAATATCGAAATTCCGAGATAGCAGATTTGTAGACCCCAATGACTTTATCATATTGTGGAAGTTTTAAACTGGTCGGTTTGCTAATGTTTCCTGGGCGCTGCTTCAAACTCGTAATTTTAGGTTTTGAGGTCGGTTCACTTGACCCTGAATAGCTCCTTGACATGACATGACCTTAACTAAAAAATTTGGTCAGATGTGTAAAATTACTCAGGGATAAGGTACCGTAAGTTTCGTTGTTCTGCGTCGCTTCGTTTTTAAGCTATCTGGGAAAAACAGGAGGGGGCGAATTTCGCTCCCCCAGCGTGGCGCATGTTAAAATCACGTTACAAAGGTGCCACATTCCCTTTCAATCTCTCCATTCCAGTGGCCCATGCTGGTTGAGTGCGCCTCACCAGCCTTCCGAATTGGGACCATCCCAGCAGGGCTCCTGATACCGAAGTCTGTCATTTCAGGCCCTTAACACGCGCCCCGCTGGGGTCCCTGGTAATGCGCGCCCCACTGGGGGGGGAGTTTTCGCCCCCCTCCGTATCTCATTTCCCAGAAAAGCTAAATAAAAATACGGACAAAGTTCAAAAGCTCTTGACGAGACGGAGAGAAATTATACGAAGTATTTTTCATGTCACGTCAATATTGCGGTCAGCAAAGGTCAAAGAATGTTCCATAGGCATACAACAGGGCGGTGTAGCTTTACCCCTCTAACTTTTTACTCAGCAAAACAAACAGCAGCTATTTATACATCATTGGATACCTCTCATCGTGGCAAATCGAATGATGTATATAATTTCTTACTAGGTCGAATTTTGAAAATGACCTCACATTGAGCTAGATCAAGGTCACATGGTGACCCGATATGGTCATTTAGCATATAACTCGACTACCTGTGACAATATAAACACAATGCAAGCAAAATTAGAGCTTTATCTCAATTCAGTGAGAAGTTATTGGCAAAACAATCACTGTATGTTCCTGTGACCTGACATGACCTTTAAGAGGTCACAGGGTCAAAAATTCAACTTTAAGATTCAGATTATGGCACGAATACACGTTTTGAGAATTTTCAGCTTTATCTTTTCAGTTTTTACTGAAAACAATCCCTTCCTATTTTTCACCTTAAATTGACCCCACCTTAAGTCAATAGTATCAAAATTCCGAGATTGCAGATTTGTAGATCCTTATGACCTTATCAAATGTTGAAAGTTTGAAACTGATCGGTGGACAGATGTTCCTTAGGCACTGCTTTAAACTCGTGATTTTGGGTTTGGAGGTCGGGTTACTTGACCTTGAGTAGCTCCTTGACCTAACATGACCTGACCTGAACAATTGATCAGATGCGTAATATTGATCAGAAATAAGCCACTGTAAGTTTCGTTGTTCTGCGTCACTTCGTTTTTTGTGTTATCTGGGGAAAACCAGAAGGGGGCGATTTCATCCCCCTGCAGGGCTCGTGTTAAAGGGAGTGTTCCACATTCATAATGGGCTTTCAACTGAAATAGCAGCTCAGTAGAGCTCTTAGTGTTTCGTTGTCGAGAAATCACCACTGGTATTTCCTTATTTCATTTTTTCTTCAATTCATTCCAAGACCGCTGTATTCAATTTCCGCAAAGTGTATAAAAAATAAAGGGTACGAAGGCCCTATTCAAACCCTGAATTATTTCCTTTGCACCTGATGTTGTAAATTTAGTGGTATAAATTCTAGGCCACCTCCACTTAATGCAACACCATGCTAAGGGGTTGAGCTATTCTGAATTTATTCTTGCTGTAGACAACGAAAATTGTTGTTTTGATTACTTATAATTACAGAAAGGGATGAAAGGGCTCACATTGAGTTCATGCGGGGCAAATGACGATGTCTGGATTCTCAAGCTAATTTTGTTAATCAATGTTTTTATAATCTCAAACAAAATCGTAAGTTTTGTTTCATTCCTGATTGGAGGTCCATCCGAACAGAAACAAATGGTTCTGAAAATTGCTTTAACACGCACATTGACGGGGGTCTGAGCCACCTTCGGATTGACGAGGGGGGCGGGTACCCGCCCCCTTAAGATCTCGAGAACCACGGTGGGAATCTCCTCTCGGGTTCTTATGTTTGCCGACGACGCAAAAATTTACCGGAAAATCTCACGCCAAGCGGACGCTGATGCCCTTCAGCAGGACCTATCTCATCTCTGCCAGTGGTCAAAAATTTGGAAACTGAAACTAAACGCAGCTAAATGCAAATCATTTCGGAAGACACTGAAAACTAAACCACTGGCAACAAATTATACCATTGGAAACACTGTGCTAGAGCACGTGGAGCAAATTCGTGATTTAGGCATAATTCTGGACACAAAATTGACCTTTAGGGCACACATTGACCAAACTGTGAAGAAATCAAATCGTGCGCTGGGCGTTCTCATTAGATCCTTTCAGAAGGCCAACCCGAGAGGATACCTCAACGTTTCATCTGTTTTAACTTCATACTATGCCTATGTGCGGTCGAACATGGAATACTGTAGCGTTGTGTGGAACGGAGCTGCTGTGTCGCACACCGAGCGATTGAGCCGGGTAGAACACAAGTTTTTAATATGGCTCAACTCACACAGTCGCCACCCATCACCATCACTGGCCTATGTAAACCTGCTCAAACACTTTGGGGTTGTTTCTGTAGCAGCTAGGCGAAAACAGCATGACCTCATGTTTGTCCGAAACATTCTGAGAGGGCGTATCTCTTCATCATCTCTTCTCGCGGCTTTCTACTTGCATGTCCCATCTCGTGCTACCCGTCAGCAACCACGAACCCTGCTGAAAGTGCCGTATGCAAGGGTAGGCACCGCCAAAGAAGGCCTCTTTACGAGACTTCCGAGGCAACTGAATTTATTTTTACAAATGTGCCCGACAGTAGATGTTTTCACGGATGCCTACCAATCATTTCGGTCACAAGTTAAAGCCTATGTCGCCTCTCTGTAGCTTAGCTGTTCTATGTACCAGTGATGTACCCTATGATGCGGATAGATTTTAGTGATTTTTATTGCTTTTATTGTCCTTTAGGAACTTTTATGGCTTATTGTCTTTGAGGGACTTTTAAGGTTTTATTATATTTTATGTCCCTCTGTTGTCTTTTATGGTTTGTATTGCCTGTGTGTATTCATAGGTATTATTTGATGCGCTACTTCCTTTTTAGGTCATTTTAATTAAGGTCTTGTAGCGCTTCTGCTTTAATGCTGTGTATGTACATATTGTTCAATGTTTTATCTCCTGTACTTCGCCGTTTATTGGGGCCATCCCGTAGGTGATAACTCAAATAAATACAAATAAATACAAATAAATACAAATAAATACAAATAAATACAAATAGGTAGCAAAAGAACGGTAAACGGCTTTGGGTAGCCCATCCGCGTCTCCATCGAAAATATTTGAACCATTTTTTGTCAGGTCACATTTAAGGTCACCAGAGGTCAAAAAGATGCCGTCACATGCCGTCATAGGGATAACATGTAAATTAAGTTTTTCGGTCATTACATCTGAACAAGTAAAGATAGAGCAAAACGACTTTAATTCTATGAATCCACGCAGCAAGCCGAATCGAATGATATATGATTTGACCTTGCTAGGTTAAATCAAAGATTTGACCTGACCTGAGGTCAGGTCAGGGTCAAATTATATAAAATGCATATCATTAGAACCGCAAAGCCAAGGTGAGTCTAATGAAGCTAAAATAAACGCTCTATCACCATCTGTTACTGAGTTATTCAGTAAAAACCATATTTCCGATGTATTACCAATGGAGAGGTCATGCTTCGTACCTCACCTTAGGTCATCGATATCAAAAATACCGGAAAATATTTTAGAGAACTCGGTGAGCCCATTATGTGATATGAGTTTCAATTGAATAAGTTCACCCTGCTCCGACTTATGCTATCTTAAACTTTTTTGAGGTCGGGTCACTTGACCTGTACTGGTGACCTGACCTGAGATGACCTATCTTTAAAATTTTCACAGAAGTTGCAAAAATGATGAGGGAAAAGGTATACCAAGTACGGCGGCGCTGCGCGCCGCCGTTTTTCTGCTGTCTCCGAAAAACCCGAGGGGGGCGGGTACCCGCCCCCCGTCAATGCGCGTGTTAATAATGTACACATTCAACCTGATGGTCCCCTAGCCGGAGAGTTGGCTGGGCTCGCGGCCAGGAAGCAGACGGAGTTCCGGGCCGGAAAGATGATGCAAGCTACCTAACAAACAAGGGCTACTTTAATGGATACATTGAAGCTTGCGGCCCCTATAGGGACCTCCGGCTTTAGCCGGAAAGCTGTGAGGCCTGCAGTCGAGAAGCTGCTGGATCCCTCGGGCAGCAAAGTTGTTTAAGTCACTACAACCACTAACACGCGCATTGACGGGGGGGCGGGTACCCACCCCCTCGGGTTTTTTGGAAATAATAGAAAAACGACGGCGCGTAGCACCGCCGTACTTGGCATGCATTTTCCCTCATAATTTTTACAACTTTTGGAAAATTTTAAGGTTAGGTCATCTCAGGTCAGGTCACCAGTACAGGTCAAGTGACCTGACCTCAAAAAAAGTTTAAGATAGCATAAGTCGGAGTAGGGTGAACTTATCCGATTGAAACTCATATCACACACCGAGTTCTCTAAAATATGTTCCAGTATTTTTTATATCGATGGCCTAAGGTCGGGTACGAGTCATGACTTCTCCATTGGAAATACATGGGAAAATGTTTTTTACTGTATAACTCAGTACCGGATAGTGATAGAGCGTTTATTTTAGCTGCATTAGACTCGCCATAGCTTTGCAGTTCTAATGATATGCATTTTATACAATTTTACTCTGACCTGACCTCAGGTCAGGTAAAATTCTTGATTTGACCTAGCAAGGCCAAATTATATATCATTCGATTCGGCTTGCTGCGAAGATTCATAAAGTTTAGGTCATTTTGCTCTATCTTTACTTGTTCAGATGTAATGGCAAAAACTTAATTTACATGTTAACCCTATTATTGCATGTTTTGACCTCTCGTGACCTTAAATGCGACCTGACAAAAATGTTTTAAATATTTTCGATGGAAAAGTGGATGGGCTACCCAACGCCGTTTACCGTTTTTCCCTACCTACCGTGGTTCTCGAGATCTTAGGGGGGCAGGTAACCGCCCCCATCGTCAAAGCGAAGGTGGCTCAGACCCCCGTCAATGCGCGTGTTAAGTCACTTCTAAGTCATTCGTGGATACAAGGGAGCTAGAAAGGCTAAGCCCCCCCGAAATTTAGAATCCCTATAGCAACCGCATGGCTACGAGTTGATTGAGGTACTTGCGGGGAGACCTGAGCCCTCTGACACGCTGCCCCCTCCCTCTGAAATGAATTGCTGGGTTTGCTACTGGGTGATTTCGATACTGTTATATTGTTTCCATTAATACCACTTCACTTGGCCGTCTCCAGTTTCTTTCAGCGGAGGGCTCGAGATCATTATCATTATTGAAGTTTTTGACGCACTAACTTAAATGACTGTTTTGCATCCGTACCTAACAATACACATGGAAGAAATGTGCGTTAACGTGTGCAGTGGAGGGGTCCTTTAAGTGCCCCCACCCACTAATTTGTCCGAGGTGACCGAGGAACCGTTCGCCGTCGAAAGCCGTTACTCAGCAGCATTTCAAAGAATTTATGAGTGCGTCGATTGGGGAAGGAATGTGTAAAATCAGTCAATAATTTGTTTACTTGTAGGATTTCCCGTTTCGTCTGCACGGTAGACCAAGTGATGACGTAATAATGTCATATAATCAGGTTATATGTTACGGTCAACCCAAATGAACGTCATGGTCAAGGTTGAAGCTCACAGATCAAGGTCATTGGACCTATTATTCCGGTCAGGGAATATCATTCAGTATGACTTATGCCATGTATAATTTCATAGATAAGGCTACTCAATGTCAAGGTCAGGGTCACAGATCAAGGTCAGTCTTTTTCCAAGGTCAACCCCTCATTTACCGCCCAATGGCTGTTATAGTGCCAGTTATATCGTACACTATTGGGAATATGTCATATGTCATAGGTCATTGACCTTGAATCACATTGGCCTCATATATTCCAGGAGCATTGCGTGGGACCTCTCTTCTATGACCGTAGTCCACTTTCGGTGAATTCCCGGATTTTTCCGCATAATCGCGGCACTTCCCAATAGGTCTCCAGCATGAACCACAATTGACCTTTACGACTTCGTTGACTTTGAAGATATTGACCTGGGTCAATAAAACTTTGCAGTAACATAAATCACTATCGTCCTCAGACATCCCTCAACTAACATTTATCTAATTTTCTTCGTTTCAATGATCTTGGGGGTGGGACACTTAAGGACCCATCCCCACTGCACGTTGGCGCCAGACGCCCTCTCTACTGCGCGTGTCAAGATGGAGGGGTAAAACGGGCATTGTGCTATAAAATCAGAGAAATAGCAGGTGTTAAGCTACATCTCTTTAACACTCCATAACAAGCAATTAACGATACTTTCCATATAAAACTTAAAGATGGCTTAGGAGACATGTTTTAGTTTGAACAGTTGAGTAACCGAAGTGCATCAGAGCTACTACTGTTTGAGGTGCGAGAAGCGGGCAAATTCTTGGACCCGGCCCTGGACCGATGCTGCGGACTAAATTCCGCCACACGCTCAAGTTCTGCCAAACAAGCCTTGGGAAGCCCGTTCAATACACAAAGTAGCAGCAATGAACGAGAACAAAAACAACTGCGCTACCAGGTCTGTCGAATCCATACTTGCCCCTTTATAAAGTCATAAAAGTGGAAATTATGTGCTGATAATTACGTAATAGATAAATAAGATAAAATGGCATTCACGTCAATTCATTAAATGGAGTCGACATGAATACCAAGTGTCAAGTTTCCTTTTTCACCCGTTGTCGTTTTCCTCTAAAGGCTACGTTGATGTCTACCAAAGCTAACCGATATTTCACCTTAACTTGGCCTGTGTTTTGACAAGTACAAAAGTCGTGAATTAACTTGCATTGCATACTGGCAAGTAATGGTCGACTTCTGCAACCTGAAAGTCTCTGTTTCCTATTACATTCTTTCATTCCATCTTATCTTAAAGGACAGTCGAGGACCCGGGACAAGAACAAGCTCGGCGTCGGCTTGGAGTTGGCACAACTCGAGTCTCCAGGCCCGATCAATCCCGCGGGCCGTGACTGGGCTTTTGCATTAGGCACTCGGGTCTGGGAAGTCCCCCCTCTAACGTGCAGCCTGAAAAACTTGGACGATACATCATGCAGATAAGATCCTGTTTACTCCAGTTATTTTGAAATCGGGCTCAGATTTGAAGTCAATGTCGAACGCAATACGACCGCAGTGGCTGGCGCACCCTTAACATGCGCAGTGAAGAGGGGTCTGGCGCCAACGCGCAGTGGAGGGGGTCCTAAAGTGCCCCACCCCTGAGATCTCGGAAATCTAGAGGGTTAGAAAATAGGCCCGTTGGGGGGGGTTGGGGGATGGAGATCTAGCTTATGGAAAAGTTTCATTGACCGAGGTCAATACATTCTAGGTCATACGAGGTCGCAAAATGTTGAATCTTGGCCGTGCTGGAGACCTTTTGAAAAACCGTGATTATGCGGAAAAAAGTCGGGAATATACCAAAAGCAGACTATGTTCATAGAGGGAAGAATCTATGCAATGTTCTCCCAGAAAATTGAGGTCAAGGATGTTCAAGGTCAATTATCTATGAGGTGACAAAATAACATCTCAATAATGTATAATATAACTGGCACTAGAGCAGCCATTAGGTGAGAAATGACAGTTTGACCCTGAAAACGATCTTTGATCTGTGACCTTTTTGTGGGCTTTTTACCTTGACTTTCATGTGGGCTGACCTTGACATATAACCGAATTATATGACGTTGTGACGCCACCACTCGGTCTTCAGTGCAGGTGAACTGGCACGACCACGCGATTGCGACGGTCTCATGATAAAGGTCTGACTTTGAAAGCCTATAAGTGAACAAATTATTGACCAATTTCCCAAATCCCTTCACTAGTCGAAGCGCTCATAAATTCTCATATGTGGCCGAGTAGCGTTTTCCAGCGGCAAACGGTTCTCCACTCACCTTTGGAAAAATAGGTGGAGGCACTTAGAGCCCCTCCACTCCGAGTGTTAGGTCCAAATAATAAATTGAAGTGAATGACAAACAATTACTAGTTTTGCAACCAAATTTGAAAGGGACTGCATTTGCTGTTGGTTATACCTGGTGACCCGGTGGGGCCACCGGGTGCAGCACTCGATCCCGTTCACCCAATGCTGTAAGGTTACCGGTGTTATAAGGTCCAGTTTCCTGTGCTCTTACCGACCGGGCCGCTCACTCACCGGAGTCATCAGGCATGCCTTCCGTTATAATTGGGCAATTCCAAGGAAAATTAGCACGAAAAGTGGCTCATCTGCTCGCGCGCACCTTTTTCTCATTTCTCCAAAAATGATGCCCCGGGGTATCTCTAGGGGCGGAATCTATCCGTTTCATCACAAAAAGCCGCGGCAAAATACCAGTGCAGTGATGCCAGAGTCCAGATGTAGCACTCCTAAAGCTGTAAATTTTCCATTGGGTTCCTAATTCACAATGAGACTCATAACTCCAAAAGTCATCAGAATCGTCATATCAGTCGTCAACGTAGGTTGACGCAAACCTCCACTGTCCATTATTCACCACCGTCGTCTTTCATAAGTCTCGCGTACTCTCGCGTGGGGCGAGAAGCGAAGTGGGAATTACCGGATTGAACGGGACAACATGCGATGCCGTTTTCTAGATGTTGTTTTCGTACTGGGACGGGACGGGCCATTTCTGTGTCATAAGGAGAAAGTGAATTAGTCAAGACTGAACTATGTACTTATCGGATACATTTTCCGGGACAGAAAGATACGAGACAAGTTGATGGGAACAGAATAATATGAATGCTACAACGTTGTCCTACACTGACCTCTATATTCTATACCGCACTCGTAACAACCGAAAAAGCAGATCATACAAAGACAGACTATATGATGCCAGCTCGAAGACCTGGCAGGATGAGAGTTTCGGTGTACCAGCGATGGCCTCCCGCTAAGATTTACCGGGACGTAGGTGGGCAGATACCACTGCCAAATAGCCTGGTGAGCTCCGGCAGGGCGTAAGAGTGGTAGTCCGGATGCATCACTTTGCGATGCTCCCGACAGTGAGCTACAGCCTATCCTGGAGAGGCCCAAGGTCCGTGACGTAGCTTGGGGCTCCTCCCGCCGGCGGTGGCGAACATGCGGCAACCGTCATACACCGTGATCTTTTGAAAAAGGTACTTCTTAATATCCTCACTAAGGAAATATGATTTGTGAAAATTCATCATTCCATGTGATTTTATGTTGCAATATATTAAGCCACTTCAGTATTCAACCACTTCTCACCGTTTCAGAGACCTGGGAGCCACTTTAGGATAGTTTCAGCCCACAGTAAGTTTGCCTTCAGCCAAAACTCTGCCTTCCCATGGGGAACAGTCCACCTTCATCATCCTAAAGTTTGGTGAGATTTATCGTTGCATGAAAACTTCCTATGCCTGCCTCAAAATCAATGCTGGGAAGCCTCCCACTTCGGAGGGAAACACCTCGGTGAGCAACTTCTTTGACAGGAGCACTACGACCCACCTCAGGGACGCAGAACAGGAGCTGCGTATGAGTTTTGGTCAGATCTGGAAGATCTTGCGAAAGTGATTGAAATATAAGCCCTACAAGCCACATCTTGCCCAGATTTTGTATCCAGCTAACGCAGAGTCCCGGCTTGAGGCGTGCACTTTCTGGCTCAACTTCACCCGTGAGAAGTTTGAGAGGATTTGCTGGTCAGGCGAAAAGTGGTTTGAACTAGTAGGCAGACTTGTTGATGACTCAAATTTTCTTGAGTCGACTCAACTCCTGACTCACAGCTAAATGGCTGACTCCGATTCTGACTCGACTCACTGAATTGAAAGTGGCGAGCCGACTCGACCCAGGCCAAATTCAGAAGTGAGCCGACTCGATTCCGACTCAAATCAGCATTGAGTCGGAGTCGATTCCGAGTCAGAATAGTGACAAAATTTGCACAGAAAGAAATGCTCATTTCCTTCAATAGTTTGCAACATTCAGTATATTTATTCATGGCGTTAATTTAACTGCACATTTCTTGTAATAATATGCCAATTTTAATGCATTAATTCATGACAGAAATTCTTCCTGCATAGGAATGAAGAAATATGCTAATCGCGAACAGGTGAGTATGAGGAAGGGCCTGATGGCTTTGCATTTTAAAGGCATGTCCTTCATGAGCAGTCATAATTGAAGCAATAAGCGACGTTTCAACTGCAAAAAAAAATCAATATTTGAACATATGATATTTTGAGAGGCAATCCCTGCCCCAGAACATTCTGAACAATCCTGTGACGAACTTAAATTAGAAATAAATACTACACTGTGCACTGCCCCTATCCAGAGCACCTCACCAAAACCAAAAACAATGATGAACACTCGCCTTGTCCTCCCGAAAATGCTGTAGTAAACAGGCAAACGTTGCAGATGGCGCATTAAAGACATTACGAACCTAGCCTCGGATAGCGCAAACCTGACGATGGATAGCACTTTAAAAATCACGTGACCAAAAAGGCGTAAGAAAAATCTGCAGGTTCATATTAAGGTAATCATGCCTTCGGGGTACTAAAGCCTAAATGACCAGCCGTGTCATTGTGCTATTCTGCCAGCAGAACGCAAAATAGTATGCCGCACGCATGCACAGTACGGTATCGTGGACTACAAGATACTTCACTGCGCATGCGTGCGGCCATACTAGTATGCGTTCTGCTCGGCAGAATAACACAGCTACTAGCATTTTGTTGCGCACCATGATCGTTTTGTGACTAATGCGGCGGGGGCGGGGGCAGCAGTGTGAGAGTGGTAAATAAAAATAATCGGCATCATCATAATTTGAAGAGCGGGCGGTGGTTCTTTGTGAGTGAGAGGCTTGATTTATATTTTTCAATTTATCAGTTTCCCAGTTTGAAATTACTCAGGCTACGCCAGAGGTAGGACTGATATCCATTTTCCTTTTTATAAGGCGTTCTGTGCAAAGCACCTTTGCCCGCCTCTAAAGTGTGGGGGAGAATTTTCCGGGAGTGGTGTTTACTTTAATGTCGCAGAGCAAAGGGGTAAATAGGCAGTTTTTATTATCTACCAGTGGGTGTTCTCGAATCACGGCAAATCAAGATAGTGCTTTGAAATAAGCAGATAATTGAAGCTTTTAGTTTCCCTTTTAACCCATTTCAAGGCTTATGTGCAAAATAAGATTTTTTATACCCTCTTTCTGATGCTGATACGTGTTTTTTAGTGTTTTAGCCAAATGAAGGAAGAAAATATAAAATAAAGAAATGGTTTCCTAAGAGTGAATTACCTTTTGCATGAGAATGAGCAAGCAAAGGATTTTGGATGGTGTGCATTTTGAAAGTTGAAAAAGTCTGACTTTGTGCCTAATCACACATTTTTTCTGTATGATTCTGCATACCATTGCTAGGATTTAACGGAAAAAACTATCAAATGTGTGTGCTTTTTGAACTATATTTTACATAACCTGTGTTGCTAACAACTGATCCAGGCATGGGTCTAGTGTGGATATGAGAATAATGAATTACCTGTTATTACCAAATAGCAATATGAAATCTTTCAAAATTAGATGTGAAAATTTCTAAAATGTCAGGCATGTGATCACTTATGTTAAGAAAATAGTGTTGAGTCGACTCAACTCTTGACTCACAGCATGGAGGCTGACTCTGATTCTGACTCGACTCAACTGATTGTCCAGTTGAGTCGACTCCGATTCAACCCTAACATGAAGTTGAGTCGACTCAATTCTGACTCGAGCAAAATTTGAGTCGACTCTGAGTCGACTCCGACTCTGAGTCGCGACTCAACAAGTCTGCTAGTAGGCACCTACAAACAGGAGAATGAGGTGGTTTGGAGCCCCTGCAACCCCATGGAGGTGGTGCCGTGCAAAAAGGTACATTGTGCCAAGGTCATGGCCTGGGTGGGCATCATGGACGGGCAAGTCCTTCCCCGTGCACTGGTTCCTTGGGTCTGTGGATCGGGCCGATTACCTGAACATGCTCTAAAACGTGGTGTGGCCTGCCATCAGCTGCAAGGTGACCAGGAGGCAGATCTGGTGGCAACATGATGGACCAAGCCCCCATTGCACTGACGAGGTGCTCAACTTCCTCCGCTCCAAGTTTGGAGACAGGATCATCTTCAGGTAAGAGCATCACTGATCGCCTTACTCATCAGACTTGAGCCCCTAGACTTCTCTTTCTGGTCTCAGGGCCGATCCCACGTCTACAGGTGCGAGCCATTCACATTGGAGATCAAGGCCATTGTGGAGGACTTTGACCAGAACTTTGACCCTGAGAAGGCAAGAGCTCTGGGAAGACATGCCAGGCACAGGGCAGAGCTGAGCGTGACTGTAGGGGGAGGCCATTTTGAGCACATGGTTATAAAATGTCCCATACTATAGTACATACTTATGCATTTGAAAGAAGACAATTATGAAATAAAAGCACCCTGATGGGAAAATAAAATAACATCTCAACTGCATGCGTCTGAACCAACACACAACGCGCACCGAACAGCCTGAACAGGGACCGACCGACACAAAGCACCGAACAGCCTGAACAGGGACCGACCGATACAACGCACCGAACAGCCTGAACAGGGACCGACCGACACAATGCACCGAACAGCCTGAACAGGGACCGACCGACACAACGCACCGAACAGCCTGAACAGAGACCGACCGATACAACGCACCGAACAGCCTGAACAGGGACCGACCGACCGACACAACGCACCGAACAGCCTGAACAGGGACCTACCGATACAACGCACCGAACAGCCTGAACAGGGACCGACCGACACAATGTACCGAACAGCCTGAACAGGGACCGACCGACACAACGCACCGAACAGCCTGAACAGGGACCGACCGACACAATGTACCGAACAGCCTGAACAGGGACCGACCGACACAAAGCACCAAACAGCCTGAACAGGGACCGACCGACACAACGCACCGAACAGCCTGAACAGGGACCGACCGACACAATGTACCGAACAGCCTGAACAGGGACCGACCGACACAACGCACCGAACAGCCTGAACAGGGACCGACCGACACAACGCACCGAACAGCCTGAACAGGGACCGAGCGACACAATGTACCGAACAGCCTGAACAGGGACCGACCGACACAATGTACCGAACAGCCTGAACAGGGACCGACCGACACAACGCACCGAACAGCTTCGACACAATTGGAAAGACAAAGGGCCCATCGGGCGTACTTTTGACCCCTTCGGAGACCATATATTAATGGACGTGGCTCTGAGCTGGTGGTTGGGCGATGGGTAAGGGTGACCTAGACCAGTTTCCTGACTTATCCATCATAAGTAGATGCAATTTATTTGTACAGTGCCTAAACTAAATTCAAATTACATTTACAATTGAACTATATTTTACGCTGGGCCTGCTTTGGGGTGTTAACTTGCTAAGTTAATCATGCTGTTCTTGTTATGTGTATTGTATCTGTATTGTATTAGGACTTGTATCGTGTAAGAATTGTGACTCCAGGATCAACAAGAAAGCTCCTAGGATCAGTGGAGCAAATTGTGATCGGTGGTGTAGTCCTAACTTCTCACTGAATAAATACAGATATGTTGACTTAATATGATTGTGTGGTGTCCGTGTGAGTGCATATATTGTGTTGAGTTTGAAGGGTACTTCCCTGTCGCCAGTATACACAGCCCAGCGTTCATTGTCTTCCGTCATCGACAGAGCGTTGGATGAGACCCACTTGTTTCGCCACTGCTCACAGCTTCCCTGAAACCATCTGGTGGAGGTGGTGAGAAACCCTCCGTAGAGAATGGCCGGATTAAATACACCGTTGTACTCCGCATCCCTCCACGCGCGTCTTAAGCATTTGATTATGTTTACTCGTGGGTTCAAAGTACGATAACAATCGGAAATCCCAGCACCTGCGCGGGAATATTGTAATAACGGGTCAGGCGCGGCAGGCTGGACCACGGACAGACAAACAGAATGTGATGTTTACATCTACATTAAATTATGTATTTGATGTGCCTGTTATTTCTATTAAAGGTGTCTTTTAGACCCCTGTCTTTTATCTATAACATTTAATCGTTAGTATAAATCTAAACTTCACATTCAGGTGTTTCGTGGTCCGACCGTGTTGCCTGCAAGGATGACAGTGCGTTATTGAATGTTTTATTTCCTTTAACACCTTTTCAAAACTACGTTGTTGATAGCAAAGGCTTAGATGGTTCACTGAGAAAAAAATCACTCCCGGTGTAGTATTCCAACGCCTTTTTGGTCATACCATCTCATTAGAGAGGCTTCATACCACAAGAAAAGGAGTGAATTTTGGCGGGAAAACAGAAAAGTGGCTTAAAAAGAGTGAGCTTACTCTACTAGCGTACTGGTTCTCTAAAAGCTGGAGCAGTAACAATAAATGAAGTGAATTCACCCGTCTTTTAGAAACAAGAACCACAAGGTAAAGAATGAAAAACACTTTTACCGACACATATGGTAATTAGACTCTTACTGAAGGAATTGGGCCTCATCAGGGGGTTTACGTTACACCAGAATCCATGCAGACTGTTAGCCATTTTCCCCTTCAACGTCAAGTCGGGCGGTTGATGACACTGTCTTATTTTTCTGTTTTTAGGTCAGAAGACGTTTGTGGAGTGGTTTTTAAGTGAAGCTGTTCCTGTGAAATAGCCATGATCCTCTTGTGTAACTTATTCTGTGATAATGCGGTGTATGAAGGTGAATATTGTTCCTGACGAGCAAGGAGGATGTCGGCACTCTCAAATTGAACCGTGAGTACCTCATACAACTAGTGTAACTTTCTGAACATGCATTTCTAGTCCGTTTAATTCCATAAGCACCATCGTCAAATATGGCCTCATCTGTCGAATACTCATACATGTGAAGTGACGGGTCTAGGATTTCGGTAGAATGAAAGGCGAGCGAGCCTCAGAGGGCGCACTTTGCCAAACGAAGGATGCACCTTTTCGCCCCAAAGGAGCTGACTTCTTTCACCCAGGGGCGCCACATGTCGTATCCTAGGGGAGAGGAGATCGGATATTTTTTTACCTCGAAGACCTAGTGTAAACCGTTGTTTTGGGGGCGCCTTTTCGCCCCAGATTGGCGCCTCTTAGGCGTGTGGAGGCCGCGGCCCCCTTTCCCCTCCCTTGGGTCTGTCACTGTACTCGTAAGATCTGGACCGCGACTGCTTTCAGGTTAAACATATTTCCCTGTTATATTTCAATTTCATTGTATAATTGTCATCCATACCAAAGGCAGGGAAAAGAGGGGGTCAGCGGTCCGGGCTCCCCTTTTTCGTCCAAAAATTCCTATCTCAGCTCAATTGGGATGAAACCGGAAAATTGTACTTCTAAACAATGCAGAAGGCAACGATGAGCTCAAATCCGATAAGTTTTGTATCCAAGCGTGGAGAATCTCTTGCCAGCAGCAATATGAAAATTGTCTACCCTCTACCCCTTTTTATTTTTGGCAGAGTCTAAGTGCATTTTGCGAGTGTGGACGAAAATCGCATTGGGATTAGTCTGTGGAAATACGGGATCAATACCGTGTTGTGTTAAGCTTTTGGAGAGAACAAATAATTGAGAGTGCTTCTGAGAGTGAGAGAGCCCTCGAAAAGCTCCTTTTTGGGCATCAAGAAGTAGCGGCATAGCCAGGATTCGACCCGGAAGGGCGATGACCATCAAAAGGCGGCCCATGACAGACCGTACGAGTCCAGGCTCAGCCCCGGAGACCCTCAGTTAAATCCATAAATCGATGTTGGTGTCGTCTCAGGACCAATGTTCGGGAATAACGATACCTAAAATTTCCTGTTCCCTCTCAATTGGAATGAGATCAGGAAATCTTTGGACGACACGTGGCCACACCTCTCTGGTCCCTTTTAAAATGTTTATGCTGGGAACGAATAAAAACGCTTCAATATATTCTTGCGAACAGACGAGTTTATCCATTATGTAAACCTGGTTTGGTTTAGAGCAGTTCCGTAGCCACGTGGGTGCACTCGGCGCCTGGTCATTCTCTGCGAGCTCAGAGCACTTCCCTGGGCATGGGCGTAGAATGTCCCATGTATGTCCATGCATGTCCCATTTAGCATGGGCGCAGAAACCGTAGTGGTATTGGCAGTGGCTGCCTCTCACTGTCGAACTGCGGGGGCAGTGCCCCCCCCCCCAATTCCCAACTTTGAGCTGATTTCAGAACCTTTTCGGTACCTATCAAATTAAGTGGTAGGTTGAATTTCCTTTCACCCTACCATCGGCGACGGCTCTTGCCCCTTTCCCCGAGCTTAAAAATGTTCCGGCACCTGTACCCCGTACCGAAGGCATAGAGAGACTTCCCGAAATCTGAACTTAAAAAACTTGACTCTCAGCTAGTGCCTGTCTTTGGTTGCACGTCCTCTGAGGTGTTTGGCCTGGTTACGGGCCTGGTTTGGAGGGGGACCATGGCATTGACAAGATGGCTCCCGTGATCCATACCCGGCACGAAACTTCTCGATATTTCTAAAAAACTTCTGCCCTGGAAAACGAATCCTATGTTCAAACAAACAATAAGCCAGCAAATGGGCAACGTAAAATCACTAAAGTCAAAAATAGTCACATTCAAATTTAAATACAACTCCGAATCAACTGAATATCACGCATATATGTTTTAGGTTGAATAAAGCTGGTCCAAGCACCGAATTGAATATAAAATACCTATTTTTTGTCTATTTTTTCCAGGGGAAATATAACCCCAGTTATCCCTGCTTCTGGGTGAGCTGTCGCTCAGGAAAAAACGGTGGAGGACAAGAACGGCCTGAAACTCGTTGGTCGTGCGGTCTATGCGGGGAAAATGGAGGTGGCTACCTTCGCCGACAACGGTGTTCAACTCCAAGTTTTCAAAGTGGAGCAAAATCATCGGTCTCTATGTATGTACAAGCACTGATACTTGGAATACAGGACGGAACAAAAGTGCCAGCAAAACCCGTGCCGTTGGTTCATCGAGTGATATAGACTCCTCGGAGATCAGGTGTTTGATCTCAGGTGATGTGGATGCCAGAGAACAGGCGCCAAACTGTGTGATTTTCCCTGTGGTTTTGCTGTGGTTTGTTTGTGTCGCGATTTCTGCTGATTCTTTGTAATAGTAAATAAGTATGCATTTGTTATAGCGTCTGTCTGTATTTCATGCATTATTGGGTGAAAACTGATTTCTAATTTGTATTTTTATTTATTTAAAACATTCAAACTTAATTAAGGCAATTCCATCACAAATCGACCGGGTTCTACACGGTGTCCAGTCGATTTTCTTTTAAATGGGTTTACGGGGTTCTAATTGGCCCTGAAGCCGAATATGAAAACTTTGACCTTGATTAGATCACAACTTTTGGGAGTTATAGCCTCAGGAAGTGGTCGGGAATCTGATTACCGTGCACTTTTCGGATGCCCACAAACACCACTAGAACTCATAAATATGTACAAATAAACTATAGGTACAAAATTCTATATGTATATGTTCCTGTACAAAAATACTATAGTATTGTTAAAAGATTGGTAAAAATTTTGCCATTTGGGGGTATGCCCCCTGCCCCCTCCATACGCGGATCCAGGAGGGCAGGTGCCCCCCATCAACTCTCGTCGCCACCTGAAATGGTCCCGGCGTCGCCCTGGAAGGATCCGTCGCTGCTCCGGATATTTTTTACTTTTGCCCGATTATAAGATGACGGGAGTATGGTCACTGGCGGCGGAACTGGGGGGGCACCGGGGCACGGTGCCCTCCCTTAAATCATAAATTTTAACAATAACCCAATGGAGTTGACTGAAAAGAAATGGGTTGAAACATAGGCGGATCCAGGATTGCCAATCGGGGGAGGGGGAGGGGGCACCTTCCCGAGTGGGCGCCATCCGGCCCGAGGGGGGCGTCACTTTTGACCGGCAAAACCTATCAGATGGGCGCAAAATGCTATCGGTGGGCGCCGATTTTCGCATCCTGGGGGAAGCGACATTTCAGGGGGGCGTCATTGACCTTTCAGGGGAGGGCGCCGAGAGTCGATCGGGGGCACGTGTCCCCCTTTCCCCTGCATCCACCTATGGGTTGAAAAGCTCATGGTGCCCCCCTTAAATTTGGACGTTCCACTGTCGCTGAGTATGGTAGAAAACCGTCGGAATATATATCTTTTCCACCGTTCTGCAAATTATTTCTATGCAAATACTACTTTTCCAAGGTCCATTTTTTTATACAGCGTCGGTGAAAATTCAGTGCACTAGAATAGTCTCCGCTGGAGGCATTTCTAAAATTACATCGAACTGCATCCTTTACTTTACGTTTACGCTCTTTACTTGTCCCGTTTGAGTATCTCCGGAATATGAGGTTCAATCATTAGCTGACATGAAATTGTTTTGATGTCACGTGACCGTAACTCCCTGTCTGGTTTCGAGAGTAAACATACTCCATGGTAGAGTAAATCTAAGTTACTCCAAAAAGGGGGTGTTTTGTTGCACCATCACTCCCCCTTTTGGCTTTACTCTATATTTTGGACACTCTTTTTGCGGAGTGAGCGGTATATTCAAGCACATAATAGGGAGTGTCTCATTACTCCTCCAGAGTGACTGTACGCTCATATTAGGGAAGATTCACTCCAATGTAGCGAGGAACAGAAACCTCTTAGATGGAGTGCCAATCCTCCACGAACTAGAGTACTGGCACGCTGAAACGAGGTGTTAAAATTTCACCGGTTTACGCTAGATATCCGGGTGATTTCTTCTCTCAGTGTTGTTTTTATTGTTGCAATATAGCTTCTTACTGCCACTGACAGCTACAACCAACAATTTGTGGGTAAAAAATGATTCCAGCAATCGTTTCCCACGTCAAAATGCGAGAAATCATTATGAAAAATATCACTGCATAATTGTGCTATTTCGAAATCGCCACAAGCCGATCCAAGAATAGGCAAAACCACGTTGAAAAAATCACAATGTTCCACGTCAAAACGGAAATCATTATGAAAAAATCAATGCATAATTGTGCTATTTCGAAATCTGCCACAAGCCGATCCAAGAATGAGGCGTAAAACCACGTCTTTGCCTCCCAACGCTCAATTATTTTATCAAATGCACTTTTTAATATTTTTGTATTTTAGCCATTACAAACACCAACTCACATCACCTTATCTGCATCCGTCGCTGACCTTTATCAATAAGTGGTAATCTTTCAAACATGAGGGGCTCCTGGCTTGGAGCTTGCACTCGTATTTTACGTTTGTTCACAGATGTTTCCTGTGAGCAAGTAGGTGGCTGAAACAGCCTCTTCAAATTTGAAAACGTACTATCAACATGTCCGATGTGCTGTTGAGCACTGATTGTGATCTTCCTTGACACAAACGACGTGAATGCAAGACGGAAACACCGAGTCTCTCCATGGAGACATGAAACATATCAGTTAGCAAGGAAAGCAATCAACCGAAAGAAGAGATCCAGTTGGCTGACAGAGAGCAGTCCACAAGGGAGTCATCCAGATAATCCCCGCGGGACTTTAACAAAATGGCGAGCCATCCAGGATTAATCTTGCAGCACCGGCGTTTTACCACAGGTCATCAAGAAATAAAAGTTACAAATCACCGTTCCCGCCAGATCCTGTTCAAGCTCCCTGCAAACTGAAATACTGGTGATAGTATTTCGACGCCAAAGGCGTTGTAGGCAGGACTTGAGATGTAACAAAATCGAGTGCTTTCGAGGTGTTTGAAGACCACTTCTTAGATCAAATATGTGTTCCACAGTTGTTCCAGCATTGGGCGTCAGATAGTTAGCATATTATGTTTGAGAGGCGGAAATATCAGTGCTGTATCTAGGCCGATGGTTTGGGGAGGGCAATGATATCCTAAATCGTGAAGACAGTATTCTTTAGAAAATCGACAAAAATTGGAGTGCTATAGGGAGAAAACACCTTTTAACACCCCTGGAGATCCCTGGAGAAATTAGCTGGTTCCAGATGTGGCCCGAGAAGCCGTTCATTTAGCGACAACCCCGATATAAGCGTGTTTCAATAATCACACTTAATCATATGCTTACTGCTGTCGGGAGGGAAAACACATTTCTTAGCACATTCACAGTTTTGAAACCGGCAGCCACTTTCATTCTTTACCGGCGACGACAGTTTTTGATTTCATTGAATAGGGGTGACTGTAGCCCTCCGGCCCTCCGTTCGTAGGCCCCTGGGTAAGACAAAATGTTTCTTTGAACATGAGTAGCAAAGCATGAAAACTAGGCTTTGTGTTCACTAAAATGGCCAATATGTTTGCAGAAACTGTTAATAAATGACTTATCTTAGGTAATCATCGTGCTAAAGCTGTCTCATCAGAAATCTGCGCCACGCAAATATCAGCATCAAGTTCCCAGCATAGCACCTCGGTAAGCATCTGCAGAAGGGATTCATTCGGAAACATTGCACGGTGCTGCGTGATTTGAAGTGAGTGCAGGCCGAGTATCAAAATTCAGACTACGATCTGCTCCATCACGTATCCGACCCCGATGACCCTATCCAGTCCGAGAAGGGACGTCACTGGCATGCCGTATAAGGTTGACATCAGAGGCCGAACAGTTAACGTCCGAAGGGCAAGTCCAGGGTGAAAAACCCGGCGACGAAAATCCTACCCTGAGGTCACTGGATGGCCGGCATTGGAAAACCAACAACTAAGACAGGCCTAAAAACAAAACTGGCGTGACACATTTCAGTTGTATAGCGACATTATAACATAAGCTTCAATATCATAACATTAAATCATGACTGATACCACTGCCCAGGAATATAATTAAACAATCTGAAATAGTAACCAGAAACAGGTCACTCGAGTTTGCCTCCTGAGGCTGGATCAGGGCATTACGCTTCCAGATCATTAGCTTAAACATCTGTTACAAATACTGCAAAGCAGTGAGGTATTGCTACCTTACGGCCGCGTCAAAAAGCAACGTAGATGAGCCATCTACGCACTACCAGTTCAACAGAAACTCAGAAACATTGCACATATGCACATCAACAACAAAAATGTATTAATAGACACACATGTCAGTTTACAATCGTTGCTTCGGCCTTTTAAATGATAGGGGAAAGGGGTGGATCCAGCAGGTCGGCTGGAAAGGGGGAAATCTGACTGGGGGGCAATGTCCCCCAACTTTGAGCCGTTTCCAGACCTCTTCAGTTAACAAATCAAGCGGAAAGCCGAATCACATTTGGGCCCAGCAACGCGACAACTTCCCCCCTTAGCTTGAAAAGGTTATTACGCCCAATACCAGCCATCTGAACGCACACGCGTGGATCCAGGTGGATAAAAAGGCAACCGACCCACCCGATTTTGGTCGCTTTTCCATAAAATTGGCTTTCCTAAATCAACACGTTTTCACGATTCGGTAGCCCCGTCGCCCCCTCTAAATGCTCGTCCTATAAGTCGATCCAGCAATGCATGGGCGTCGGAAACGGGGGACCAAGGTGGACAGGTCCCTCACTTCTCGTCCGAAAATTTGCCGATCTCAGCCCAATTGGGAGGAAACCGGAAAACTTTAAACAAGCAGTGCGGAAGGCAAAAGTGGAGCTGTAATAAGAAGATACTTGGTCCTAGTATAGAAAGTTGTTTTTCAGCAGCCAGTTGAAGATTGGCTGCTTTCCCTCCCTCCGATTTTTTGTCGGTGGATTGTAGAAACAGTTAAGCGATAGTGTTTTTAGGTAAAAAGCAGGATTCATGGAAGATAGGTAGGTAAGCAAGCCGGGAAGGACAAGGTACTCACGAGAGCTTCCTCAAGGACGGCTTCTGCACTTCTTTTTCTGTGACGTCCAATTTCTTGGGGTAAGATCGATTCAAGAACAGATTTTTTAGAATCCATCCACCAGATTTGATACCATGACTCACGTCCTTCATAAGGTTTTCACATATCAAATATATTTCTAATAATTGCCAAAGAACTGCCCCGCACTCAAGAAGGCTAGAAATCCGCAAATGAAAGAATGACAATACCCAATAGGCCATATCGTGATCACCACTTTTTCACACGATCTTTGATTACCGGGTGTTTTCTAATGTATTGATGGCCACTGATCACGATTTTCTGGTCGAAAATGTCGAATTCGAAAAATATTTGCCCGCGCAAGCCGTTTGAAATTCTTCCGGTTTGCCAAAATTTCGATGTTTTCATATCTCACGAACAATAAAATACAACTAATGTGTTGAAAGGGCTCCAGAACTTTAAAACATTGAATCGAACAATTTGAAACCTTTTGGCTCCTTGAAATATATATTTACCCGAAAAAGTACCTTGAAGGACGGGGATGTTTGAGCTTAAAAAGATGATAATAGATGGCGCCATGACGCAGCCGTCAACCACTGTCCCGCTACGTCGCTTATGTCAAGAAGTTATTAGCCAAGGAGCTGGATATAGGATTTGAGCGTATTTTGAATTCGATGAAGGAACATTTACCTTCACAAGATGATCTAGATTTCTCTCGCTTGCAGTTTTAAATACTATTGGTAATGGTTGCTTTCAAAGCAGGTCCAATTAAGATCAGCCAGCCATATATAGATTAGGTATCTAAGCATGTAGTCACTGCGGATCAATTTCAGGTATTAAAATGCATGCAAGAGCCAGTCGATTATATTTAGATTAGTCTTGCTATCACTAGCAAGGAGAATACCGCATTTCGGGAAAAATGAAGCTACACCACACCCAGCTTGCCGTCAAGCCATGTATGCTGCCGCATAATCAGCTCTCGACCGGGGCTGACGTTGTCAGTCGAATTATGATGCTGCGGCTTGAAGAGATGGAGGCCAGGGAAGTGGACGAATTTCATGTTTCAATAGCTTCAATATTCAAACCGACCGCTGATTAAGTTACCGAGACTTACAGAAGAGCATCTGTGCCAGCAAGAAACAGGTACAAAGTTCGCTGTGAAATAAGGAAGCATTGTAATTTGAAAGAAGCGATCAGAAGGCGCCTACAAAACATGAAGATATTGTAAGCATGGACTAAGCATGACAACATTGTTTGACATCTCAAACAGAGCTATACCATCAAAGGTATCGGCAAACAGAACATTTCTGGAAGACCAGCGGGGAGCACAGAGGTTGTATATTAGGCCATGTTGTGATCACCACTTTTTCACAGGATCTTTGATTACCGGGTGTATTATAATGTATTGGTGGCAGCTGATCACGATTTTTGGGTCGAAAATGCCGAATTCGAAAAATATTTGCCCACGCAAGCCGTTTGAAATTCCTCCGGTTTACCAGAATTTTGATGTTTTCATATCTCACGGACAATAAAATGCAAATGATGTTTTGGAAAGGCCCCAGAACTTTAAAACCATTAAATCTGAACAATATGAAACCTTTTTGACTCCTTGAAATATAAACTTACCCGAAAAAGTACCTTGGAAAGACAGGGATGTTTGAGCTTAAAAAGATGATAATAGATGGCGCGCATGACGCAGCCGTCAACCGCTGTCCCGCTACGTCGCTTATGTCGAGAAGCTATTAGCCAAAGGAGCTGGATATAGGATTTGAGCCTATTTTTAATTCGATGAATGAACATTTACCTTCACAAGATGATCTAGATTTCTCTTGCTTGCAGTTTAAAATATTATTAGTATTGGTTGCTTTCAAAGCAGGTCCAATTCAGATCAGCCAGCCATATATAGATTAGGTATCTAAGCATGTAGTCACTGCGGGTCTATTTCAAGCATTAAAATGTATGCAAGAGCCAGTCCATTATATTGAGAATAGTCTTGCTATCACTAGCAAGGAGAATACCGCATGTCGGGAAAAATGAAGCTACACCACACCCAGCTTGCCGTCAAGCCATGTATGCTGCCGCATAATCAGCTCTCGACCGGGGCTGACGTTGTCAGTCGAATTATGATGCTGCGGCTTGAAGAGATGGAGGCCAGGGAAGTGGACGAATTTCATGCTTCAATAGCTTCAATATTCGAACCGAACGCTGATGAAGTTACCGAGACTTACAGAAGAGCACCTGTGTCAGCAAGAAACAAGTACAAAGTTCGCTGTGAAATAAGGAAGCATTGTCCCCTGAAGGAAGCGATCAGAAGGCGCCTACAAAACATGAAGATATTGTAAGTATGGACAAAGCATGACAAAATTGTTTGACATATAAAGCAGAGTTTTACCATCAAAGTCATCGGCAAACAGAACATTTCTGGAAAACCAGCGAGAAGCACAGAGTTTGAATATTGGTGGCTTGGATGCAGTCGTGACGGACCATTGGGGACAGCAGCAGCTGCGGCAAGCCACTGCTGCCAATGCCAATAAGGCCTGATCCGGAGGCCGGCTCGTCCGTATTCGAGCACAATAATATGACAATCACTCAGACAAGTCTATAAACAAATTCCGTGTAACATTTGGAAATAAGTTTTCTTTCCGAGATTAATTTATACCTGGCCCCAATATGTACACTGAACTTGACTAATTCTGTTTGAAGTTGCGAGTTGAAGCATCAAAATCTTGCTTACAAGCTAAAAAGGAGTCGGGGAAAAAGGAGGTCGATCGCTGGGGGGGCAAAAACATAGTTTTGCCCCGAGCTTTTCCGTTTGGGAGGGGGCAATTGCCTTTTTGCCCCCCTGGATCCGCCACTGCTGCCGTCTCCAATGTTCCGTCACGACTGCATCCAAGCCACCAATATACAACCTCTGTGCTCCTCGCTGGTCTTCCAGAAATGTTCTGTTTGCCGATAACTTTGATGGTAGAGCTCTGCTTGATATGTCAAACAATGTTGTCATGCTTTGTCCATGCTTACAATATCTTCATGTTTTGTAGGCGCCTTCTGATCGCTTCTTTCAAATTATAATGCTTCCTTATTTCACAGCGAACTTTGTACCTGTTTCTTGCTGACACAGATGCTCTTCTGTAAGTCTCGGCAACTTCATCAGCGGTCGGTTCGAATATTGAAGCTATTGAAACATGAAATTCGTCCACTTCCCTCGCCTCCATCTCTTCAAGCCGCAGCATCATAATTCGACCGACAACGTGAGCCCCAGTCGAGAGCTGATTATGCGGCAGCATACATGGCTTGACGGCGGCGCTAGGTGTGGTGTAGCTTTATTTTCCCCGAAATGCAGTATTCTCCTTGCTAGTGATAGCAAGACTAATCTAAATATAATCGAATGGCTCTTGCATACATTTTAATACCTGAAATTGATTCGCAGTGACTACATGCTTACACCTAATCTATATATGGCTGGCTGATCTGAATTGGACCTGCTTTGAAAGCAACCATTACCAATAATACAATAATATGTTGGGGTTTAACGAGCACCAACTCCAGGGCATACGGCGTCGCCAACTCCACCCTGTTGGAAGGGATTTGGGATCAGATCGACTTATTCAGAGGCTCCGCCGGGACGAACCGGACCAGTGGCTTAGAAGACAAGGTGCTATCCACTAAGCCACCTCATACCCATTACCAATAATATCGAAAACTGCAAGCGAGAGAAATCTAGATCATCTTGTAAAGGTAAATGTTCCTTCATCGAATTCAAAATAGGCTCAAATCCTATATCCAGCTCCTTTGACTAGTAACTTCTTGACATAAGCGACGTAGCGGGACAGTGGTTGACGGTTGCGTCATGCGCGCCATCTATTATCATCTTTTAAGCTCAAACATCCCCGTCTTTCCAAGGTACTTTTTCGGGTAAGTATATATTTCAAGGAGTCAAAAAAGGTTTCAAATTGTTCAGATTCAATGGTTTTAACGTTCTGGGGCCTTTTCAACACATCGATTGCATTTAATTGTCCGTGAGATATGAAAGCATCGAAATTTTGGCAAACCGGAAGAATTTCAAACGGCTTGCGCGGGCAAATATTTTTCGAATTCGACATTTTCAACCAGAAAATCGTAATCAGCGGCCATCAATACATAATAAAACACCCGGTAATCAAAGATCCTGTGAAAAAGTGGTGATCACGACATGGCCTAATACCCAATCAGCTGTTGTCAAGGTCACAATATGTAGCAGGCACGATTGCCAGTTTTTCGACGGAAAAATGCTAAAACCAGTTAGAAAAAGGAGTCAAATTGTATTTTCACTAAAATGGCCAAATAAACACCTGAAAAGTAAGATTTGAGGTTAAAATGACCCCTAAAAGTACTAAAAACCCCACAGAAAAACGACAAAGCACTCTTGTATCACAGTTTAAAACTGATCGTTGATAGTTTGATATTGACTTGAAGCAATCTTTCTTAGCACATCTGATAGCAAGCCAAGAGTGCCTTTTCGATCCCGCGTGGCCATCAAATAATGTTGTCCACATAACCAGACTATTTGTTATCATCATCAATTATCTTGGTCGCACCACTAGGCGATATTCCAATAAAGGGCCCACCGAAAATATTGCGGGGCCAAATGCGACAAAAAGACCAAATTCAAGATTTTTGACCAAATAATGGTCAATCTGGCAGCACTAGTGGTAGCACTTGCGATGAATGTTACACTAAAGAGTCGCTTAGGCATGCCTAATTTGCTGATTTAACGAGTCAGTACCCGCGTCCGAATAATGAGCTAATGGAGATGTCAATCAAAGAGCACACGTTTGATTCACCACGGACTTAGGCAGTTTCAGCTGAATCGCGAAGTAACTCACCTCGCATTCGTTGACGGTAGGAGCTGGGAATGTGAATTATGATTGATGCAAATCATCGGCTCTTTGACCCAGTAATCCAAAAAGGAATCTTCTCTGTAACTTAAACATCGAGTCAAATAAGATTCATTCCACATAAAATACATACCTTTTTTGACACTTGAAAGTGATTAGGCAGTGCCTAATGTGCTTTTATGGAAGCGCCACCACTGCCATGGTGGTGTTTTCTTTACCCCTCCCTCCCCTAAGGTTTTTGCAAAGTGGACGGTAAACGGCGGCACGCAGCGCCGCTGTACTTCTATGGGTTTTTATATTATCCTTCTCGCAGTTTCTGTACATTTTAGCTCACTGCCATATCAAACAAGGTGAATTGATCTCACCTCCAAAAATATTTCAAGTATCAGCATTGAGAGCCTATTCAATCCATTGATCTGATATTCATATCAAATAATAAAACCACCAAGTGCCACAACATTTGGAAAGAGCTTTCTAATATCAGTGAGCTAGGATCATACACGGCTCCTGCTATCCCATTGTTAGCGCATTATACATTTTTAGATACCTGTTTCTCTTCAGTATGCGCATCTCAGACTAACTTAATTTCAAAACCAAGCATTCGTTGTTCATTCGTGAGCCTCAAGCTGAACAGTTGACCTAGTACTTTTGGCAGGTTATCTGAGGTCAAGGAAACAATTTTTGATAATTCACCCAATAACTTTAAACTAAAAAATTGTAGCGCTTTCATTTTTGCTTCCTTGTATTGTATTGTACCTGCGAGTAAAATGATGTACATACATTATGACCATACCATGTCACTTTGGCTCAATTCGTTCACCTGAGGTCAGGTCAACCTTTGAATTTAGCCTAACCTGACAAAACCGTACATCATTCGAGTCATATTGAAGGGAGGATTACAATGCTTCCTCGACAATGACTGTATCTTGCTCAGTTTGGGAAGAAAGTGAGTTCTAAGAACACATGAAACCAGCAATTCTGCTTTATTTTCTCTATGGTGCGTACGTCAGCTCATGTGGCAGGAAGGTGTCACG
This sequence comes from Lepas anatifera, assembly GCA_034440635.1. NCBI lineage: Eukaryota > Metazoa > Arthropoda > Thecostraca > Lepadidae > Lepas > Lepas anatifera. The sequence continues at coordinate 382,962 of JAOTON010001187.1, read as the reverse complement.
TCTCATTTTATGCCTTTTTGTGTCGTGTTATTTACTCTTACTACTATAATGTAGCTCATGATTCTAAGAATAAGAACAAAAAGCTTACTAAGTCTTAAACAGCAACGTAAATAAAAATTAATTTCAAAAATTGCACGGTCACATAAAAGGCAAGTACACAGCCACGCGCGATCTCCACTGTGTATTCCCTCAATGTTTGGTGAACATATATGACCCTTCTCCATCTGGAATTTTCAATAACCTGTTACCTTTCTCTTATGTTCACCCCTCCCCGAAAATAAGAACACTGGATGTAACTATGTACATACTTACGTTTGTCGGAGCAAAAGATGTCTGAAACATGTGTTGAAGTACATACATTTATGCCAACACAGCAGTGACATCGAATTAACAACAAGCGTCTTTGTAGGATACAGGCCGAACTGCCAGACAAGTATCCACAACAGTAAAAAACAAAACATCGTAGAAAAGGTCAAGGCATATCAATATAACTCCACTGAACCACGCAACGCAGCACAGAAGGTGGAGTTGCCTGATGTTCCAAGAGAATCAATGATCGGCACGGCGAGGTTGCATCACACAAGCGTGACGGCGGCTCAGAGGCTATTCATACACTGGAGGTGACCGTGTAATGGTAAAAATCATTCGTTTATGACTTCCCTCTCGTCACACTTGCCAACGTAATATTGTTTCACCTGTGGTTTCATAATTATATAATTACACATATGTAGGTACTGAGAAACCTTTCACAGGTTGATTTCAGGCATCAAATAAAAGACCCGACTGAATGCCAAGAAAAGCCTCAGAACTTGCCTTAGCCAACTAACTTTCGCGCATCAAAACAGTTCACCACCGCTCGGCAAACTTCGTTAAAATCAACTCACCATAAACATGCATTGTATTATGCATAAGGAAAAGGCATGATTCCAAGACGACTCCAACCAATAACCCATTAACGCCCAGCGGGTCATTTTTGTCCTCTGACTTTGACAGGCTGCAGAATCGGTACCAGTGAAATGATCTTCAGGTTTATGATATGGATGTGTGTTTCAGAGCGTAGAAAAGCTATAAAAATGCATTTGAAAATCCTAGGTCTTTATGGGACGATTTTGGTGGAACTTATTTTGGCGAGGTTTTGGTCAACGTGAGATAGCTTTGCAAATTTTGTTTCTTGCAATAGCATATGGAAAGCCGAAAAGAGTTTGGGTGATTGACATTAATCCAAGACCACTAGGAGTCAGATGGTGAAGAAGGAGTAAGATTTTCTTGAACGGCTTTGCCATGAGACATCGTCAAATATGAAGCGGACAAAAATGACCCGCTGGGCGTTGCGGACATCTTCGGGCCGATGAAAAGGAGGAAAAGGATGTGTCCTGTCGTCCCGTCTCGTGGGTTAGGTGAATAATGTTACCTATAGGAAATGGAGGTATTGTGGGTCCTGCGAATTCAGGGTTGCCAGTTTATAGACTTTTTATCAAATCTGGGGATTTTTAGTGCAATGTCGATACGTTTGGAAACTTTGGAGTTTATGAAATGCTTCCGATCGTTTTCACAGTCTGTCTTATTTTTGGAATGATTATCGAATATTTTTAACGAAAACATTCAAGATGGTTCCAGATTTTTTCTGAACACGTTATCAAAGATAATATTCAGGGTTTTGAAAACATGACGAAATATTAGCATGACTTCACTGTTAAACTAGCAGAGCCTTTTCTTTTCCCCTCGATGGATTGTGTGTAGTGGCTAGAGAGGATAGGGAACAGTGGCGAATTGAGGACTTCATTGGGTGTAGGGGGTTAGGGGTCTCTAGCCTCCCCCGCCATTGCCTCGGAACAGCACTCAGTTATGCATTCACCATAGGCACACTGACATTTCGGTGGGAGGGGGGGGCTTGAGCCTTCATAGCCCCCCACTGCTCCACCACTGATTGAAAGCCAATGACCAGCTAACAAAATGAGTTTAGAATTATCGCGGCCGCCGCGCTGGTTTGTTGTGACGAGATGGTGCAGTGTAAAACGTCTGGTGCACTTTAAAAGGGGCGAAAGCATGGGAAGTTCTAGAACTTCTGTCTAAAACGTAATTAGCACTGTTGCAGGCTGGGTCTAATCAAGTGAAACTACCATGAGTGACTATCCCGGGGGTTAAGAGGAGGGCTCAAGACCCGCCTGGATTTTTGGTTTCCCACAGACTTTGTCTAGGGCTTGGATTGTATTGCCAGTGTTAAGCCATCCAGAACCCCTCCTGGATCGAGAAGAAATATCCAGCCTTGGAGACATAAATAAATCGAAAGCATAGTTGTTAGCAATGGCACAGATCAAATGTTTTGCAGAAAAAGAAGCAAAACAAGTTGTTTTGAAGCGGATCAGGTGCATATCATGAGTACGCCATCACAAAATATATTAGTCATGACGATGAGAATGATGATGCGCTGACCGGCCTTACAATGACCAGTGGCGTGCCTAGAAATGTGAATGTTCACATTGATGCAACTATGGAGCACGCTGCTTGCTCCAAAGAAAAGTTGGAAAGATCGAAATGGACCCGTTTGGAGATTTGGAGATTAATCAGGCTAATTTACGCCGCAAAGGGGGAGATAACGGATTGAGTTTTGAAAACTTTTCATCTGTATGCTGAATATTACGATTATTCGTTGAAAGCTCAGCGAACGTCAGTAACCAATTCTTGGAGACGGAGGAAGAAGGGGGTAGAGACAAAAGAAACGGTTTCCCAAAACCTTTGATATTCACCTTATATTCTTAATATTCTATGCTATAGTATACCACAACATTCTTAAAATACTATGATTTTCACAATTTTAGTTTATCCCCTGCAAATCATCAGTCTAGGTTAACCACCGTTGTATACTATTTACAAATATGCAATTGGTGTTGTCTATGATTAAACCTGGAGAACATAAAATGGTCTTAACATTTTACTATGGCCAATATACAAGAGGAAATAAAAACACTTCACAAAACGGCAAGTAAAAGCGATGCGCATCGGGCCGCTGAGTGCGGTGACTGCGCCGCCCGGGAGCCGGCCGCGTCGTGCCAGCCGATGTCCCAAACGCCCAGCGGGTCATTTTTGTCCGGTGTCATATCTCAGAATCTAAAAGTGGTATCGGTTTAAACTTTCGGAACATCTTATTTGGCATATTTTAAACATAGGAAAACATTTGGTTGCCAATCTGAAAGCTGGAAGTAGGTGCGGGCGTTAATGGGTTAAACCTGGCGTTAAACGCGGAAAAATCCCCTCATTCAAAGAAATTAACATCCCAGATCATATCTCTTTGAACATACATATCTCTTTTAGTTACACCCTGGTTTTGTCAGCCTCATTTTAGAAAAACGGAATTTCCTTACACAGGTCTAGCAATGCCTTCACAACTCGTTGACCTGACCTACCTGACGTCAATCTTTTATCATAAGTTACTGAATTAATATCCTTAGAGGTCTACAAAGCGACGCGGGTCTCATCTGAATCGGCTCAGAATCATTTGTGAAAAACGAGGGGAACAGATCGGACTCTCTAGGCAGTGATGCGTTAAAGTCCAAGCAACAACCCATCACTATTCGAGACCGTCCAGCTATCGTTTCCACTGACATGTACCGTACTAACAAGATTTCAAAATTCAACTTTAAACATTTTGAACATATACAAAAGCCTAGCCGTTCAGAAGCTACCGCCACTCGAAATAATTTATCTAACATTGTTTGATGTTCATAAGTGTCCTCTCCCATCCTCATACCAAAATTTCCGTGTGCTGTATTTTTTCGTTCAATACGATATTTGTGAACTGTAACATCAAAATATACCAAATAATATTTATTTTGCTAGAGTTCACCACTTGCAATATTTGACATGACTTGTGAGGCCACTCTCTGCCCTAGTTTCGACAGCTTAGGTATAATTCGAATGCTGAGTACTGAACATCTAAGTCCCATAAAAAAAAAAAAACAAATGACATTGATAAACAATGACTAGCTACGAACGCGACGTCATCCGGGAAATAAAAGGCGGATTATTGTAGCATACAAACTATTTTGCTGTGCCTCAAAATAGAAAGACGGACAATCCTGGTTAGACGGCAGTACACAGTGACTTCTGGCTGCCTGTAGGTCGGGTGGCGGCGGTATCGAAAGAATGTGATAGGGAAGTGGCCCATGCTAAAATAATACAGTGATGTTAATGTCATTAAAATATACATACTTACTTAGTGATTTGCCTCGTGCATGCTGTGATTTGCCTTGGACCCTCCTTGTTTGAACGGTCAGAGAGCTTTGTAGCCCTACTTATAGTGGCTACTTACAGTAGTAGTAGCTCTGCTTTTCCCTCCGCCTCAAATAGTCATTTTATCAGTTTAAAATTTTAGTGTTGCACAGACATGAAAAATCAGCTAGACGTGTATGTCCATGTACCATGTGTGTTGGTTGATAAGGGTTTATCAATAAAAAAAAATGAAAAGCTGCATAATATACCCTGATGCCGAGAAAAAGCTAACGATTCTAAATCAGTACCTGCAATTTACCCGCCAAGTGTATTCACATACCGAACTCATTTAATGAATTCATACTTGTGTTTTCTAGTGATATCGACACCGCACACTGCACAAACACCTAACCCATACATCCACCCACGTGCTCAGAATGTCTCCTACATCTGTCCTCCTCCCTCAGTCCAACAACCAAAATAACCACCATTCTCAACACCACACGCGTACGTTTTACAATCCACCACGCGACCCCTCCCCACCGATGCTTGAACTCGCCGCCAGCGGCGCCCAGCGGCGTGACCTTTCTAACCTCTGTCCCCCGCGGGCAATCGGCATCCAGCGGATGGCGGTTGCTGATTGGTGGAGTAAGTTCACTTGTATAGCGAGCAATTCGGCGGAAATTTCTCCTTGGAAATGATAGAGCTTAAACCATAAATCAAGTGATATATTAACAAGATCTTTTTCAAGCATTACAACCCATATTTTTCCCTGCATTAGATTGATTGTCTGCGCCACCATCCGATACTCTTTGGTACCGGTAGGCGAGACAGCGGCAGAGTCAGTACTGGCTAGCCGCCGGCCGAGTCCGCTGAAGTCAGGAGAGTCGCGAGGTGGGTTTCTGCTGAGCGAAGAGGAGAGGGGCCCGACCCGAAGGTAACCGACAGCAGGAGAGGAGAGAGAAGAAGAACATACAAGTAAGCCTTGACCGTCGGACGAGTTATATAGAGTGTATGAGTTATATATGAGTTATATAGAGTGTTATATATAGAGTGTTATGAGAGCACTGCCGAAGTGAAACCAGATAATATACCAGAAGAGGAAAGCACGTGCTGCTTTGTTCTTTGTTGCATAGTAAAAAGACACTAAACCTAATTTGGAACTCATTACATTTCTGATGCTTTAACGTATTTCACCTTTCATATGTCATGCCACGACATTGAAAATTCGATGGTGAACCCCAAAAGTTACAGGCAATTGATTTTTTTGTCGAATGAGGGCATTCTTAATCGATCCACCATAATAACGTGGATTTTCGAAAACCATTGAGGGCGCCCAAATTCGAAAACAGTTAACTACGACAGCGTTATGAGTGTCATTGTATTATAAACACAGTACAACACACTCCGTTAAATTCATGAAACTATACTGCACTGCCTGATACGGAAAATAAGAGTAGGGGGATGATAAGATAGTTAAAAAATAATTTTCGTAATAGACCTATTACCCAGGGGGTGATTCTAGGGTTAAAATGGAGACTTTGAGTGCAGAAGAAATGGTTCTACCTTGCAAAAAACTGACCATGGGCAAGTGAAAATTTCGTCTCTGATGGTTGTTTTCCGGTACCTATTGAGTGTTCCATTGGACCTACTTCTCTTAATTTCTCTTGCAAATAATTCCAGAAGTATTTGTATTAAGGCAATATCAGTCTGCGCATCTGTTAACTGACAGCTTTTGCAATATTTTGACAAAAAATACCCAGCTAGGTCAGGTCACTGAGTTATGACGTCATTCCTATGCCCATGCATAGTAATTTTTCGAAGTGGAAATCTAGCTCGCTCTAGAAATGCAAGACGAAATTTCTGAATAGCATTCAAAAGCTGTTGACTTGAAAATGTGATATGTCACGGATGTCCGGTTAGGTTCATAGCTATGTCAGCAGTGGTCACCAAGGGTAAACACAATTATCTGAGTTTTTAAAAATTACAATTAAACGCAGTATAACTATGATTTCGGTGTCATGGAGACCATTTGGCCTATACTAATCAAGGTTATGCATGCTCTTGCTCTGTTGGGGTAATTTATGCCTTTGACGTTACATCAGACCACCCTGCTACCTGAACTCCGGCCGTGTTCCTCTCCCAGAAGGTGACGGGTACCGGGAGAGTCCGGTAGAGTTGGTAGGTTCTACGTAAGAATGCTACCGCATTAACTGACTTGATATAAGGTGCTTGGGCACTAACTGATTTTTGTCTCTGCAAGGGTTTTCAGAAGTAGTTATTTCCGTTTGATTTCACTTTTTGCCACTGTAACCATGTGTCTAAGCGTGAAAGGGGAGCCTCATTTGGCCTCTGCAAAAACGAACAAGGTGTCATCTTCGCTCCGACGGCCCGGTGCGAAGATTTAGAAGATATCCGGTGGCATTAATATGTTTTCCAGCTCAACGAGTCGAATGACATGCGACATGGCCATCTTAAGTTACGGGATACCCTTATACTTGACCATGACCTGAGGTCGAGGACCACGGGTCAGAATCAAATAATGACATGTCAAGGTCATATTACATACCATTTGAAGTCCTTTGTCATGAAGCAAAATGATTGTTGTATCTTTGTGTCCAAAAATATAGCCAAAATGTATTTCATAATGGTGTACGTTGGTAACATCTAGTTACCTCATTGTTGATCTGACCTCAAAAGTATTGTCAGCAATTATATTGTTTTATTATTGTATTGTTTGCAATTATTTATTCCATGTGATCGGCAAAATTGAAATCTAGCTCTTTTAGCAGCCGAGTTGCGCTCTAGTCCACTTTTAGGATAGCAAATTTGGCTTAAAGTGTTAACACGCGGACTGGAGGGTACCTAAGAGTCGCCCACCTTTTTCCAAGGTGGCCGGAGAACCGCTCGTAGCCGAAAGGCGATACTTAGTCACATTTGAGAGCATTTAACGGCATGTCGATTAGTGAAGACATTTTTAAAATCGGTTGAATTTCGTTTTACTTATAGGCTTTCAAAGTCAGACCTGCATTTTGAGATCGCTGCAATCGCACGGTCGAACCATTTCACTGCATTAGAGACCGATGGTGACGTCATAACGCCATATAACCGGGATAATATGTTAAGTTCACCTCAAATGAAGGTCAAGGTCAATTTCAAAGGTCACAGGTCAAGGTCATATCAGTAATTTCAATGTCATTGACCCAGTGCTTCCGGTCATATAGCGTTACCCGGTCTGACGTATATTATGCTATGACGTCATAGCTAAAATACCTCAATGCAAAGGTCGAGGTCAAAGACCAGGGTCAAAGGTCATTGGTAAAGGTCAGTACTTATATCCCATTAAACAGTTGCTATAGTGTTCTTAACCCTCGCCACCGGGGGCCATCGATGGCCCCCTAAGGTTTTTCCGGGAAAACAGAAAAACTGCATCATTTTCCCATCATCCCTCAAATTTTTAACCCGGGTCACCCAAGGTCGGGTGACCAGACGAGGCCAACCAAGGTCACCTCACTTCAACTTTAGAGCTCTGTAAGAGCTACATTTCGAAGTCGATCGATTTGAAACTTCCTACACTTTATGACCCCTCCAGGGTCTCTAAGGTGTATATCCGGGATTTTTCGATTTCGTGTCCTTAGGTCAGGTCACGAGGCGACCTCTCCTATTGGAAAAGCATGGGGAAAAGCTGTTTCATGATATAAAAGCCACAAAAATGACTGCAAATGCTCAGACTGCTCAGAACAGCGTTTTTGGACACCCTTTCACGGACCCCAGGGGTCATATTGGCCGTTTGACTTTTCCAAGGTCATCCAAGGTCACCAGGGGTCAAAAACAGTATTTTGACAATAACTTTTGACCTAATTAAGCTAGAGCCTGAAACAAACACAATCGTGTTTGTCTTGTCACTGGCCTTCATTTGATATACGGCAAGGTCACTTTTTAACCTTTCGTGACCTCAGGTCATATTAGATCACGAGGTGACCTTTGGAGGTTAAAACACTAGCGGGAGATCTTTACGTTCCGCATAGCGGAAAAAGGACTGGCAATTTACTATCAAATGTACTTTACCAGAACTCAATAGCTCTAATGACATAAGAGTTATGCTCAGTTTGCTTAATCATTGCATATTTGAATGAAAATAGCCGATCTTGACCTAATTTGACCTCTGGGAGGTCAAACCATTGACCTGAGCACTAAAACATGTAGAGTAATTTCTTACTGAATTCACGCGAGCTTCTAGTGCACTTTGCAGATTTGCGCTAACGCCCATATTTTCGGAGTTAGAGGGGAGCCATCGATGGCCCCCGGTGGGGCGAAGGTGGCGCTGGACCGCCGGTGGGGCGCGGGTTAATAGTGTACATTACAGGTAGTATACCATATTGGGACCTTATAGGTCAATGACCTTGAATGGCCTTGAACCTCAAAATGGCAAGAAATATTATTTCCGATCTTCCATCATGAGTCTGGTCCGCCTGTAGCTTATTTCCGTCTTTTTCCCGCATAATCACATCATTTTCCAATAGGTACCCATCATGGCCAATATTTCACCTTTATGACCTCGTTTGACCTTGCAGATATTGACCTAGGTAAATGAAAACTAGCCATGATTTAGACCACCATAGCCAACATCCACCCTCCAACCGGCGTTTTTCTACACCTCTTAGTATCCGAGATCTTAGGAGGAGGCTTACCAGGCCCACTCCAGAGCGCGTTAGTGCCAGACCCCTCTCCAGTGCAAGTGTTAAATAATGACATCATAGGTCAGTAACCTGACTTGACACGATTTTTTGAAAGCTTAAAAATTGAATATAAATTTTACTAAGTTTTGTTTCTTTGGTGTAATTATACTCACAAATATTCGCGAAAAACCGAAAGGGACAGGACCGATTGGACGCCCGTGCGGTACCGGGAAATGACTGGCAGAAATGCAAATTTTCAATTGCCGATGGTCGAAGTTTTTTGAAAGCTAGACCCTTAACAAAACCATCAATAGCTATCATTTTTCATATAGAATCATATGTTAAGTGGCAACTGAGCAACGATAACATTAATATTTATCATCCCCCCTAATAAGAGGTACTCCACATCAAGAGATATAATCTTATGCCCCAGCCCTGTTGGTAAGTTCCAAGTTTCATTTGGCTAGGCACTGATCATATGCCTAGGAAACATGTTCGTAAAGCATAAAATATTAAAAAATAATTAGTGACAGTGGAGGAATGATATATCCACCAATCAGTTATAGCTTCTAACCAGCGGGAAGAGTCATCCAGTGATTTGGGCGCCAATAGCCAAAGTAGCTCCAGCATCTAAAAACTATACTTATGATGACAATGAGGTTCTTGGTCATTTTAATGTCAGCACCAGAGAGTTAACCTAATCGTACGAGACAAACTGTGATGTCCTTCCTTCCGGCTGTTTCACAAATATTATTCCTCCACATATGCTCCGAAAATTGTTTCCAATAAATTTGGATGCATATTTTCTATGAGCCGTCATGATCTAAACAAGGGTAGGTGGTAGAAGCAAACGCATTATGACTTGAAACACAGACTCTCATACCAGACACAAAACTGCGTTCTGTTTTACTGCTGCATTTTTCGTTCTTAAGTGCCTCATAAATACAAAATTCAACTACAATATAACAATATTAAAAATAAAAGATTAAAAAATAAAAACACAAGTTCGTACGAATTACAAATGAGGAGGGTGTAGCAGGGTGTAGCAACAGGTTGCGTAGGCAGAATTAGTGCAGCCCAGCTAGCGGAGCCACTGTAGCAGCAGTTGAGTGTAGCACCAGTGAGTGCAGCAGCAGCAGTAAGTGAAGTAGCAGTGATGAGTATAGCAGCAGTGAGTGCAGCAGCAGTGAATGCAGCACCAGCAGTGAGTGAACTAGCAGTGATGAGTATAGCAGCAGTGAGTGCAGCAGCAGTGAGTGCAGCACCAGCAGTGAGCAGGGGTCTAAAAAATGGTTACCTGGTCGCTGATGAAACCGCAGAGGCTGAAAATGGTCTCATTTCGGGGGGGGTATTCGCTCGATATGGTCTAGTCACTGAGTGCACCCTAAAATCCCAATACACACGGTCTCACTGACTTTATAAAGGAGTCTCTGTCTCTTTTTGCATCATATAATTTCATCTGGTTCACTATGTTCTTTTTATACAAACATTGCAACAAGAAGTGTATCAATTTTTGTATACCAATCCAATCTTTTTTAGGACCTGCCCAGTCTACCCCATCCAAATTAAATAAAACAAAAGCATGGAGCCAGCACCTTGAATTCTGCTGGATTAAATATATGGCAACCTCATTGTAACTACAACCAATTTACACAGCAGCTGGCGTGAACACAAATGCTGCTCAGCAAGAAAGTTATGGTAGTATTTTTGCAATTGCTTCATTTTATTAAGGGAAGAATTCAGAGAATAAGATGTATGGCTATTAGAATACCTATAAACATAGAAAATTGTATATCATAGATCAGATTGAGGCTTAGCATGTTAAAATGTGTGTTAACGACTGTGGATCTCAGTGCAAATCCTACCTTTCTGAGCATACTTATTTAAAAACCTCTCACTTGAGCAAAAATGATATGAGACATTTTCTCTGAGCCAAGCAATCCAACATAAGTTGACATCAGCACAAAAGTAAACTCAATGATAGCAATGCTTAAAGATTTCAAAATACAACCACAGCATGATAAAACAGAACCCATTACAGTCACACCAGGACTAGGTTACAAAGTATGGCAGTTTTGGAAAACCTTGGCAGTGTGAACACCCATACCCCAAGACTTGTGCAGATGGTGAGTATTTTGGAGGGAAAAGACTGCTTCCTGTGTTTTGTATTGATGTGGGCTTTTTGGTGTGTTCAAACTGTTCCATAATTAACACGTTAAGTACCAATACAAATGGAATTGAAATGACCACTACCTACCTAGCTACATAGAATGAGAAGTCGCATGGCGTAAGACCCAATACTGATACTTAAGGGCCACACAGAAATTGCAGACAATGCAAAATGCAGTGAAAGAATACTATATGAATACCATATTTTCTATTCTTAATGAGGGATCAGTGTGAATGATTTCTCCCAAGTTCAGTGGAAATTGTAGGTGGCTAGTGGTGCGTTATTAATGGTATAACTTGATTGGCCTCCTGCCATACTTTGAGCAATGAGGGATAGTGTGCAGATGCTATGCATATTTATGTCCACAATTAGTAGGGGAGAGTGGGGTAAGATGCCCAGGGTTTAGGGAAATCCGGATTATAGAATAACCGCGGTACCAACAGCGCTGCTTTAAATGCCAAGTCGTAGCATGATCATTTATCTTTCTTATAGAGTCGATGAAATTGCTGATAATTATCATATTTTCTAACTATTATGATTTTACCAGAGGCTTGCAAAGGGGCGTCTTACCCCATCGGGTGGGTAAGACGCCCCTGGGGCTTGGTAAGATGCCCCACCCCTGGGCATCTTACCCCATTTTGGTCTATCGTTGATGAAGTAATTTTTCGTAATTCTGGCTTCATTGGTAATCATTTAAGTATTAGTCAGAAGTTAGAATGTATTTAGAAGCGTCCACACACATTGATAAAACGTGTACCAGGTGTTTTTTCACGTTTCCACGTCAAGTGATAAAACAAAGTTACGTAAAACTAACGATAAAAACAAAGGATTAAAGCATTCCATAAAAGCAATATAAAATCAGACACACACACACAAAAACAACGAAGTACGAAACGAAGTAGGTAAACTGGTACGAGGTTTCTGACAACCTCCCTAAATCCCCTACCTTGTCTTTTCTGTGTTCCCTTTGTTTCAATTCCCCATTTTAAAAGAATTATGGGCCAAAAGTTGTTAAGTACAAAATCATCCACTTCAGACAGTAAAAATGGCTTGTGGTGACTCGAAGCTTCCTCCCACTAACCATCACAGGCTCCCAGTCTATCATTTATGGCGCACAGCCACCTTAGCCTTCTCGACAAGGCACACAGGCCCAGCCTTCCCAGGCAGTGCACTCGATCTATTCTTTGCACGAGAGAACAAAACTCACACCGCAGATGAGCTATCTGGTATCGTCATGCCCACTGTCTTTGTTCCCTTATACAGCTTTTGCCTGCCTCGTCCACTTCTTTTTAGATACGTTTGATTTCGCAACCCCTTTAAATAGTCTGTCTCCCAGAACATTTTTTAGATGCATGTTGTTGCAAGTTCGGCTTTTGAAGTCAGAATCTCATTCAGGTCATCAATGGACTTGTCGCGGAGACCCTAGCCCTACCGTCGGAGCGAGCAAATCCTGTAATGAAGATTTAATTTAAAATTCAAAGCTTAACGTCCCAAAAATCACAGGGATGGCCGCCCCATTCAGGTCACCCTCTCACCAGTCAGTTGCCAGCCGACCTACGTCGGGTAAACTATTGAGTGCCGGAGCGTCTCAGGGGAACCGATCCCAAGCCTGGACATGCACTGCCACTGCACGTTCCTGAGCAGCGGGCCGGAGCCCAACGCTCTACCAACTGGGCTACCGGGATGGCAAATGTAGGGACGACATAAGAGATCAGGTACGAAGCTTTGCAGGATTAACCATGTGGAATATTTCAGGTCTAGCTCATTCATAGGCGAATCCAGTGTAAACAGTTCAGCCATAGCCCCTTCCTTATTGGTCAAAATTGACCGATTTTGGAAAATTTTGTTTTAAAATATGTTTCATGGTTTTGTCCATTTTAATTGAATTGCTTTGCACCTCCACCACACCAGTTTGATCTGAACCCGCCATGAGGTCATCTGCGGTTGGGGCATCAGACCAGGTCCGGTGAACTCCCAAATAATTGTCTCAAGGTGTTAATGATTGAGCTGGGATTCGCTTTATCCAATGAAAGCACCAACCAAAAATTTGGCTGTTATGGGATTCCTTGCGTTAGTGGCCTGGGTTCAGGTGCGAGGCCTTCAATTGGAAAGGTTAATCACAAAACAACAGATGGAAGTGTGCCCTCATTTAACACGTACGGTCATGCGCGTCGAAAGCATAGGACAGGAACGGGAGGACACCCTAACTCGCACGTCTGTGAGTACGTCTCCCGACAAGTTTTGGGAATCGACCTAGGCTTTTATTGTTTCTCTATTACCTACCTACGTTGACCTACGTAATTTTTTTCATGAGCTTCATGGTCATTCGCTTTTTCAAAGAAGGTCAATTTCAAGTTCACGCCCCCCCGCCATCACCAGTCCAGGGTTCGTAGCCCCAAGTAACAATTCTGTGGCGCCGCCCGTGGGTAAGGTTTGGACTAACCCCAAGTTTAACACACAGCTCTTTAGTCTAACAAATGGCGTTATATTGCTCTGGGTAAAGACGCCCCCTCTCCACCGGGAAAGTTGCCCATGGGGCATCTTTCCCCATTCGTTGAGGGGGCATCTTTCCCATCAGTACCCAAACTAGATAAAACCTGAAGGGCAAAAATCATACAATTAATACAGTCAAGGGAAATGCTCAGTTAATGAGTTAAATATGCCATCATTCGTAATGGGAAGTCAAACAAAGCACGCATCCAATATTCTTCGAAGATATCTGCAACCTATGTGGACCATTTTTTCTTAGAAAAACATCGAAACAAAGACTTACCCACCAGCTTTACGAAAAACCCAGGAGGGATCTGAATTTTTGCGCAAGAAACAATCAAAGCCTCTGCTTTCGACTAAGAACAATATTATTTGCCAGTGGTGGCCCGGATTGCCAAAAGAGGGGATGGGGCGTCTTACCCGATGGGGCATCTTACCCCACTCTCCCCTATGAAAAAAACATTAAATTACCAGCCTTGACCTGTGTCCACATCTTCTCTTGCAATCCATTTGGACCACTGACCACCAGGGCCAAACTGACTTTCTGGGTAGATCTTTTTCACAGGAAGACCCTCGCGTGGTTGCTTGGTGTGCCAGTAAATGTTTTGATCAGTACTGGACTATGAGCATCCTTTGTTACCACATTTGCACTGCCTTCGAATCCTTTTTCGCGCTTGCAACGGTTTCTCATTTTCCCTTCTCTGATCACCACCAATTTGACGTGCAATCTCACTCAGCCAGCACCCGGACATTCTGAACGGAGCATACGTGATCACCCACTGACCCACTACAGCAAAAAATAGGCTGCAAACAAGGACAGCGAAAACTTTAAAATAATACCACCTAATTACCTAATAATAATTTCCATCTACAAGCTTCCTCTCTCGTACACAACTATGTATGAAAAAGGCCTTGGTACACAACAATCGCGATTTTCGTTGCTTTACATAAGATTGGTCCATTAGAGATAAGCTGTCGCCAGTGTGACGTCACAGTGTATAGCAATGGGAATACATTCATGGTAAAGGAAATAATTGGGGCATTATCCTCAAGTGAGGCCCAATTATGGAAAGAAAATGAACATGAGGTTCCGATAAAAATCATTGAGTCCCCTATGGTCATGCTGTGGCGGTAGCAGACCTTAGAAATAAGCGAGCTTTAACATGCGATCCTAGGGGTGAATGGAAGTTCGATCGACAGCGTGACGTCACAATGAAGGCGTCTTCTGATTCATGGTTGGGGGCTGGCTGGCACGGTTCCACAGTTCCACCGATCCGTTTGTGTTTTGGGTATCTTGCCACCGATAAGGGCAGTATTAAAGAATGTCATCTGAGAAGTAAATGCTCCAATCACAGAAGACCTACTGATTCTAGTATCATCTACTGCTCGGCGGGAAGTGAGGCCAAGTGAGACCATCCATCAGCGCTGACGAACTTTTTAGAGCCCATTGCGTTAACATGGGATGGTCTCAGTCCAGCACTGATGAAGGTCGGATGGCTTCAGAGTCGCCGCAGATGGTATCAGTGATGTCATCGCAAGTATTTTTCGAATCTCCCAATGGTAGGCCTTATTCTGATACCGGCGACTTTTTGGGAGGACTAGACGAATATTCACGGGGATAAAGAACAGCTACCAGCCAGCGCAAGAATGTACCAGAGTCAGGTACTTGGGGTGCACGCTGCAAAGTACCAAAAAAGGGAATACCGTTACCAAATAGGTTAAAACCACACTTTTACTTGGGGAGTTGTATTTGTAGGTAACTATCGTCAATCGTGGTACTGTTTCCTCGATTTTCTGTCTAGTTCAATTAAGAAATTGGTCTCAGAAGTCCTTAGAAATTGGCTTTTGGTGGTCGCTGATGGCATCAGCAGATCAGTGTTTTTTTAGACCCCTGGCAGTGAGTGAAGTAGCAGTGATGCAGTCACGAGTCGTGTAAGCGGCTCTTGCGCAGCGCGAGATGCTGTGTCGACACAATACATCACTTGTGAGATGCTGCAAAAATCATGACACAGACAGTGCTCTGTATCGGATTCTGGGAAGAAAATGATATATTTAGTGTTTATTACAGTTGTCGTTACTTGGCTCATGAACAGCGCAAACT
The DNA here is from genome assembly GCA_034440635.1 of Lepas anatifera. Classification (NCBI taxonomy): domain Eukaryota; kingdom Metazoa; phylum Arthropoda; class Thecostraca; family Lepadidae; genus Lepas; species Lepas anatifera. The sequence continues at coordinate 367,313 of JAOTON010001187.1, read as the reverse complement.
TGAGCAATTGCCTATGGTTGAATGTCAAAGTTACTGGAAGCCAGTAACAAGCATTCACGTCATGTAGACACTTGTCACATTCATCTTAAGCTGTCGTGCCAGCGCCTCCGGCCAAAAGTATTACAAGCTGCTAACCAACCGACCCTTTGGGTTGTGGAATTATGTTGTTTGTGTGGCTGGCACTTGATTAGTTCCAGTGAAAAATCGTGTTTCGGAGGTAAACTATTATCCTGTTTTCAACATCAGTGGTGATAACGATATGTGATACGGGGCTAAACTATGATCCTGTTTTGACGTTGCTTTTATGGGCGCGGCCTCGGAAACAGAATCCCATGTTAACTGTCACCTGGTCTGATGCCATCGGAATTTACGGTTATCCACACCTACGACCACGAGCTGCTTGCTGGCAGTAGGGACAAATACGGAGCACGCCTCCAATAGCCACGAACTGCAAATCTAATATTCGCGAATATCAGTATCCTGGGAACAGCAGCTTCCAGTAATAGTACCAGTGGTTTCCGTTACCAGTACCTTCTCTTTATTGACCAATTTGTATATCTTGTTTTATATTTGATACCTTGATAATGTTCTGCCATAGGTGTTCCCAGTGGCGGCGCTTGAGCATTATGACAGCCTAGGCACGATTGGGTTAGAGGTAAGGACGTCGCCCAGGCTTTTTACCTGATATTAGACAGAGGCGATTCCAGCAGGCCGGCTGGAGAAGGGGCAAGCTCAAGTCGATGAGCAAAAACAATATTTATGTTTACATGTTAAATGTCATAAAAATTGAAGCAAAAATATAAAAATATGTGTCGGTGGATTGTGGAAACGGTAATGCGGCAGTATATAAAGGTACAAGGCAAAATTCAAGAAGGATAGGTAGGTAGGTAAGTAAGCCGGGAAGGACAAGGTACTCACGAGAGCTTCCCATTTCAAGGACAGCTTCAGCACTTCATTGTTTATGACATACAATTTCTCGCTGTACGATCGATTTGTGAAAGGATTTTTTAAATTTCATCCACCAGATTTTGTGCCATGACTCACGTTCTTCATCAGGATTTCACAAATTAAATATCTCGCCAATAATTGTCAAACAACTGTCCTGCACTAGAGAAGGCTAGACATCCGCGAATACAAGAAGTTCAATAAGCGAATCCGCTGTAATCAAGGTCCTAAGACGCGGCATCGCGCGTGCTAGCTCCTAAGGCAAGCCTGGGTTGCTGATTTAACAAGTCGGCGCTCGCGTCCGAATAAATAAGGCATTAGAGAACATATCAAATATCTTAAAGTGTCAATCAAAAAGTACACGTTAGGTTTACCTCGGTGTTATGCACCCCGCAGGGGACCGATTTCCATCTGCTGGACTCGTCTGCTCCTACTGACTTGTCCGGCACATGGATAATTGGGTACGGGATGTGACGACAACCGCGACCCCAGTTGGCAGGATGGGTTTCGCCCCCCGCCTTCGGGTAAGGGGCCAAATCGAAACTGCCATCCTCATCCTTTCTGAGCCTTCCTTATTTCAAATCCTAACAAATCTTCGTTCCTTGATTCCTACCGTCCTAAACTCCCTGCCTATCCAGTTTTTTCCCGTCTCCCCGGTCGTGCCGTGGCTGGCTGTGGTCTGATCTTTCCAGCACCTTTCCAGCGACGTGTTTTCTGGTTACCTGTGTTCTCTTGTTTAGTTAATTTTATTTAGTTTCTGTCCACTCCTTTATTTGATTTCTGTTGCGGATGCTCAGTTTGCACTAGCAGCCTCATCTCTGAGGTGCTGCTGCCGTTTTAAGGGTGTAGAGCGCCCACATGGGCCGGAATCCTTCCTTTCAGTGTTTCGGCCCATGCCCCGATGACTGGTAGATAGGATCCTGGGGGGTTGAGGCTCCCATTGCTCGGAGCCTATTGCAGCGGGTGCCAACACGCCCCCTTTGGCCTTGATGTCATGATCGGAACGGGGGTGGGCCGCCCGAGGCCTCCGCGGGCAGCCTAGCTACGCCAGCAACGCCTGGCGTCCCCTGTCCAGCGGACCCGCGTTCACTCTGGGCTGAGGGAGGAAGGGGGAGGCGATGCCTGACCAGGTTCAGATGTGAGCTGGCTCTGCTGGGTCTGCTACGGCATCGTCGCCCCTCCTACAGTCATCACGTTCCATCATTTTGGGAACCATAGGATGGCGGAGACATACACATCATACATGGAAAACCTTAAACATACCGATACAAATAACAACAACAACATACAGCAGGAATCCCGAACCGACAACAATGTTACGAGTCCTGGCGTGATATTTAGAGGCAAAGACATGTCATTGGCAAAATTAACTCCTTTCCAGCGCAAGCATGCGGTTGAGGCTTGGGGTCGAGTGAAAACATGCCAGCAGAGGAGAGACGGCTCGATTATTGTCGAATATGAGAGTGTGGACGCTGCGCGCCGTGCATTGTCGTGTTCCGCTCTTACGTTCTGGGCCAGAGAGGGAGACAGCAAGGTCAGGCGTGAAGTTGCTGTTGAGGTACAGCCATTCAGATTCCAACCGAGATCTGAAGGTATTATTACGTGCCGTGAGCTCCATGACCTAAGCGAGAAGGAAATTATGGATGGGTTAGAGGATGAGGGCGTGACAAAAGTGCACAGATTGGGAAACACAGACTCATTGGTGTTGACCTTTAGTTCAGAGGAAGTTCCAGACCGCATCTTTGTTGGGTACACTTCGGTCCCTGTCCGAATTTTTGTACCTGACCCTCTCAGATGCTTTCGCTGTCATCGTTTCGGCCATGGGGCTAGGTCTTGTCGGGCTGATGCGCGATGTGGCAAATGTGGCGAGAAAGAGCACGATGGCGAGTGTAAGACACCAGACAAGTGCGTGAACTGCAAGGGAAATCACGCGGCATGGAACCGAAAGTGTAACGTATACCAGAAAGAGAAACAAATAGCATCAATCAAAGTAAAGAACGGCGTGCCTTTCCCTGAAGCCAAGAGGTTATACGAGGCAAATCACCCCACTGTATCTTACAGGGACAAGGCAGCCTCCTCCTCCTCTATCTCACGATCACAAACGTCTCCAATCAGTGTAGGCTTGAGTCAAATCACCCTAGGCACTAAGGTCAGAGACCTGCTCGACATGACTGTTGGTGATCTCTTGCGAATTTTACTGCAGTTGCTGCCTTCTGCCGAGCGAGCAGACCCACCTTCTGAGCACCAACCGACCGCTCCATCACCGCCGTGTGAGCCACAGAGTGTCTCGATTCCTGCATCAAAATATCCTGCTGTGGATGCACAGGAATCCGCAACGCCCGTCCCACCGGCAGCTCCGGAGGTCTGTCCGAGGCCTTCCGAGGCCTTCCCCGGCGTTGACCAGGGTGATACTGGGCCTGCTAGTGACGGGGAGCAGCCATGGATAGAGGTGGGAAAGGGAGGTAAACCAAAACATCCTAGAGGTACTCCGCCAAAACCCAATTGTTCAGCTCCATCTATCGACCCACCAATTCCCCTCAGATCCGAAGATAGCGCTCAGGCGACTCGATACAAGCGCGTCGAGGCACCAAAAACCAAAATGGGACCGCCCCCTCTCCCTCCTCCTCCTCGGCAGGCACCTCGATCACCACAAGGACCGGCCCCCACTGCTCGTCCGCGTCCTCAGTTTAAACCAGACGGAACCTCCTGTTGAAACTCCAGTGGGAAGCAGACCCGAGAAGCGTGGCCTCTCTGATACCCCCTCTCCGAGTGGGCTAGAGAGCCCTCGGAGAAGGCAGACACTGCAAACAGAGTCAAAAGGCAGCAGATCCCGATCGTTGGGACCCAGCCCAACACTAACACTAGCTCCTGATCGTAGGAGTTCTGGTGGCGGTGTCCCCCCAGCTGGACATCGCGCGACCGACTATTTTTAGTTAATAACCCCTTTTTACAATCCATCCCCAGATAAACACAATTTTACAATGGAACTGCCGTGGGATTCGGACCAATATCACTGATCTCCAGACCGTCATTAGGGCTAAACACCCCTCAATAGTAGCTCTTCAAGAGACCAAGCTGGCACCAGGTATTCCATTTTCACTGCAGGGGTTCCAGATTTTTCGTAAAGATATGCAGCGTAATCCCGTTGCCCACGGTGGGGTTCTTTTGGCAGTGAGCCACATGGTGCCAGCAAAAGAGTTAATACTTACTACAGCTGTGCAGGCTGTTGGAGCGCGTGTAAACCTATTTCGTTGGGAAATAACTATATGTTCCATATACCTGCCCCCTGGCAGAGACATGCCCTTGTCACAACTGGAAACACTTATGTCTGAACTCCCACTGCCAGTCCTCCTACTGGGGGATTTTAATGCGCACCACACTGTTTGGGGATGCGATATTGTAAACACTCGAGGGCACCGCCTTGAGCGCTTTATTACTCAACAATCACTGTGTGTTCTTAACACTGGGACGGCAACACACTTTACACTCCCATCTGGTCACGAATCGGCTTTAGACTTAAGCTTGTGGAGTTCACAGTTGAGTAGCCTCTTTGGGTGGTCTGTGGGCGGCGACCCAATGGGAAGCGATCATTTTCCTATCTTTCTAGATTGTGAAAACGCGGCATTACTCGGAAGAAGGCCTCAACGATGGAACTTCCGCAAGGCAGATATGCCAAAATTTCGGTCTTTGCTGGAGAGCTCCTTTGAGAGCATCTCAAGTGCGAAGGTGCTCACAATTGAACAGTTTTCTACACTTCTCTTAAATGCGGCCCACGCGTCCATTCCCAGAACGTCTGGCAAACCTCGCCGCCTCCCGGTACCTTGGTGGACAGACGAGTGCCGTAATGCGATCCGTTCACGCCGGAGGGCTTATAGACGTTTCAAGAGCAACTCTACACAATCCCACTTAATTGAGTTAAGGCGAGCGCGAGCGATTTGCAGACGAACCATCCGTCTAGCGAAGAGAAAGTCGTGGCGTGACTTTGTTGGGAGGCTGAACAGAACACTCCACTCACACAGGTATTCTCCCAAATCAGACACATAGAAGGGAGGTCTAGGTCAACTCCTCTTCCCGTGCTAAAGATTGGAGGCAGAGAAATTTCAGACACAGATGAGGTAGCGAACGCTCTCGGAAATGGCTTCGCTGAACGCTGCAAGTCCAGAAGAGACGATTCACAGTTCATGCGGCTTAAAGTCCTGTCGGAACAAAGACCAGTTGACTTCAAGACAACAGTTAATCTTTCATATAACTCGTCTTTTTCCCTAATAGAACTCATGTCAGGGATAGGGAACCTACGCAGCGTAGCGGAGGGACCTGACTTAATCCATAACGATATGTTGAAATGTCTTCCTCAGTGCGCGCTGGACGCCCTGTTGACATCATTCAACTCCTTGTGGGAAAGTGGTGAATTTCCTACCGAATGGCGAAACGCCATCATAGTGCCGCTTTTGAAACCGGGTAAAGAAGGATCTGACCCGGCTCATTTTCGTCCCATCTCTCTGACATCCTGTCTGTGCAAGCTATTTGAAAAGATGGTCAACGTTCGGTTTACGTGGTTTTTAGAAAGTCGTGGCATTTTAAACAATGACCAGTGTGGCTTTCGCAAAGGTCGAAGTACCTCTGATCATCTTGTCTCCTTGCACACCTCTATTCGCTGCGCTTTCAAGGAAAGACGTCATGTCGGTGCTGTATTCTTTGACGTAGTTTCGGCATATGACACTGTGTGGCGACACGGCGTTATTTTAAAGGCCTTTCAGTATGGGATTCGCGGCCAGATGGGATTTTTCATTAATAACTTCTTGACTGAGCGAATATTTAGGGTTAGAGTTGGTGGCACATATTCTAATTTGTTCTTCCAGGAGGACGGCATCCCACAGGGAAGCGTCCTCAGTATTGAACTCTTCGCTTTAGCTATCAATGATGCTACTGCCGCTATACCTCCGACGATAAAGTGCTCTCTGTTCGTGGATGATATTGGGATCTGGACAACGGCGTCTGGTTCGTCCTCACTTTCTCGCCAGCTTCAGCTCGCTGTAAATAGTTGGATCGATGGTCTTCTCAAAACGGTCTACGCTTCTCAACTTCTAAAACAGTAGGCGTTCATTTTTGCCGCAAGCGTCGTTTGTGCCCAGAACCGAACATAACATTGAAAGGTAGCCCTATTCCATTCCAGACATCAGCTAAGTTCCTGGGTATCATATTCGACAAACGTTTAACGTATCACGCTCACTTACATAATCTGCGAGATAGGTGTTTCAAGTCCTTGAACTGTCTTAAATGCGTTTCTCGGACATCATATGGGGCTGATCGTAAGACATTACTCATCCTCTACAGAGCTCTTATTAGGTCCAAGATGGACTACGTCTGCTTTGTTTATGATTCAGTAAACGAACCCGTAAAGCGTTGCCTCAACACGATCCACCATAGTGCTATTCGAATTTGTACAGGTGCGTTCCACACCACTCCGATATCTAGTCTGCTCGTGGAAGCGAATGAACCGCCGTTAGACATGCGGCGACGACTTCTTGGGCAGAGATATGTATATAAATTAGCACAGTTTCCGAACCACCCGACGTATAGTGCTGTCTTTTCGCGCCAACTGATCCGCCTATTTAACGGCGTAAGTAAAGGCCTCCCATTAGGTGTCAGGGCCCGGAATTTTGCCGTGGAATGTGCCGTGACAAAGCGAATCATTGCCCGCGTCTAACCATCGGAGATGCCTCCCTGGGAAATACTCCCACCAGCAGTGGACACGACTCTCGCCCAGAGTGCTAAATCGGAAATGAGTCCCCAAGAATCGAAGGCTCTAACTCTTGAACATATTTCACAATATCATCGACATGCAATGTTCTATACAGATGGGTCGAAGACTGACACTGGGGTAGGTTGTTCGTTCGTTATCGGCACAGCTTCTCCGACATTTTCACTTCCCCCTCTTGCTTCTGTTTTTACAGCAGAACTGACTGCTATTGACAAAGCTCTGTGCTTTTTAGATATTTCTGACCAAACAGATTTTGTCATTTTTACTGTCTCGTTGAGTAGCATCCAGACCTTAATGAGCTTTAATTCTAAAGACAATTTTGTTCAGAAGATGCAGCTCCGCTTAACCTGTCTGGCCAAAGATGGTAAAAATGTTACTTTGTGTTGGGTGCCCAGCCATGTGGGAATAGAGGGGAACGAGAGGGCGGACGCAGCCGCCAAGCGTGCCTCAAGCCGCCCCTGTACACGCAGGCTACCAATCCCGGCCCGAGACCTACTTCCCCATCTTTCTTTGGACCTTCGGAATTCCTGGCAGCGCTGGTGGATGACGCATACGCACAATAAATTGCTGGAGATAAAGCCAGAGATTGGTGAGTGGCCCTGTTCATCGCGGCGATGCCGGCGCGAAGAGGTGGCACTCTGTCGATTACGTACTGGTCACACCCTGGTGACCCACCGATATCTTCTTTGCGGGGAGGCGAGACCACTCTGCCGACGCTGCCTGGAACCGCTCTCAGTCCGCCACGTACTGGTGTCGTGCCCTGACTATGACCTTGAAAGAGACAGATACTTTGGCCCTCGAGAACAAGAACTGACATTGATTGATTTGATAGGTAGGAATTCTGATATGATCAGCCAGATCCTCGATTTTCTCAGAGCCATATGTTTCACAGTCATATATGACCCAGGGTGATTGCTCTGCTCAGGGGTGCAGAGTGTGGAGCTTACTGGTGAGTGCTGACGTTTTACTGTGAATGTTTAATCCAGGGTACTTTAACTACGGGTACAACCAAGTTTCCTACTAAATATAGTCCTCCCATGATGACGTCACCGCCCTTTCCTACTAAGTTATAGGAGATTCTACTAAGTTTTTGGAAGGATCAGCTGGAACATACCACGTTTGGGCGTATTTGGCACCAATCTAGTATAAATCAAAATCAACTTGTTTCACCCATTTGACAGTAACCTTGATCTCAACGGCGAGCAGCGTATTTTACGTAAATCTAATGAAAAAATTATAACACTTCAAAGAATTTTTTGACAGGGCATGCATTTATTTGATCAACTCAGGCCTACTTAATAGCCGAGAGAAATAAATTTACCTTCGCTGAAGAGATCACCGGTGTGTATTGTCTTCTGCTGCAGGTACCACCAACAGCCAATCAAAGGTCAGAAATCAACAGCCAATCAAAATCGAGATTAGTCTTACTGCAAACAGCTGTTAGTGCTGAACCTGTCCTTATTTTGACACGCTCTGGAAAATTTGTAAAAATAATATTCTTTACTGGAGTTTTTGCAAAACGTCTGATGGTTTCACAAATAAAACTCTTTTAGCTTTCTGTTCAACCATATAAATTCTGTTGATACAGTTCTAAAATAGGCTATTTAGAGCTTCGAAAAAGTGCAATTTCTCCAATGCCCTGCATAGTAACTGTGTTGCCTCTCCAGCCATGATGACGTAATGCTGCCAAACAACTTGAACGGGGTCTGGTTTAATCTATGTAACTGTTTTTCCGCCCAGTGATGGGGATGGGAACGTGGGATATTTTTATTTGTACCGAGTGCTTGTCTTACTGCAGACCTAACCGCTTAAATCATCTATGACCCTGGTTAAGCGTAACATGGTCCGTGAGGACCTAAGCTGAACACTGTTTGACATACCTCAGCCTAATGCCTTAGTACACATACCGTGAGTCCTCCGGGTGACGCTGCGCGGAGGGCTGCCTGGCGCGGAGCGCCTGACTCCCCCTGTGGAGTCTCACGCCCCGTGCTGAGACTACACTGCCGTCCGGCGGGGGCGGGCGTGGGTCACATGAAAATGTGACTTGCACCTGTCTTCCGTGGGGGGGCAGCTCAGGGGGAGTCCGCCTAGGTGACCAGCTGTTTGCTGGGCGCCCGGGCGGACTCAGGGACTTCCCCGTACTCCCGGGCCCCCTGGGTCCGGGGGTGCGGAGTGGGCGTCAGAACTGACGCCCCGACGCCTCGTGCCGGGCGCTCTCTGCGCGGCGTTGCCTGGTGGATCTTGTAGGGTCTAGGTTTTGTTTTCAGGATAGGAAGGGCTGATGTTAGTAGTGTGTGTGCACCCCTCTGTTTGCTTTGGCATTCACCCGCACAGCGAGGTATTGACATCGAAACTGGTAATGAATCTCTAAATCACGCGTTCTTCTTGTTCCAGATGGAGCACTTTTAGCGATTGTACTGTTCTGGGCGCTATGTGGCCTTGCCGGGCTGGTGCGCCCCCTAGGCCCAAATAACTAACTTACTAACTGCTTGAAACAGACCATAAACATGTATTCAGGAAGAGGTTATTAAAGGCATTGGCCTTAGTTGATCTGGGCGCTATATAACCACTAAGGTTGGTGTGCCCTTAAGCCCCAATAATCAATCAATCAATCGGTGTTATGCAGACTCAGCGGAATCGCGAAGTGCCTAATATCACATTTGTTGACGGTAAGAGCTGCGAACGTGGATTCTCAGAGATCCAAATTATCGGCTCTTTGACCCAGTGATCCGAAAAAGGAATATTATCTGTAACTTAAACATCGAGTCAAATTACATTTATTCCACATAAATACATACCTACTTCGACATTTAACCTTCGCCCGGGTGGGGGGGCTTTTTAGACGCCCCCTCGGGTTTTTCCGAAGTGACCAAAAAACGGCGGCACGCAGCGCTGCCAAACTTGGTCTAGCTGTTCCTTTATCATTTTTACATCTTTCCTGAAAATTTTGGCTCTAGGTCATATCAGGTCAGGTCACCAGGCCAGGTGAAGTGACCTCACCTCAAAAAATACTTAGGACCGCATGACTAAAAGAAGGGTTAATCGATCAAGTTGAAACTGATACCACATATTGGGCCCACCAGGAGCTACAACATTTGTTTCGGGATTTTTGATATTGGTGACCTAAGGTCATGTGCAGAGCATGACCTCACCATTGTAAATACATGGGGAAAATCACGAAATGAGCTTTTCTCAGTAAGTATGGATGGAATCAACTTCAAACATCGGTTGCGACCTGCTCTTAGCCCATTTCTGAAGCTGATGCCAAAAATTTTGACTTGTGACCTTTAAAAGGTCACCTTAGGTCAAATAAGCGTTTTTTGTGTTTTTCTCTATAAATTTTGAAGAAACTAAGATAAAGCTTTTATTTTGTCACCAAAGTGTTTGTTTAGTCACTGGAAATCAAATGATATACGTCATGACTATGCCAGGTCAAGGTGGGTTAGACCGTTGACCTGGGTCAGGTCAAATTCTTAAATTTGACCTGGCATAGCAATATCATATATCATTCGATTTGTATTGACGAGAGGATTGCAAAGGTGCATAAACTATGGCTGTATCTTGTTTGGTTTGGAAGCTATTAGCGAAAAAGTAAACGCCCTTATGCATGGGTGGCTATGGACATTCCGAAGAATATGCCCAATATTTAGTGACCTGTTGCTCCCTAGGCTTTGACCTGACACGAAAATGAATGCCACTGTAATGAAAGCGCATCTCAAGAGCTATCGAATGGTGTTAGAAAATGTTTCTAGCTATCATAGTTTCTGAGATATATGAGGTTTTCTTAGTACACCTTATATTAGCGATTTTGACCTATTTTGACCTCTGGTGACCTTGATATTGACCTGACAAAAAAATGACTGAAGTATTTTCGATATCATTTTTGAAGAGCTTTCGATTGCCGTTTTGCGCTTTTTTCTAGCTCTCTTAGTTTTTGAGATCGTGGGGGTCTTTTTTAGCCCCCCCACCGGGGCGAAGGTGGCTCGTACCCGCCACCAGGGCAAGGGTTAAAAGTGGCTAGGCAGTGCCTAATGTACCTCTATGGCAGCGCCGCCACTGGGTGTTCCTGGGTGCATTGTCAGGGTCACATCGGTGCATTGTCACACGTGAACCGTGGCAGATACAATGGCGGGCTGGGGGTCTCAAGGCCCCCCATAAAGTCCTGGATCCATTGTACCTGCATGATTTCTCTTTTATGTATCATTGTTCTTGCTGTTTAATTTGTTTTACAATTCCTATCTCCCATTCCTGAAAGTGCAAGATAGACAGGGTTTTATATGTAAAATCCTGTTTGAACTCTTTTTTGGTTCCCGAAAAACCTGATAAATAAACTGCGATTTACCAACCCGAATACCATGAGACAGGCATTTCTGTGTCGTCGTCTGTGTCAAATCACGGCTCCAATGTTGTAGGGCACTAAGGAAAAACCACTAAAGGAGAGGGCATTTCCCGAGCTACAGGGGATATGAGGTGGAGGTAGCCCATAATTTGCGGGGGCAGGGGCGGGGGTTACAAACTTCAAATACGAGAGAAGAGTTGCCCTTTGCATTATGTCCTAGTCTAGATATGTAGGATGCTGTTGAGTTCTTGGAGGGCTTGTTGCAGATAGGACACAATGCTGGATATGTCAATAGAAATTAACTAAGGCCCTAGATGAGAAAAGTGAAGAGTAAAAGGCGACAGGTGTGAGAAAATCCCTAAAAAAACTAAAAATACTTGGAATCCCACAACCGGTGCCTACGGAACACCACAAAAGTAAAAAAGAGCATAAAACAGCTTAAATGGACCTAAAAATTGGTGCAAAAGCATAGGTGGGAGATGTGGAATGAACTAAAACGCGGCTAAACAAAAATACAAGCGGTCGAACAAATAAGATTATGTGCGTGACCTAAAATTCAGAGTATACACTAAAACCGCAAAGGAAGCCTCAAGAACAGTGCAGACCTGAATAAAAGGGAAATGAAAGTCAGGGAAAGGTAAAACACGACGTTTCGGTCATGGACCATCATCAGGTGTAAGGCAGTCAAGAAAGGCAGGCGCTCACACCTGTGCTTTTGCACACAGTTCTAGGTTTATTTAAAGGGGGATACGCGAAAAAATTATTGGCTAGATGAAAAAGTCACAAAAGTTGTTTCAGAAGTCCTATTCTCATTTTTGCGAATTTCGCCCGCAAATGCCTTAAAATTGCTCTCAAAGTCAACATTTCTAGACGACTTTACCGGTACACCTCATATCGGTATGTATGACGTACACACGGCTAAGGCTATCAATTTCTCTAAGAATTAGGTCATATCTATCCTAAACAGTGATGTAGAACTTTGGACTACTACAGAACAAAATTAATTTAGAAAAACAACATTCCAAAACACTTTTGAAACATTAATATAGGGCTTAAAAGAAATCACAATTAACCCATCAGAAACTTAGGAATTCTCAAACCGGGGTCACGTGACCTATCTGACGCAAAAGTTTTGTCATCCTGGGGCTGAAGCAGAAAATGACTCAAGGCCCGAGGTAAGAAACCGCTGAAGACTTGAGTAATTATGTGTTTCCGTTTTTAGAGCAAACTAATTAATTTTGTAGTTTTTAAAAGGTTTTTAAAATTAATTCAAATACAAATACAGGAGAAAAGACATTTGTATTACAAAAAACATTGTTTTTCAACTTTAAATAGTTTACGAAAAGTAAGTGATAGGTGAAGGTTTCAGCACTTTATCGGAACTGTTAACCTATTTCGATAATAAGTGAGTGGCCTCACAAAACTTTGCCGAAGATACAAAAATAATTGATAGTTTCGTAATCAGGATTTTTCAAATAGCAAGAAACCACAATAATAATTTTTAATAATAATAATAATAAACCCTTTAAGCTGTTTTAAGCTCTTTTACTTTTGTGGTATTCCGCAGGGTCCTGTTGTAGGATTCCAAGCATTTTTCGTTTTTTTAGGGATTTTCTCACACCTGTCGCCTTTTACTCTTCACTTTTCTCATCTAGGGCCTTAGGTCATTTCCCTTGACATATGTAGGATGCTGTCAAAGCCAAACCGTTTCATTTATTCAAGCCAAATTATGCCCTTGCTCATATCAAATACATGTCAAGTTGCTGTACTATTTCACAATTCAAACAAAAAGGCTATTTGAACCTAACCCCACCCCTGATCGTCGCCAGATTCCATCAGATTCCATCCGCAGAATGAATCGCAGCGACGCTCCTGGTGGTGACACACAATGCGGTTCATCACAATCAGTCGTTCATCACAAAATGAGTGCAAACCTACGCCTCAACATGAACCTTAACCCGTCAGACCGGGGCGGTAAATTACCCCGTTATCTCCCGAACAATGGTCCGATTGGAAAATCAAACGCCAATCGAAAGATCCATCACGAACAACTAAAACATGACAATTAAAGTTTAGGTCAAGGTCAAGGTCAAAAGGTCAGCGTCAAACGTGGTTTGAGGTTGCAAGCACGGAGATCAGGCAATGGAAGCTAGAGCTTCATACTCAAAAGCCACAATCACAAGGTCTTAGACCGTTAGGCTGGTGGCAGACCGGGTCAGGTCAAGAAGGCACAAAGGCACCATATTTTTACCAAATGCAGCACAGTTTTGAGCCATTTGCATGCAGAATTCAGCTATATGTTCAGAGAATCATAGAAATACCGGTCTCAACTCACAGCCGGGGTCAAGGTAGGTCATCAGAGGTCAACTTTTAAGTTCATACTTTTCCAAAACAATGATTTGGACCGTTGTCCAGGAACACTATAAAAGTAGTGTAAACGTGTACGAGGTCATCCTGGGCATCCTGGGACATGATTCACTAAATAAAACAGTATGATCAGCCCTAAAAATCAGGCGTGAGTCGCTGAGCTTCGCAGTTCTCCAGGCTAAAGTTAAAAGCTAGAGACTCAAAATTGCACATATCACTGATGTGTTTATCAAATAAATTCCGGTTTTGAAAATCTGAAAATTTAGAAATTTGTAATTTTTCCAAAAAGAATATTTTTAAAAATAGTTTTCCAAAACCAAAATTTGAAAATCCCAGATAGCCATTTAAGACCACAATAATACCTATGTTTGATGCAAAAATTGGAAATCGGTTCAGAACTGTAGCTTCAGCAGCCTTAAACATTGCGCGATTTTGGTACAAATCGCCTTAGTGACGTCACTTTTTCTTATTTCTCAAAAAATTTTCAACCGATTTTATTTTATTGGCAGAAATGTGAAAATTGTTGTAAGAAAAGGTACTGAAAATGCGACGCGCGCGCCGCCGTTTTTATATATCGCAAAATGCGAGGGGAAACCCCCCAGCCCCGCGCGGGTTAATCAGTTAGAAATGAGTCCAAAATCATTTCCTTACCCAAAAGCATCACTACCAGCACACAAGTGACGTGGCGACTCAACCTCCATCCCCCTTTCGAAGTAGAATTTCATCGAATATTGGCTCCTTCAAGCCTTCCGAACTGGCAGGTAACACATTTTATAAATGTTCAACCTGATGCCGCCAAAATTGGTTGTAAAAATCAACCCTGAATCCGTTGCACCAGTACAGCAGCGTGTGGCAGACCGGCTCTTAGCCTCGACAAGTGACAGTGTGCTTGGTTTATTATCAGCGGAAATACATAGTCCGTTATCCGGCGGTACTGGCTGGGATGCAATTCGGTATTTCTCCTCCGGGTGGATGGAACCGCAGTTTCGATTGGATGCGAGCCTTATTCAGCGTCGTGATTAGGTCATGGCTGGCTTCACAGGGCCTGCCGACGTCTTCCTGTTTTGTACCGTGCCTGCATGATGGAGAAGGCAGACACGAGCGGGAATTCTAAAACTCGGCTATTCTATGTGGATTACCATAAGAAGAGCACCAAAGCAAAATTATCATAGTTGGGTGGTGTCCTGTCGTAATTTGTCATTTTGTGCATATGTCCATGCATTTCATTCATCGTAAGGCCATTTGTTTACATTTTCCACTAAGGCGAACTGCCGTTTTCCGGGATGGGATGGGGGAAAAATTCTGTCGACCACGGGAGCAAATTTCCCCGCAGTTAACATGTTCAGAAATAAATATTTTCCGGTGTCTCCGAGACAGTACGTACCCACGGAAAAAATCGTGGCGACGCCTCAGATGAAGGCACCACATGTAATCCTCGATTCCATCACAGGAATCAAGAGGGTCTTTCCAAAGTAAGCCCATACAATTTCACTACACTACAATTTCAGCCAAAACCAATGTTTTACCTTTACAAAGAGCATGCAAGTTATAGAGCATACCCTAACAAACCCCTGTACCCATTCGAAAAATAATAATTTTATCCTTATATTGTAAGTTATAGATCTTCAACGGAAAGATCTTCAACGGTTCCAGCCTCGCGGGACTGACTGCGATCTGCGATCGAACTGTAATGTTAGCTCACACTGCTACCAAATGTTTTTGCTATCAGTAAAAGTTCGACGATGGAGCCATTCCGCCCGCAGGCAGCCGTCAGTGACTGGTACTTCTCTAGCCTTGCGGAGTGAATGCGTCGCAAACTTTTTTCGAGCAGTAGCCCGCAATCCCACTCGGCTCACTGATCGTGATTTGTTGTTTCGTTTCCGGTCAGATGAAAGAAGTGTTTTGATTGGCTGCAAACTGTACCTAGCGTAGTGATTAGCTGGTGGCGACGCTTCTCGGGGCTTCCCTACGGCTTTTAGTTGCGTTCCGTGTTCGCACGTTGGAGCAGGGAGTTACACCAGGAATCAGGGGCGCAGCCAGAGCTTTGGTATGGGGGGCACACCAACTTTGAGGGGCACCTCGGGGAAAAAAGGGCACTTTTTAACGTAACCTAAAAAACTTACTATATCTTTGTTTATATCATTTTTTGGGCATCTTTGGTTCAATAACAATGCATATAAATGATTGACGGAAAAGGAAAACTCGATTAAAAACGAAAAAAGGAAACAAATATCACCAAAATGTCATGGAAGTAGCCAAAACAAGACTTTTTTGGATAGATTTAAGGATAAATCAGCCAACTCATGCAAGTACTTAACATCAGAGAAATCAGCGGAGCATGTGATATCTGTTACAATGTGCAGGTTAAGGCACATTGGAGTCGAAAATTCATTTGTTATGCCCACTGGTTTTGTCGTGACGAATGAGCCCTGGCTGAACGCGGATTAAGTTCCCTTGCCTCCCACAATCGCCGTGGGACGAGCAGTAGCATAGTGTCTTTGGAAGAACACATTTTTGCTGCCGGAAAAAAAATTGGGAGATACCTTTTGAACGCGTTTATTAAGTTCCATATTCTCAAAGATCGGTCCCAGTTAAGAGTAAGTAAAAGGTGAACAGGCTGGTGGTTTGGATGGGAATGGTGTGACAGGGCTGAAATTTGTGAAAACTAGTTCTTCATTTAAATTAATTAGTAGGAATCCTGGTTTAGGGGACTGTGCTCTGAGCTCAGGGGCAAATGCCTTTTTATCATCCCTTCCCAGAATCCACCAGTATAATAAGCAATTTATATAACCAGGGGTGCCTAGGTATCACAAGACGTTTTAGAGATTCCTCAGTCCTCGCTAGCTCCGTTTTACAAGGGGAGCTTCCATTGTGTTCCTATTTCCCATCTATTCAAGACCAGCTCTGGGGCCTCCAAGTGTGGATCAGAGGCCTCCAGAGCAGCTTCCCCCATCTCCCCCAGTTGTGCCTCCAGGGACTAGACTAGCTCAGTGACCCCGCCCCGAGATGATGGGAGTTGGCCTTGTGTTCTTATTATCTGTTTATTCAAGACCACCTCAGGGGCCCCTGATGTAGATCAGGGCCACAGAGCAGCTCATGCTTCACCCAGGGACTAGACTAGCTCATTAGTCCCAGAGATGAGGCCATCAGACTAGCTCAATGGGCCACAAATAGACTCATAGGGCCTTAAACCAGTTCACGAAGCCCCAAAACAGTTTAAGGCGCCAGATCACCTCAGGGGGCCTCAAGCCAACTTAAGGGGCTCTCACAAGCTCAGCGCCCAGACCAGCTCAGGGTACCCTCAGAACCTAGATCCGCTCTTGGGCCCCAGATCAGCTCTTGGGGCCTCAGATCAGTTCAGGGGCCTCAAGTCAGGTCAGGGGGCAAGATCAAGTCAGGGGCACTAATTCAGTTTAGGAATCCCTCACCAGCTCGGGGCCCGATCAGTTCAAAAGCCCCAGAGCTGCTCAGGGGACACCAGATGCACATAGGGCACCATATCAGCTTCGGGGACAAAACAATCAGATCAGTGGTCCCCGACCAGCTCGGGAATACCAGATCAAGTCAGGAGGCACTTAATCAGCTCAGGAGCCCATACCATCTCAGGAGCCCTCATCAGCCTCTGTGGGCCCAGCTCAGCTCAGGGCTTTAGAGCTGCTCATGAAATCACGTAAGGAGATCCAGATCAGCTTAAAGAGTACCAGATTACCTCAGGGGGCACCAGACTAGCTCAGAGGGCATCAGATGGGCTCAGGAGGCACCAGATCGACTCAGGGGCATTAGTGCAGCTCAGGTGGCACCAGATAGATCCGCTCGGGGGCCAACATCAGCTCCCAGCCCCCCCAGACTATGGCAGGAGCCTAAATCAGCTCAGGGAGCAACATAACAGCTCAGGGGACACAAGGTGGGCTTAGGGCCCACAAAACCAGCTCAGGGGGCACCAGGCCATCCAAGGAGACATCAATAATCAGCTGAGGGGGCACCTAATCAGCTGAAGAGGCACCATATTGACTTAAGAGACAGCAAATCAACTTGAGGCATGAGATCAGCTTGGGGGCCTGAATCAGCTCAAGGGGCACTAAATCAGCTATTAGGGCACCAAGCAAGCTCGGAGGAATTAGACGAACTCAGAGGGCATTATATAGGTTCAGGAGGCACAATTATTTGCTCAGTGGGGCACTCGATTGTCTCAGGGGCACCAGATCAGCTTAGAGGGCAAGTAATCAGCTCAAGGGGCCAAGACCAGCTGAGAGGCCACGAGATGAGCTGAATGAGCACCAGATTAGCTTCACCCGTACGATTATTGGCGACGATGAGGCATTAGGTGAACACATACTAGGTCCCCATACTCTTCCCGGGTGCTTGGAAAGGCAACAGAATGCCCTAGCTGACCGGAAAAAGTATTAAGTCGTCCAAAAATAGTTTCAATCGCTACATGAGGTCCAGTTACATCTAGATTCAACGGCGTAGGACACTAAATTTCGAGCGGCACGGCCCAAATTGGGTACACCACCTGGCAATCAAAAGAGCACCCCGGCAGTGATGAGGGGCACGTGCCCCCTGTGCCCCCTGGTTGCACCCCTGTATAGTAGATCAACTCCGGGGGGCATTAAGCTCAGGGGGCCCGGATCAGCTCAAGGGGTACTAAAACAGCTAATAGGGCACCAGGCAAGCTCGGAGGCATCAGACTAACTCAGAGAGCATTATATAGGTTCAGAAGGCACACTTATTTTCTCAGGGGGCACCAGATTGACTACGAGGGCACCAGATCAGCTCAGAGGGCACATGATCAGCTCCAGGGGGCACCAGATGAGCTCCGCCCGTACGATTATTGGCGACGATGAGGCATTATCTGGAAACGGTTTACGTGCCTATACTCTTCTCGGGTGCTTGGAAAGGCGACATAATGCTTTAGCTAGCCAAAAAGGCACTTAATTGTCAAACAATAGTTGAAATCGCTAAATGCGGTCTAGTTCCATCTAGGTTCAACGGCGTAGGGCACTAAATTTCGAGCGGTACGGCCCAAAGGTGGTACACCACTTGGCAATCAAAGGGGCACCCGGCACCAATGGGGGAACGTGCCCCCTGTGCCCCCTGGCTGCGGTCCTGGATAGTAGATAAACTACGGGAGGCCTTAAATAAGTTTTGGGGGCCCAGATCAGCTCAAGGAGCACTAAAACAGCTATTAGGGCACCAGGCAAGCTCGGAGGCATCAGGCTAACTCACAGAGCATTATATAGGTTCAGAAGGCACAATTATTTTCTCAGGGGTGCACCAGATTGACTACGAGGGCATCAGATCAGCTAAGAGGGCACATGATCAGCTCCAGGGGCCAAGCTTAGCGCTCAGGGGGCACCAGATGAGCTCAAAGGGCACCAGATTAGCTCTGCCCGTAAGATTATTGACGACGATGAGGCATTATCTGGAAACGGATTGCGTGCCTATACTCTTCCCGGGTGCTTGGAAAGGCGACAGAATGCCCTAACTGACCGAAAAGGCACTTTATTGTCAAACAATAGTTTAAATCACTAAATACACTCTAGTTCCATCTAGGCTCAACGGCATAGAGCACTAAATTTCGAGCGGCACGGCCCAAAGAGGGTACACCACCTGGCAATCAAAAGGGCACCCCGGCACCGATAGGGGGGGCACGTGCCCCCTGTGCCCTCCCCGGCTGCGCCCCTGCCAGGAATCATAAAACCAAACAATTGCTTAATATATTGCAACAGCGGGAGATTAATTTAACAATTTCATAACACCCGCACTCTGGAGGGATCTGGCACTAACGCGCACTGGAGGGGGCCTGATAGGGCCTATAAGATCTCGGAAACTAAGAGACGTAGAAAAACACCGCTTGAAGGGTGGGTGAGGGCTATGTTGATCTACATCATGGCCGATATTCATTGAGCTAGGTCAATATCTTCAAGGTCAAACAAGGCCATAAATGTCAAATCTTGGCCATGCATGGAACCTATTGAGAAATGCCGTTATTATTCGGGAAAAGGACGGGAATACACTAAAGGCGGACCAGGGTCATAGAGGGAAGGTCGTAAAGAAGCATTCTGTAGAATTTTGGGGTCAAGATCACCCAATGTGATTGAGCCATGAGGTCACAATATGGTAGGTATGCTACCGATAATGTATACTTTGACTAACACTATATCCACTGTTTGGCGGGAGATGAGGATTGACGTTTACCAATGACCTTTGACCTTGATTTTTACATTGAGCTACCTTAACTATGACGTCATAGCATAATAAACGTCAGACCGGGTAACGCCAATTGACCGGAAGCACTGAGGTAAATGACCTTGAATGTGCTATGACCTTGACCTTCACTTTGACTTTGGCCTACTCAACTCCAACTCAAATAAACATTGAGTCGGAGTCGACTCCGACTCAGAATGGTGGCAAAGTGCGCACACACAAAATACACATTTCCAGGAATAATAAGCAACTTGCAATGCATTTCTTCGTGAGCTTAAGTATTTGCTTCATAGGAATAAAGAAGGACTTTAAAGTCTGTTAGTCAACAAATTAGTGAAATAAATTTAAATCATTGCACCAATCGAAGCACATATGAATTCCAGTAAATTAGAGCTAGTGCCGTTTTTTTCTTTAACTGCGAACGGTGCCCGATCACATTGAACGCATGGGTGGGGAGAGAGCCCTCTAAGTTCCCTCTACTGCGCGTGTTAAATACTAGACTCTACAGCGGATCCCGTGGGGAGCCACACTTCTACCGGAGGAAGAATAATACAAAAGTGCAGTGTGCCAGCGAGGATTGATTATTGTCAGCTATTCCTGTCGCGGCCGGGGCATCGCGTTATTGAATACAGCGGGCAGGCGAGCCCGTGAATGTGGCGCGCAGGTCTGGCCGTGAATGCCGTGTGTGATTAGTCAGGCGGCTCGGCCTCTGACGACGCCAAAGCGGGAAGTCGGGCGCGTGGGACCAAACCCGGCTGGGGCCAACACAGCCAGGATCAGTGCGGCGCGGCTAGTCAGGATCACACAGCGCAGCTAGTCAGCCTCAGCAAGGTGCAGTAGTCAGGATGAGCGCCGCGCCGGTGGTAAATATCAGCACGGCGCCGGTGGTCCTGGTCAGTCTCAGCGCAGCGCAGCTCGTCTGGATCAGTGTGGCGCAGCTAGTCTGGATCAAGACGGCGCAGCTTGTCAGGCCCAGTACGTCGCTGCTTGTCAGGCCCAGCACGGCGCAGCCAATAAGGATCAGGACGGCGCAGCTTGTCAGGCCCAGCACGGCGCAGCTGTCAGGCCAGCAGGCGCAGCCAGTAAGAAACGGCGCAGCCAGTAAGGATCAGGACGGCGCAGCTTGTCAGGACCACGGCGCAGCTTGTCAGGCCCAGCACGGCGCAGCTAGTCAGGATCAGGACGGCGCAGCTTGTCAGGCCCAGCACGGCGCAGCCAGTCAGGCCCAGCACGTCGCAGCTTGTCAGGCCCAGCACGGCGCAGCTAGTCAGGATCAGGGTGGCGCAGCTTATCAGGATCACGACGGCGCAGCTTGTCAGGCCCAGCACGGCGCAGCTAGTCAGGCCCAGCACGTCGCAGCTTGTCAGGCCCAGCACGGCGCAGCTAGTCAGGATCAGGACGGCGCAGCTAGTCAGGATCAGGACGGCGCAGCTAGTCAGGATCAGGACGGCGCAGCTTGTCAGGCCCAGGACGGCGCAGCTAGTCAGGATCAGGACGGCGCAGCTTGTCAGGATCAGGACGGCGCCGGTGCACCGCGGTGGTCAGCCGTGGTGATACCATTTTCCAAAAAAGTTCGTTTCTACGGTAATTTGTGGAGCTGAACACTTCTCTGAATGTTATCTGAAACTTATAGGTCAAGGTCGTTCAAGACCATTGACCTTTGACGTCAAAATATTACATTTTGCCTATAACGTATATTGCAACCAGCACTAGGGCAACCGTCGGGCGGGAAATCAGGTTTGACCTTGACCTATGACCTTTGAATTGAACCTGCAACCTTGAGATCAAGATTGAGTGACCTGAACTATGACTTGAAAAGATATTGCGTGGAGTTCGGCTTACTCCACAAAGAGTTTTTGGGGTCGGAGGTTTCGATCTGTATCACAGAGCTTCGTCAGCGAATCGGAATAGGTGAGCTTCCCACCTATTCCGATTCGCTGGCGAAGCTCTGTAATACAGATCGAAAGCCCGGTGGAAGCCCACCTATTCCGATTCGCTGACGAAGCTCTGTAATACAGATCGAAAGCTCCGGGTGGGAAGCCCACCTATTCCGATTCGCTGACGAAGCTCTGTAATACAGATCGAAAACTCCGACCCCAAAAACTCTTTGTGGAGTAAGTCCGAACGATCATATAGTAGCCTATGGCGTTATAACATAATATACGTCATATTAGGCGACGTCATCCGACCGAAGGCACTAGAGTCAATGACCTTGAAATGGTGGTATGACCTTGACCTGAGACTTTTACTTGGACTTGACCTTCAAGGAAGGTGACTCATAAAATTCTCATCATATAATGTTGCGAGGTCACCACTCAGTCTACAATACCGGCGAGCTTGTGCGACCGAGCGCAAGCCTTGTTTCAAAGGTGTATGCACTTGAATGCGAGGTAGTCTTCCGTTGCAATAAATTCACATGTATAGTGATAAGCTGCATTGTCTGGGTGCAGATAATCTGGGTTCTCAACATCCTTGATCAATATTTTTCCACAAAAGACTAGGCTCATGACTGTGTGTGGAAAGTGTAGGGGTTATACACCAGGTATGCTCTGGAGAAGAAACCAGGTCCGATGGCTAAACACGGTTACTAAATTTGAAATCGGTGGTATCGAAATAGGTAGAAATAGGTGCTCACGTGCCGGATCCATTTTGGCTGTTAACCAGTGTTATTCACCTTTTACCATGGGCTCCGGAGACATATACCATGAGTACAATGGCTGCGTTTGGATTATTTATGAAAGAAATTGATTGTCTTGACGAACCAAACGTTTATTGCAGCACATATTTATTCAACGAAGCTCAGGACTTTGAAGTGCAGACATATTATCATGTCTCTATTCCTTGTCAGCAGGGACGCCGCCACGGAATTTTTGCAGGGGAGACGGACCCGGGCTGGTGCTGACCGGGGGAGACGAATTTTGAGCATATTCGGTACCTGACAGCATTAATGACGACGGACCCATAAATTTTTTGGGGGACGTCCCCCTGGTTGGCCAACAGGGGGGGACGTGTCCCCCTCCCCCATCCCCCGCTTTCGGAGCCTATGCTTGTCAGGAGCCTACTTCTGAGTATATCACCTGTCGTGCCCATAACACACACGTTTATATTATTTTTTAGCCCTCATTTCCACGAAATATATGGGCCTTCATGTCCTACTACAAACTTAGGACAACATGCATCTTCAAAAGTTACTTGATTCAGACGGTGATGCAAAAGGAGAAGAAATCCCTTATCACCATCACATTTTTCATAAGCGAATGTACAAATTTGTGAAATTTAAATCCACCTAATCCGGCCTGATTTACTATCGGCCGAGCCGGATCTAAACAGCGTCGGATAATCCAGAAAGATCCAGCCAGATTCAAAATCCGGTGCAACCCTCGGACAGAACAGGAGTTTCTTTGTGTGTACGCCTATAGCCTATAGCATTAGCGTATCCAAGGAGGATCAAAGGGGCCGTGGTCCCCACCAAAGCCTAAAATAGTATACTTTGCCCAGCCCCCTCCAAAAGGCGTAACTTTTGGCCGTTTATTATTAAAAGATAATATGTTTTCGAGATTTTTTCTTCTCGATTTAGCCCTCCTCCCCAAACGTTGGTTTGTCCCCCTCCAAACTGTGCTCTTGGATCCGCCAATACCATATAGCCAATGTATGTATTGGTCGTCTCAGGGTAAGGAGATAAGGTTATGGTAGTGTAGCAAATAGCCCGCCAGCTTTCCACGCAATTGACCCGAGTTCCAGACTCGGCGAGTTTCTTCAGGGAGGAGTAGTCTGTTTCAACCGGGGAGAGCAGTTGACAACATTTGTTTTTAGAATTTGGTGTGTCGATAAGCCCCCAAAATTGTTAGGTAATAAGAATAGTAAGGGGAGATGCTGAAAATTCCCAGAAGCCATTATCCTATTATTTTGTAGTAGAAACACCAAATATGTCAGTGGGCCAAAGTCCCTTTCACGTTAGCTCGAGAAAATGTCTGACCCCAGAAATGCATCTCAAATGCACTTCAAAGAACTGCATGTGGTATCTCATTTTAATGTATGATCCCTAAACCCACAGAAATAGCGCCTTTCGAAATATCATTTGTTTTAATGTTCCATCTAGGATTAACATTAATGCGTGACGTGTTTTCAGAACCTTATAAAACACGTACAAACTTGTAGAAGAGATCAGTCCTTCCAAATGCTTTTGAAGTTTTCATAGATTTCGTTATGTTCACTTTGAATTGGCGGAAAGAATATGCAACTTAAACGGAACGTGGTACCTTCATAACGTGAGTTTAACTGAGACCGCCAAGTTGTAAAGCAAGTCGAAAAACCCGGTACTCCATATATCATTTGTCTTGGAACTCGATATTTCCGTAGGAAAAAGCTAAAGCCAGCCTGACACCAGCCCCTTCATTAGCCCCCCGCCGGACGGCCATTGTTGTGAGCTGCTTGTGTGACGACATATGCTGAAGTCACGATGAGCATCAGCCAATCGAAGCCCTTGAAGCTTTTCAAGTATGGTAGTGGTTGCCAGATCGTGGCATCATCCACAGCCTGATATTTATTTATTTTTCTAGAGGAGTGTTTTAAAAATAAAAATATTTTATTTATTTATTTATTTAACGTCTTAAATCCACAGGGGCGGTATTAGATTTGCGTCAATACAGGTATGCAGATCAGAGCACAGAAAACAACAATGGTAAAAACATAGAGAACACGTCAAGTAAAATGAGCACTCGAATTCACGCATGAGAGTGATGTTACAACATAGCGAGCTTAAGGCTAGCGGTTGACTCCGGCTGCTCTCAGCTGGTGCCGACATGCGCGGATGTTCACTGCTGATCTGACAGCTTCAGGGACAGCATTCCACCCGATATGGCCCGATAGTTAAAAACCTTCTTGCCCTCTCCGTGCGCACACGCGGTGGCTGGAGCAGGCCTCGATCCAGGCTCGTGTGCGGTGGAGAGACACCTCACCGCGACATTTGAGGAGACACTTCAGGTTTCAGGCGCATTGTGCTGATGAAAAGTTTGTACACTGTGACAACATCTCGCCAAAAATAAGGCTGTCCAGCTTTGCCACATCAGCTCATCAAATATTGAGCTTATTGTACATTTTTCAGAGAAATCATGAGTGGCTTCATTATTTTCGGCTAAAAGTACGCCTAATTGCGCTTAATTCCAGGATTCGACCAAGGTGCCACATTCCCTTTAATGGACACATCCTTGAAGGGAATGTGATCCCTTTATAACATGATTTTAACACGCGCCCCGCTGGGGCGGGGCGAAATTCGCCCCCGCTCCTGGTTTTCCTCAAATAACGCAAAAACGAAGAGGCGCAGAGCAACGAAACTTGCAGTACCTTATCCCCAATTAATGTTACGCATATGACCAAATTTTGTAGGTCAGGTCATGTCAGGTCAAGGAGCTATCTAAGGTCAGGTGACCCGACCTCAAAACCTAAAATCACGAGTTTGAAGCGGCGCCTAAGGAACGTCAGCCAACCTATCACTTAATCTGCTATGTCGGAGTTTTGATATTGTTGACCTAAGGTGTGGTCATTTTTTGGTCACCCCATAAGATAAAAATCTATGGTGAAAAATTTGAAAGAGCTTGTTTTCAGTAAATGCCCGATAGATAAAGCTAAAAATCCTCACACCGTGTATTATTACCACAATCTTGACCATAAATTTGAGCTTTTGACCATCTGACATCTCAAAGTTTATGTCAGGTCACAGGAGCATGCAGTGATTGTTTTGCCAATAACTTCTCACTGAAATGAGATAAAGCCCCTATTTTGATTGCATTGTGCTTATATTGTCACGAGGAGTCATTGATATGCAACATGATCATACCAGGTCACCCTGTGACCCTGACCTAGCTCAAGGTCAGGTCATTTCCACAATTTGAGGTAGCAAGGTCAATTTATACATCATTCAAATTTGCCCCGACGAGAGGAATCCAATGATGCGTAAACATTTGCTCTAGTTTCTCTGAGGGAAAATATAGAGGGGGAAACGTACACTGCCCTGATGTAAGCCTATGGAACCTTGTTTGACCTATGCTGACCTTAATATTGACCTGACATAAGAATGCTTCGTATAATTTCTCCTCGTCTCGTCAAGAGCTTTCGAACGCTGTCCGTAATTTTTCTTTATCTTCCCTGGGAAATTAGATACGGAGGGGGTGAAAATGCCCCTCCCCCCCAGCGGGGTGCGTCATGCCAGGGAACCTAGCGGGGCGCGTGTTAACTGATATAGCCAAGTTGTAAAGCATGCCAGAAAATCCGGCACTCAATATACCATCATTTGTCTTGAAACTCACATTTTCCGTGGAGAAAAGCTAAACACCTATCTGAAATGTACCCCAAATGTACCCTAGCCAGGCGGCCACAGTTGTCAGCTGTTGGTGTGACCACAACGCTGACGTCACGGTGAGTAATCAGCCAATTGAAGCCCTTGAAGCCCATTGAATATGGTAGTAGTTGCCAGACCATGACGTCATCCACAGGCAGATATTTAATTTTTACCCTAGAGGAGCATTTCAAAAATCAAAATACTGAGGTCATTGTACATTTTTCATTGAAATAATGGACGTTTTCATGATTTTCGGCTAAAATACCCCTAATTACACTAAATTCCGGGATTTGACCCAAGTGCCACATCCCCTTTAAAAGATACACGTTTTAAACCATCTCATACAAATATTACACGTCTCTAGGAAAATCCCGATTCAGCTTTTTCTTCTGGCAGCTGCCACATTTTAAGTCACACCGACAGCAGGATGTCCCCAGATTAGACACACATCCAACGGGATTTTCCTTGGCCGCATCCTATCTAAAAATTGACAGCATCTAGTTAGTGTTTGCCTTAATACAAACCAACCAGGAGTCTTGTTATTGGAAATACAAGCTTGATTGAACGCATCCATCGGCCGCGCAGCACGCCCTGAGGACTCTGCATCGACTCGTATTTCAGAAGCAAGCATCTGTTTCAACGGCTAGAAAATAGGGTAATCCTCACAGCCCACTTGTTTGTGCGTGTACTAAGACGCCTTGCGGAAATCATTGAGTATCATACTGACGTAGGCACATGACAAGGCTTCTCTCTTATAAGGAGTCCCATAAATTAACGCTCTAAATTTGTGTTGGAGAAATCAGAGCAGCCGAGTTTGGGCCACAGGTGTATTATTTGGCCACTAGCCGATCGGATCATTGCAAAGGATCAAAACTATGTTCCTCAGGCCAAAGCTAGCTTGCATTGGTACCACCCGCCACAGCGCATCCATAATTTTTGACCAGCAGGAGTGAGGTGCCTAAAAGGCAAGGACAGACTATTTAGACCAGGAAGTGTCATTTCTGAATCGCAGAACCAGTGGCGGGTCCAGGGCTTAATTTGGAGGAGGGAGGGGAGGCTGGGGGCTCGAACCTTATCAGCCATCGTCTCGGATCAGCCTCTGCCTATAGGCATTAACTATGACACTCTGACATCTCAAGAAGTGGTGAGCCGCTAGACCCCCTCCTGTATCCGCCACTGCGCAAAACTTTTTTGAGGGACGGGCACTAAGTCACATCGTGGAATGGTGGTCACTTCTTAAATCGTAACAGTGGGGGCGAGGAAGACAGGAAAGGAAGCGACATTCCAGAGGAGGGGGGGTCAATCTGGGGGCACTGAGTGTTCGATCCGGAGTGGCATCTGCCCCTTTTGCCGCTGGATCTGTCCATAATAGTTGCCTATTAAGCTTAAAGACCTTTAAACTGAAAATATAATGATCGCCCCGGTGAGGGTGGTTTGAACACCCCCTCGGGTTTTTCCGGGGTACGAAAAAATGGCGGCGCGAAGTGCCGCCGTATCCTTCTAGGGGGTGTTTGAACATCCCTCTCATCAGGCCGAAGGCGGCTCGGAGTCCCGATGGGGCGGGTGTCAATATGTATCACTATAATCATGTAACTATTGATAGTTTCCTAGACAACTCGAGAATACCACAACGAACCCATAAATATCTCCAATCAGGGCGTAGCGGGAAATGTCAGGATTCCACAGCTAACCCAGTGGTTAAACTAAACTCAGCATTGCTGCAAGCCCAGATGCCTCAGACGATGACTTCGTCGAAATGTTGAACGAATGCCATTCGTTTTTAGCCTAAAAAAATAAGTGTAGGCACCGTTTCCACCGGTCATCTATTCTCGGTCGGGTCTTTATTCAGAGGCGCTCCAGCAGAGAAGTGGTGGCCGACGCCAGCGCTGCCTTTTCCGTTGATGTTTCGATATGCGACCAGGTGCTTATCGTAGTGGCGTTTGTGGAGTTTTCCTCTCAAGGATCGGAGGTTTGCTCTCGCCTGGTACGATGAAAATTGTTTTTCTTGGGCGGCTGCATCTGGCACTTGTATGAAAGTGGCGATTCATCGGTAAGATATTTTCGCTGGAATGTATTTCCATTTTTTGGCGTGAGCTTTTTAATATCCGGTGTCTGTATATTTCTAAGTAAGGATGAAATTGCATAATATATATATATATATATATATATATATATATATATGTGTGTGTTTTTATAGGTTGCCAGCCTTAGGTATGAAAATGTATTTTCAACAATAATTTTGTGGGAGCCGACGGTAGGCTTGCGCGGTGTACCAGCCTTCTTTTTGGCTGAGACTTAGAGGAGAGCGGACATGTGAGCGAGGTAGGTGTTGTATAGAGAGGGAAAGTGGTTGAGTTGTGGTAAATTGATACATCATTGGTGCCAGATTTCTCACAGTGCTTGTGCCATATCCTCATTCTATTGGCTGTAATCCAATTCTATTTTGACGGTAACACTCGTCTGGCTCTGCGATTTGGGTTTCATCTTTGCAATCTGTCACTCCCGTATAGGTCGGCGTCCTGGATGGACGGAGTGGTGCCCCTGTGTATGGGGGGATAATAAATCTCAATGTTATCGTTGCTCAGTTGCCACCTATCACATGATTCTATTTGAAAAATGATAACTATTGGTGGTTGTGTTATGGGTCTAGCTTTAAAAAAACTTCGACCATCGGCAATTGAAAACTTGTCTTCCTGCCAGGCATTTCCCGGTGCCGCCCGGGTGTCCAATCGTTCCTGTCCCTCTCAGTTTTCCGTGAATATGTGTGGGCGTAATTACACCAAAGAAAAAAAACTTTGTAAAATTTCTAGTTGAATAATTGTTTAAACTTTCCAAAATATCGTGTCAAGTCACATTACTGACTTATGACGTCATTATTTAACACTCGTACTGGAGAGGGGTCTGGCACTAACGCGAGGGGCCAGGTAAGGCCCCTCCAAAGATCTCGGAAACTAAGAGGCGTATAAAAACGCCGCTTGGAGGGTGGGTGGGGGCTAAGGTGGTCTAAATCATGGCTAATTTTAATTTACTTAGGCCAATATGTTCAAGGTCAAATGAGGTCATAAAGGTCAAATACTGGCCATGCTGGGTACCTATTGGAAAATGATGAGAATATGCGGGACAGAGACGGGAATAAGCTAAAGGCTGACCAGGGTCATAGATGGAAGATTACAAATAATCTTTCTTGCCATTTTGAGGTCAAGGCCATTCAAGGTCATTGATCTATAAGGTCACAATATGGTATACTACCTATAATTTACACTATTGCCAACACTATATCAACTTTTTGATGGAATATGAAGATTGACCTTTGCCGATGACCTTTGACCCTGGCCTTTGACTTCGACCTTTACATTGAGGTACCTTAACTATGACGTCATAGCATAATATACGTCAGACCGGGTAACGCTATATGACCGAAAGCACCGGGGTCAATGATATTGAAAGTGTTGATATGACCTTGACCTGTGACCTGTGACCTTTGAAATTGACCTTGACCTTCATTTGAGGTGAACTTAACATATCATCCTGATTATATAGCGTTATGACGTCACCACTCGGTCTCCAATGCAAGTGAACTGGTCCGGACGCGCGATTGTGGTGATCTCAAAATGCAGGTCAGACTTTGAAAGCCTATAAGGAAAACGAAATTCAACCGATTAAAAAAATATCTTCGCTAATCGGCACGCCGTTAAATGCTCTCAAATGTTGCCAAGTATCGCCTTCGGCTACGAGCGGTTCTCCGGCCACCTTGGAAAATAGGTGGGGGGGGGCTCCGAGGTACCCTCCAGTCCGCGTGTTAACCCCTTAAGGCAATTTTGCTTTCTTAAAAAGTGGAAGACTAACCCAGAGTGCAACTCGGCTCAGGAATCAGGAATGCTGACAATGATTTTGAGGTCAGGTCAACAATGCGGTACCCAGATTTCACCAAGGTACACCATTATGAAATACATTTTGACTATATTTTCGAACACAAAGATACAGCAATCCTTACGCTTCATGAAACAGGACTTCAAATGTTAGGTACGCAACCAGACGTTGACATGTCGTTATTTGACCCTGACCCGAGGTCATTGACCTCAGGTCATGGTCAAATATAAGGGTATCCCGTAACCAAAGAAGGCCATGTCGCATGTCATTCGACTGGTTGAGCTAGAACAAACACATTAACAGGGTGCATGCCACGGGGGCAGATGGCCCCTAAGAAAATATGCGTTAGCGCAAATCCAAAGTCAATAAATCGCGTGAATTAGTAAGAAATACTTCCATGTTTAGTGCTCAGGTCAATGGTTGACCTCCAGAGGTCAAATAGGTCAAGATCGGCTATTTTCACTCAAATATCAATGATTAACAAATGGCATAACTCTTATGTCATTAGAGCTATTGAGGCCGGTAAAGTACATTTGATAGCAAATTGCAGTACTTTTCCGCTATGTGGAACGTAAAACCTCCGCCAGTGGTTTGACGCCAGAGGTCACTCGTGACCTAATATACCTGAGGTCAGAAAGGTCAAAATACCACCGTATATCAAATGAAACCAGTGACGAGACAAACACGATGTGTTTGTTTCATCTAGCTCAATTAGGTCAAAAGTTATTGTCAAAATACTGTTTTTGACCTCTGGTGACCTTGGATGACCTTGGAAAAGTCAAAGGGCAAATATGACCCCTGGGATCCGTGAAAGGGTGTCCAAAAACGTTGTTCTGAGCAGTCTGAGTATTTGCAATCATTTTTGTGGCTTTTATATCATGAAATAGCTTTTCCCCATGCTTTGTCATGGGAGAGGTCGCCTCGTGACTGACCTCAGGGCACGAAATCGAAAAATCCGGATATACACCTTGTAGACCCTGGAGGGTTCATGAAGTGTGGAAGTTTCAAATCGATCGACTTGAAATGTAGCTCTTACAGAGCTCTAAAGGTGAAGTGAGGTGACCTTGGTTGACCTCGTCTTGGACTGACCTGGGTAACCCGGGGTAAAATTTCAGGGATGATGGGAAAATGATGCAGTGAGGGTAGAGCCCTCAACTGCGGTGCTGCGCCTCGTCGTTTTCTGCTATCCCGGAAAAACCTAGGGGGCATCGATGGCCCCGGTGGGGAGGGTTAATGCTGCCGGATATCGTCTAAATCTTAGCACCGGACCGTCATAGCGAAGATGAACCTTGTCCGTTTCCTTGCTGAGGCCGGATGAGGCTGCCTTTTCACGCTTAGAGACATTGTAACAGTGGCAATAAACGTGAAATCAAACGGAAATAACTACTTCTGAAAGCCACTGCCGAGACAAAAACCAGTTAGTGTCATGCACCTTTTATCAAGTCAAGTTGATGCAGTAATATTCTTATGTAGAACATAGCAACTCCACCAGGACTCTCCCGGTACCCGTCGTCTTCTGGGGGAGAGGAACAAGGCCGAGAGTTCAGGTAGCAAGGTTGTCTAGATGCGAGGTCAAAGGCATAAATTACCCCAACAAAGCAATAGCATGCATAACCCTGATTAGTATGGGCCAAATGGTCTCCATGACACCAAAGTCATAGTTATACTGCGTTTGATTGAAATTTTCAAACACTCTCAGATAATTTTGTTTACCTTTGGTGACCTCTACTGACAGCTATGGACCTAACCGGACATTTGTTTGTGACACCAAATTTTTCAATTCAGCAGCTTTTGAATCAGGGACGTAGCCAAGATTTCGCTTAAGGGGGGCGGCTCCCCGAAAAGGGCCTCTGCGACAGCGCCAAAAGGGCCCTGATGGGTGAAAAGGGCCCTGCTTGTTACAGAATAGAGTGCTGAAAAGGGCTTAAGAATCAGGGAATTAAGAACCGTCTGATATGAAATATCAAATTTGTCCACAGAGCATAATGCGAGGGAGCCGTGCTTCGCGCGGCCCTTGTCCTCAGGGGGACCTTCGGGCCCTCAGGAAGGGGCGGTTGTCTCTTTCCGCCCCCCTTGGTTATGCCCCGGTTTTGAATGTTATCCAGAAATTTTGTCTTGCATTCCTAAGAGTGAACCAGATTTCCACTTCGAAAAACCACTATGCATGGGCATAGGAATGACGTCATAAGACAGTGACCTGACCTGACCTATCTAGGTATTTTTTGTCAAAAATGTTGCAAAATTTGTCAGGTAACATATATGCAGACTGACATTGCTGAAATACAAATATTTTTTTGAATTATTTGCAAGAGAAACTGAAAGTAGCAGGTCCAATGGAACACTCAGTAGGTGCCGGAAAACAAGCATCAGAGACGAAATTTTCACTTCCCATGGTCGAAGTTTTTTTGCCAGCTAAAACAAGATCTTCTGCACTCAAAGTCTCCATTTTAACCCCAGAATCACCTCCTGAGTGGCAATAGGTCTATTCCAAAAATTTGTTTTTCACCATCATCATCCCCCCCTACCCTGTGGGGACGTAGGAGATAGTCGCCTCACCGGCGTCGCCTCGCCCTTGACAAGGTAGCTGATGTCTACTTAGTTTGGTCGCCGCAGGCTATGAGGTCGAACGTATAGTTACAGAAGCGACGGATAATTTCTAAGCAGGGTATTCAGCATATAGTTGATGTTCCTGTGAGCGACTTTCAAAGAGACTGAAGCTGAATTTAGGCTTGGAAGTGCATTAGTTGATGTTGATTTCCATTGGCCCGTATCTCGGTAAACTTGAGCTGGAATATTGCATGAGGTTGTTTCATCGCATCATTTGGTCAACAGGCCGTGTCCCGGCAGTGGTGGTTCACTACTACATTTTCATTTGGCGGTATTTCATTGAACTGATGAGCTACAGCACGGGTGGCGAGTCTGGCTAATTAGGCGGTCTAGTGCTGATATAATGTTATTCTCGTCATTGTACCCCTCGGCGCTCGTCACACTGCCTACATGGACCCATCGCCGTATTCATTAACACATCTGGAAATTGAACTACATCTCTCTGCAGAGAGTCGTGCATGCACGACTACAACAAGGCCTCAATTAAGCTAGCGAGAAAAGCCAGAGGTACTGCAAGATGTCATCGCCCCCTCCCCCCCACCATGCGCCTCACCAGTGTTTTCGCGTCTGCAAAGGAACGATATTGCGACAACAAAAAGAACGAGCTGCCGCGTAATTGTATCACCGGCATCGTCAACCTACACAACCTGCCGTATTTACGCTCCCGGCTCCCACTCAGCTGCCAGCGACATCAGTGGCCTTGCGGCGCAAACTGCAACGCTACACGGACGAATAAATGTGTGCACGTGCAAAACTTAACCAAATAAACTGAAAGAAGCATAGAGGACAACGTATCTTGCAACTGCATGTTGAAGGTTATCACCGAAAGAAAACGCTTCGCACTAATTGACAAGATCACTGAAAAGAGCTGAAAACTGCAGTTTTTACGAAGTTTTAAGGTTTCGTTTTTCAAGCTGCTCCATCCAAACCACTTAATTTTGCCTAAAAATAGCACCGCATACGATGGGAAACGAGCGCAGGAAGTAGTAGTATTACATATTTAGACACCTAGAACTTTTAAGTGCTGCAAGAGAGAAGCAAAGTACCTACGTATAAAATTCATTATTTATCAGCGAGCTTTTTTCTAGAATCGCTCCCTTGTTTTTGTCATGGCGCTGCGAAGCGGGCATGTAAAATATAATTTCTGGTGGAAAAGTCGGGCCACAAAACGGATCAGCACCGTAAACAAGGTAAGAGTGGGGAAAACAAACACCAGAAAGCTGAGACAGAGACCTGCTGTTGCAACAGTGTCACTTTGGGCGAGAAGTGGCATGGCCAAAGTCGCCAAAGAAGCTTTAATACCTCACTGAGCGGAAAATACCCCTCTGCACTAAAGCAAATTCACATCTAGACTTTTGTGCCCTTCCGGTCATGTTTCCAGATAAATAGTAATTTATACCAGGACTCGGCTGATATGGGAATTTATCGGAGAAAAAGTGGGGGACAAACCCCACGGGGCCCTCGGTGGGGATCCTTTCGTACTATGTTTTAAAATCTATGTCTTATGCTTTGTTTTTGTCATGGCACCGCGGACCAGGCATGTAAAATAGCATGCAATGTTACCCGATATCCCGAAGCCGCCCCTTTTAATTCAACACTGACAAGTTTTAAGTAGAATGCCAGGAAGCATACGCGAAGTCACCCATTTTGAATGATTAAGTCACTGTAGACTTTATTGTTTCCAGGGGGTGAAGCTCTAAGTATCCTTAGTGCTCACTTTAATTTTTTTCATTTTGACCATTTTATTACCTTACCGTGTCTCGTTCTTTCACACCATTCATCCGTCTTGACATTTTTTTCGCGTGCACGTCCTTGTAAATACTCACCACGATGTTATATCATTTTGTCACATCATCATCCCTTACTGTCCACCAACAGTAATTTTACCGTTCGTGAACGCCTAAAACACCTGGTCCGTGAACACCTAAAAGACTGCAGTTTTCGTACAAGACGAATGCTGACACATCGACCACAGACAGACCATACGCTAGCTGCAAGCATTTCAAGTAGTACTTGCTAGCAGCCCAGGTTGAAAACACTGTGCAAGCGATCCCAGCATGCAACAGCGGTATTTGTTTCCAATTTGCCAGAATGCTCCCAGCTAATTGGCTGTTCAGTTCTGCCCTAAATGCTGAGGCCTGCGCCGCTGCAGGCGGTCGGGCTGACATTCAACGGAAGAGGATAGGCGTTTTTGCCGGTCGACTGGAGGCCAGAGACACACAGCAGCCCTGCCCGAGCCGACCAACGATCCTTGCCTGATTGTCGCCGTCCCCAGGCGAGGGCGCTGACTCATTGGGCTACTGTCAATGCCAGTTAATGAAGATATCAGGCAGACAACGCCAGTGCAACTGCAGATCCCTATCCAAGGGCGTCAAAAGCGACGAGGACGAGAAACGCATGCCCAAACTTGTGAACTACGGAGAACGTTTCCTCAATGCTATGGGACACAACCTAGACTTGTCCCTTTTCTCCTGATATCAGCGTTGTGAACATTACGTGAATGTATTCCATTTAGTTGGTGAGCTCCCTTAAAAGCACAAAGAAGGTATAAAACTCGAAATTCACCGTCCACACCCACACCCGCTCGGTCCTGGCCAAGTCGGAGATTGAAGTCATCCCCCTCCCGCCCCGCAGAAAAGTCGGCGGCGAAGCCGTTGTCCCCTATCAATCATATGCAGGGGTTTCGACACGGAATTAGGGCAGCATTATAGCATCAACTGGGTGAAATAGGAGAAAACATAGGTGTTAATACATTTTGCAGTGCTGCGCCAAGGAGCATGATCAAGCTTCTGTGTTACTATTATGCTACCTGACCGTACCAATCCCCACTAGTTTTTTATTATTATTTCACGTCACTTGTTCGTACTTGTTCGTAAATATGCACCCAATGGCCCCATCTAGAGAGTAGATGCCTAGCTGCAACCGTTGAGGCCGCAAGGATTATGTAATTTGGCAGAGACGGCGGATTCCATTTTCGAGAAGTGGTGCAAGATTTTCTGGAGGGGGCGCCTTTCTCCCCAGGGGGCGCCCTCATCCCTTGGGGGCGCCTTTGCTATCCAAGTGCGTTCTACAAAAACTCTTTGGACTCGGCGTGCGAGGCCACTAGGGGTGGTTTATTTCTAATATTCCGAAAAATACGTATTTTAGATATCGCGTAAACTCAGTCGTATCGGATTGATATCAGCAACAGACTGGCATAGCCCAGGATTTTGTGATTTTCATAGTCCTGTATGCAGTTACGACCAATGATATTGCAGACACTTACCGCAAACATAGGTCATGTGCTTTTCGTTGAAGACTTCACAATATAGGTGACGGCGTCTAATACAGCAGCTCAGGGGCGCCGCCGCGGAATTTTCGCAGGGGGGACAGACCCGGGCTGGTGCTGACCGGGGAGGCGAATTTTGAGCATATTCGGTAACTGACAGCATTAATGACCATTGACCGAAACATTTTGGGGGACGTCCCCTCCTGGTTAGCCAACAGGGGGGGACGCGTCCCCGTCCCCCCCACTTTCGGCGCCAATGCAGCAGCTGCGCAAAGGCGGCTGCAGCTTGGCCTTGACATATTGCAGCAATGGATCACACGAATGGACAGAAGTTTTCAACTTCAAAGACAAAGTGCATGCACTTCTATAATAGACATTGAGACTGAATACCCGATGTTGTAAATTCGCGGAAATCCGAGCGACGTTGTAGCAGAAACCAGATTTATCGGGCTCACACTCGATAAACGCATATGTGCCATACCTGAAGGATTTCCGCAAAAAATGTTTCGATACGCTGAAAATACTGAAGGTACGAGGATGATATACGGTGCGGCTAGAGAAATGTTCTCATGCTGTACACGTTATACTCTTAGCGCCTATATAGACGTTATACGCTACGCTATAAGCTTCTTATGCTATATAGATCACTTATTCGTTCGAAGATCGAGTACGGCTGTGTTGTGTATGAGGCCGCTCCTTAGTCCGCGAAAAAAGATTATCGATATGTCCATCATCACGCTATCAGAATAGTAACGGCGTTCCAAGCTTCACCCATAATAAGCATGCTAGTGAAAATTAATGAAATACCGCTATAAATGCGCAGTAAGATACTCGCTTTGTATTAAGCCATTAAAGGGAACGTGACACCTTTAGAACGTGATTTTAACTGAGATAGCCAAGTTATAAAGAAAGTCGGACAACCAGCTGCTCTATGTATCATTTGTCTTGGAACTCGATATTTCCGTAGAAAAAAACTAAAACCTACCCGAAATGTACCTCTCACGTACCTCTCGCCAGGCCGCCATTGTTGTGAGCTGCTGGTGTGACGACATATGGTGACATCACGATGAGCATCAGCCAATCGAAGCCCTTGAAGTGTTTCGAGTATGGTGATGGTTGCCAGATCATAACATCATCCACAGGCAGATTTTTATTTCTTTTCCTAGAGGAGTATTTCAGAAATCAAAGTATTGAGCTTATTGTACTTTTTCAGAGAAATCATGAGTGGTTTCATTATTTTCGGCTAAAAGTACGCCTAATTACACAAATTTCCAGGATTTTACTAAGGTGCCACGTTTCCCTTAAAATCAGTCACCAACACGCCCCACATACCAAACATTTTTTTGGCGACGCCTACCTCTGTCAGATAGACAGCGGCTCGCGTGTTGCAACCCGTCACCCGGGAGTGAGAGTCTGTGCCTGGCTGGCACAGGCTGGTATCGACAGCAGCCTCGTAGAAACACATGAAGCAGCTGTTATTGAACCATAGCTCATCTCGACAGTTAACACGAACACAGACCTACTCCAACAAAGCAAGAAATTGCATCCTGAACCGACGCGCCAGTAATTTATGAACTTGCGTGCGGAACCGTTCGAAAACCACGTCTGTTTCTATACAGACGGTTGCAAAAGAAAGTTACAATGGCACAGGTCGTACATTTGTTGGTGACGATGTTGAGAAGTTTTCTAGTTTGCCTTACGAAGGATCCATTTTTACTTCAGAGCTGTACGCCATTTTTTGCTCTTTGGACCAGGTGTCTAAGCTGATGGCGAGGAAAATTGCGATTTTTACCGATTCGCTGTCTTATCTACAGACATTGAAAGCCATTTTATTTCTATAATGCGTCATCACCTTGGCGGGCCATGCTGAAGATGACCGGATCTTCTGTGTGCACTGAGTGGTCCAATAGGAAGACACAGGCAGTTTGGAGGGCTA
This sequence comes from Lepas anatifera, assembly GCA_034440635.1. Classification (NCBI taxonomy): domain Eukaryota; kingdom Metazoa; phylum Arthropoda; class Thecostraca; family Lepadidae; genus Lepas; species Lepas anatifera. Next base: position 329,676 of record JAOTON010001187.1, on the reverse strand, counting down.
CCATCTCAGCCTGAAAACTCGAGCAGAGCGAGCCTGCTGGTCGCCTGAGCTCATGCTGGGCTCCGTCTGGTGACTCGATGAAGACCCAGCTCCCCGCTCGTGACCCCTCCGAGCACTGACCCGTCGGTCCACACCCATAGGCCACATTGAGTCAGGGAAGCGAGGTGGAGGAGAGCTACTCGCTTCTTCCGGACAGGTGGCGCTCCTAATATCAGCGGGCCCACGTCTAGTTGAAATGTGACTCACTCTCCTGATACCCACGATGGAAGACGTCGAGGAAGGAGAGGCTCGATGGGGAGGGAGATGCCTGCTTAATCCCACATCTCTCTGCCCACCTGCCGCCACCCGGTCACCGAGGAGAGTCGAGAGGGCGCTGTCGCCTCCGCACGTCTTCACAGAGGGTCTTCAGGCGGCAGCGCATGAACTTTCACCAGCAGTCGGGTCGCGAGTACCCTCCTTCTGGCCACTACGGGGGAGTCTTACTTCGGCTGGGGGTGGGGCGGGTGCATCCTGTGATGATACGCGCCGACGCTCTCATTTTGCGTTCCAGCAGCTCGACATGAAATGGCGGTGTGACGTGGAGCCACGCTGCGGCCGCTTGCTCCATCGCTCCTCTTACGTAGCCAGTAGCGACGGTTCGGAGGTGCTGTTCGTGCAGCCCCCAGTTGCAGCCGGACAGTTGACGTAGGTAGGAGATGCGGGGGTGGACCTTCTCTCACAGTCTCTTACAGTGTGGACCGAAGTGGGGGAGCCGATCGATGGTGACGCCAAGTAGCTGTAGGGTGTCTCCAGCAGTGACAGACTTCCCATCGACGTCAAAACTGAAGGGATCGGCATCTCTGGCCCACTGGGACATCACCAGTACTTGGATCTTGGCTCCTAATACCACCATTTTGTGCTGTCGGGCCCAATTCACGAGGGTGCCAGCAGCAGCTTGCGCCCGGTCCTTGGCGACTTGGATGTTGTTGCCCGTGCAGAGAGCCGCTGTATCATCGGCGTACATGTAGGGGGAGCATCCGGGAACCGCACGAACTCCGTCTACCAGCTGAGCCGCCCATAAAAAATAAAACCGGCGATAAGACACTTCCTTACGTCAGACCAGCTCGGAAAATGCGCTCACTGGAAAGCACGCCATTTAGGTCCACCTTGACTCTTCGGTCCCGGAGCCACTGCCAAATCCAGGCCATCGTGCAATTTGGCAGCCCCATCTCCAATAGGCGAACGCGTAGCAGGTGGTGGTCCACTACGTCGTACGCGTGCGCGAAATTAAACGCGACGAGGACGTGTTTCTGCGCGATCTGTCCATCGGGAGGGCGGCTGTGTCCCGATTAGGACAAGCACAGTGTACGCTCACCTCTTCTCTTAAATGATGCGTCCTGAACTTGACCTGAAGACGATGGTTGATGGTATAAGTGGATGGTCAGTGACAAAATATACTCGTTTTATCAATCTGAATGGTCTTTTCACTTCGATCTGAACACTGCACATGATCATTAAACGCGCAAATCACAGCCAATAAACGAAAAAAGTTATCAATTTATCAAGAGAGTACTTGGACACGTAGAAACTGTTTTCTTTTTATTATAGTGGGTCCCATTTATGTCACAAATCACACATGCCTATTCCTGCCATGATCTATTTCAGCATTCAATCACATGGCTACCAAAATTCTCTTAATACCTCTCGAAATTTCACGCACAAGAGCAATTCTTCCATGCTCATGCCAGAATATAGATAAAGTTCGATGAAAAATGCCCACATACCTACTTCATTCTGTGTTTATCTTAACGTTTCAACTTTCCTTATATCTCCTTGAGTCTGCCATCTGGTTCAAACATTATTTTTTAGGAGCAATTAGTAATGTGGGTTAAAGTCCCGTTTGTATTGCCTACAATGTAAAAGCTTTTCCGCTGAGATAATTTTCTGGGACAGCGCACAGGCCAGGTTCACAATCGCTGCGATTATTTTCAATGTCCTCTCACCATTATCTTACGAATCTTGGCCACATGGAATGGCAAAATGATGCTTATCATATTTGATATTAAAATAAAGTTAACCTCTCTTCACAAATAGAAAAATCCTCAGATATGTACCTTTATGTTCAGCTGTTGCATCTTCCCAAGTGTCTTGCATTTCCCCGTGACCTAGTGGCAGTTACAGTTTTTCAAGAGGTGCCGAAAAAGTGTGGACTGAACTGTTTAGCAATTCATAGTTTCAAATACCACGCCAAATGGGCATCTTCCTTGGCTGGTACAAACTGTTATGGCTGGGGGAGGGAGGGACAGAACGTTGTTAAAAATATGATCCACAAAAATGACGGAAACCGAAAACCGAATAACATAGGCGCCCTTTTGGTGAAAAGTTGATGGTAAAGTGCGAACTCTGAGGCTCCGCTTTCCCCCACTTACCAAAATTCTAGATCCGCCCATATGCAGATCCAGGGGGCAAAGGGGAGGGGCAGATTCAGCCCCCGGTTGATCCTCGGCGCCCCCTGAAATGGTCACGGCACCCCCTGAAAGGTCGATGACACTCGCCTGAAATGGCGCTTCCCACCCTCCCCCTCAGGATGCGAAAATCGGTGCTCACCGATAGGATTTTACGCCCACCTGATAGGTTTTTCCGGTTAAAAGTGGCGCCCCCTGCTCCAGATGGCGCCCCCGGGAGGGTGCCCCCCTCGGATTGACAATCTTGGATCTGCCTATGGATCCGTCACTGTTCAAGAGCAAACAATTCAGAGGAAAAGCAGGAAAATATCAAATGTTAGCGGGGAGTGGTGCGGCCAAGATAATTGATAATGCTAACAAATTGTTTAGTTATGTGGATAAAATCATTGGGTGGCCACACAGGATTGGAAGGGCACTCCTGGCTTCTTACGAAATGGGCAGTGTGCTAAAAATATCTCGTCAAGTCAATATCAAATTATCAACATTTAGTTTTATACAGTGCACTGTTCACTGCAGTGATACAAGAGTCCTCTGTCCTTTTTCTGTGGGCTTATGACAATCAATAGGGTCGTTTTTGCCTCAAATATGGCTTTTGTGGTATTTATTTGGCCATTTGGCCGCCCCGGTAGCTCAGTTGGTAGAGCGTCGGGATCCGGCCTGCTGCTGAGAAGCATGCAGTGGCAGTGCATGTCCAGGCTTTGGATCGGTTCCCCTGAGACGCTCCGGCGCTCAATCGTTTGCCCGACGTAGGCCGGCTGGCAACTGACTGATGAGAGGGTGACCTGAGCGAGGCGGCCATCCCTGTGCTTTGTAGGAGGTTAAACTTTGGCTTCTAAATCAACCCTTCATTGTGGGCGTTGCTCGTTCGGGTGGTGGGGTCGGGGTCTCCGTGACAAGTCCCTTGAGGACTTCAGTGAGACTCAGACTCCAACAGCCGTACTGGGAAGAACTTGGACGAAATTTTTTAAAAAAATCAGTGCAAATAAAATTTGACCCTTTTGGCCTTTGTTCAAAACCCGGTTTGGCCTTTTTCCGTCGAAAAAATTCGCAGTCCTGGGCAGCATCTCTAATCTTTAGAATATGGAATAACAAAAATTGGAATACATTTTTTAATACTAGCACGTCTAGATTTTATTAAGGCCCCCTCCAAATGGGGGTTTGATCCCCTGAAGACACTGTAATTGCCAGCACAAGAAAATCTCCCCCCACTGATTTTTCCTTAAAAAATGTTCTGCTTTGATCTCCAGGGGGCGCCTTGCCTATCCATGGGTGCTTATTTTTTCCAGAGGGGGCGCCTTTTCTCTCTAGGGGGGGTGTCTTTTGCTATCTAGGGGTGCGTGTACTAACCAGGGGGCGCATATGATGTCCATGGGGCGTCGTTAATCTTCTTCGGAGGCGCCTCTGCCGTCCAGGGGTGCCTATGCTATCCAGAGTGTGTTTTCTGTCCATGGGGCGCTTCTGCTATCTGGGGCGCCTTTAGTATCAAAGGGCGTATTTGCTGTTTTGGGGGCGCCTATGCCATCCAGAGGGCGCCCCTGCTCTCCAGGGAGCGCGATTGCTATTCAATGGAGTTTATGATATCCAGAGGGTTGCCTTTGCTCTATGGGGGGGCGCCTCTTGGTGTACAGGAGTGCCTGTACTAACCAGAGGGCGCCTATGCTATCCAGGGGCGTCGTTACTCCTCAATTGGGGGTGCCTTTTTCTGTCCGGGGGCGCCTCTGCTGTCTAGGGGTCACCTTTGCTATCCAGAGGGGCGCCTTTACTTAAGGGGGGGTGGGCGCCTTTTGCTGTCCAGGGCGCAGCTTTGATGTCAGGGAGCGCCATTATATTTGAAAGTGTATTTTATTTTACACATAGGGTACTACCTCTTCAGATAGGCGATGAGTCTGATAATCTGTTGACCGGCCGGGGGCGCCGGCCAAATCCGGGGGTGCCACCCAAATCCGTGGAGGCCTCCCGGACGAGGTCAAAACCAAGTGTGCAAAAATATACTTTTGTACACCATCATTTTTTCAAGGTGTGCAACTGCACACCCTGTCCCGCGGAATCCACCGTCCATGCCGCCGTTGCTCTTCGGGGGCGTCTTTTTCTCTCCAGGAGGCACCTCTGCGGTCCTGGGGGTGCCTTTCCTATCAAATGGCACCTTTACTATCCAGGAGGGCGCCTTTTCTCTGCGGTGGGCGCCTTTTGCTGTTCAGGGGTGCCTGTGCTAACCACGGGGCGCGTATGATATCCAGAGGCGCCGTTGCTCTTCTTCGGAGGTGCCTCGGCTATCCAGGAGGCGCCTACGCTATCCAAGGGCGCCTATGCTATACAGAGGGGCCCCTTTGCTCCATGGTGGCGCCTTTTGCTTTCCAGGGCGCAGCTTAGATGTCAAGGGGTGCCATTCATCTCTCAAAAGGTCTTCCTCACAGAGGATCCTAACTCTTCAGGTAGGCGGTGATCAGGCTTGATTTTCTCTGACCGGCCGGGGGCGCCGGCCAAATCCGGGGGTGCCGCCCAAATCCGTATGGGGGGGCGCCTCTCCGGACATGGTCAAAACCGGGTGTGCAAAAATATACTTTTGCACACCATCATTTTTTCATGGTGTGCAACTGCAGACCCTGTCCCGCGGAATCCGCCGTCCCTTCCGCCCCTGCTCTCCACGGAGCGCCTTTGCTATTCAAGGGAGCTTATGCTATCCAGAGGGGCTGCCTTTGCTCTATGGGGGGGCCTTTTGGTGTACAGGAGTGCCTGTGCTAACCTGAGGGCGCCTTTGCTATCCAGAGGGGCGCCTTTACTCAAGGTGGGGGGCGCCTTTTATTTTCCAGGGCGCAGCTTTGATGTCAAGGTGCGCCATTCATATATGAAATTTTTTTCTCACAGAGGATCCCACCTCTTCAGGTAGGCGGTGATTAGGCTTGATTTTCTCTGACCGGCCGGGGGCGTCGGCCAGATCCGGGGGCGCCGCCCAAATCCGGGGCGCCGCCCAAATCCGTGGGGGGGTGCCTCTCCAGATCAGTTCAAAACCAGGTGTGCGAAAATATACTTTTGTACACCATCATTTTTCATGGCGTGCAACTGCAGACCCTGTCCCGCGGAATCCGCCGTTCCTGCCGCCGTTGCTCTGGGGGGGCGTTTTTCTCTACAGGATGCACCTCTGCTCTCCAGGGGGCGTCTTTCTTATCCAAGGGTGCCTTTGTTATCCAGGGGCGCCTTTTTTCTGCGGGGGGCGCCTTGTGCTATCCAGGGGTGCCTGTGCTAATCAGGGGGCATGTGATATCTAGGGGCGCCGTTTCTCTTCTTCGGAGGCGTCTCAGCTGTCCAGGAGGCGCCTACGCTTTTCAAGGGCGCCTATGCTATCCAGGGGGCGCCTTTACTCAAAGGGCGCCTTTTGCTTTCCAGGGCGCAGCTTTGATGTCAAGGTGCGCCATTCATGTATGAAAATTTCTTTTTCACAGAGGATCCTACCTCTTTAGGTAGGCGGTGATTAGGCTTGATTTTCTCTCATCGGCCGGGGGCGCCGGCCAAATCCGGGGGTGCCACCCAAATCTGTGGGGAGGGGGGGCGCCTCTCCGGACTAGGTCAAAACCAGGTGTGCGAGAAAATACTTTTTCACACCAACATTTTTCATGGTGTGCAACTGCAGACCCTGTCCCGCGGAATCCGCCGTCCCTGCCGCCGTTGCTCTCCAGTGGGCGTCTTTTTCTCTCCAGGAGGCACCTCTGCGCTTTAGGAGCCGCCTTTCCTACCCAAGGATGCCTATACCATCCAGGGGGCGCCAATTCTCTTCGGGGGGCCTCTTTTGCTGTCCAGGGGGCGCATGTGATATCCAGCGGCGCCGTTTCTCTTCTTCGGAGGCACCTCGGCTGTCCAGGGGGTGCCTACGCTATCCAAGGGCGCCTATGCTACCCAGAGGGGCGCCTTTACTCAAGAGGGGGGCGCATTTTGCTGCCCAGGGCGTAGGTATGATGTAAGAGGGCGCCATTCATATATGAAAATGTCAATTTTTCACAGAGGATCCTACCTCTTCAGGTAGGCGGTAATTAGGCTTGATTTTCTCTTACCGGCCGGGGGCGCCGGCTGAGGCCGGGGGAGGGGGCGCCTCCCTGGACAAAGCCAAAACGAGGGGTGCAAAAGATACTTATGCACCACTTGAAAAAAATCGAGTGGTGCAACTGCACCACTTGCACCCTGGAATCCGCCGTCCCTGTAATTTGGGCATTCGTAGGTTGCTAGCAGGTTAATTAAGAAATTGAACAATAACCATCAAAAACGGTACTAGGGAATCAAATAACAAAAACGGAAGTCTCCCCTATATTCAGATAAGGCCCATACAACCGAAAAGGTCATTGGGGAGCTGGGCGATTTATTCGTACAAGCAAGGCTGGAGACCTCTTCTCAATCCAGGAGGGGGAGATCCTGAACGCGTTAACGCTGGAACATCGATATAAGCTCTATAAACAAAATCCAGGGGTCCTCAACCCCAGTGGCGGCGCTTCCATAGATTCCACATCAGACACTGCCTAGCCACTTTTAAATCGCGAAGTATGTATGTATGTTATGAAGGATAAATCTACGTTGACTCGATGTTTAAGTAACAGAGAATATTCCTTTTTCGGAGCACTGGGCCAAAGAGCCGATGATTTGCATCTCTGACAATCCAGGCTCGCAGCTCTTACGCTCCGCAAAGATGAGATTAGGCACCTCGCGATTTCGCTGAATTTGCCTAACACCGTGCCGTGGCAAATCTAATGTGTGCTTTCTGATTGTCATCTCTAATACCTCATTCATTCAGACGCGAGTACTGGTTCGTTAAATCAGTAAACTAGGCATTCCTAGCACCAGCGTTTCCGCGTCTTAGGAACTTGATTGCAGCGGATTCGTTTAGTGACATTCTTGTATTCGCGGATTTCTAGCATTCTCTAGTGCGGGACAGTTGTTTAGCAACTATTAGCAATATATTTTATTTGTGAAACCCTTATGAAGGACGTGAGTCTTGGCACAAAATCTGGTAGATGAAATTAAAAAAATCCGTTAAAAAATCGATCGTACCGCTAGAAATTGGACGTCATAAAAATTACGTGCCGAAGCCGTCCTTGACATGGGAAGCTCTCGTGAGTACCTTGTCCTTCCCGGGTCCACCTACCTATCCTTCTTGAATCTTGCTTGCCTTGTACCTTCATGTACTGCCGCATAACCGTTTCCACGATACACCGACAAATGTGCATACAAAGGACAAATGAACACGTTTCACAGGGTAAAAGACAGCTTGTCGAACAAAGAAAAAGAGAGGAAAAGTCTACCAGATTTGGATCTGGTTCTCAAAAACGGGTATTATCCAAGGCCTCTTTGGGGTGAAAATAAATGTTGCCAGGAGGAAAGGCGAAGAATTTAAATCGCCATTGGTTATGTCGGCCATTTTAAAGTCAAAATGTCAAGCGGTTGGGAGGTATCATTTATGTAAGTCTGGTTTCAAAGGCGTCTGTACGCAAATAAGTGTATCAAATATGATATAGACTATGTAGCGGCATCAAAACAAAATGTACATGCAGGAAAGCGGATGAAGCCCGTCCAATTGCGATTTAACGAGCATCTACGTAACGTAAATAATCAAAGTAAAGGGCACGCCAGGAGGAGATCATTGGCTCCAGAAAAACACAGCACAAGACAAGCAGGCTATTTCAGAGCCAGTCAAGGTTAAAGTCATCCACAGGGCTCGTGATCACCCGGGTAGAAGGACGGAGGAATCCATAATCGTTCAGGATCCTCATCCAAGTTTCAACGCACGAAGAACGTCGTGGCCTTTTATGCGGCTCCAAGATGGGTCATCATTTGGTAGTCGAGATTAACCCGCGCCCCACCGGGGGTCCGGCGCCACCTTCGCCCCACCGGGGGCCATCGATGGCCCCCTCTAACTCCGAAAATATGGGCGTTAGCGCAAATCTGCAAAGTGCAATAGAAAGCTCGCGTGTGAATTCAGTAAGAAATTACTTCACATGTTTTAGTGCTCAGGTCAATGGTTTGACCTCCAGACGTCAAATTAGGTCAAGATCGGCTATTTTCACTCAAATATGCAATGATTAAACAAACTGGGCATAACTCTTATGTCATTAGAGCTATTGAGGCCTGGTAAAGTGAATTTGATAGCAAATTGCCAGTACGTTTTCCGCTATGCGGAACGTAAAGACCTCCCGCCAGTGGTTTGAACTCCAGAGGTCACCTCGTGACCTAATATGACCTGAGGTCACGAAAGGTCAAAAAGTGACCTTGCCGTATATCAAATGAAAGCCAGTGACAAGACAAACACGATGGTATTTGTTTCACCGCTCTAGCTTCATTAGGTCAAAAGTTATTATCAAAATACTGTTTTTGACCTCTGGTGACCTTGGATGACCTTGGAAAAGTCAAAGGGCAAATATGACCCCTGGGATCCGTGAAAGGGTGTCCAAAAACGCTGTTCGGAGTAGTCTGAGTATTTGCAATCATTTGTGTGGCTTTTATATCATGAAACAGCTTTTCCCCATGCTTTTCCAATGGGAGAGGTCGCCTCGTGACCTGACCTCAGGGCACGAAATCGAAAGATCCCGGATATACACCTTGTAGACCCTGGAGGGGTCATGAAGTGTAGGAAGTTTCAAATCGATCGACTTTGAAATGTAGCTCTTACAGAGCTCTAAAGTTGAAGTGAGGTGACCTTGGTTGACCTCGTCTGGTGACCTGACCTTGGGTGACCCGGGGTAAAAAATTTCAGAGATGATGGGAAAATGATGCAGTGAGAGGTAGAGCCCTCAATCGCGGTGCTGCGCCTCGTCGTTTTCTGCTATCCCTGTAAAACCTTAGGGGCGGGGCTATCGATGCTCCCCCGGTGGGGCGAGGGTTAAAGAGGTGCGGACAGGGAGTGGCACGCTTTGCCGCTTAACTAAGCATAACAGATGGATTGCGTTCAAGGGTACGTGCTTATGATTCGTGTTTTGGACTTGACCTATTTGGAGTATGTTTTTTATGCAGCCAGCACGCATACTCATTCGGCGCTTTACGGTGTAACAGAGATAGAGACTGGAGAAAAGTGTTGATCAATAATTAACATAATATTAACTTATCATGAAAGATGGACTGAGCTGTACCATCTCTTGCCATGGGATGAAACTTTATCATATCTCCCTCGACAGCCTTTATATTTAAAATTCATGTTTTATTACAAAATGAACCCGTCACCAATGGGAATTGGCTACTAAGGGTAAGCATATGCTAGCAGTTGTGTACTCTATTAATAACTGGTAAATAACCAATTCGAGTAGAGTAATTAAGAAATTCGAGTATATTTCATGAAATATAGCAGCTATCTCCAAGAACAGAAAGAGGTTGCTTTGCTTCTCTTCTTAAAGATAGCTAGATACATGTTGCCAGGGAATACAAGTTTTAGTAATTCACACCGAATGACATTTGAAATGAATCTTTCTGAGGTCACAACTCCCACTACGACCGAATTGTGTCTAATGATCGATTGCCAACATCAACGCTGTGATAAAGAACTGTGCTCTAAGATATAATCACACTGAACTGGCTCAATTTTACAACCAGGATTCGAGGAGACAGAGCGGTTAACGATTTATCAACTTGAAACGGAAATAACAATCATTTCTACAAATTTGCAGATCCCGGATTTCCTATTGGAGAGAGTGGGGGGTATTTAATTAATAATTGGGTGAAATAATAGTACAATGAGATATCAGTTATTTCTCCGATCACGTACAATCCAGAACAGCGCCCTTATTATGGCAGCGGGTGCTCTTAGGACTAGAGGGGTTCACTTTTGGAAGGCACAGCATACCACGTGAGCGCCAAATATGACTGTTACGCGGGCGTCAATGCTGTCATCTTGGAGAGGGGAGAAGTGGGGTTTCTGGGGTAGGAGGGGGCATCGAGGGTATTGACAGGGTCCCGACGCACATAGGCCCTAAATGCCTCCGTCCGTGGCCAATATTACGAAAATGCAACTTTTCTAAATCATTTCCTGAGCACATATACTGATAGAGAATTCTTCACTGCACTTGAAACAGGCATGGAAAACACAAACCGTGCTCTGGAAGTCTTTGTAGAGTTGCTTGAAGTAAGCACTCGGGTGCGCCACCCGCGGACCAGAGATCTGCAGCGAAAACTACGTACATTTCATTATGCTTAAAATCGACCATGAAAGCAAGAACAGGTCAAAGTATGGCAATACCACTGTTTTTTAGCCCTTTGCAATGGGTTTTGGTATAAAATAATGCAAAAATAATTTTGACAACTATCTTATAGACCATTCTCTCGGTATACTGCATATCTCAAAAACTGTTCGATTTACAAATACAAAGAGAGGGATTTAAAACTTGGCCAGCATCGGCCCAGCATAAGACTACCATCAAACGATTCCCCAGGATGTGCTCTACAAGGGCAAGTCAAAATATCTTGCGTCCACTTGCAGCCCCGTGCTCCAGATGACATATAATAACTCAGGTTGTGGCTCCAACCAGGCCGCTGCGGTGCTAATGCAACACCGTGGGTTACCGAATAGAGGCATGGACCGGCCAAGAATGAGCAATATGAGTGGACTATCAGAGAACGATGCTATAAGAAATGCCGAGAAGTGCTGAAATTAGTTTATACAATTTCAAAGCATTATAACCGTCTAAATTTGTGTTGACTGCTGTGTTGACTGTTATCCAAATACCCGGAGAGACTGCCGACAACGAACCATTTATTGCATGAGAAATGTTCCTGCTGGGTATGTCAATCTCGGGATTGGGATCCGGCTATTTTCAAAAAGCCACAATCACGGGATTAAGCCTCTCGTGATCTCGGGATTCAGACATTTATTATAACACCTTCAAGCAATGCCGGGACAGCAAAAACGATACCTAAGAATGCTGTTTTGCTGCATATCTCACGTTGAACCACATATGGTGAATACCAACCATACTTTTTCATCCAAATGAATGGTCGCCATAAACATCGGAGTTCCGAGGTGTCCTAGGGATCCAATCGGGAATCGAATTTCCTCGCCGTTCCCACTGTCACGAGCTGACGCAGGATGACGCTCGGGCTGCTCAGGTGACCAACGTCCCATAGTTGGCGATACCGCGATAACATATGTAGCGGAGGGTGGGCGGAGGGGGGAGAGAGAAACGTACTGACCTTCACGGAATGATATTTTGATATGCCTTGTTGAGGAAACACAAAGTAGGGATATATTCTACCCCTTTCTTCTACTCTGCGTGTTAACACGCGCACTGGAGGGGCCTCGGATACTCTCCCAACTATTTTTTTCCGGGATGACCGGAGAACCGCTCGTAGCTTAAACACGGGAATGGGTCGCATTTGAGAAAATTTAACAGCGCGTCGAATAGTGAAATAATTTTGAAAATTTTTCGAAAACTGTTTGATTTATAGGCTTCTAAAGTCAGACCTACATTTTGAAATCGCCGCGACCGCGCAGTCGAACCGGTTTGCTTGCATTGGAGACCAAGTGGTGACGTCACAGTGTCATATAGACGGGATGATATGTCAAGGTCACCTCACGTGAAGGTCAAGGTCAAAGTTCAAAGTCATACCAGCAATTTCAAGGTCATTGACCCCGGTGCTTTACGTGTCCCAGTCTGACGTATATTATGCTATGACGTCATAGTAAAGGTAACCCAGTTGTAAGTTCAAGGTCAAAGGTCAAGGTTAAAGATCATGGGTAAAGGTCAATCCTCCTTTCCAGCACAAGGTTTGCTATATTGCTACTTTAAATGTGCATAATAGGGAATATACCATATTGTGACGTCATAGGTCGATGACCTTGAATGAACTAGACCTCAAAAATGAAGGAAAGATTCTTTGTGACACAACCTCTATGACCGTGGTCCGGCTTCAGCTTACTCCCGGCTTTTTCCACGCATTATCAGGGCATTTCCCAACAGGTCCCAAGCATGGCCAAAATTTGACCTTTATGACCTCGTTTGACCATGAAAATATGGACCTAGGTCAATGAAAATTAGTTATGATGTAGATCACCATAGCCCCCACCCACTCCCCAATCGGCATTTCTTAAGGAGAAGTTTCCGATATCTCAGGGGGCTTACCAGCCCCCCATCCTGTGTGCGTTAATGTCGGACCCCTCTCCAGTGTGGTTGTTAATAATCACTCGAATACCGGTTATGATAGAACATTCCCATGCAGAAAAGGTGTTACAATTATACCCAAAAGCTGGCTTAGAAAGAAAAACCAAGCTTCAATTAACATTTATGATGCCTCCCGTTTTATTGTTCGTGGTGACGCTTATGAATTTATGGCAGACCAAGATTGCTGTATCGTTGTTCATGGATTACATGTTTATTGTTTGCAGTGTTTCAAACCACAATTCGGTCACAATTCATGGCGCCACGACAAAATCTGCAAAGTATTTCACGGACACCTTGGGCTGGATTAAGTTGCTCCAAATGCCCCTCTTTTCACTGTCCTGATTACGCCCATGTAAAATAAAACCTATATGTCGAATGCAAGTTTTATGCACTGTTCAATTATCTGTCAAATAAGCTCCTTTTTCCAAAAATCGTGGGGAATTTGCGGTATTACGAAGGAATTTTCCCCGAAAAGTAATATTGGCCACGGATGGAGGCATTTAGGGCCTATGTGCGACGGACCCCGAGAATAATTTTGGCGAGGTGTAGGACCCATAGGTCCAATCCACCGCTACGCTGCCGCGATTTTCGGTGTAAAAGTGAGAGGGCAACGGTACGTGTCGATGTTCAGAACACCAACATAATCCAAGGGTAGAGAAATGTAAATAAATTATTTAGATGGCCTACAAACATTGACCAAAGCTCTGCTAATGAAAGTCCCACCACCGGTGAGCATGTTGTACTGTATTGATCCATGGTGTCGCGCAGGTGAAGACATCCCCACAGGATCTGAAACTACGCAACGCCTTGGACTTTACACGATCGAAGGCGGCGGTATCTGGCTGCACAACACACGTGGGCGTCGTGTTCAGACTGTGATTGCCTGTTTTGTCATTCCACCATAAATCGACCAACGATTTTGTAAAATAAAACCCTTCTATTTTTGATTCTCTCCAAAATTGGCGTCAAGGGGGCTTCAAAGGTGTAGAATCTAACCATGGCGTCAAAAAATTATTTGAAAATTTAGTATGGCAGATATAGCCTTCGGCATTTTTCGGGGGTCATCATGTAGGCATTGTTTTAAAAGTCTATAGTTCTGTCATTTTTTGATGTTGTAACGATATTTTATATTTTTTGACAATTTATCATATTTCAATTTGGCTATCTTCGATTTTTATATTTCTGCAAAATTGACGTCATGACCTCGTGACCTACTTTTTGAACGGTGACCTTGACCCGCAGTCCAGTGAAATTTATAAATTCGTGTAGAAACATTTTGCCTTTGGAAATACTCTTTCAGTTAAAGTAATAAAAAAATGGCTTTCGCTCTAAATATACTACTTCTTACTTCCGAAACATAACACCAGGTGTCACTATGGACCTGTACCATAGTAACTCAAGGTATGGTTAATGCCAATGACGACGGAACGTCCGAATTTAAGAGGGTAGCCATGGACCAATTTCTTTCCCGTCAATTCCATAGGGGGTTTTAACCCTTACACGTACAGGGGGTGTTGCAACCCCCTTAGGTTTTTCAAGAATTGAAAACGAGCTTCTTAAGTTAGAATCTTGAAATGTTGTATAGCTTCTGACGCATTAATTGGGGACATCTTGCAAAGAATTGTTCCTACTTTTCAAAGTCACGGAGTTATGACCTCAAGAGTGGAGGCATGTTGGGGTCATTTGGGCGCCTGTGCCCGTTTTCACGTGAATGCTCTAGACTCTTATCGTTCTTTTGCATCATTTGCTCATGAACTGTCCCAGGATATTTTCTTCCAGCCTTCGAGGTTCATTTTTACCAGGTTAGACCTTCTATGACCTCAGTGATAACTCTGTGTCGAATATCGACTACAGATGCGTGTTTGTATTCGGTATTTCTAAATGAGAATTATTTCTAAACACCGAATTATTTGACTTGCGTCCGATACGGGCTTAACCTTATTCGACCTGTGACCTTTTTACCTTGAAAGGGGGTAAGCAATAGCAATTGAAGTAGCAAACTTACTTGGAGTAAATGATGCAGAGTGGTTAATGAATAGTCAATTTGAATGATATGGACACTAAACTAGTTGGTTTGCATATTACATGGGCATGACTTTTAAAAATTTGACCTTATTTGACCTTGAAGGGGGTGTAATCAATAACAGATGATGAAGCAGGCACTTGGCGTAACTGATGCAAAATTTCTTATGAATAGTCAATTTGCATGAAAATGACACTGAACAAGACGTTTTCTTCCAAATCGGACTTGACGTTTTTCAACCTTTGAACTAATTTGACCTTGAAGGGGGTGTAAGCAGTGACAGATAATTAGAAACTCACTAAATTGGCGTAAATGATTCAGAATGACCTGTGAATAGTCCATTTAAATGATGTGGACTCTGAACTAATTACTTTCACTTCTAAGGAGTGTTCTTGAGCTCTGAACCAGTCCCATGCAATGCAATGTACCACTAAATATCACCAATGATTTGTTTTTAGTGCCTAAAACTTTTTAATTATAAAAGAGCTAAAATAATGAGTATGCTGAGCAAAATTCACGGGATTACCATAGGTCAAGTTAAAACACGTTTGAAAATACCACAAGAGATTACCAAAGGATATAAAAGCTAAACTGAGGTCATAACATGTTTTACATTCATGCTACGTCCGGGGAACGCGACACAAAGCCTCAAATTCCAAAAATCTTCTTTAAACCTCGCCCCACCGCGAGGGGCCATCGCTGGCCCCCTAAGGTTTTTCCGGGATAACAGAAAAACGACGTGGTGCAGCACCGCGTTTGAGGGCTCTACCTCTTACCCCATTATTTTCCCATCATCCCGGAAATTAATTACCCCGGGTCACCCTGGGTCAGGTCACCAGGCGAGGTCAACCAAGGTCACCTCACTTTAACTTTTGAGCTCTACCATAGCTACATTTCTAAGCCGATCGATTTAAAACTTTTGACACTTAATGACCCGTCCGGAGTCTAAAAAATTATCTTCGGGATTCTTCGATTTGGTGACCTGAGGTCAGGTCACCAGGTAACCTCTTCCATAGAAGAAACATGGGAAAAGCTGTTTTATGAGCTAAAAGTCACAAAAATAATCGTAAATGCTCAATTTGCTCAGACAAGCGTTCTTGGACACCCTTTCATGGATCCCAGGGGCGATATTGCCCTTTGACCTATCTGAGATCATCAGAGGTCACCAGAGGTCAAAAACAGCATTTTGACGAATTGTTTTTACCTAATTAAGCTACAACACTGAATCAAAGGTCATCGTGTATGTCTCGTCACTAGTTTTCATTTTATATACAACACGGTCACTTTCTTACCTTTCAAGACCTCCGGTCATATTAAGTCACCAGGTACCCTCTGGGGGTCAAACCACTGGCGGGAGGCAATTATGTTCCACATAGCAGAGAAAGCTCTGGCATTTTCCTATCAAATTATTTTTGCTAGATCTCAATAGCTCTAATGGCTATGCTCAGGTTTCTTAAGGATTACATGTTTTACAGGAAATAGCCTATCGTCACATAACTTGACCTCTGGAGGTCAAAACATAGACCTGAGCGCTTAAACGTGTTAGTAAAATCTTGCTGAATTCACAGGAGCTTTCTAATGTCTTTTGCAGCTTTGCGCTAACATCCATATTTTCGGAGTTAGGGGTCATTGATGCCCCCCAGTGGGGCGAAGGTGGCGCCGGACCCCGGTGGGGCGCGGGTTAAATGCTTCTGGAAATGACATCATAGTTCGGTGATTCAATGTGACGGGAACACATTCATTTTCAAAAGATGTACAATGATCCAAACAACCATACATGACATTTACAACAGCTACGTTCATTCTCAAAGGGACAATAATGTGAATTTAAAATAGGGGAGGGTAACCCCGTATTCTTGTGCTTGTGTTAAAATGCTTCAACTCTAGGTTGACTGCTTGATTTTGATTCTTCAAATGTTTTTATTTCAAAGTTGCAAGTCAATTAGTACATGAATTGCGATCGCATAGCTCCTCAGTGACACCTAGTGTTATATATACAGGGTGTTTCAGAAAGAATGATGTTTTTCAAATGTTCAGTAAAGTACCAAAAATCCTTCAAATATGTTCCTAAAACGTTCATTTTAATAGTAAATTGTAGGACATTTTTTAATAAACATGTTTCATTTGCATCAAATATTTTGCCCGTCTTAAAAATAATTGGAAAATGATGCAAGAAACATACCATATCCCCGGTTATGCTTGAGAAAACGGAACTGGCAACACTAAAAACCTTTAGCACACAGAAATGGCACGTGAGCATGCACATCAAAGGTACAAGTTTCGGTAACATTACAAGTTTAAAACTTTTGGTTCAAGCTCCATATGGCTCATTGGCTCACCTTCCATATGAATGACTGGATGCGGCGGAGACAGCGCAAAAGACCTCACTGTTCACCGCAGACCAAGGGACGTGGACCAATTGGGGATTGCTTGCTTGGACGCGGGCTTTCCTAAGCTTGAGAGGTCTTTTTTAGAATTAATTTCCAGAGGCAATGTGCGTGTGGACTGTGATGTACCGCAGGGGCGATGTAAGGTTTGCAGTGTCATTGGCGTGATACTTGTCACGTGATACGCGAGTGATTTCTACGACCATTTTCGATGAAGACAAAATATGCAGTATTTTTAACTCATTTTTAAGACTATTTTTGAAGTAGAAAAAATATCAAAACAGCTATCAAAATATGAATAATCGTAAATGTCCCAAAATTCACTTTCGATTGATATGTAAATCATACCACAACAATCTATTTACAACCACATTATGATCAATTAAAAAATATCATTATTTTTGAAACACCCTGTATGAAGCTAAAAGTAGCATATACATTTCGAAAGCCATTTTTCTTTATTTGATATGAAAGAATACTACCATATGTCAAAACGCTTTCAAGAGACTTTTTGAATTTCACTGTACTTCGGGTCAAGGTTACCGTTATAAAACTAGGTCATGAGGTCACCAAACATTTTTTTGTTTAAATTTTAAAATTGAAGATAGCTAAAATGTTGCGCGTAAAATTTACATCCTAAATCTATAAAAATTTGAGAAATCACTTGAAAACTTTTTGGAGTTATAGGCATTCTAAACAATGCCTTTATAATGACCTTTAGAAATTTCCGGAGGCCATTTCTCTGAAATAAATTTTAAATAATTTTTGGATGCCATAGGTGGATTCTACGCCCTTGAGAGTCCCCATATACCCATTTTGGAGGAAATTAAAAATAGAAGGGTTTTATGCCTTGGTCGATTTATGGTGGAATGACCCTGCTGTTCTCAGATCCGCCGGCAGCAATGACAGCCAGGCGCTTCTGGTGTTTCCATTCCGCAGTCAACATCACCCTGACCTGATCTTTCACAAACAGGTCCGTGCCAAGTTGTCATTCAGACATAAGACCGTAATGGTTTCCGATGGTTTTCCCATTCGAGATGCTCTTTGTGTCCGGCGATCCAGACTTTGAATGGATATAAAAGTGGTTTGGGCTGTTTATTTCTTTCCCAATATGTATGTTTTCGAGAGAGTTGCAATTAAATTCACACGCGAGACGAATTATGGCAGCTCTCTAAAAGTTTCCTCCTGAAGATATTGTTCCCAAATCTAAGATTTCTTTTTCTATAAAGCTGACACCGCACATGAGCCCAGACTTCGCTTCATTTTCTTCGCTGCTGATACCAGCATAGCATCTTTCAGCCGAGGAGAATGGCGTTTGAACGCGGCCTTTGATATTGCCTTTCCCGGCCTCATCTTAAAAATTGATACCATTGTGCGGAGCTCCTATACCGAACTCAGCGAACTTTAACAGCTTTATGAAGAAAGTACGCTTCAGGACAGGAACGTCATGTCCTGCATCATCTCTCATTACAACAAGGCACTGGCCGTGACATCAACACCGTCACTGTCGTTGCATTTCCACAAAAATGTAGGATTTGTTTTGCAATGTAATCGTTAATTGATTACCACAATAAAAGTTTAAGTATCCTAGGGGCAGTTTATCTGCTGTAATATATTAACGCATGTACCTATGTATGTATGCGTGCCATATCCACTCTTAAGGGGCTATCACAACATCTCCTCATGGTTTCCGTCACGGATCAATAATGGAGTGAATGCACTATTGTACTTTGATCTATTGCTAACCGTGTTCACAGATTTCCACAAAACTTTGGTTTCAGTTCATCGTAAGCCAAATTACCAGGCTAGGCTAACGTGTGCAGTAGATGAGATCAAAGTGCTCCCCCCTAAGGCTGATCTCTGATCTCTGCTCTGAACCTAAAGCCCTATAACATGCACCCTTACCAATATGAAATATCTGTCGGAGCACCCCCGACCTCCAAAGCACCCCTGTGATCCTCTTCCGTTATTCGGCTTTCTTTGGCATGTGAGAGCTTAGCATAGGCGCAGGAACATTTTCCAAGTTGGGGGGGCAAAAGTTGTAACCGGTGGTGGGGTTGCCTATGATTCGGCCTATCACTTGATTTATTAACAGAAACAAATCCAGAATTGGGTACAAGCTAGGGAGGACTGCCCCACAGTCCGAAAGTTGGGGCAGCCGCCTCAGCCTCCCCCTGTCCCCGGATTCCTGCGCCTATGGCGTTCAGCGAATTAACTAATTAGTGAGAAGCTCTGGATCAGCATTGCTCCCGGAATGACAGGGTGCTCCTCAATTCTTAACCATATCCGCGGCTTTCATTGCATAAAATCTGTGTTTAATTGTAGCAAGTGCCCAGGGACATTTCGTGCCGGTGTTCCCTACCCAGTCTCAAGCACAGAAGAGAAGTCTCTGAGTGGGATTTGCAATAACTGCATATCCAGTCTTCTTGGGCATCAAAGGTCCCTTTAATCCATCATGTACAAGAATCCTCAGGCCACTTTTAGAGTTTTTGTTGCCTGTTGATATATCAGACTCTGATTTACATTACAGGTGTCAATATATAATATATGGTTGTTATGGGTATCCACCAGATCTCAACAGCTCCTTAGGCATATTTCCTCAGTGTTTGTGTACACATGGAGGACGTTACCAAAGGCTAGGCTTTGGTTTGTAAGCACTGTACTTCCTCCCTCCGACCTCAGGGAAACCGCTGCTCAACTCATTTCAGTGCGCAGGCTCTTCTTATCCCCTGAGGTTCCAACTTCGATACTGAATGGTCATCAGGCAGTGGCGGATACAAGGGCGTGGGGGACTGGGGCCTCAAGCCCCCACGAAACGTCAGAGTGCCTTTAGTTAATGCATAACCAAAGGCTCTTTCGAGGCAATGGCGCGGGAGGCTCGAGCCCCCTCCCCTCAAATGTTTGCCTGGATCCGCCACTGTCGTCAGGCGCCTCCTTTCCCGATGGTGTTGAGTGTATTCCAGTCACCCGACACCCTTGTGCTCTAGTGGAATATTGAATATGTTTGCAATTACTGTATTTCATAAATTGTATCCAGCGAAATGTATTTGCATTTGATAAAACACTTCCACACACGCGGTGGCTTTCGCACTGGTGCTGTAATGGAGATGAAGCAATTAAAACGATGAAAGAGACGGTAATGATTCGGAAGGATAAGGTTAAAAGAACGCGTTACATTAATGTTAATACAAACAACAAATGCAATAACAAATATAAAATAAGTCGAAACAATTTGCATGGACAACTGGGAAACCTCCACCGAGTTTAATGGGAGAAATTCTGTGTCAGCAAAGGTGTGAGAATATGCCAAGTTCTAAGACCCTCTTACGGCTAATACCATGTTAAAAACACTCATTATGTTATGTTACGTTATGTTATTTATCTGCATATTGGTGACCTTCAGGTCAGGTCTTTACATGGTGACCTTTACATGTCCTTATTTTAGGCTATTTTCCTCTTGTGACAAAGTATGGTCATATATAATGTATCACTCGATTCTCCGTAACGAGAGGGAACTAATGGCGCTTAAAACTGACTCTAGCTCAACTCAGAGTCTCAAGCCCAGAACCCCTTCTCAGGCCAGTGACCTTCTTTGGCGTGTCGTGGCATCAATATTGGCCTGGGCCAAAAGGGACCATTATAGTTTCTTCGCCATTTCTTATGAGCTATCCACCAACTCCCCGTTTTTCCCCATCCCGCATTGGAGCCGAGATCGAGGGGGAGGACGTTTGGACCCCCTACCACTAGGGGAACGTGGCTCGGAGGCCCACTGAGGCGGGAGTTAATTATAAGCATTGAAGGCGTTCAATGACATCAGGGATATAGTTTGCCTAAATTGGGGCCCCGCCCGCCACTTACTTCGTCCGACGGGATTTCCTCCATCTGTTTCAGGGGTCCACTCATGAAATATTGACCAGGTTTGCTCGTAGGACTGGCCGCAGATCATACTCTACAAATCAAGGGGCTTTCTTCATTTGATAAGGGATCTCCTAGGCATATCACTGGCCTTACATACAATTGAGGTACACATCGATGACTTAAGGGCCCCCTCTACTCTAAATGGGTAGCTATGTGCTACTGTATGCATGAATTATGTATAAGAAGCTTTTTAATTTTTTTAAAGAGATAAGTTTCAAATGCATTGAGAGATTTCCTTCCAAATATAAGAAAAACATATCAGGTGTTTCAGGTGTTTCTTTCTCAGTATAGTCATGCATTTCGAAGGTGCTCTGGCTGCCGTATTCAGAACCATATGATATACTTATCGTAACCTCACGTGCATCTTACCTGAAGCATTAACCATATTCCATTTGCATATTCCATGAATAGGCTTATCATGAACCCCAATTTACATTATTGGCCTTACCATGTTTCATTCACTTCAATTCCTTTCAAAGGCCAACAAATTTCACTTGTAAGAGAAAAAGGTTACTGCACCCAGTTACACAGCAGCTCAAGTCATAAATATGAAACGAGAAAGTTCCAAATGTACAATAATACGGCCCTGAAAATTGGCAATAAAATTCAATATAAACATTTAAGATGAAACTGCACCAAAAAGCGGAAATAAACAGGATTAAAAACACATCAAAACACAGTACCTGACAAAGATGCCAACAGGAGAAGTTAACACGGCCTTCAAATATCTAACAGCTCTGGACTAAAAGCCAGCGTGAGTGTGACATTTCAGGGAACCTGCGTCAGGCAGCGGACAAGAGTTTACTAGATGCCTTCACTGATCAAAAAGACGCACTTTTCTTCAAGCTATCAACGCCAGGAGCGCTACGGTCTATCCTACTACAAAAACATCATCGCTACGCATAGCAGAAAAGCGACGCAATTTTATTTGCGTTTCGAGTTTTTTTAGCCACAGCTTCCGGTGATCGATTTTGCAGCGCAGCTCGCGTGGCTTAGGTCGCCTTTCCAAAGCTGTCGACCTCCTTTTGCCCCGACTCCTTTTTAGTTTATAGGCAAGGTTTTGGTGCTTCAACTCTCCCCTTCAAACAGACCCAGTCAACTTCAGTGTAATAATTGGGCCTTGGATAGTAAAATAGGCATCTCGTTGCCACACGTTTGACCCGTTGACGTTTTTTCCTTTGCTTATCGACTCTTGGTTTGACCTTGAAAACCTACTACCTAGTTAAATTGTGGCATACTCTCACCGTCTGATGTTTTTTTTTTGTTTTTTACTTGTTGACTTTGGCTTGTCCCTTCCAAATATACAGGCTAGATCCACCACTGTATGTATCTACATAAATCACTCAATTACTAATAATTAAACAAATCAAATCAGACATATAACGGTAGATTTGGCCAGCAGTACAAGAAATCAGCTGCAAAGCCCATTACTCGAAAATAGCCTAATCTGACAGTGTTCCGTCTAGACGCCACCTTCGCTTGGCAAAATCAGTGCGACAAACCCCACCATACCCCCAGTCACCCAACACTAACAATAATCAAGTCAGAGGCGGATCCAAGGGGCAAGAGGGTGGCTCTTGTCCCTTCCCAATCAACCATCAGCGTCCCCTGAATTGGTTACGTCGCTCCCTGATGGGTCCATGACGCCCCCTGAAATGCCGCTTCCCAATCCCTCCCCTCCAAGGATGCAAGTATCGGCGCGCCCGTGATAAGATTTGGCACCAACCTGATAGCTTTTACCATCCAAGTGGCACCCTCTGGTCCGGATGGCGCCCCCCGACCATCTACCCCCCCCGATCGGAAGCCCTGGATCGGTCTCTGAATAAAGTTACAGTGGCTCCGAGACCCTAGGCATCAGGCTGTTTCAAGAAAAAGGGAGCTCGTCAACAAGGCAGCCTTCAAGGAAACAGAATCCGTAGTTTTATTTCACGCCCGCCCGAAAACACCTAGGTGTCGATAGACTCAGGCTGTAAAACGGCCGCCGCATAGAAATGGTGACGTCACTGTTTCAACGGGCCAGACAACTTGGCACCAGGGGCATTCCAGGACAAAACGACCAAAAAATTTCAATTTGACACCACCATGTCTAGAAAAAATCTGAAACTTTGTCTCCGGGGTAGTTTTGGGCCAGAAACACGCCTGTGAGAATCTTAGCCCCCTCCGACCAACGGTGACCGAGTTATAGCCCGAGGCATTTTCGTGAAGTCACCTTGTAGCCTCATCTTTGATGCTTCATAACTCAACAACGCATTGCCCGATTAACAAGTTTTGTATATCATTGAACTTGTCTTGAACCATACATTATTTTGAAAAAAGAAAATTTTAAAAGTTTAAAAATTTTGACTTTTAATTCGTTTGACCTTTTCTTAGATGACCTAGCTTGACCTTTTCGAACATTGAAATTGACCTTTTAGACACCTCAAACATTTTGTTTCATCAAATATCTTTCAATAGCAGAAATAAGAAATGCGTTCTTTCTATAAATTCCAAATATTTAGCACCGAAGGCGGGTATGTAGACGGTTTTTGACCACTGCGGCAGTACAGCCTTATGTTTAACGCCGCAAACGTAGCGATTGCTTTTGTAATCGGTTGCTGGCAATCATATGGCATTGTCTTTACGAAATTTTCATCGTGAAAGTGTCAAACTATATGACAATTAACACGCGCCCACCCGAGAGGGTGGGCAACCGGCCTCCTCAGGTCTCTACAGGTAGTAAAAAAAACACCTTCGTGCAGCGCCACCGTACTCCATGTACCTCTAACACAACATTTTGCAACTTCCGAAAAAATAATTTGGGTCAACTGGGAGGTGGTAGGTACCGTAAATACTGAAGGCCAGCTGGCAACTGACTGGTGAGGGGGTGACCTGAGGTAGACGGTCGTCGTTATGCCTTGTGGGACTTTCAACTTTGGTTCATTGATTAACACTTCATCGTGGGAGTTGCTCGTTTGAGTGGTGGGGTCGGGGTCTCCGTAAAAAGTCCCTTGATGACTCTAGTGAGACACCTACTCCTAAAACTGAACTGGCAACAACTTGGACAATATTTATGAAAATAAAAATTGCAGTCATTAAAAGTGATAGAAAGGGATCCGTTGTTTCGAGGGAGACGAGGGCAAATGGACTTATTAATAATTGACCTTTCAGCCTTAAACGAAAATTTACAAAGATGTCGCAGCTTTATCCATAATTGAAACAAGTATAACTTGCCCTATGGGCACCACTAACTCACACAATTACATCGTTCCTGGAGATGGAAAAATAATATCGATACAAGGTGACCCAGTGCAGCACAGCATACGTTTGAGAGGATTCATGCAATGTAAACAAACGTGTCTGAAAGGCGTTCATTCCCAAAAAGTAATTTGAATCTGCTCATATATGAGAAAAATGTCCTGAAATTGCACCGCATTCGACTTGGTCACTTGAACAGGTTGCCTCATGATATTTTTACAAGGGGATCATTTCATAGCTGACACGGATCCCAGAATCCCAGATCAATAATGACACAGTGCACTGGGAGTGATGCCGCTAAACAGCCAGTTTTAACCACTACCGAATATGTTACATACAATCGTTTGGTTGTGTAAACAAACCATTTGAGTTTGCTCGAGATCACAGTATTTTTTACAGGAACTAAGTGGAAACCTAAATTTTGTGGCATAATAGGTGACAGAGGAGAGCCGTAGAAAGAAACGTTCAGCACCATTGGAACACTCTTGTTGAGCCCAAGCGGATTATGTATCTTATAATATTGCCTAGTCAAATTTCAAAATTAACCTGCTTTGACCTAGAGCCAGGCTTAGGTCTGTATGGTAAAAAGAATATTAATCAAACTGCAGTGGCAAGTCAGGCACGACAACGTAAAAATAAAACCTCCATCGCAATTCTCGAAAATTCTCAATTCTCTCAAGTTATCAAAATTAACCAATTGCCCCATGCATTTCTAATGGAAAGATCACGACCCTGACCCTGCTCCCGGTTATCGACATAGAAATCCTGCTATGAAAATTATCGTGCTCGGCGACCTTACTATGTAATGTGAATCTAACGACGGTAGGCTAGATTTGATATTATTGATGCACCTCCCAAACTTTTTTCGAGGTTAGGTCCCTTGACCTGGGTTGGCCGTCTGACCTAGTATGACCCAGACCTAAAATTTTGCTATAAGCTGCAAAAATTTCGAGTTAGAGGTACATGAAGTACGGTGGCGCTGTGCGAAGGTGTCTTTTTACTACCTGTGGAAACCAGAAGAGGCCGGTTGCCCACCCCCTTGTGTGGGGGTGCATATACTTTGACACTTTCATGATGAAAATTTCGTAAAGACAATGCCATATGATTGCAAGCAACCGATTACAAAAGCAATTGCTTTGTTTGCGGCGTTAAACATAGGCTGTATTACCGCAGTGGTCAAAAAACGTCTGCATACCTACCTTAGGTTTAAAAATTTGGAACTTATAGCAAAAACGCATTTTTTATTTTTTATATCGAAAGATATTTGATGAAGCAAAATTTTTGAGGCGTCTAAAAGGTCAATTTCAATGTCGAATAGGTCAAGCTAGGTCATCTAAGAAAAGGTCAAACGAATTAAAAGTCAAAATTTTTAAAATTTTAAAATTTTTTATTTCAGGAATAATTTATGGTTCAAGACGAGTTCAATAATATACAAAACTTGTTAATCGGGCAACGCGTTGTTGAGTTATGAAACATCAAAGATGAGTCTACAAGGTGACCTCCCGAAAATGCCTCGGGCTATAACTCGGTCACCGTTGTTCGGAGGGGGCTAAGATTCTCACAGGTGTGTTTCTGGCCCAAAACTACCACGGAGACAAAGTTTCAGATTTTTTCTAGATATGGTGGTGTCAAGCCTTGGTCGATCTGTCCTGGAATGCCCCACCAGTTGGTTCCACAGAAACTTCAATGACTGGGGCCAGGGACGGCGGATTCCGAGAGGCGGGGTGTGCAGTTGCACACCCTGAAAAAAATTGAGGGTGTGAAAATATATCTTTTTGCATAACCGTTTTTCGCTTGATACGGTGAGGCGTCCCCCCCAATTTGGGCGGCACCCCCCGGGATTTCGCCGGCGCCCCGTCCGGTCACGAGAAACTCGGCCTAAACACACCTTTACTTTTGAATGGCGCCCCTGACATCAAAGCCGCCCCATGGAGAGAGAGTAAGCTCAATTTGTCCACTAAACGTAGAGATATCATGTCGGCGCCCTCTCCATCGGCGTCCCCAAGGGTCGGCACCACCCCCCCCTGAGTGGGCGCCCCTTGGGAGCCGAAAACGCCCTCCTGGGGAGAAAGGCGCCTCCCTTCCAAAAATCTTGCACACCCGCTCGAAAATGGAATCCGCTGTCCCTGATTGGCGCAGCCGGATATCTACCTATTGCTGGTTCGTTTTGTTTGATTGGGTGCAGCAGAAAAAGTGTGTTTAAGAGTGTGCCTGGTCCAGTCTGAGTACTTCTTTTTAACCCTAATATGTTCAGGTATTCTAGTTTATGATGGCGACTGCATCAACGATCCATTCCAGAATAAAGAGAAAACACGTAAAAAGGGACACAACTTCATCCCGCGGACTACCAAAGCAAATACAACTAACGGCAGTCTGCTTTCCCCTAACGCTTCCACGCCGCTTCAGCTATAGCAGACAGTAAACAATGGAAAAATGACAGCTTATCGCAATACGATTTCGTTTCATCGGGATCAATTAGTTGGGTACTTACCACCGCCCCAGACTCAGAAGCCAACATAAACATTGCAGCGTCAACAGGTCCATAAACCCAGGTTTGCAGCTAAACGGTCTTCACGTCATCCAGTGAAACTTATAACGTTCCTACTTCTCACAATCAGATTGACAAGGGCCAAGAGTGTTCCCTGGGTGGTACAACACTACGCAGGCGACGGCGTTCTCACGCACTAGCTGCAGGCGCGACACTACCACCGCCGCGGCGCCCGAGGCACTGAATGCCGCCGCGGGGGAAGGGGAGGGGAGAGGACGCTCGCGCACACCTCGAGAGCTCTCCATCGGAACCGCGCGCATGCCAGCGATCTGAGTTGCTTTTCGCGTGACAGGACTGTTATGCTGTCGGGTGGTGCTTACCCGGTTAATGCTAATACGCTGCAGTAAACATAACGCAATATTTGCAGAGCTGATGGACGGCATATTATTTGACTATGCGATATCTAAAACAGTTTACTCATCGGTAAATTCCTACCGGTAGATTTACGTTTTTGTTAAGGCCCGACTATAAGCAGGTCCAAGATTTCCGACCGGAGTGAGGCCACATGGTTTGGGGCGACATCCGGACCAGGAGATCCAAATCCTATCGTGAGGCGCCGTTATTTCTCGCTTTCACTTCCAGTCCTCCGCGGTTGTGTTTTCGATTTCAAGTACTAAATTAAATTTAACTAGATCAGCACGGCTTTGGAAAAGCTAAAAGACGGTTGATATTATAATACTATTTTTTGTAGTATGGTGGATATCAACATTGTTTCGACAATTTTTTTTAAATCGATACCCCTAGCAGACTTGTTGAGTCGCGACTCAGAGTCGGAGTCGACTCAGAGTCGACTCAAATTTTGCTCGAGTCAGAGTTGAGTCGACTCAACTTCACATTTGGGTTGAATCAGAGTCGATTCTACTGGACAACCAGTTGAGTCGAGTCAGAATCGGAGTCGGCCTCTATGCTGTGAGTCAAGAGTTGAGTCGACTCAACACTATTTTCTTAACATAAGTGATCACATGACTGGCATTTTAGAAATGATCACATCTAATTTTGAAGGATTTCATATTGCTATTTGGTAATAACAAGTAAGTCATTATTCTCATATCCATACTAGACCCATGCCTGGATCAGTTGTTAGCAATACAAGTAATATAAAATATAGTTTAAAAAGCACACACATTTGATAGTTTTTTCCGTTTAATCCTAGCAATGGCATGCAGAATCAGACAGAAAAATGTGTGATTAGGCACAAAATCAGAATTTTTCAACGTTGAGAATGCACACCAACCAAAATCTTAAGCTCATTCTCATGCAAAAGGTAATTCACTCTTAGGAAATCACATCTTTATTTTCTATTTTCTTCCTTCCTTTGGCTAAAACACTAAAAAAACACATCAGCATCAGACAGAGGGTACTAAAAAATCTTATTTTGCACATAAGCCTTGAAATGGGTCGAAACGGAAACTAAAAGTTTCAATTCTCTGCTGATTTCAAAGCACTATCTTGATTTGTCGTGGTTTGAGAACACCCATTGGTAGATAATAAAAACTGCCTTTTTACGGAAAATGGATATCAGTCCTACCTCTGGCGTAGCCTGAGTAATTTCAAACTGTGGAACTGATAAACTGAAAAATATACATCAATCCTCTCACTCACAAACAGCCACCGCCCGCTCTTCAAATTATGATGATGCCGAATATTTTTATTTACCACTCACTGCTGCCCCCGCGCGTGCCACTCTAGTTACAAAACGATCATGGTGCGCAACCAAATGCTAGTCATTTAGGCTTTAGTAGCCCGAAGGCATGATTACCTTTACATGGACCAAGGCCTACATGGACCTGCAGACTTTTAAGCCTTTTTAGTAACGTGATTTTTAAACTTCTATCCATCGTCAGGTTTGCGCTATCCGAGGCTAAGTTCGTAATGTGTTCAATGCGCCATCTGTAACGTTTACTTGTTTACTACAGCTTTTTTGGGAGGACAAGGCGAGTACTCATCATTATTGTTTTTGGTTTTGGTGAGGTGCTGGATAGGGGCAGTGCACACTGCACATTGTAGTATTTACTTCTAGGTTATGTTCGTCACAGGATTGTTCAGAATGTTCTGGGGCAGGGATCGGCTCTCAAAATATCATATGTACATATATTGATTCCTGTTTTTTTGCAGTTGAATCGTCACTTATTGCTTCGATCATGAAATGCAAAGCCATCAGGTCCTTCCTCATACTCACCTGTTCGTGATTAACATATTTCTTCATTCCTATGCAGGAATAATTTCTGTCATGAATTAATTCATTGAAATTGGCATACTATTAGAGGAAATAGGCAGTTAGATTAACGCCATGAATAAATGTACTGGATTTTGCATAATATTGAAGGAAATGAGCATTTTTTCTGTGCATATTTTGCCACTATTCTGTGTCGGAATCGACTCCAACTCAATGCTGATTTGAGTCGGAATCGAGTCGGCTTACTTTTGAATTTGGCCTGTGTCGAGTCGGCTCACCATTTTCAACTCAGTGAGTCCAGTCAGAATCGGAGTCAGCCATTTAGCTGTGAGTCAGAGTTGAGTCGAATCAAGAAAATTTGAGTCATCAACAAGTCTGACCCCTAGTCACTACCCTGACGAGTTTTTTGCCATCACGCGTAGAACCATTTTTGGTTCCCGGTCGTTTATATTCCCCCACTGAGGACTGGTGCCTTTTCAGTCCCACTACAGACTGCTGACCTTTCAGTCCCACTAAGGCTGCAAACATTCATTGATGGGCAAAGGACATTACACTCTTCGTTCGGGTCCGTTGTAGCCCCTAAAATTGATCCTAAGAGTGCTCCTTAGAGTGATAAATGTATCCTTTCAAGTTCAAAATAATGTTCTCCTCCTTTTATTGTTCCCAGTGAAAATTTGAACAAAAATTACCCAAGCCTTTCGCATCGAAAAATAGGTAGAGCATCATATTTGCGTTGCAAAATATGAGACGAAATATCTAGAGCTCCAACCTTTTCCCGACAGGCGCCGGTATTTTCCGTTGAAGGTTTTCCAGTCAAAATATGATAAGCATGCTATTTGTCCGCGCCAGCGTGCGGGGCACTCAGAAACAGAATAAACACTTACCCTGGACTTATTACCCGAGACTTTACCTCCAGCAGCGAATATTGTACAATTTTGTGATGCCACGGATCACCTCTGCATTTATAAACTACCACGTAGACAAACTTTTGGAAAATGAAAAAGGCCTTCGCACGTGGATGTGCATTTATTTCCCCTACTTTTGTTGACGTTGTCCATTTATTAATCTACAAGATTAATAAATGGTTCTCCAGCCATGTAAGCTGGCTATAATACAAATGCGTTTCAATATGTAAGGGTGCATATTGGAGGTGGAATTTCTAAGCCACAGGGCTCGGTCCAAACACCCAGCCCAGGCACCTGGGCGTTGACCGGAGCCCTGGAGACAATGCTCGACCCAACGCCAGATGTATGCCTGGCCCGCTTCAAGACCCAAATCTTGCATTTGCACCAGAATAAATGACAAAATCATGAAAGCCTCTTCAAACATTTTAACGTCAAGAAAGTCAAAAACGGCTGGCAAAAATTTCTAAGTGCAAATGTGAATACCTCTAGATCTACCTCATAACTATATAATTTGTGTAAAACATACATTTCCGGCACACATATCAAACAAATGCATAAGCTTTAATGTTCGTTTTACACCTGGACTTTGCTTATTTCCGCTCTAGTTGAACTGTAATGTATTTCACTTTAAATTAACTTCAACTTGTCTTGGTGAAAATGACCCATAGCATGGGGTGGGACACCGTAAGGCTAAAATCACCCGAGTCTTGACAGATCGAGCCCACCCAGGGACAGGTTTAGCCGTCCTGCCCCAGCTTGGCAAGTTCCCCTTCCCCCTTGACGCCATTTGACCTCGCAGTTGGTGCGTCGGTGTGCCCCATTATCCTGGTCCAGATTTAGGTCTTCCATCAGATAGTAATGGATTGTTGCGCATTCGATGTATTTCTTTGTGCTGATCACGATGTGCTCATAAGAATTAAAATTTTCGAGAAAGAAAATTGGTGGGCCAGCTAAGTTGAAGATTTTGCATGTTGCCCAATTTTTCCCTTCCTTGGCTCATCTTTGACCCATGTTTCCAGCTAGATTCAACACATTGCATTGGGCTGATAGTTTGGTTCATTGGTGTTTCATTCCAGTTTTTTATTATCTCACTTGCATGCATAACTAACATTTGCGCCATGTTGTTGCCGTTTCCAGTTGAGTTTGCACTGGCCCTCCACAGATGTCACTAGTAGCGTGGCATGGTAGGTGAGCATTAATTTCCCTGCAAATTGGAGAGATGAGATGCAATGTCAAATTATAAATAAAACATGGCACGTGTATTTCGATAACAACCTCAGACAACTATTTTCAAACAGGACCATATAATGTTTTAAGGAATTGTGACTGGTCGGCATTCGGCTAAAAAGGGCACGAATTCCCACCAAAAGAGCAATCCTAAAGTATCAAATGACTAGTGACTGGTGGGCACTGGGCCATTCAGGGTTTCTTACTGGTGGACATAGCATGTAGGGCTGGTGGGCAAAATGTCCATTACTTTGTAGCTTAAAATATGCTCTGAGCAGGACTGAAGCTTCAAACACAATTTTTGGAAGCGTTTAACCATTCCACTCAGAGCCGCTGGGAAATCGTGAGAAACCCACTCAAACGTCTAAATCGACCAATATCCCACAGTCATGAACATGACTAGACATTGCCATCAACGCAATACATGCAATAAATTATTAGGCTCAAGAAACAAAAAAAACATCATCATCGTCTTCAGCAATAGCTGCACCCCTTCTGACCGAACCTCAGGCCCCAGTATCCCCAGCACCACCACTCTAGAATAGGCCATGAGACTGTTCTTCTGCACGTTTTTTTGCCCTTTTTTCAAAACGGCACCTAAGAGGTAGCGGCGTTGTCTATCGAGTTCCTCGAAGAGATGCCTTTGTGCCTGTGCAACATCCCATCGGTGCCTTACCGCCATGGTCGTTGAGCCATCACTCCCACGACATATATTGTCAGGATACTCAGCTCGTTGCTGGGCTTCTGTTGAGACATATACACGCAAAGGAGCCAGCTTTGCACCGTGTGCCAGCGAGCATGGTGAAATGTTAACACGCGCCCCCTGAGGGGGTGAAATTCGCCCCCTCCTGGTTTTCCTCAGATAAAGCAAAAACGAAGAGACGCAGGACAACGAAACTTACAATACCTTATTCCTGATGAATTTTGCGCATCTGAGCGAATTTTTAGGTCAGGTCATGTCAGGTCAAGGAGCTATCCAAGGTCAAGCGACTAGACCTTAAAACCTAAAATCACGAGGTTCAAGCGGCACCTAAGGAACATCAGACGACCGATCAGTTTGAAACTTTCACAATATGATAGGGCTATTAGGGTCTACCCAAATCTGCTCTCTTGGAGTTTTGATATTGTTGACCTAAGATGGGGTCAATTTTTGGTCACCCTCTTTATAAGTCTATGATGAAAAATAGAAAGGACTCTATTTCCAGTAAGTGCTGAATAGATAAAGCTGAAAATCATCAAATCACGTATTATTACCACGATCTTGGCCGTAAATTTGAGTTTTTGACCATCTGACCTTCTAAATGGTCACAGGAGCATACCATGATTGTTTTGCCAATAACATCTCACTGAACTGATATAAAGCTCCTACTTTTTATAGTGCTTATATTGTCACGGGGAGCCGATTTATATCCAACATGACCATACCAGGTCACCCTGTGACCTTGACATATCTTGGTGACAGGTCATTTTCACAATTTGGTCTAGCAGGGTCAAATTATATATCATGCGACTCGCCACGATAAGAGTAATCCAATTATGCATGAATATTTGTTATAGCTTCGCTGAGTAAAAGTCTAGACGGGGAAACATACACTGCCCTGTTGTAAGTCTATGGAACATTCTTTGACCTATGCTGACCTCAATATTGACCTGACATTAAAATACTTCGTATAACTTCTCTTCGTATCTTCAAGAGCTTTCAAATGCCGCCCGTAATTTTCCTTTAGGTTTCCTGGGAATTAAGATACGGAGGTGGGTGAAATACTCCCACCCCCAGCGGGGCGCATCATGCCAGGGACCCCAGGGGTGCGCGTGTTAACCCTCGCCCCACCGGGGGCCATCGATGGCCCCCTAAGGTTTTTTCGAGATAGCAGCAAAACGACGAAACGCAGCACCGTGGTTGAGGGCTCTATCTCTCACCTCATCATTTTCCCACCATCCCTGAAAATTTTTACCCTGGGTCACCCAAGGTCAGGTCACCAGGTGAGGTCAACCAAGGTCACCTCACTTCAACTTTGAAGCTCTATAAGAGCTACATTTCTTAGTCGATCGATTTTAAACTTGCTACACTTCATAGCTCTTCCAGGGTCTACAACGTTTATAACCGGGATTTTTTCGATTTCGTGACCTGAGGTCAGGTCATGAGGCGACCTCTCCCATTGGAAAAGCATGGGAAAACGCTATCTCATGGTCTAAAAGCCACAAAAATGATTGCAAATACTCAGACTGCTCAGAACAGCAATTTTGGACACCTTTTCACGGATCCCAGGGGTCACATTTGCCCTTTGAACTTAACCAGATCTCAATAGCTCTAATGGCGTAGGAGTTATGCCCAGTTTTGTTAGGGATTGCATATTTGAGTGAAAATAGCCCATCGTGACGTTTTTTTACCTCTGGAGGTCAAACCATTGACCTGAGCGCTTAAACATGCGAAGTAATTTCTTACTGAATTCACGCGAGCTTTCTAATGCACTTTGCAGGTTTTCGCTAACCCCCATATTTTCGGAGTTAGAGGGGGGGCATCGATGACCCCCCGGTGGAGCGAAGGTGGCGCCGGACCCCCGGTGGGGCGCGGGTTCATGCTGGCGATGTGCCACAGGCGCAGCATCATCGAACGGAACAGAGGCTGCCCATTCCACCAGCGGGCGGAGGTGCTTAATGCAAACGAAGCGAGTGAGAGTACAGTCCAAAATCTACTCCAATACTGCCATCAGCCCGCCACGTCATGCCACCACGGAGTTAGTCCCGTCTCCACCCAGAGCAGAGACTTCGGTCGTATAAGCTCCGCGCTCAGCTACAAAGCTGACGAACCGTTCAGCTATCGTTTCTCCCATGTGCCGGCCGCTGCAGCTAAAATACCAGATAAAAATATCCCCGAGGTGCATGTTGACTGTAATATTATGCTGGGTTTTAGGCTGCCGGACCGGCGTCTGGCTTCGACATCTGTCGCCTTTTCCGTTACAGAAGATGGCTGTGCAGCCAGCTTCACTTTTCTCACTTCCCGCACCCATCGTTTCCTTTTTCCGGTTTAATGCATATGTTTCACAAGAACATTTATCATTTCATCATTTAGGATCATGGTAATAAGCTGCACATTGAGCCGATACCAAGTGCGACGCGTGTTGGTTTCATCCGAAGCATCAGCGCTTAATCTACAGACCACAACGACGAATTTATTACAGTGATAGCCCTGACTATACCTACAATATATTTTCTTACAATATATCTACCTAGAATATATTGTTCTAATATACAAGCAATATATTTGCACTTCAGTCATTCGTC
This sequence comes from Lepas anatifera, assembly GCA_034440635.1. Classification (NCBI taxonomy): domain Eukaryota; kingdom Metazoa; phylum Arthropoda; class Thecostraca; family Lepadidae; genus Lepas; species Lepas anatifera. Next base: position 295,405 of record JAOTON010001187.1, on the reverse strand, counting down.
AACACTTCTCGTGAGCTATCATAAAATACTCCAACAAATATAACGGTAGCTACAGTCCTACATGAGATTATGAAACGTTAATAAGAAAAAAGACATCGCTAATAACACCACAACATTTCACGATACCGACCATATCCTTCTCAACGCCCTCTTTCCACCCACCCCCTACCTCCCCATACATCAACGTGCATTTTGACCCCGATACGCGATGAGCTTACAGATACACCCGACTGATGTCACCGGCCAACCAATTCCACTGGTAAAAGTCTAGATATTTAATTCTGAATTTTAATTCATGAACGGTGCCCATCTTTGTTCACATTTGTCGATCCTTTAAGCTTTTCTAGCGATGACTAATCCGATCCTTAATTGCTTAATAATAAAGGGTAAAAAGTGATTGATGTCAACTATTTCCTTCCGAGCACACCGACAAGCAGTGAATCGTTTTGCAATTAAAATTATGAAATTGACGACGTCTAACGCTGGTATGATTCCAACCAACATATTCTTAGAGCATGGATTAAACTGTTTCCGCTGATGTACCTTTTTATCTATTCTTTGAGCTAACTCATTCCGAAATCCTTAGATTTCCTCACACTGAACAAGAAATGACTAAATAGTTTCCATTTCACCACGACTATTGCAAGACATATTATCAATAAAGTATCTTATGCAAGACATTGAGTTCACGACTGGTTTGATTTTTTCTCTCTTGTAAGGTGTATAGCCACCGGAAAGCTTATGTATGATTTCATACAATTCATTTTCTTCAGAGCCTGTAAAACCTGGTGCACAATGTCCTATTTCTATATATGCATAATGTCAAACTACTCAATTTTTTCTTTTGGATCAAAGCGCCACAAATTACCTATCCTATACCTTTACGTCAAATGAATTATTAGTACTCCGCTCTCTCCTCGGCCACGACGGTCCGTAGATTGTCAGAGGAGACTAGGTTAGAGACCACTGGCCTCAAAGCTGATACCCTCGCAATCACAGAAGGGTTGCCGCAGAGTCTTTTTGCCGCAACTACGGAAGAATTCAGTCGGTGAGGGTAAAGGCGGAAAAAAAACTAATTTAGTCAGAGAGAAGGTCTAGTTGGAGGAAGGGCCTTCCCCGTTGGAGAGGATCTGGAGTGATTGGGCACATCGCTTAAAATGTTAACAGAAAAGTTCCAGAATCGGCTCCAAGTTCAGGGGGATGAACTACCCCACATTCTGAAGTTTGGTGGGACAGCCACCACCACTGCTCCCATGGTTCCTGTGCCTATTGGTAAAGGGTTTATGGTCAGTACTTCAGCAGCATGCTTGGGCATGGAATGCTTAAAATACTTGAAACGACGTTTACGGCTTCAGTGCTGCTTGAAAACAGTTATTTAGGTGCGTTTATATAGTCTAAATGTCAATTGTGATTCAACTTTAGCGTTGCTGTTCATTTTTCCGACCCACGAGGAAATCACTATTCACTTACAATGTCACGCTGCTAGCGACATCTATGGAAAGCCATTACAAACTCAGTTGAAAACGGGGATAATTAGCTAAAATAACCGTTTTGTTTGCAAGTTATAAGAGAAAAACAAAGCGAATAGAACACCAACGAACCAAACTACCAGCTCAATGCAATGTTTTGAACCTTTTTGGTAAAATGAGTCAATGGTGAGCCAAAAAGTGGAAAATTGGGCAAAATGCTAACTTCTTCAACACGGCTGGGCCACCAAAAGTTTTCCAGAAATTAAATAGCTGACGAGCGCATTGTAATCAGCACAAAAATGCATCAGTTGAGCAGCACATAGGCGGATCCAGGATTGCCGATCGGAGGGGCACCTTCCGGGGGGCGCCATCAGGACCAGGGGGCGCCACTTATGACCGGCAAAACCTATCAGGTGGGCGCCAAATCCTATCGGTGGGCGCCGACTTCCGTATCCTGGGGGGGGTGGGAAGCGACATTTCAGGGGGGCGCCATCGACCTTTCAGGGGGCGCCGAGGGTCGATCGGGGGCACGTGCCCCCCTTGCCCCCTGGATCCGCCTATGGAGCAGCAATCTGTCTGTCCGATTAAAAAAACCTAAATCCGGACCAGGGTAATACTTCAAGAAAAATTTGCTAATACTTTTAATAATTAATTTGTAATACTTCTTTGCTAAAATTGTATCCACTTATTCATGGTAAGACATTTGAAATACAAAAGACCTCTCGGATGCACAGAAATCCACACAGGTGATATAGGGTGCCCTGAGGATTTGTCCCTCCTTACTGAAATATCAGATCCGTAACATAGGGGATCCAGGGTGCAAGGGGGCACCCCTGGAAGCCCTCGGTGCCTTCTGAAATGGTCGCAGCGACCTCTGGAAGGTCGAATGCGCCCCTTGATGCCTTTTTCTACCCCCTTCCCGCCCTAGGATGCGAGTATCAGCGCCCCCACGATAGGATTTGGCGCCCACTTGATATGTTTTGACTCCACCTTCGTCTGAGTGGCGCCGCCCGAACATTCCCCCACCCTCAGAAATTCTGGATCCGCCTATGATCCGTAACTGACAAAGAATTGCTCCACAACGAACCATCAATTTTAAGTATTTACATGCCTGCCCTACGGTGAAGTAAAGTCGCGTCACACTTTCGCATGCAAACCATACACCCTGATACACATCGATACAATTTTGTGTAACTATGCAATTTTACCGAAAACTAGGATTCCGCTTATTTGTTTATAGTCCCAACTGTGGTTAATAAATATGAGTCGTGATTATTCTTTTACACATATAATTTAACAAGAAAAAGAAAAACAGAGCGTATTTTACACTTAACTTAAGGGACCATCTTTGACCCTGACCCCAATCTTCTTCAGGCCTTCGGATTTTCATCCGATATGTACCAATGTCCTTCTAGTCCCGAACAAGTGAAGACCCATTCCCCGTTCGGATAGGGCTATTATACCCCTTTGCTGAAGGCTCTTATATAATGACTCCCAATCTAGGTTTATTGTGCAAAGCAGGAAGTACAAATGATCGATAAAGCAAAGAAGAGTGTCCCTTCGGCGCTTTGAATGTGCACTTTTTAGCCGATACGGTGCTCTTTTCCCCTTTCTAGTCCCCTGCTTATATTTTAGAACAAATTCTTGCTGGATATCGCTCACAAGCTCACTACAGCCGAGCAATAAAGGAAGAGCTAAAGTTATCCCGGATACATGCGCAGTTTCAGTGCACTCTATTTGCGCACCGGACCAGGGAACGGACCGTATCAATTGACTCCTGTATCCAGGTGCCGGGTACGTTTTCGCCACTGGGTCTTGGTCCTTCTCTAGAAGACTTTTGGGGTTTGTCCGTACCAAAGATAATTAAAGGAAATAAATTACAATAATTTCAGTGCATATCAGTTATTTGACTATTAATTAAAAAACAGAAAGTAGTTCTATGAGCTTAAGGAAATAGGTATTCCATTGAAACAACATGAATGATTCATTTACCATTCATAATGATCCCTCCTGCGGCGCTATATTTTGTCTAGATCGCGCCTTATTTCGTCCGCCTCGTGTATGATGTTATAGTGGCTATTAAGGTTGCTGGCGTATCTCGGGTAGGTGCAACATATTTATTCTAATGCTCTGGAAATTATGCACAGTCCATGCGCTTCGATAGGCTCGCCACAATACCTTGATGACTTTTTCTAATACCAGAGGGTAACTACAAAGGATGGAGGCACAGCAACTGAATCACGCTTGTTTTCCTGAGGCCAAAAACGGACTAGAAATTTGCTGGGCTTTAGCATTTTCGTCATTTGATCTTTAGGCACTGGCCGCAACGGTTTGGGGATACATAACCAATCAAATTTACACTGCTTTAAACTTGACTTTCAGACGATCTTACCGTACCCTGCACAAATTAGCGAGAGGCACTTCGCTGTAGGGCAACTTTCAGTGAACCAAAATGGTTTCCTTCATTCACGACTTCACGCATGTTCAGGACGACAATTTTGCAAAAGAGTTGTTGGGTAAACTAGATAAATATGAGATCCGATTCAAGTCAATCTATCCTCAAAAGGAAATACCCATGGATCCACCGATCACTTACTTTGGAGAAAGCGAAAAGAAGGAAGACGTGATGTAAGTTGTGATCTTCATCGGATTTTAGCTAGATGCTTCAAGGGAATGTGGCACCTTGGTTGAATCCAGGAATTTAGTGTAATCAGGGGTATGTTTGGCCGAAAATCATTAAAACGTTAATGATTTCTTGAAAAATGTATAATGAGCTCAATATTTAGACTTATTAAATGCTCCTCTAGGGTGAAAAATAAACCACTGTCTGTGGATGATGTCATGATCTTGCAACTTCTACCATATTCAATAGGCTTCAAAGGCTTCAATTGGCTGACTATTGAACTCATCGTGACGTCAGCGCTGTCGTACACCAACAGCTGACAACTGTGAACGCCTGGCTGGGGAAGATTTTGGGTACATTTCAGGTAGAATTTTAGCTTTTCTCCACGGAAATTTTGAGTTTCAAGACAAACTATGTATTGAGTACCGGGTTTTCCGGCACGCTTTACAACTTAAGTATCTCAGTGAAAATCACGTTATAAATATGACACATTCCCTTTAATACATAAAGCAAAGTGTTTAATATAAATCGACAGTATCTATGACTGATCGACTTGGCAGTGGGTAACTTTCAACAACGCCTATTGAATCAAGCATGCCGCCATGCGCTACAACGGCTTTCGCCCGCGAGTGAATACTTGAAATATGGTAGCGTTTGCCGCTGGTACGCGAGTAAATGTTTTATATTGTGGCATGGCAACTGGAAAAATGATAATCTACCTCTAGCGCATCTGTATTTGACTGACTTATCTGTTTAGAAGCTATGGCTTCACTTCCCTCGAAAACGAAGACTTGTTTGATATCACGACTCTGCTTCCATCATTTGCCAACAGATGTCAGTACGATCAGGTGTACCGGCAGAAGAACGAGTACAACCAGAAGCTGCACCGCGAGGATGGACAGTACAAGCTAGCTGCAGTTAACATGTGGAAAGAAGAAGCTAACAGGTAACAAAGACAAAGCATGGTCTTTGTCAGGATATAGATCAGAGTTCGATCAAGGTTCGTGATCAAGGTTCGGATCAAGGTTCGAGCTAAGGTAGGAAAACCTTAGCTCGAACCTTAATCATGATACGTAGAGGATGAGACTTTTGTTTCTTAGGTAAATTTTCGTTGTTTGTTGTGTTTATTATATATTTTTCGTTCAGGTGTTAAGAATTAGGCTTTCAAAACGTTTACCAGCGTCGTACTTATCATACAGGTAGCTGGTTTAGAAAATAGTGTGTCAGTTTAAACGACTATATTGTTCTGCAAATCACCCCATTAACATCTTGCCACATGAGCTAGCATTCAGGTAAAGTGCAGATGTTCCTGTGTCACCTTATCAGGTCTATCCATCGTGAGCTCCACAGTGTTAACGTTTGATATACGTTTTTGATAGTTCAGATGTAGAATTAAACATTGCTTACAGGCCCTCACGGGCGTCATTATTACAGGGTCTGGGGGCTGCTCAAGGCTCACCCTTCTTTGGCAGAGTTGTGCGACTCACGATTCAGAGTCGGAGTTTAACTCAAATTCCGACTCATTCGACTCTGAGTTGAGTTGAGTTGAGTCGAAAAAATTAGACAAGTGAGTCGAGTTGAGCTGAGTCGGTTCACAACACATCAATGAGTTGAGTTGTGTTGAGTTGTGAAGACAGCGAGTCAAATGAGTTGACGAAAAAAGTTGGCTCAACAGGTAAACATGTTGTCGAGTAAAAGTTTCTGAATTTGCCTACCTTTTGCAAACCTCCTTTAACCTCCTTTAAAACAATTTCACCCAGTGTTTCAATTGTTTAAATCAAAGTTTCAATTTGTTTCAATAAACCAATAATTATATGGTTCAATTGCTTATTTTAAAGGCCCATCCGGTCTGAAGGAATCCCTAGGCACGAATAATACATACACTCAAAAAATTAAACAGGTTCCTATCACTGGCTTTGAAGTGGTGGAACGCACTACAAAATACATTTCAAAACTCTAAGAATTTCTTATCTTCAATATTTGATATTACTTCTTTACTTTAAACACTCCAACAACCAACACGCGTCGTCGTCGCTGATTGTTGTCGTCAGTTCACAGTGGTCGGAAACGGCCTCACGGATGGCCACCGAGATTTTTGTTCATGTTCATTTTGCTACAGCGCTGAAACGGCTGAACCGATTCACCCCAAATTTTCAGCAGATCATGCTATATCAATTGTAATGGGAGATTTATACTTAAGTTTATTCAACTAACACCCGCACTGGAGAGGGGTCTGACACTAACGCGCACTGTATGGGGAGTGGTAGACCCCCCCTCTAAGATCTCGGAAACTAAAAGACACAGAAAAACTCTGTTTGGAGGGTGGGTGGGGGCTATGGTGATCTACATCATGGCAAATTTTCATTGATCTAAGTCAATATCTTCAAGGTCAAACGATGTCATAAACGTCAAATTTTGGCCATGCGGGACCTATTGGGAAATACCGTTATTAAGCGGGAAAAGGACGGGAATAAGCTAAAGGCAGACCAGGTTCATAGAGGGAAGGTCGCAAAAAAGCTTTGCTACAATTTTAGGGTCAAGGTCAACCATGGTCATTGACCTATGAGGTCACAATATGATGATGTACCGATAATGTACACTTTGACTAACACTTTTGCCAGTGTTTGGTGGCAAATGAGGATTGAACTTTAAAAATGACCTTTAACCTTGACCTTTGACCTTGATCTTTATATTTAGGTACCTTAACTATGGCTTCATAGAATAATACCCCTCCGACCGGGTAACGCTATTTGACCGGAAGCGCTGGGGTCAATGACCTTGACAATTCTGATATGACCTTGACCTGTGACCTTCGACCTTAACCTATACCTTCCTGTGAAGTGACCTTGGCACATTATCCCGGTTATATGACGTTATGACGTCACCACTCGATATCCAATGCAAGCTAACTGGTCCTACCGCGCGATTGTGGCAATCTCAAAATGCAGGTCTGACTTTGAAGCCTATACGTCACACAATTTTTCGGCCGATTTCTTTTAGATATCTTCACCAATCGATGCGCCGTTAAATTCTCTCGAATGTAGCCAAATATCGTTTTTTCGGCTCTACGATCTATTCTTACGCCACCTCAGAAACAGGTGAGGGAACCTCCGAGGTCCCCCTCCAGTGCGCGTGTTAAGCAAATGAATTGACCTAACCCGACCCATAATGACGTGGTCAGGTGTGCTGGCTCCGCATGCAAAAGGGCATACCTAGCCTCTTCTCAGACTAATCGTCTAATCGGGCTAAAACAAAATACATATTGCCATTCGGAACCCCTGAGTGAAATGAGTTTGTGAGCTGCTTACCACTTGCTACTCTCGTTAAAATTGATGTTCCCAGAAATCACAAAAGGTCACGTTGAATGTTCGCACGATAATATGGGTTTCTTTCATTTCATGTATTCAGACGGCAGGAAGATCGAGACAGTAGTTATCAGTGTACCCCTCTCATCATAGCATGTCGAATCATGTGCAATATGAGCATGGTTTATGCATAGGTGACCTTGACCAAGGGTGATTCTGGGTAGGGCCAAGAAAACCTATGAACTTACAATGAAGATAATGTGCATAAAGGCGAGCAATACGACATGAGAAGCACCTGATAAGTGTCCCCCGCACCTTGCGGGTGACCGGCGGGCCGTGGCAAGCCGCGGCGGCGCCGGGTGGCGGGCGGGCGAACGTCTCCGGGCGGCGGGCGGCCCGTTACAATTTACACTGTGGACAATTTTGCGCACATTTGCGCACTTAGCTCTCTTCAGGCCATGACGGAGAATTACTTGACCTATGTTTCCACAAAAAAATCTAATTGGCAGAAACGTAACTTTTTTTGTTTGTCTATTCGAAGTCAGCAACTAGTTTGTAAGGTGGATTTGTGAAAGGGGCAGTTAAAACGCAGATTATATACCTTTATTAAAATTCAAATATACACATAATGCTAATCAACTTAAAGCTGACATTATGAGGAACATTTTGATATCAATTATTTCTAGTCTGACTCAGTTTTGACGTTTATTATTCAAAGTTAAAAAATCGGATCTAGCAGACGCATCGAGTGCCTTACTTCTGGATTTCATCATCGCCTTACTTTGATGAGTAATAAGTGCATCTTTCAACCAAATTAACTTGATAATAGTGGTCATTCAGAACACTCTGAAAAATTTTCTTGACATCGGCGGCCATAAAACCCCTAAATTCCAAAATCCGAAAAACGGCCCCGTGGCCACCCACGACAGCGTTTCCGACCACAGTGCAGTGGTGGTTTTCTGAGAATAGTGTGCGCAATTGCTGTCTTTGAAAAACAAATTCAGCCGAGTATGGGTTCAAGCTTCACTAGCCTCAAGGCAAAACTTTAAATATCACGTGATAGTTCATGAAGAAATGCAAATTTGTATATGCCTACATGCTACATTTATTCTTTTATCCTAAATGCGCCGTCTGCCGTCACCCTTTTGATTTTACCTATTAATAGCAAATACTGCTATTAGCATTGAAAAATTGGACCTTTGATTCGACAAAAATTTGGAGATGTCTTTATTGCAACAATCAGAGGAATTATTTCCTCCTACTGTTTTTGTCTGATCAGAGACCCTTACTTGGCATCTGTGTATATTTGGATAGTTATAATACATTAACAATTTTCTATGAAATCGTTCTCCAATTTTGCATGAAGAGCGATAGGTATGTATTTTATTAGAGGTTCTGACTGAAGCTGAAAATTTGATTGGGCTTAAAATATGAATATATTTAAATCCAACACATCAACGTTGATAGAATTTTCATTGCTATTGTCCTTTGTCATATATGGTATACTTTTCCTGGGGTTTGCTGTAATTCTTATAATTAGCAATTGCAACTAGGTAATTATTGCTTAAATTTTGATAAAACTCTTGGAATATTAAGTTTAATTTATAAAAATTACCTAGCCTCATTCTTTAACAGAAAAATTAATACCTATAGCATCCCTACAAATCAAAATACAGTTTATATCATGTTCTTTTAGCTTGAATCTTTTTTGGCAGTATGGAGGCTCAATTTGTTTTGCCTTTGTTGGTGTAACCTTAGCGCTTTTAGGGCCCTTTCCATTTCATTTACTTAGTTTTATATGCAATGCTCCTTTTAGAAGTAATTGCAGCATGTGGTAGCTTTTTTGGGCGGTGACAGTCTGGAAAAATTAATAAGTTATTCATGGTTGCTGGGTAATTGTTAACCAATGTTTGAACGCCAATTAATTAATTTTGCTTCCATTAATCTTCTGTTTTATGTCAGACCTTCTGAACAGCTTGATTTTTGCTGGTTTATTGATTTATTTTTTTATTTCTTATCTTTATATATTTATCATGTATTTATTTCATTTTGCAAATGAGTCGAAGTTTGAGTTGAGTTGAGTCGTGAGTTGAGTCAGAGTTGAGTCAGATGAATTTAGCCGTGAGTCGGAGTTGAGTCGACTCCCTGAACTCTTGGTCAAGAGTTGAGTCGGAGTTGAGTCAACTGCTCTCAGCACTTGAGTTGAGTTGAGTCGACTCAAGAAAATTCTGAAACGCACAACTCTGTTTTTGGAAACATGCAGCTGCTCCCTTCACCTTACAATTGTGTGCCTGCTCTGTGTCTCCACAATATTGTTCGGTTTGAAATGGGTAAAAGTCGAAGTGAAGGGTTGAATAATTTTTATCCTTTTATTTTAGTCTCAGCTCTGTTCAATATGTCAGAGCACTCTGACACTTGTTAACATTCTCCACTTTAGTCGAATTCAACCGTGAAACAAAATCAACCGTGAAATGAAAGGGACACTACATCAGCTTAGGAACATTTAATCAGCTCAGGGATCCCGATCAGCTCAGTCAGGAGCCCAGAGCTGCTCAGGAAATCACTTCATCAACTCGGGAGGTCCAGGTGAGCTCAAATGGTACCAGATTAGCTCAAAGGGCACCATATTAGCTCAAGAGGGATCAGAATAGCTCGGATGGCATCATATTGGCCCAGGAGGAACAATTATGGTTCAGGAGGCACCAGAACGACTAAGACGTTGCCAAGATTAGCTCGGGGTACCAGATCAAGTCAGGAGGCTCTTAATCAGCTCAGGAGCCCCATACCAGCTCAGGGGCCCAGACCTTCTCAGGATATCATTTTATCAGCCCAGGAGGCTCAGATCAGCTTAAAGGGCACCTGATTAGCTCAGGGGGCACCCGACTAGCTCAGAGGGCATAATATGAGTTCAGGGGGCACAATAAGGGCTCAGAAGATCGACTCAGGGTGCATTATTTCAGCTCAGGCGGCAACATATCTGTTCAGGGGCACCAGATCTATCAGCTCGGGGGCCCAGATCAGCTCCTATCCCCTAGACCAGAGCAGGGGCCTAGATCAGCTCAGGGAGCACCTTATCAGCTCAGGGGACAAGGAATTAGCTCAGTGGTCCCGACCAGCTCAGGGGTACCAAATCAAGTAAGGAAGCACTTAATTAGCTGAGGAGCCCCATACCAGCTCATGGGTCCTCATCAGCCTCGGCGAGCCCAGCTCAGCTGAGGGCCCAGAGCTGCTCAGGAAATCACGTTATCAACTCGGGAGGCTCAGATTAGCTTACTTGGGTTTCTACTTGCTTTTTTATTATCTGAGAGACGCTTCCTGTCGGCATAATGACAGCTCTTTTCGTGAAAATACCGAATCTGATATCAGGGATGCCACTTATTTCTCTGACTGACAACTTCCTGATAATGCACCATCGCAGATTGTTCGAAAAACTTCACCGTGGCAAACCTTTGTGAAGTTTGATCTTATCTCCCATTCAACTTATCATAAATTGTCTGCAATATTATCTTGGAAAATGAATTCATATTCTGTACTCAAATCACTGCGAGTCCTTTTTTCTGCTGGCGTGCTGATCAACTGTCTTACGTTTCTCGGGTAATAGTAACATTTTTGTCGCATTTTTGCGCTCATCAGAACTGCTCGAACATAAACGTTATTTGTTAAGGCTATGCATCTTGGTTCCAAGACTCTTTCTACAAAAAAACGCGGCTAACCTATAATAGATCATGGTATTTTAATCAGGTCCCGCAATGTAATGTCTTTCAGGACCCAAAGTCTACCAGCAAACACACCATTCCAACGCTTCAAACTCATTCTAACCTCGAGCTACACGTGTAAGACTTGTAAACAATACATCAACCCTGTGCACGTGGATTCACTTTTTTTGCGGTGCCTCATTAAAAACCCCATTGGAGATAACCTAGAAAATAATATATTTTCACATTTCTAAGCCTAACGTCTCACTTCCTAACTGACGAGATGGTCAATGTCGGCATTGTCCGCTGGCGTATTTCTCGTGTTTGTTAGTGATTTGCCATTTGCGAGCTACCCGCGCTATTTCTTTTGGTAATCTTTTTTTGGAAAAACAAGTGCAAAGTCCACCTTAGTTAACGACAGAAGCAGGCATGGTCTGGCATTTGTATGTGATATATCTTTGCCCGTGGGCTATGAAGCTCAAATGTGGGTAATGATCTTTTGATCTCAACTACTAGGGTTTGGTGCTACAATGGAAGAGACTGGGAAAAACACGGGGTACCCTGCGCTACCGTTCATACCAGGGAACATATGCTTAGGCGCACAGCATACCTCTTCAGTTTTCAGACGGGAGCTGCAATGCGGCACATAATAACTACAGGCGGACAAAATTACTTCCAAACATCACTGCCAGTAAGGGTATTGCAGTGCCCTACATTTTGCATTGGACCAAGCATATACATGTGTTTTGATGAATGGCCATAACTTTTGCAATAGTCATTATAGTCTCACAAGACTTTGTGTTAATATATCAAATATGTGCAGCATTACATCTGCAAAATTTAGTGTTTGTTAACTGAACTGAGTTTAATCTACTTCAGTTTAACTGAAAGGGGTGTAACGAAGTCCCTCAGGCGATGTTGCACGTGCTGGAGTATTGGGCAGAACACCCATTGTGCAATTTCCTATATAATATGGAGAAAAATGGTTGATTTGAATTAGGAAGATACCATTTGAAACTATTTGCTTATCCAATCAGTTGTTACCAGCACTGAAGCAAGAAGCTAACATCCCGGACAAAGTTCCCCAATTGGCTTGAAAACAGTGCATTTGCACGCGCTCAGATATGACATCATATCTCAATAACTCTTCTAGGTGTCTAAACAATTTTTGGAGAAATTATACTGAACATGTTAAGCGACATGTGTGCAAAGTTTCATGGCTGTTCGTTTAACCCATACAGAGATACAGGTTTTGAGCCAGAAGGGGTGTTGACGTACACCCCTTTCGCGGAGCTGCACATGCCAAAAATGACGTGATAGGACCAAACCAGAATACAGACACCGACATGTGTAGAAGCAGTGTATTTTGAGCTTGAAAATTAAATTATGTTTTTGCCACCAACGGTCTTTTTAGCTTAGTTATAAGCCGTTTAAGTCCAAGAGGCAAGGGCAGATTTTGCGCGTGCATCCTTTGACAAATGCACCTCCTGCGGACAACGAGTAGGCGCAGTATCGGTTGTCCACCCAAGGTCATGATCCTGAATATTCAGGGATTTTATTTCTGTGCAACAACCTTTTACAACACGCCGGACAGCTTTTGGCACTTTGCCCCCCGGGTAAAAAGCATCAATGTAGGTACAAACAATCATATCGGTCAGAACAATGCATTTTGAAAAGCTTACCTAGTTAAGTGTTCACTCAAGAGCGCTGACCTTATCAATTGAACCTCAATCCTGGACTGAAATCCGTAATCTTTGTTCTAGTCTGACTAACCCATTATCGCTTGGTTTTGGTCATTGTTTTAGACAACGAGCATCAATCAGATATACTGGGATTAAGAAATTTGAAAACAAATTTTCTTAAACCATTGATACCAGCCTTGGCTTTAAATCATTGCCTAGCCTCCTTAATATACTTAGTTGATGCATTAAGAAGGTGGAAAATCAGGATATTACTCTCGGGCTCATTTTGTTTTTGTTTTTTGTTTGAAAATAGTACATTATGTCCTGGTGACGTCACTCTTCAGTATGCAGATAAAATAACGCCTTTAGATGCCCTGGTAGCTGAGTTGGTGGAACATTGGGCTTCGGCCCATCGCTAAAAACATACAGTGGTAGTGCATGTGCAGGCTTGGGATCGATTCCCCTGGGGCAGCCCGGCGCTCAATAGTTTACCCGACGTAGGTGGACAGAAAACTGACCGGTGAGAAGGCGACCGGCGAGAGACTTTTTGGGACTTCATGGTGGGGTCGGGGTTTCCTTGACAAGTCCATTGATGACATAAGTGAGGCTCCGATGATTATTGTAACAAATATAACGAAACCATTTTACCGATCTCTTTAATCCTGTTTTAATCTGCATGTTATTCACATGCTGAAAGGTAAACACATGCAAGAAATGTATCTAATAATCATTACAACCCGTGTGGGCTCACTATTTCCTGCTTCCAGTTGAATCCCGATTAACACCCGGCTTTTCAGTTAACACCCGGCTTGGAGGCACCGGTGGGCTTCCAAGCCACCTTCACCATGGTAGGGGGAGGAGTGTTCAAACACCCCCCCTCGAACTCGGCTCCTATACGGGATGGCGAAAAAAACGTCAACATTGGTGGATAACTCATAAAAATTCATGAAGAAGCTGCATTGGTCACTTCTTGGCTCAGGTCAATATTGGGGTTATGACAGGTCAAAGAAGGTGGCATGTTAGAGGAGAGTTTTGGGGCTCTAGCGTCTGATAGAGTTGAGTTAGAATCATGTTTTAGGCACTATTCGCTTCCTCTCTTTACGTGAATCGAATGACGAATAATATGACTATACTAGCTCAAAACACAAAAATGACCTGAAGTGAGGTCAGGTCAAGGTCACTTTCTGTTCTAGCATGGTCAATATGCATATCAATCGACTTGCAATAACAATCCAAACGTAATGGTATCAAGATATAAGTTTTCTCGTCATTTTCTGCAAATATATAGACCTAAGTCTGAAAATCTGCTTAAGTAGTTCATAGGTCACAGGAAAGAAATTGCAGCATGAACCTAGAAAGTGGCCCGGGATACTACAATTTGGAGAATTTGAAGGTATTCTCAGTTGCATCTACTCAAATACATACCAATTCCTGTTCCCCCATGCATTTCCAATGCAGAGGTACCTGATCTGTACCTGATCTGTACCTGACTTTAGGCTATTGATATGAAAAATCCCGAAGTATATGTTGTAGTACTTGGTGTGCCCATTATGTGGTATACGTTTCAATTCGACAGATTCGCCGTTTTCTTACTTATGCCACCCTAAACATTTTTGGAGGTGAGGTCACGACCTGCACTGGTAAACTGACCTGAGAGGACGCAACCTTAAAATTTTGGGGAAAGTTGCGGAATTGATCAAGGATAAGGTGTGCCAAGTACGGTGGCGCTTCGCGCTGACGTTTTTTCTTATCGCCGGAAAAACCCGAGGGGAGTGTTCAAACACCCCCTCCTACCGGGTGAGGGTTAAAAGATTAGGGTATCTGGCTTTTGCCGTTATCATGGTGGCACTATCTTAAATACACGAATTCTAGAATTAAAAAAGTGATGTCACCGAATATAATCAATGTATGCAGTGGTAGATAAACACACTCATGTATGATAAACATAGTCATCACTTTTGCAATCAAGATATCCATGGAAATTATTTTTTCAGGCAGGTGAAGTGTCCGCTTCACTATTTCTTTCAGCGCGCACAGCTAAGTGACAGTTATTTCCTTTTGTTGCCAGACCTGTCCCGGTACTAAGCAGCAGCCTTTACGGCCACCGAGAGCCAATCGATGCCAAGAAGACGACGAAATGCCAGCGAATCCACGTGGTCGAGGACGAGTTCTTCCGTCCTCGAAACGTCTTCCCGGGCTATGCACCGTAGTCGGATCCATGATTAGACGTGCGGAGCTGGAACGGATGAAGGGAATTGAAAACCTTCAAGGGCGAAAACAAGTGAATAATACAGGGAAAAACTATCGAACTGTGCAAATACATTCATTGAATTTGGGATGCTCCTGAGGCGTTTGTTATAAGTCTTAAGGGTGTGATATGTTTGTGACCTCACCTGACATGATCTCGGGTCGACTTCGTGCACCCCATGCATGCCGCCTCTGAAGCGGCCTAGATAGGCGCTGACATGAAAACGTATGCACCTCTGGCATTGAAGAACGAAATTTAATTGATGCTCGAAACTTTAAAAAATCGAGTAATGAAACAGCTGAGGAGGAAAACAGCACGTGTTGTTTGACTACAAATGAGGTCGCTGGAAACATGTAACAGGTGCAGTTTGAGATTGAAACTGACACTTATTTTGCAGCACATTAGAATAACTTTCTGGATTGATTAGACGCAGTGACCGAACATTTGCCTTAAATTCAACTAAGTATAAACTAGGAAAATGGTACCTCTATGTGCCCGGAGGAGCGCTCTTGACACTCCAAAGAGCACTTTTTGCTTATCTTATAGAATTGCTTTAATAGCATCCGATACTAAGTAAGGGATTCATAACGGCCTCCAGATAAGAATACGTTAGCTCCGACCAAACAAAAACAGGACTAGGTGCGGTTATTCCGGGAAAGAAACTGGTCCCCAAAGGGCAAATAACGAAAGGGCTGGGGACCGATGGGAGGTCTGTGGAAGAGAAATGATGCCCAGTTTGTATGTAAAAATGAACTAACCTAACGCCTTTAACTTCATACGCTTGGTTTTCAGGCCAGTCTGTGTTCACCCGAGAGCACGGTGAAGAAACACATAGGCGTTTGAGTTGCAATGATCAAAAGAAATCCCATCGTGAATAATGAAATAAGATTGAGTTCTGACGGGGAATATCAGTCAGGCGTGCGCGAGGTAAAGACCAAGACCACACTGGACTTCAACGAGGCGGCGCTATCGTCCCTCGACATAAAGAGACTTGCTGCCAGCTCGTTTTACAGCGTCCGTTGTCTGTAACTACCTTCCAGCCAACCGTGAGATGGGCTTCGCCACACTCTGTGAGTAGCGTCGTAAAATTTGCTAGACGACCTGGGGTTGGATAAGACTGTATCAATGTTTTACGCATATTATTGAACACCGGGATACGCGATCATGTGTCTGCTTTGCACCTAGACCGCGCTTTTCGTCATTGCTTACTGTAGAATTTGGACCGGCATTAAAGCTAAAACAGGCACCGTTTGGACTTTTAAAGAGAATGTGTCAACCTGCTACAATCCCGGGCTGTGGTGGTTTTAGAGGTGATCAATGCTGAAAACATTGGACTTGACCTTATTTCTGCAGAAACAATGACTAATGAGCGCAATGTTTTGTGTTATTTATATTTTATTTTACATTTTCATTTTCCTCTGCTAGCAATAAAAGTCTCCAAATTTGCCTGACACCGAATCGGCGCAGGGCTTTGTGCCGTACTGAACCTGTTTGATTTGCGCGAATTTGTTTCTTTTTTATAAGCTTTGTTCAAGTTTATTGCTGGCTCGGCCGCTAGGATCAAAGCGTCACTAAAGCCATCGAGGGACTTGTCACGGAAACTCCAACCTCCTGAACAAGCAGTTTTCGCAATGACGGGCTAATTTAAAGGCCAAAGTTTAACGTCCTGCAAAGCAGAGGGACGGCCGCCCCACTCAGGCCACTCTCTCATCATTCAGCTGCCAGCTGACTTACGTCGAGTAAATATTAAACGGGAGCCACTGCACGGTTTTGACTGGGCTGGAGCCCAACGTTCTACCAACTGAGCTACTGGGGCGGCCAATGAATACGAAAACAAATGAAGCGTTACATGATTAACGTAACAGGACACCATTGGGAACCAAAGTAACATTGTTAAATTTCTGATATATTTTACAAGTATTACAACATTTTGCGTTTCAATACAGCCAATAAGCAAGTTGTGCGTTTTTATAATCCACGGTACCAAAGGCATGTTTAGCAAGTGGATTTTAAAGATGTCCAAGCAAGAAAATTGGTCCAGGTATCAGCGAGGCTTGATCATGACGTCACACTCCTCTGTTAGCAAAATGAAATAATGAAATATATGAAGGGGTTTCTCGACATGCTCTATTACATGACTATCTCATTTTAAATCCCATTATGAAGGTGCCGCATTGTCTTTAAAACACAATCCTGCGTAGGCGGATCCAGGGGGCAAAGGGAGGCACTTGCCCCCCCTCATCAACCCTCGACGCCCCCTAAAATGTTCACGGCGCCCCCTGAAAGGTCGATGGCGCCCCCTGAAATGTCGCTTACCACCCCCTCCCTAGGATGCGAAAATCGGCGCCCAACTGATAGGATTTTGCGCCCACCTGATAAGTTTACCGGTAAAAGTGGCGCTCCCCTGGTCCGGATGGCGCCCCCCCGGGACGGTGCCTCCCTCCCCGCTCGGCAATCCTGGATCCGCCTATGCAATCCTGACGACGAGCGAGTTAAAGCGGGATTAAAAATGCAAGGTTGGATTCGTGCAAAGTCGCGCTTATCTTAATCGGGTGTCTGGTAATGGGTAGACTGAATGTTCAAATGGTGTTTTGAAGTACTTTATCCGGAACCGTGAATGTCCTTACTGGAGTTCTGGAGGTATGTCGGGAATATTTCGGTGTCCGATTAGAACGACCGACGTTTATCTGATAACGTTGATAGAGCCGACTAATTGGACCGTAACTCCTCCCAAAAACTTTCGGACCCAAGCGCTACCCACTTCCCCAACAATTCTTTTTCCACGAATAAAACATAAGCGAACTCCAAGCAATGTCCAAGCTGTGTCCCGTCTGCTCCAGGCGTGAGGTGTCAGCGTGACCTGCGAACCAGATAACTGAGTGCCCGCATCATCGGAGAGCGTGCGGTGGACTATGCTTACCCTCTGTGTAAATGCCCATTTATCCCTGACAGATTCTGCCAACATTTCTGCCGGCCGTAGCTAAAAAGCGTGTGGACGTTGTCCACCAAAATAAAAAGAGCATATCAAATCTTCATATCAGCGGGCTCAAAAACTTTCGAAAAGACTGCTAAACAAGGTTGGTGTGTTGCAAGAAGCTTCTTTTGGCCCACTCCTGTTTAAAATATTTGTCAATGACCTAAGCAATTTTTTGATTGACTGCCGTATCACTCAGTATGCGGAACGTACTCAGGTTAACGATATCGGCAGCAGGGCTGAAATAAGTAATATTGTACCCCGAATGTGACGTACCCTTTCATCCAGGGGTCGAAAAACCTATCATTTTGACATTCTAAATGATGACAGCCCAAGGGCAATGTGACACAAATTAGCCGAAGTGTTTCCTCCAGACCAATAACAAAAACAATCGCTGAAATTGGAACCTGCGATTTGAACCCGCAATGTTTTTCAACAACTAGAATGGTTCAGGGGTATCCATTTGTATCATGCTAACGCAAAATGTGCCACATTTTGCAGCCTGAGCTAGTGACACATCTATGGTTCTATATTTTCAATGGTGACACACTGAATACTTTTTTGGCCCCGGCTTTCTTCCTTAAAGGCCTGGTTTTGAGTCAACACTGTAAAAGTTGACGAAAAACCAAACTGTAGCTTTTTACCATAGGCGGCCTAACGGTTGTAGCAGTGAAATATTGTTTTGACACATACTGCTGAAATTGTTCACCAAAAGGCCTCAGTGTGTGCTGCCGTTCATTCCTGAACTTATTTAGGGCTTCAGATCAGACTTGTCCATAGTTTCTATGCACGCGAGAGCAGGACAAAATAGGCCGCATTCAGAAATTGGGTATCCATTGAAACTAGTTAAGAGGGGGAAGATAATCAGAACGAAGATCTTGAAAATGTTTTTTTAATCAAACTTGTGGTATGGGGGCTGGGAGTTAATCCATGTCCATACTTACCTAAAGTAATTGAAAAGGCCAAAGAGTATTCTACGATATTTCGACACCGTGTCTTCGTCAGATAAAGTTGTACCGTGGTCTTTGGCACACCTGTGACCCGACGCGCCGATTGATCGGTGTTGTCTGAGCCGCACCCGTGTCACGTGATAATGGGGCCGCTCTGATTGGCTGGTCAGCGACCCGCTGTGCCTGCGGCATTTGGTGGCCTGGTCGGCAGCTCTGCGCTGTGACCGGACAATACACTTGTGTCTCGGCAGCAGCGCGTGTTGGACATCTGAGTGTTGGAGTTGTGAACGATAACGAAACATGGCGCAGCCGGCAGGATTCGAACCTGCGCGGGGAAACATCAGGATGACCGTCGACTACAAGAAGCTGAACCAGGTCGTGAAGAGAGAAATTTTCCCGATCCCGATTCTAGAGCAGCTGACGTCAATGATGTGTAGAGCGACGCTGTTCACCAAGCTTGACGCGTCGTCTGGGTTCTTTCAGATGCTCATGGATCAGAAGAGCTCTGAGATGACTACGTTCATCACGCCCTTCGGCAGGAAGCGGTTCCTGAGACTTCCGATGGGAATCAGCCTGGCTCCTGAATGCTTCCAAAGGAAGATGGAAGAGATGCTGGAAGGACTGCCCGGCGTCGTGACGTATATGGATGACGTCGTCTGCTACGGCGATACGACCACCCACGACGCTCGCTTAGATGCCGTCATCAAGAGGATTGAATATTCAGGCCTCAAACTAAACAAGAAAGTGTCACATCAAGAAGGAGGAAATAAAGTTTCTCGGCATGGTCATCAGCAAGCACGGTATCCAAGTCGATGAAGACAAGGTTGAAGCGATCAAGAAGCTGGACGCACCCAGGGGCGGACATGAGATACTTCTCAGAATTCTGGGGGTTTTGAAGGTTCCACTTCTGGTTCTAACAGTTTTTTGGCAGCAAAATTTAACATGTAATTCCAATGGGACTGTTTGCAGGGGTTTGGGGCACGGGCCAGTGGGAAAATGTAAGTGGTGCTTAAGGGTATATTTTTTATTTTTGGTATTGAAAATTGATCAGGCTATCTTCTGGGTGCAGCTTTTAGTCTCTAAAGCGCTTTTATAACAAGGAAAATCCGCGATGAACTTCATGCTAATTCCTTCAGAATTCTGTTTCCAACGTTTCAATTACGCAATCAAAACGCTGCATTCTACCTTATGTAGCAAAATTAAAGTTATCTTGAACAAAACCCTTCAAAATACTGCCATATCCTCAACGTGCTGCCAAATCTGGCAGTCAGCTGGCTGTCATGTCCGAACCGTATCTATAGGAACCGTGGACGCACCACAAAGTGTGGAGGAGCTAAGGTCCTTGTTGGGCATGATCAACCACCTCTGCAGGTTCATCCCACAAGTGCAAGCAAGACTGAAGCCTCTCAACGACCTTCTTAACCCGCGCCCCACCGGGGGTCCGGCGCCACCTTCGCCCCACCGGAGGCCATCGATGGCCCCCTCTAACTCCTAAAATATGGGCGTTAGCGCAAATCTGCAAAGTGCAATAGAAAGCTCGCGTGAATTCAGTAAGAAATTACTTCGCATGTTTTAGTGCTCAGGTCAATGGTTTGACCTCCAGAGGTCAAATTAGGTCAAGATCGGCTATTTTCACTCAAATATGCAATGATTAAGCAAACTGAGCATAACTCTTATGTCATTAGAGCTATTGAGGCCTGGTAAAGTACATTTGATAGCAAATTGCCTGTACTTTTCCGCTATGTGGAACGTAAAGACCTCCCGCCAGTGGTTTGACCGCCAGAGGTCACCTCGTGACCTAATATGACCTGAGGTCACGAAAGGTCAAAAGTGACCTTGCCGTATATCAAATGAAAGCCAGTGACAAGACAAACACGATGGTGTTTGTTTCATCGCTCTAGCTCAATTAGGTCAAAAGTTATTGTCAAAATACTGTTTTGACCTCCGGTGGCCTTGGATGACCTTGGAAAAGTCAAAGGGCAAATATGACCCCTGGGATCCGTGAAAGGGTGTCCAAAAACGTTGTTCTGAGCAGTCTGAGTATTTGCAATCATTTTTGTGGCTTTTATATCATGAAATAGCTTTTCCCCATGTTTTTCCAATGGGAGAGGTCGCCTCGTGACCTGACCTCAGGGCACGAAATCGAAAAATCCCGGATATACACCTTGTAGACCCTGGAGGGTTCATGAAGTGTAGGAAGTTTCAAATTGATTGACTTTGAAATGTAGCTCTTACAGAGCTCTAAAGTGAAGTGAGGTGACCTTGGTTGACCTCGTCTGGTGACCTGACCTTGGGTGACCCGGGGTAAAAAATTTCAGGGATGATGGAAAAATGATGCAGTGAGAGGTAGAGCCCTCAACCGCGGTGCTGCGCCTCGTCGTTTTCTGCTATCCCGGAAAAACCTTAGGGGGCCATCGATGGCCCCCTTCGGTGGGGCGAGGGTTAAGAAGAACACCGTCTGGAACTGGACATCACAGCAACAAGAAGCACTGGAAGAGGTGAAGAGGTTGCTAACATCAGCTCCTGTGCTAGCCTTCTACGACCCAGCAAAGGAAACCGTGGTCAGCGCGGATGCCAGCAGTTTTGGACTCGGGGGATGCGTTCGGCAGCGACATGGAAGCGTCTTGAAGCCGGTAGTCTTCTGCAGCAGAACACCTACCGACACCGAGACGAGATGGGCCCAGATCGAAAAGGAGCTTCTTTCGGCAACCTGGACGTGCGAGAAGATGCACATGTTCATATCTGGCCTGCCCTCCTTCGAGCTTCAACTGGACCACAAGCCTCTGATCCCGCTGATCAACTGCAAGAACCTGGTTGACGCACCAATCAGATGTCAGCGCATGCTGATGCGACTTCTGAGATACAACACCACAGCAGTCTACGCTCCTGGAAAGCAGCACCTCGTGCCAGATTTTCTCTCCAGACACCCAATGAAGAAGCAGGACGAGATCAGCGCCGTTCTCCTGCAGGATGTGCACAGCTTCTGTGCTGGCGCCTTCAGCGACCTGCCAGCAACACCACAGCGGATAGTCGACATCATTGTGTCACAACAAGAGGACCATCTGCTACAGCAAGTGGTTCAGCAAACCCTCACTGGATGGAAGGAAGGCATGAAGCACTCCAACCTACAGGACTACTTTCAAGCAAGGAGTCAGCTCAGCGTGCTGTACCTGACCAGTGGAACACTGCTCATGTACGGCAGGCGCATCGTGATTCCACAGAAGATGAGGCAGGAGATGCTGAAAAGACTTCACGACGATGGACATTTCGGCTTGAACAAATGTCGGCAAAGAGCAGCTGATTCCGTTTGGTGGCCTCAGCTCGGCAGTGAGCTGAAGCAGCACGTCGAAGGATGTTCCTTCTGCCAGGTCTACGCACCAAAGCAGCACGCAGAGCCCCTCATCGCGACACCAACGCCACCTAGACCGTGGTCTCATGTCGCAGGAGACATCTGCCACTTCAACAACGTCAACTGGTTGGTAACGGTGGATATATTCAGCAGATATCTAGACGTCCAACGTCTGCCAAGCCTCAGTAGTGGAGCAGTCGTTGATCGTCTGAAGCGCCTGTTCTCGCGGCACGGCATTCCTGACCTGCTCACAACTGATGGTGGAACGCAGTTCACCTCCAGCCAGTTCAGCGAGTTCAGCTCAGCCTACAATTTCAGGCATCGTGTAACGGATCCACACACGCCCTCATCGAATGGAGCTGATGAGAGGGCGGTTCGCACTTCAAAATGGATCCTCCGTCAAAAAGATCCACATCTGGCGCTATTCAACTACCGCTCGACTCCCAGGAAGCAACAGGCTCTTCACCAGCGCGTCTCCTGATGGGCCGAGATCTGCAAGCCAGCAGGTCTAAAATACCATTTTGACATTCTAAATGGTACGCCCAAAGTGGCCAAGGTACAAAATTACCACATGTTTTCCAGACCAATAACGGAACAAATTGCCGGTTGGCGGCTAATTTGCACCGCAGTGTTTTTCAACAACTAGAATGGCCCAGATATCCATTAGTATCCAACTAACGCAAAACGTGCCACATTTGAACCCTGGGCTATGACACATTTATGGTTTGACGTTTTCAATGGTGACACACGAACACTTTTTGGCCCCTGCAAGCCAGGCTGCCTATGGTCGCGTTGGAAGGTCATGGAGAAGAGAAGGTGGTCCGGCAGCACGCCAAGGCTCAGGATCAGCGGAAGAAGAAGCGGATGCAAGACAGCTTCAATCAGCGGAACGGCATGCGCACATTGCCAGGACTCCGCAGCGGCGACCAAGTTCGCATCAATACTGGCAACGACACCCAGTGGTCTGAACCAGCCACTGTTATCCGAAAGATCACCAGGAGAAGCTTCCTGGAGGATCTTAACGGAAAATCATATCGTCGAAATCGACAATCTAACGCTAGTGTCTCAGTTTCAGGGACAACCAGCCCGTGTTCCCGAGTCGCAGGCGCCCCTGCCCCCTGCTGTTCGCACCTTCACCAGAGTGGGAGGTAGCGCTACTCCGCCTGCAGCAGACGTCGGTGGCAACCGTGACGAGGCCACCAGAGTCGCGACACCGTCGACTCAGTCAGCGCCAGTGGCGCCACCAGCGGCCAAGTCACCGCACCGCCCGGGCAAACCGCCAGACCCGACCACCGTGAAAACGCCTGCGACTGAAGAAGAACTGCCCGAGCTAGTGCTTAGCCCGCGTGTTACTAGAAGCGGACGCCGATTCTAACTTGTTTTGTTTGCTCTCTCTTCGAGAAGATATTAACGTAGTTTGTTTCGGAGGGAGATGTACCGTGGTCTTGGGCGCACCCGTGACCCGACGCGCCGATTGATCGGTGTTGTCTGAGCCACACCCGTGTCACGTGATAATGCGCCCGCTCTGATTGGCTGGTCAGCGACCCGCTGTGCCTGCGGCATTTGGTGGCCTGGTCGGTAGCTCTGCGCTGTGACCGGACAATACACTTGTATCTCGGCAGCAGCGCGTGTTGGACGTCTGAGTGTTGGAGTTGCGAACGATAATGAAACAAAAGTTTTGAAGTTAAAAGTCATTGATCACAATTATTTTTAAATACAAGGTGATTTGCAGGCAAATAGCATGCAAGTATACGTGATTACATTTCTTACCATCACGTGAACCTACTTGTATGCCGCTCGCCTGAAATTCACCTCGTATTTACAAATCACGTGTAATCACGAACCTGCATGCTGTTCGCCTAAAGTGCACCTTGCATTTAAAAATCGTGGCCATCAATGACCTTTAAATTCAAAACTTTTCTGACAAAGACACGGTGTCGAAATATCGTAATATACTCTTTGGCCTTTTCAATTGCTTTTATTATGAGTGATTATCGGCTAATTTTATGCATTATAATCATGACTAGCACGCTCGGAACTACGCTTCAAACTATCAAAACTCTCCCTTCTTGACCCGCTGCCGATACTCCTTTTCTTTCACGTTATAACATTTTATGTGTTGGGCTGCCTCCTCCTTCGAACGAGCAGTAGAGAACACTTGATAATCTTAAACACACTTCTATAAAGATACCTTTTTAACTTTTTCGGAACGGTGACTTTGATAACGAGATTTTGATCATGGCTGTTGCAGATCGGGCAAACGTTTTTCTCGCTTACGATTGCGATAACCGTTGTCGATGAAGTCACTGGAGTGCGCCCATAAAAGCGAAATAGTCATCTCGAATTCATTTATCAGTCAAACTGTCCAGTTGTTGCAATCTTAAATTTGCACAGCTTCTTTAGAGCGATGGGCACGTGATCAAGGAATAGGGACCGCGATTACTACTCTGCGATCGAAAATTTGGCAGTCCACGATCGGTAGCCGCTAAGTAAGCGGTTCAGTGAAGAAAAACTAATTGACACGCCAGCCCTATAAACTAATTACTGTTCATCCACCCTTAAGTAGAAGGCAGAATACTGTGGGCAAACGAGAGTGTTTGAACGGTAACAATTCAACTAGGCTATCAGGGGACACACGAAATGAATAGAAATAAGATAAGAATTGGATGAAAATGTATTAAACACCTAAAGCCAGGAAACGGAAAACTTAAAGAAGGGTGCAGATTTATATATCTTTGTGAGTACCCCGACACCCTAATGATGTGCTGGGCACCCCCAATAGTGATTTGACTATGCCAACCGAAAGGGAAAGCAAAGTTGTAGTGAAGTACTTAACCCTCGCTGTTGTGGGGAAGGGTACTTTAACATCCTCCTCGGGTTTTCTGGTGGCACAAAAAAGGCAAAAACACCGTTATACTTGGCACACCTTATCTTCCATTTATTCTGCAACTTTTCCGAAACCGTTAACACGCGTACTAACGGGGGCGGGTAGCGCTAGTCTTGTCTTGTCTTCGTGTCTGCCCTCTTGTCTGCCCTCGTGTTTTTTTAGAAACAATAAAAACGGCGGCGCGTAGCGTCTCCGTACTTCGTGTTCCTTTTTCATTATTTTTTCGCAAATTTGACCATAATTCTAAGGTTGGGTCATCTCGGGTCAGGTCACAAGTGCAGGCCAAGTGACTCCACCTCAAAAAAATTAAGATAGCATAAGTCAGAACAGGATGAAGCCATCTTATTGAAACTCATATCACATAATGAGCCCACCGGGTTATACAAACTGTATTGGAGTATTTTTTATATCGATTACCTAAGGTCAGGTACGAGCCGTGACCTCTCCACTGGAAATACATAGTAAAACTTGTTTAAACTGAATAACTTAGTCGTGGATGGTAGTAGAGCATTTATTTTAACGGTATTAGGTTTGTCTCATCCTTGCAGTTCTAATGATATACATTTGGACCTAATTTGACCTTGACCTGACCTCAGGTCAGGTCAAATCCTATATTTGACCCAATTTGATCTAGCAGGGTCATATAATATGTCATTCGATTTGGCTTGCTGCGAGGATTGCAATGGTCTGGATTCCGTAACTCTATATTTTCTAGTTTATATGTAATGGATGAAAACATTAATATAAATGTTATCCCTATGATGGCATGTCTTGACCTCTAAAGACCTTAAGTGTGAACTGAAAAAAATAGTGTGAGTATTTTTGGTAGAAAATGGGAGGGGCTATCCAACGTCGTTTGCCGTTTTTCGTTGTCTAGCATGGTTCTGGAGATTTTAGGGGCTCGGTATCCACTCCTCCCCCGTCAAAGCGAAGGTAGCTAAGACCCCCGTCAATGTGCGTGTTAAGGTTGAGTGATCTCAAATCATGTTACTAGTACAGGTAAAGTGACCTCAATTCCAAAAATGTAAGATAGCATAAGTAAGAACATGGTGAATCTATCGAATAGGAACTCATATCATATTATGGGCACACCGAGTACTACAAAATATATTCAGGGATTTTTCATGTCGATGACCTACGGATCATAAACTTTTCCCTGGAAAGGCATAGGGAAAACGGGAATTGGCCGCAAAATTTTTGTATTTCTGTAGATACAGCTTAGAATACCTTCATATTCTCCACATCGTAGTATCCTAGGCTCTTTTCCGGGTTCATGTTGCATGTTTAGACCTGTGGCTTCTGAGACGTCATCTGGAACTACTTAGAGAGAGTATCCTCCTTTTATCATGGGTTTTGAAATGGGATAAGGGTTTTGTAGAGCGTGTTGCGAAACCACTATGGGCATGTTCCATTTCACCCAAAGCTCTCAGCATAAAATTTCTGCCAGCTTTAAAGTTCAAAGTAAAGGGGCATAATGCCTTATTTCAAACCCTGAATGAATACCTTCCATATGGTTGTAGTAATCTGATTGGTCGTAAGCCCTAAACCCCGCTAAATTACTGAAAATAACATCCTTGCGGGTGAACCAGCATGCAATAAGCCTGTGGACCGAAAACTTGGGGCGAGTGGCTGTCCATTGCGGAGCGTCACCACTGGGCAGAATTGCACCCAATGGTCGTAACACACATGACACTGTTCCTTCCCCGTACTTGCCGAAATAAATATCAACTATTTCTTCTTCAAAATCAAACTCTGGAAACGCTGCAAATGAGCCTTTACAGCGAGTCTACGATAAAGGTTTGGGATTTCGCTCTCCATCAAAAGTGTTATTTGGATGACGTCAAAAATGGTTAGAAAAAGGAGATATTTCTGTTTTTAGCACATGGAAGGGGGAAAACGTTGTTTCCCTATTTTCGGACCTGCTTTTCCCTTGAATTATTCTTTAAGAATTTCGACAAAGTGGTCCATTCACTTTAGGCAGATTTTTTTATACTTTTGGCAATAACTTCGCAAGAAATGATAGTGCAGCTTTTATTTGGATCCAATTAAGTTTTTATTATTATTGGAAGTCAACTGATATGTATACTGATTATGCTAGTTCAGATGCTGACCTTGACCTGACCTTAGGCCTCGTTATTTTTATGTTTTGACCTAATATAATCATATCATACATCATTTGATCCGCCGTAAGGAGATGAAGCGAATGGTAGCTACAAATTTATTCTTATTCAACTCTGTCAGCCGCTAGAACCCAGAAACACGTCTCAACCTGTCACCTTCTTTGACCTGTTATGATCTCAATCTTGAACTGAGCCAAAAAGTGATTGAAACAGTTTTCCGTCAATTTAGAGGAATTCCTCCACGCCTTTGTGAAGTCACTCATGCGTGAGGGAATCCCTCTTGAATGTACATTTAGGTAAATTTATTTTGCTTAGGAGTGTGCCAAAAATATGATCACAGTGCATTTTCTCCATTTTGAATCCAGGATTCAAGGAGACAGGTCGGTAAACGTATTATCAATTTATAATCATGCTTCTCGGCTCAGCACTGGAAAATTGATAAGAATTTGAAGTCAATAAAGTTCAAATCAGCCAAAATAATTACCCCTGTAGCTTTATTGTGTATACCAACACAAAACATGTCACCGGACCCTTGATTTTGCCAAGAAAGTGCACGGAAGTATCGTAAATGGCTGTGGGTGACACAGCTATTTAGGAGACGTGTCATCAAGCAAACCATCGAAAAAAGGAACACCTGTGGGTATGCTATACATATACTGCCACCGCACTAAAATACTGGCACCGCACTAATAATGAAAACAATAAACACGTTTGATTGCCGTTAAAAAGGAAAGTGGCGAACAATATGCTGAAATAAACGGATATTTGACAAGACAAGGCTGGTTATTTTCATTTAGCCTTCGCCCGGGTGGGGGTTATTTTAGAGCCCCCCTCGGGTTTTTCCAAAGTGACCAAAAAAGGGGGCGCACAGCGCCGCCAAAATTATTCTGGCTGTTCTTCCATCATTTTTACATATTTCCTGAAACTTTTAGGTCAAGGTCATATCTGGTCAGGTCACCAGGCCAAGTGAAGTGACCTCACCTCAAAAAATGTTTAGGGCCGCATAGCTAAAAGAAGGGTTAATCGATCAAGTTGAAACTCATACCAAATATTTCGCCCACCAAGAGCTACAACATTTGTCCCGGGATTTTTGATATTGGTGACCTAAGGTCATGTGCAGAGCATGACCCCCCCATTGTAAATACATGGGGAAAATCACAAAATGAGCTTTTTCAGTAAGTATGGATAGAATCAACTTCAAACAGCGGTTACGACTTGCTTTTAGCCAATTTCTGCAGTTGATGCCAAACATTTTGACTTGTGACCTTTAAAAGGTCACCTTATGTCAAATAAGCGTTTTTGGTGTTTTACTCTATAAATTTAGAATAAACTAAGATAGAACTTTTATTTTGTCACAAAAGTCTTTTTATAGTCACTGCAAGTCAAATGATATACATCATGACTATACCAGGTCAATTTAAGTCAGACCTTTGACCTGGGTCAGGTGAAATTCCTTAAATTTAACGTGACATAGGAATATTATATATCATTCGATTTATATTGACGAGAGGATTGCAATGGTGCATCAACTATGGCTGTATCTTGTTTGGTTTGGAAGTTATTAGCGAAAAAGAAACGCCCTTTTGCATTGGTGGCTATGGACATTCCCAAGAATATGCCCGATATTCAGTGACCTGTAGCTCCTTAGGCTTTAATCGGAAACAAAAATGGATGGCACTATATGAACGAGCAACTCAAGAACTTTTGAATGGTATTAAAAAAATGTTTCTAGCTATCATATTTTCTGAGATATATGAGGTTTTCTTAGTACACCTCATATTAGCGATTTTGACTTATTTTGACCTCTGGTGACCTTGATATTGACCTGACAAGAAAAATGACTGAAGTATTTACGATATCCTTTTTGAAGAGCTTTCGATTGCCGTTTTGCGTTTTTTCCAGCTCTCTTTATTTTTTAGATCGTGGTGGTCTTTTTTAGCCCCCCCCCACCAGGGCGAAGGTGGCTCGTACCCGCCACCGGGGCAAGGGTTAAGTGGGTATATCACCGAATATTACTGGATATCTCTGAATATTAGTTTTTAGAAACACATTTCTTCGCCTTTCCATAAGAATATCATGTTGGGTAAACTGTTCCTATTTATGCAAATTCTGTCAATTTACTCAATACTACGGAGTAAAGCACCATCGCAAGAATTTGACAGAATATAAGTCCTGTAGAGAATACTCAACAACCTCTGGTTTCAAATTTTGCCTATCCAAAACCATGCAGTTTGCAGATAGAGGCATCCCATGAGCGGAAAGCAGCCCCTTTCCGGCGCTCGCTGATCTCTGCTAAGTGACGTCTAGGCAAATCATTGTATTTAAGCAATCATACATTCTTTAGCATTCTTATTCGAAGACATCTATTATATATTTAACAGCAATATGGCACTATATCCATGAATATTAACACTTCACAATGATTCCACAATCATGCATCACTTTTGGTGGTGTAACAGAACATGTACGAACATGTCTTATGTCTTCCTCACTTTTGTTTCCGGCACTTCCTTGACCGAGGTATCGTCAACGCAATACCATCGATCTTGCGACTGGTTCCGGCAGAAGGCAGTGCTGTGGCCGGCCTGGACGATGCCATGGTGTTCTATCTCTGCGTACAGGTCGTACACAAGGCTGCCCGAGATCTGCAGAGGCCCAATGGCCGTCCAGCTGAGGTCCATGCTGCTAATGGGGAATGAGACATGATCATGTGCCTTATGCAATGTGCTGCCGCTGTAGATAAGCCGTTTAAGGTGCATTAGCAACAAGGATGACAGTCGTCAGATGCTAAACTTCTTGAAGGCTTCATGATTTTGCCGGAAATTGGGACATTTCCAGCCTGAGACGATATCCCCGTGAACGTGCTGCTGGAGACATTGGTAGAGACTGCTCTGTGAAGAGAGCCCTAGACCTGAGACTAGCGACAAAGTCAGCAGAGTGAAGCTCTCGAGCGTGGGAGATTCGTAGCCGCAAGCGGTACAAAAAAGAACCGACTTTTGTTGTCCGTGGAAGTATTTTAGAAGTAAATATCACGTGCTTGAGATTACCGTTTCAGTTGCAACGTCACAAAAAGAAAATATATCAAAGCACACATTCTTTCGATAGGGCCGATAGGGTAGGGGCTGACATGATGGGGGGTTGGAATCTACATTGAATGCTAGTGCGTGACCCAGGGAAAATTTCTGTCAAATGGTCAATTTACTTACTCAAATAAATAATCAGTTTGTGCCAAGGAACTGTTGAGAATTGCGATTAATCTATACTAACCATGAAAAAGGAAGAGGAAACAAAGAAGTCGAGCATTGCGCTCCCTCCTGATGAGCGAGTCTGGCCTCTCAAGCCAGAGGTCATGCTCGCCAGGGGAAAAGTGGATCTGCAAGGTGAGGTCATCTACCTGCTGTTATTTTTATCAGCTTTAGTGATATGAGCGGCCATGAGAGTATCTCTGTATTTTGTATTCTCGTTACGATTTCAGACCAAGCCCACAGTGATGTTTTTTCCACCGCATAAATATGCCGTTTCACAATTTTCAACGGAACTATTTTGCACCATCGTCATAAACGTCCAGAGCATTAGGGAAGGGTGGGGAGGGCGGTGGGGCAATGTGAATTTCTTGGTCCTTCGTTTCTAGCCAACACCGTAGGGTTATTGGTTAAACATGTTGAAGGAGACGCTAGAGATACTCGATTACTTGAAGTGGAGGAGAGCAAGGACTCAGTCCTCCGTTCCTACGCCTACACCTATCGCGATGACAAAACTTTGTTATTTGGAACTATATCAACTGCGGCTCCCAATAAGTTTTTGTAAAAGAGCTAATTAGCGCCCTTTCACAGCAAAGGAAGAGAGAGCTATTCGAGGAGCAGTTCAAGATGCCATCACAACTTACATGAACGAAACCGTGACATTAGCGGAGCAAAATTATGAAGAAAGAAAGGAAATGTCGGATCTTATCCAAAAGTCCGCTGAAGATGCTGAAGAAATTATAATCAGAAAATGTGCATACGACAAAAACAAGGTTCTGAAGTACCGCGGTCGTGATGCTGAGGTACGTAGAAATATACTTTTCAGATACGGAATGTTAAGTGGGGAATTACTTTTTATCTAATTAGATGTTACACTTGAATGCTCACCCGTTCGTGAATTTTAAAAGCAATTATATTTCAATGTTTCTTATGTCGTTGGTATTTCTTTTAGCATGTACTGATATGGATTTCTTCCACAGGATATATCCAATTATATCGATCAAGAGAGTGCTCTGCTCCAAAACACCCTCAATAACTTGGTGAACAAAAGAAAACAACGGACAGAATCACTTCTCAATCTTCAGGTAAGTTCAAAAAGAGGAACATTGCTATCAGGGGCGTCGCCACTATGGGGGCCATTGGGGTCTTGGCCCCATGCGTTTTTGTAGGTCCTCCACTTGACTCAGGTGGCCCAATTTAATACTTAGCGGGTAGAATAGCTCCTTGAGTATCAAGGAGCCTAGCCTCTCTGCTTTAGAAGGAGGCCTACTAATTGGCCTATGTAGGAAACCCCATTAGCTACAAATGAGGCCTACGTATGAGACCCCTTAATTAAAAAAGGAGGCCCTCTAGACAGCCCACATAGGTAGTCCCTTTACTTATAAAGCAAGTCTCCTGAACAGCCTATCCGGGAGGCCTTTGTACTCATAAAAAGGAGGCCCACTAAATAGCCTACGTGGAGACGTCTTTTCTTATAAAGAAGGCCCATAAACAGTCAACATAGGAGGTTCCTCACTCATAGAGAAAGTCCCAATATTTCTTAAAAAAATTGAGGCCCTTAAAAGCTAGGGGGCCCTCAGGTCCAAGTATAGGAGGCCCCCTTTGATCCTGGCCCCCTTGAAAAGAAATCCGTAGCAAAGCCCCTGCTTTCTACATACCTGGTAATCATTCTGAGAGAGCTGCTGTCGTCTAGGTACATGCATACATACATACATTCGTAGGTGCTGACTGTGAACAACATTTTTATCCTAGGGTGTATTAGCGGCGCAATCCGTCCCCACCGCCGGTCCCGCAGCAGCTCCGGTTAGCGAATCGCAGGAGCCGGAGGCGGCCCTCGGCTCATGGGCAAGGTTTCGTACGCTGTGTATTTGTCCAGCTGCCCATAACAATACAAAGTGGTTTATTTACAACTGTAAGCATGTATTTTGCCACACACACACACACACACACACGCACACACACACACACACACACACACACACACACACACACACACACACACACACACACACACACACACACACACACACACACACACACACACACACACACACACACACACACACACACACACACACACACACACACACACACACACACACACACACACACACACACACACACACACACACACACACACACACACACACACACACACACACACACACACACACACACACACACACACACACACACACACACACACACACACACACACACACACACACACACACACACACACACACAGGTCCCTGGAAGCCTGGAAACCAGCACCGGCCGAGCACATTTACGTCCCAATAAGTGGTGCGGCCGTTGGAAGTAGACGGTTGCCCTGTAGGGGGCTGAGCTGACCAGCGGTACCTCAGCTCAGTGAAGCCTCCACCAGTGACTGCCCAAGCTCGAGCCGGAGGCTAATTTTGGGTGCAAATGGCAGCAAGGTAGCAGGTCCAGTAAAACGCGTGAATAATGTGGGTGCTAATTCGGACATGTGCGGCGCGCTCCAATGTTGATAGTTGGTTATCAGTCCTATACGCTTCTGCAGCAGGTATAGAAGTTATATAGTATATAACTATTTAAAAGACATATCACATATTCATTATGTTGTTTTCGAAAATCATTACATCATGATGTTTTTGCTGGTGTGGTTATGATTTCCCATGTAACCTCATACGCCCCTAATTAGTGGATAACCGGGGCATGGCGCCGTCTCCGCCACTGTCAATACCCGAACAGCTCCAAATATTGGCTCGATGGTTCGTCTTACGCGGAGACGATTGCCTTGTTTATGGAACCCTGGTCTTTTCCAGTTGACACCAGTGCACCATCCAGATCATAAATATATAAACATCGTAATCTGGATGGTCTTTAGAGACACCTTAAATATCTGCAAAATGAATAAATATTTTCGAAACACATGACCTAGACGATAATCTAGTGTTCAGGTCACTTAATTTTGCAAAGTCACTCTTTTTTATGCTCTCACTCCCGCTCCTGCTCCCGCTCCCTCTCCCCCTCTCTCTCTCCATAATGGAAACGTTTTAGAATATGATCCAGGGACACATCCAAGGGGGGGGCACAGGGGCACGTGTGTCTACTGGAGTCCAAATTCCCTACGGCTACCAACGTTAGTCCAGGGTAGGAGAAAACGGCATTTGACGCCCCGCCACCAGCGATGGTTCAGGGTAGGAACAGAGGCATCTGACGCCCGGCTACCAGCGATGGTTCAGGGTAGGAACAGAGGCATCTGACGCCCCGCCACCAGCGATGGTTCAGGGTAAGAACAGAGGCATCTGACGCCCGGCCACCAGCGATGGTTCAGGGTAAGAACAGAGGCATCTGACGTCCGGCCACCAGCGATGGTTCAGGGTAGGAACAGAGGCATCTGACGCCCGGCCACCAGCGATGGTTTAGGGTAGGAACAGAGGCATCTGACGCCCGGCCACCAGCGATGGTTCAGGGTAAGAACAGAGGCATCTGACGCCCGGCCACCAGCGATGGTTCAGGGTAGGAACAGAGGCATCTGACGCCCCGCCACCAGCGATGGTTCAGGGTAAGAACAGAGGCATCTGACGCCCCGCCACCAGCGATGGTTCAGGGTAAGAACAGAGGCATCTGCGCTTCCTGTGTGTGTCTTTTAGGAGCAATCGGGGCACTTTCTCGTCAGTCAGACCATTAGACGGGTCCTGATGCTGTGTCTCCAAAAGGGATACATGACCTGAGTGTAGTAACACCTTTTCTGTTAGTAGCGGAAGTTCCCTGATTGTGGACAAAAGTGAAAATGTTCTAGATCGTTTCCGTTCTACCTCCCACCAAGCGGCAGACATCCCATTCTCCACTAAGGCATGCAATAATAAAACGCTACTCTAACTGGCCGGTTTGCAGCCACTCAAGGATGGTTTTGGTCAATTTCCATTATAAAAATACTATTTGTACGATTTTAGCGGGGCTTCATCCTCCCCCTTATGGTTGGTTTGAATCTGCTCCAGGCGAAGTGTGCTAAAAATTCGATATGAACTAAGTAGAAGTATCTATAAACTAAGTAGTTATCTATGTCACTATGAAAAGTTTCCTGTCACCCAGGGCGTGCCTTGGAGGTGGTGTGTCCCTCCTCCCATGCTGAGTCTTTGACGGTGCAACATAAATAATCTGATACTATATTGTATGATCTGATCAATGTAAATACTGTAGAACACTTTTTTTTAAAACATCCCGGCACACAGCAGAAGCGATGAGAAGGGACGCCGCACACCACACGTGACAACATCGCTCACCTCTGTTGGCTTCTATTGTTCACGGGAGCGATGTTCTGGTCAACACCTGCGCTGCACGGTCAAGCTTGGGCTTTTAAACTGTCTACCACCGGCGTGCAGGGAGCCGCCAAGTCGCTGCACATCCCTTACATGCCAATCACTGTCTATTTTACAACCAATTTCCGGTGCTGGGTAGCTAAAGCTGCAGTGACTTGAAGCCTGCCTACCTCTGAGGGTTAATCGATTGGATGGTCCACCCGGGCTCTAAATAATTCACCACTGGACAGAGGAGATGCCTTAGAAATAGGCATTTGGCGTAGCTGTCGTGACGCTGAGTAAAGTTCATGTCCAGAATGTGTTTACTTCTTCACTGCGGCTATAACTGAACTATCGATAATTTCATCCAGACTTTGATAACGATTATTTACCCCTCCGATATTTTGATAATTGAATCACTGATTTCGATAAAGCGATGATAATAATGATAACTGTTTTGGAGACTAACTGAAATCGCATACTAGATCCAATTCATGCTGAATTTTACTTTAATAAGGTAAGAATTTTACTGGCCTGTCTCCTCGAATCCGAATAAAAAGAAAACACTCATATTGTATATTCGGCTACATTATGGCTACATTATGACCAAGAAGTTGTAACATTATCTACATGATTCTAATGAAGGGCTGTGCCTGAATATACAATCTAAGTGTTTTTTAATCCGAATTCGAGGAGACAGGCCAGTCAACACCTTATCAACTTATGATCATGCTCCTCGCTGCAGCTCTCCAAAACCTATCAATGAATTTTACTTTGATATAGTTCCCAAGTGTTTTCATTGAATTTGCGTATCGTGGTAAAGTTATCGCGAAAATGAAGTTTAGCCAAACAGTAAAACACTGCATTTTCTTGTTGTAAACGTAATGCATACAGAATAAACCACGAATCGGCTTGCCGGGCCACCCTGCTGTGGTCCGTGCAGCGTCTGGACAGGGCACAGTTGGAAAGAAAGCTGCCAACACACCAACAACTTGTGGTTCTTCTTCACTCGACTGCTTATACGCAAGGATACGGGTACGGGTGCGGATCAGGTACGGATGCAAGTACACCTCTCCATTTAAAATGAATGAGGAAACGGGAATCGGCCAGGAATAACTATTTCCGTAGATACAGCTTAGAATACAATCATATTCCCCCAAATCTTAGGTCCCTATCCGGGGTCATGCTGCAAGTTTGGACCTGTGACCTCTAAGAGATTATTTTGAAACACTTAAATCAATTATCAGACTCGGGTCAATAACTGCCTGGGAAATGATGATAAAACTTTCATTTTAGTATCATTATGTTTGGATGATCTTGCAAGTGGATTTATCTGCATATTGGTGACTTTCAGGTCAGGTCCTTGCATGGTGACCTTTACATGTCCTTATTTTAGGTTATTTTCCTGTTGTAACAAAGTATGGTCATATACAATGCATCACTCGATTCTCCGTAACGAGAGGGAACTAATGGCGCTTAAAACTGACTCTAGCTCAACTCAGAGTCTCAAGCCCAGAACCCCTTCTCAGGCCAGTGACTTTTTGGCGTGTCGTGGTATCAATATTGGCCTGAGCCAAAAAGTGACCATTATAGTTTCTTCACAATTTCTTATGAGCTATCCACCAGCTCCCCGTTTTTACCCATCCCGCATTGGAGCCGAGATCGAGGGGGAGGACGTTTGGACCCCTACCACTAGGGGAAGATAGCTCGGAGGCCCACTGAGGCGGGAGTTAATTATAGATGTTAATTATTATGATACCCTTACTCTTAGATTAATATTGCGAGACGATTGATTTGCATATTGGCCATGTCAGGTCAGATGTTGACCTTGACTTCACCTCGGGTCAAGTCATTTCTATTTTTACCTAGTATTGCCATATTATTCATAACTCGATTTGCTGTAACGAGAGGAAGCAGGCGGTGCCTAAAACTTGACTCTTTTTCAACTCAGTCAGACACCAGAGCCCAAAAACCCTTATCTGACCTGACCCCTTCTTTGACCTCTCATGAACTCAATATTGGTCAAAGACAATAAGTGACTAACATAACTTGGTCATTATTTTTATGAGCTATCTGTCAGCTGCGCGTTTTTTCGCTGTCCGACATAGGAGCCTAGATGGAGGGGGTGTCTTAACCCCACTGAGGCGAAGGTTGCTCGGAGGCCTACTGAAGTGGGTGTTAAGGAGTGACTTGGTCGGCACCAGATTGCATCTGACGGGAGGAGGCGCTAATACTTGCACTTTGTGGGTGGAGGTCGAAGGGAGTGACATCTCGAGGGAGGGGAGCCGTGGCCATTTCAGGGGTCGCCTGAGCGCAATTTTGGGGCGCTGATTGCTCGACTGGGGGGTGGGGGCCTCCTGCCCACTCCCCTTGCCTACCGATCTCTACCTTGGACAAAGTTGTGCCAAGCCACGGAATCCAAACACCACAAACAGTTTTTTGTGGCATTAATACATCTGAAGAAACAAACGCAGCATGGCGGTGTTCTAACAATGGGCACCAGGGGGGGGGGGTAGAAAAATATTGATCACAGGGGCATCATCTTGGAAGCTTGGAAGGAAGAGACAGAGCCCTTGCTGCTGCTGACCGCCTCGCTTTGAGCTCAGGCGTGAATGAATAATTCTGGTTCGGCGAGCGTCGCTGGCGTGACGGCGGCATGTTTGTACTTTGTTGTGCCCCCAGAATTTGCATGCTATTAACGCAGGGGATTTACCAGGCGGATTGGGCAGGAAACTACAGAACGATTGTTAAAATCTGGCGCTGGATTTTGTGACGTCCAAAATCTACATAAGTATGGCGTTATACATATCATGTTTTTAAGCACTATCTATAATAAAAATTTTGGTATGTAAATATAAAAAAACACTTCGGCGTGACCGACTTTGAGACATTTTTTGGGCATCAGATCACACACACATACACTTATACACGGCAGGATTTCCACTTTGTCGGCTCCCTTGCGGGACAGCCCTGTCCGCACACTCCCCTTCATGCACCGAACCAGACGGCGGGGCTATCCCGATTTCTCGGGCCCGGCGGAACAGAGCGCTACTCCGGTGACACGTGATGAGGTTGTACACTGTAAAAAATGATGCATTTCATCGCATCTTGTGTGTCAGCCCGAGGGTATACCCGCGGGCTGACACCGGACCGGTAGACCAATTTAACGGATGATCAAGACCGTGCTACCAAAAACAAGGGCACTGATTGGTCAGCATACCCCCGTGTTAAAGCGGGCACTACCCAGTTTACCACCATCTTTTGGGCAGGAGGCGGTCGAGGAAAAGACTGTCAGAGTTAATCAGTGAGTATGATGCTGTCTGATCAGTAGGTGTCTGATACCTTTCTCAGAAGTTATGCTGATGCTGATGCTGATGATGATGATGATGATGATGATGATGATGATGACCAATCAACTTTGACCTTGACCTATTACCTATAACTTTTCATCTAGTTACCTTAACAATGACACCACAGTATCAAGGTGTAGATTTCCAAAAATCATTGGGGGTGCCCAAGTTTGAAAAAAGTAACTGACCGTCACATGAAAGGATAAAACATAATTTCATTTTTGTTTTAGCTATCATGCAATCCTTTTGAATTCTGAAAATGATTAACAATAAACTTTAAAGCATATTTTAACACTAAATGAATATTTCATCACAGGTGCCCAGGCTCTAAAAAGGATATAAATTTACACCATTCTATGGTGCTGTTCATTAACCAGGCACCGCCTGGGCTCGTCTCATACACACTCCTACCTCGGGTGTGATGGGACCTCCTACGATCTCGGGATACGGAGGTGATCCGGAAAAATTAAAACGGCGCTGGAAGCACCGTACTCTCTTCTACTCTGGATCCCAGTTTGAAGCGTATCCATTAACCAGCGACGTTACAGTGGGCCAAAATGGGTCAAATTTAGACTCATTTAGAAAATTGCTTCCACCTTGGGAACAAGAGACCTAGAATAAAAAGTAATCAGTGTGTTTGTCTTATTTTGATCATAAGCTTTCGAATTGATATCCCTAGAGGTGAGCAAGGCGACTCGGGTCTCATCTAAATTGCCTCAAAATAATTTGCGAAAAACCAGGAGGGAACAGATCGGGCCCCTAACTAGGGTGCTAGGCGGTGATGGGTTAAGGTCCAAGCAGCACACAATCACTATTCGAGACCGTTCAGCTATTGTTTCCACTGACATGTACCGTACTAACAAGATTCCACAATGTATGTACATACCTTTAAACATTTTGAACCTATCTAAAAGTCTAGCCGTTCAAAAGCTACCTTCACTCGAAACAATTTATTTAACATTGTTTGATGTTCATAAGGGTCCTCTCCCACCCTCGTACCAAAATGTCCGTGTGCTGTATTATTTCGGTCAATAGGAAATTTCTAAAATAAACCAAAAAATATTTATTTTGTTTATATTCATCATTTTCAACACATGACAAGACTTGGGAGATCACTCACTGCCCCAGTTCCGACAACTTAGGTGTAATTCGAAAGCTGAGTGCTGAAAGTCTAAGTCTAATGAAAAATGAATTAAAAACAAATGGAATTAA
Source organism: Lepas anatifera (assembly GCA_034440635.1). Classification (NCBI taxonomy): domain Eukaryota; kingdom Metazoa; phylum Arthropoda; class Thecostraca; family Lepadidae; genus Lepas; species Lepas anatifera. Next base: position 256,013 of record JAOTON010001187.1, on the reverse strand, counting down.
TAATCAATCACTAACTCGGAACGCGACGTCATCCGGGAGATAAACAGCGGAGTATTGTAGCATACAAACTATTTTTTGTGCCTTAAAATAGGAAGTCCGACAATCATGGTTGACAATCATGGACGGCAGTGCACAGTGACTTCTGGCTGCCTGTAGGCATCGAAAGAATGTGATAGGGAAGTGGCCCATGCTAAAGGTATGGCCCATGCTACATTACTGTTAACCCAGGGGGCATGATGGCCCTAAGGTTTTCGGGATAGCAGAAAAACAGGCGCAGCCCGCGGTTGAGGTTACTCTCTGCATCATTTTCCCATCATCCCTGAAATTTTTACCCCGGGTCACCCAAGGTCAGGTCACCAGACGAGGTCAACCAAGGTCACCTCACTTCACCTTTAGAGCTTGTAAGAGCTACATTTCAAAGTCGATCGATTTGAAACTTCCTACACTTCATGACCCCTCCAGGGTCTAAAGGTGTATATCCGGGATTTTCGATTTCGTGCCTGAGGTCAGGTCACGAGGCGACCTCTCCATTGGAAAAGCATGGGGAAAAGCTATTCATGATATAAAAGCCAAAAAATGATTGCAAATACTCAGACTTCAGAACAACGTTTTTGGACACCTTTCACGGATCCCAGGGGTCATATTTGCCCTTTGACTTTTCCAAGGTCATCAAGGTCACCAGAGGTCAAAAACAGTATTTTGACAATAACTTTGACCTAATTGAGCTAGAGCGGTGAAACAAACACCATCGTGTTTGTCTTGTCACTGGCTTTCATTTGATATACGGCAAAGTCACTTTTTGACCTTTCGTGACCTCAGGTCATATTAGACAGAGTGACCTCTGGCGGTCAAACCACTGGCGGAAGGTCTTTACGTTCCACATAGCGGAAAAAGTATGGCAATTTGCTATCAAATGTACTTTACCAGGCCTCAATAGCTCTAATGACATAAGAGGTATGCCCAGTTTGCTTAATCATTGCATATTTGAGTGAAAATAGCCGATCTTGACCTAATTTGACCTCTGGAGGTCAAACCATTGACCTGAGCACTAAAACATGCAAGTAATTTCTTATGAATTCACGCGAGCTTTCTATTGCACTTTGCAGATTTGCACTAACGCCCATATTTTCGGAGTTAGAGGGGGCCATCGATGGCCCCGGTGGGGCGAAGGTGGCGCCGGACCCCCGGTGGGGCGCGGGTTAACGTCATTAAAATCGAAATACCTACTCAGTGAATTGCCTCGTGCATCCTGAGATTTACCTTGGACCTTCTCTGTTAGGACGGTCAGAGCCACTTATCCCTCCGCCTCAAATAGCCATTTTATCAGTTTAAGCTTTTAGTGTTGCACACACATGAAAAGTCAGCTAGTCGTGTGCGTCACATGTACCGTGTGTGTTGTATTGCCAATAAGTATTTGTCAATGAAAAAATAAAATCTGCATCATTTACCCTGATGCCAAAAATACTAAGGATTCTAAATCGGCACCTGCAATTTTACCCGCCAAGTATATTCACATACCAAACTCATTTAATGAACTCCTACGCATGTTTTCCAGCGATAGCTTCACCGCACACTGCACAAACACCTAACCCATACATCCACCCATGTGCACAGAATGTCTCCTTCACCTGTCCACCTCCCTCAGTCCAACAACCAAAACGACCACCATTCTCAACACCACACGCGTACGTTTTATAATCCGCCACGCGACCCCTCCCCAGTCTCACCTATGCTTGAACTCGGCGCCAGCGGCGCCCAGCGGCGTGACCTTTCTAACCTCTGTGCGCCGCGGGCAATCGTCATCCAGCGAATGGCGTTTGCTGATTGGTGGAGGCGCGTATACTTGTGTAGCGAGGAATTCAGCAGAAATTTATCCATAAGAACAAGAGAGCTTGAACCATAAACCAAGAGATATATCAACATGATCTTTTTCAAGCACTACTAGCCATATTTTGCCCTACATTGGCTTGATTATCTGCCCCACCATCCGATAACTTTTGGGACAGGCGAGACAGCGGCAGAGTCAGCACTGGCTAGCCGGCGGCCGAGTTCGCTGAAGTCAGGAGTGTCGCGAGGTGGGTTTCTGCGGGGCGAAAAGGAGTGGGGCCCGGCCCGATGGTACCCGACAGAAGGACAGGAGAGAGATGTCTATATCTAAAACTAAACCTTAGCCGTCTGACGAGTTATAGCGAGTGTGAAATAATGGGAGCGCTGCCGCAGAAAAACAGACAATGTACCAGAAGAATGAGGCACGTGCTGCTTGTTCCATGTTGCATGGTGAAAAGTCACAAAACCTATTTTGGGAATCAAAACATTTCCGATGTTTTAACCTTCATACTTCATACCACGACATTTAAAATTATATGGTGAAACCCAAAATTTACAGGCAACGGATTTTTCGTCTCATGAGGGCACTATTAATCAATCCACCATAATAACGTGGATTTTCGAAAACCATTGGGAGCACCTAAATAAAAAAATTGTCAACTACGACAGCGTTAAAGGAGATACGCGAAAAATATTATTGTGGTTTCTTGCTATTTGAAAAATCCTGATCACGGAATTATCAAATATTTTTGTATCTTCGGCAAAGTTTTGGGAGGCCACTCACTTATTATCAAATAGGTGAACAGTTGCGATAAAATGCTGAAACTTTCACCTATCACTTACTTTGAAAACTATTTAAAGTTGAAAAGCAATGTTTTTTGTAATACATATGTCTGCTCTCTTGTATTTGTATTTGAGTTAATTTTAAAAGCTTTAAAAACTACAAAATGAATTAGTTTGCCCTAGAAACGGAAAAAACATAATTACTCAAGTCTTCAGCCGTTTCGTACCTCGGGTCTTGAGTCATTTTCTGCTTCAGCCCCAGGATGACAAAACTTTTGCGTCAAATAGGTCACGTGACCCCGATATGAGAATTCCTAGGCTTCTGATTGGTTAATTGTGATTTCTTTTAAGCCCTATATTTCTGTTCCAAAAGAGTTTTGGAATGTTGTTTTTCTAAAGTATTTTTTCTGTAGTAGTCCAAAGTTCTACATCACTGTCAGAGCCGCATAACGAAATCCTTGAGCGAAGCGCATTGAGATTTCTCAAGAGGCTCTATTCTGGCCGCTTTACCGGTCTCGTCGTGGTCTGTCTGTCTGTCTGTCTGTCAGAAGCCGGTGACGAACGAAGTAAGAAGCGTCTGTCTGTTGTTGTCTGTCCCGCCTTCAGAGCTCTGAAATTTTGTAGGGTGATAGCCCTCCTGCTCCAACTGAAGCCCCGATTCGAAATCGAAAATAGTTTTTGAGAAATTTTGGCCCAAACTTTTTCTGTTTTATATTTTTCTAATTTTTACTCCTTAAGCTACGAGCTTGAAATTTATGCCCTTTTCAATAGGTAACAAGGAACAAAAATTGAGCTGATCCAATAATATTTATTGCGCGAAAACGCTTTATTTCTCACGCGAGCAAAAACCTACTTAAAGTTGATGGCCGACTTGACGCTCGAAATATCAGAAGGCAAGCTTCAGTTAGCGAAAGACAGTTACCAAGGGGTAGCTAGGTCAATTTTCTTGTGCTTAGGCATAGTTTTGAGTGCAAAACGTAAAATATTGACCTACTTTTTACAGTTCTTCCGGAAGACTAAATTTTGTTTCATTTCATTTCAGCGTGAATTTCTCACTCTAATTGACCGATTTGAATTTTCATTTCAAATAATGAAAGAACATTGCTTGCACCTGATAATATTTGGAGATGGAAATTGTGAAGGTGAAATTCTTTGTTTTCTAGGCATAAATAGAAATTGAGTCAAAAACTTTTACTTGCATCTTCCTGGTTCCAAGCTCATGTCACTCACAAACTCAGAACTGACATGGCTGAATAGGAAAGTTACTTGCGGTCATTTCGCTCACTTATACTACCCACCTATCTCTTGGTCAGGTAGGTCCGGTTCGAATCCGGGGTGACCACGTACGCTTTATTGGTTATTTCAAAGAAAAGAATGATAAAACTGACTTTCAGGCTTATGAAGAGATACATTAAGAACGAAATATTGTTTGCTTTCAGCACATTGTCATGCGACTCTCCTGCGCGGGTGGGGCGTTAGCAGGTCGCAGACCGGAGTTGTTGTTGTGGCGTCTGTCAGTCCTGAGAATTGATGTCAGAGCTCTGGAATTTTGTAGGGTGATAGCCCTTCTGCTCCAGACACCCAAACTGAAGCCCGAGTTGAAATCCAAAATAGTTTTGAGAAATTTTGGCTCAAACTTTTCTGTTTTATATTTTTCTAATTTTTACTTCTTAAGCTACGAACTTGAAATTTATGTCCTTTTCAATGGATAACAAGGGCCAGCTAGGGAAAAATTGAGCTGATCCGACAATATTTATTGCGCGAAAACGCGGCATTTCTCACGCGAGCAAAAACCTGCTAAAAGTTGATGGCCGACTTGTGCGCTCGAAATGTCAGAAGACAGGCCTCAGTTAGCTGAAAGGCAGTTACCTAGGGGTAGCTAGGCAAATTTTGTAGTGCTTAGGCATAGTTTTGAGTGCAAAACGTAAATATTGACCTACTTTTACAGTTCTTCCGGAATACTGAATTTTGGTTCATTTCATTTCAACGTTTAAGATAGATATGACCTAATTCTTAGAGAAATTGACAGCCTTGGCCGTGTGTACGTCATATACACCGATATGAGGTGTACCGGTAAAGTCGTCTAGAAATGTTGACTTTGAGAGCAGCTTTAAGACATTTGCAGGTCGAATTCGCAAAAAGAGAATAGGACTTCGAAACAACTTTTGTGACATTTTGATCTAGCCAATAAATTTGTTTTCGCGTATCTCCCTTTAAGAGAACCATTGTATTATAAACATTGTATAATACACTCCCTTAAATACATGATACTATGCCGCACTGCCTGATATGAACAAATATAGAATGAGTGACAGTGGAGGAATGATATATCCACCAGCCAGTTATAGCTTCTACCCAACGAGAAGACTCATCTATATAGTGGTATGGGGGCCAATAGCCAAAGTAGCTGCAACATCTAAAAATATAATCACTATGATGATGAGGTTTCTGGTTATTTCAAGGTTAGCGCTAGATAGTTTACCTAATCATACGAGACAAACTGCGATGCCCCCTTCCGGCTGTATCGCAAATGTTATTCCTCCACATATGCTCCGAAAATTGTTTCCAATAAATTTGAATGGATATTTTCTATGAGCCGTCATGATCTAAACAAGAGCAGGTGGTAGAAGCTAACGCATGATTACTTGAAACACAGACCCTCATAACAGACACAGGACCAACGTTCTGTCTTATTTCAGCATTTTTCGTTATTAAGTGCCTCGTAAATCCTATCATTTAACCCTGTGAATCAATTAAAGCCAAATAAATGTATTTGCAAAATATCAAAACATTTTCACAGAATATACTATTCTGTATTCCTAACAATTCGCAGGGCTCAAGTTTGATGCATGGGATTGTTTTTCAGGTGCAGGTGGGATCAGTACAGGAGTAAAAAAGAACCAGTGCTTTATACTGGGAGCGAGGCCATTTTGAATTTTGATTTGTTCTTGATTATTCGTACAATGAGTGGTCGTGCAACCATTTTCTCATTTTACATTTTTAGCACTATTTCATCTCAAGAAAAAGTGTAGCACGCCTTCGGACTGTCACTTCATGGCATGATATCAGCCGGCAGAAATGCAAGGGAAGAGGCACTGCTTATCAAAATTGGACAACAAGTAATATGTCGATGCATAAAAATATTCAAAAATTTGTACAAATCTTTGAAAACACCTGGCCCAACAGACCAAGGATTCCATGATGCTGCGCCTTTTGTTGATTTCAAATACTTTTCTCAAATGTGTGAACGAATTTTGTAGAAAAATATGCGCTTAATTTAGCTATTGTGAATAACTTCTACTTTGCTGTACCTTATGGACTGAATCACTGGTTAAGCATAGAGTTTGAAATAAATCATCTTGCAGGTATGTATGTACATACATTCACTGCGAATTTTGCATTATCAGTGGAGGATCCAGGAGGGCAAACAATGTATTTTCCCCCTCCAAACGGAAAAGCTCGTGGCAAAACTGTGTTCTTGACCCCCTCCTCCCCCAAAGCTGTCGACCTCCTTTTTGCTCCGACTCCTTTTAATTTTATAAACAAGGTTTTGGTGCTTCAACTCTCAACTTCAAACGGGACCAGTCAAATTTAGTATAAACATTGGGCCTTGGATAGCAAAACAAGCAGCTTGTGGCCACATATTTGACCCCGCGACGTTTTTATATGCTTATCGACTCTTAGTTACCCCCAAAACCTAATCGTTTTAAATTATGGCATACCCTCACTGTGTAACGTTTTTATCGACTTTGGCTTGCCCCCAAACTTACCGCCTAGATCCAGCAATGTCCATATGTCTGAGGATTTCCGTTGCCTAGTAAAATATCAGGTTGCAGGTCAGACGCAGAATGTCATTATAACACTGTAACAGGTATTTGTTGAAAATTTCCTATTATTTAAGCACTTCATTAGGACTTTGCTGCGCATTTTGGTTGGGGGGTGCCCAAATCACCATTGGGGTTGTCCAGTTCATCATTAGGGGTGCCGGAGCACCCCGGCACCCCCAAAGAGATATAAATTCACACCCCTGCATAGTATAATATACCTACGCAATACTGGGTAACTTCATTTGGCCAAAGGTCAATTCCTAAAAATATCTGTATGACCTTGACCTCTGACTTTTGAAACGGAGTTAAACCTTTTTATGAGGTGACCTTGACACATTCCGTGTATATGGCGCTAAGATGTTACCACTCGGTCTTTAACCCTCCCCCGGTGGGGGTGTTTGAACACCCCGTCGGGTTTTTTCCTACTTTACCCATCTATCCTATCTTACCGTCTCCTTCCATAGTTTGCATCACTTCATGTCCATTACGACGGTGCTGAAAAGCCACCTCATGTGTGGAAGTGTCCGCAGCTGATAAATAAATAAATAAAAAATTTCCGGCGGCACGAAAAAACGGCGGGGCGAAGCGCCGCCGTACTTGGGACACCTTATTCTGGATAAATTCTTCAACTTTTCTCAAGATTGTAAGGTTAAGTTATCTCAGGTCAGGTCACCAGTGCAGGTCAAGCGATCTCACTTTCAAAAATGTTTAAGGAGGCATAATTAAAAAATGAGTGAATCTACCGAATTGAAACTTATGCCACATAATAAGCCTACCAAGTGCTACAACATTTATTCTGGGATTTTTCATATCGACGACCTAGAGTGAGGTACAGATAATGACCTCTCCATTGAAAATATATGGGGAAAACAGAAAATGGACTTCATTTGTGTACATTCGGCTGAGAATACCTTTGTATTCTCCAAATCGTAGTACCTTGGCCTTTTTCAGATTCATAATGCAATGTTTAACCTGTGACCTCTAAGAGGTCATCTGGGGCTATTCAACGCGCACCCCACTGGGGTCCCTAGTATGACGCGCCCCGCTGGGGGGGGCGTATTTCGCTTCCCTCTCTGTATCTCATTTCGTAGGAAAGTTAACGAAAAATTACGGACAGTATTCGAAAGCTCTTGACGAAACGAAGTGAAGTTATACGAAGCATTTTTATGTCAGCTCAATATTCAGGTCAGCATAAGCCAAAAAAGTTTCCATACGCTTACAACAGGGCAGTGTACGTTTCCCCATCTAGATTTGTACACAGTGGAGCTAGTGAAAATATTTATGCATCATTGGATTCCTCTTATTGTGGCGAATCAATGATGTACATATGATATGTCCTTGCTAGGTCAAATTGAGATAATAACCTGGCATCGAGCTCGGTCAGAGTCACAGGGTGACCTGGTATGGTCATGCTGCATACCTGAATCGACTTGCCCGGACAATTTTAGCACAATGCAAGCAAAATAGGAGCTTTATCTCAATTCAGTGATGATTTATTGGAAAAACAATAACTGTATGCTCCTGTGACCTGACATGACCTTTGGGAGGTCAGGTGGTCAAAACCTTAGCTTTGTGGTCAAGATCGTGGTAAGAATACACGGCTTGAGGATTTTCAGCTTTAACTATCCAGTATTTACTCAAAACGAACATTTCCAATTTTTCACCATACTATGGGGTGACCAAAACATTGACCCCACCTTAGGTCAACAATATCAAAATTCTGAGATAGTAGATTTGTAGACCCTAATGACCTGATCATATTGTGAAAGTTTCAAACTGATCGGTTGGCTGACGTTCCTTAGGCGCCGCTTCAAACTCGTGATTTTGGGTTTTGAGGTCGGGTCGCTTGACCTTGGATAGCTCCTTAACCTGACATGACCTGACCTGAAAAATTTGGTCAGATGCGTAAAATTGATCAGGAATAAGGTACTGAAAGTTCTGTTGTTTCGCGTTCCTTCGTTATTGCATTATCTGGGGAAAACTAGAAGGGGAACTAATTTCACTCCCCAGCGGGGCGCGTGTTTAAGCAGTTTTCAGACTTTGGTCAATAACTTTGCACGAAATGATGATACAGCTTACATTGCAATGTCATTACGTTTAGATTGCTATTTGCGAGTCGATCGAAGTGCATATTGACTACGCTAGGTTGAAAATTGACGTTAACCTGCCCCGAGGTCAGGTGAACATATTTTCAAGTAAACAAAATCAACATATTTTTGACCGATTTTGTATTCTTTCACCAATCGACGTGCCGTATAATTTTCTGAAATGTCGCCGAGTAACTAATTTCGGAGCAACGACAGGTTCACAAGAAACAACGGCTACGGAGATGAACATTTACGAAAATTGAGGTGCATAATTGTGACAAAATAGCGATCCTGACTGTAGGCCAAGATCAAACCCCATATTTTCGAAATAGAGAATGAAGCGTGTAGGGAATATTTTAATTTAGCAGCTCTGTTCTTCAATTGCACAGCGTACCCTTAGTAATACAATATTGGTACTGTGTTCAGTTTCTACAAAACGAGGGACCCCCGCTGCAGAAAACCCGCAAACCGCTGTCACATTGCCAGATTTTAACATGCAGCCCAACGGGGCTGATTGTTAGTAGTTTGCAGAAAGTTGTCGCCTAGATACGGAAATGACAGTCAATTTTTCGAGAAATACACGATTGTGGGCATATTTGAGGCATTAACGATAACGCAGATACTTATTAAGTACTTGTCCATTTTTCAGGTTGAATAATATTTACAGTTTGAGTGTCTTCGATTTATTGGCCCTTATTTCTTCGAATTTAGTATTAAGTACGCCTAAAAGCTACTAATGAAAGTACTAAGTGAGTGAAAAAATAAACATAGCTGGGCAGCAATTCACTTAAACTGCGCAACAGCGACAAGACAAGTTAGAAATGTTCATGTGATGAAGAGCCTGCCAAAAATTTAAACAGGCGGGAAGCCACTTATTTTGAGGGCATATTCATTAGGTATATTTAAGATAAGTGCAGGCTAAAACTAGCTAGAACAAATATTGCTGCCCAGGCTAATCTAAGATGAATGTAGGCTATTGTAAGACTATGCACTTCCCATGTCAAGCTGGTTTTCATTCCTTAGCCTCTTGTGCCTTAGTTTATTTGTGCCTAGATTGGTTAGATAGATTTGGAGCTGGAGGAAGTTGGGAGAGTTGGCGCCAGCAACAGGCGCAACAACAGCGATTCAGGTGAGTTTTCGTGATCAAATTATCATATCAACATTGTACAGATAGCAAATGTGCTAATGCAGTCCTCCACAAAGTGTTAACACCCACACGGAGAGGGGCCTGGAACTAACGTGCACTGGAGGGGCCGAGTAGACCCCCTTCTTATCTCAGAAAATCACAGCAAATCTCAGAAACAAATAGACTTGAAAAACGCGGTTGGGTCTGTTGCACTACCAGTGGTGGTAAGCAACGCAAGGACACCATGGCAAAGCATGGCATTTTCGACGAGATCTCGTTGGTGCGAGTGCCCTGGAGACAGGAGCGAGTGGTGCGAATTTTATCAACCTGGTGCGAATTTCAGACGGTGCAAGGAAGGTACACCAAAAACCATAAAAATAATGGCGAATGGTTATAAAGACACAGGAGGAGGCCTTATAAAAGTCATAACTAAGCACCTAATAAGAGAGGTAGCACACATGGTGTGGTAGGAATAATGCATTTGATATAGCAGATTGGTGCGAATTTTCGGTGGCTGGTGGTGCGAGAATTTTAGATGTCTGGTACGACTCGTCTGGCCTGGTGCCATACTTTCAGACTAGGGACCTGAACTGCATGGAGTTAAAGCAGGATTTTGACACACTGGATCTTTCTTTCGTATGTGAATTCCAATACCTCGTACCTATTAGGGCAATAGACATAATTTTACATCTATGCAGGCTAGTTGCCTCAGAGTTTTTACTGCAAAAGGAATGACCAGGCAGGTAATGATCGTGAGTGGGATGCAAATTTTAAGCATTTGATGTGTTTATAAAATGCTACCTAGGTCCACTTACCAACACATTTTAGGTAGATTCAAATACTATGTTGACATGGACATTTTTCCCTTTGTTGATATGTAGATAGAAGTTTAGTGGGGGAAGCTGCAGTTAGGGTTCCCAATTGTGTGTACATGTATGCTCCCATTAATAGGTATGTTCCCAATAGTGACTATTTTCATGATAATTGCTACATGTGATCATGTGGAAAAGTACCATAATTGGAAACACTCCTTTCAAAATGGAAACTTCTTCAAAAGAAATGCATGTCATTGGAAGAAACTGCAGTCAGAGTTACCAATAATAGTTATGACCCCAATACTGGAAAAAATGACCCATGATTGGGAATTTTCCTTCCAAAAACAAAAACATGATCTATAAATGAAAACTTACTACTTTCATGCTGTAATGGTTTGGTGCTAGAACCTTGTCTGCTGCAAAAGTAAGGGACAGGTAGAGGACATTCAGCATATTGGAAAGAGTATTCAAGTATACAATTATTATTTCCAGCTCTGTGTGACAGAGGAGGCTTACGTCGCATTGAGTTTGTGACAGCCGGCATACTTCTGCACCTCTGAGGTTCACATGTTTCGTTATTTGGACTCAGCACTTTTCTATAAGATGAGCACCGAACGAGAAATCACACCAACGAAACAAAAACGTTGCTCGATGTTGTGTGAAAATCAGCATTCGCAATATTGCACTTTTTTAGATAACATGTAAGAAAACAGTTGCAGCTCAACACAGGGGCGTACCCAGGATTTCGCTCAGGGGGGGGGGCGGCGCCCCAAAAAGGTCCCTGCGAAAGCGCCAATAGGGCCCTGATGGGTAAAAAGGGCCGTGGTTTTAGAGAATAGAGCGCTGAAGAGGGCTTAAGAGGGACCTGTCTGGTATGAAATTTCAAATTTGGTCACAGAGCATAGTGGGGGCGAGCCGCGCTTCGCGCGGCCCGTGTCCTCAAGGGGCCCTTCGAGCCCTCAGGGGGGGGGGGGCTGTCCCTACCGCCCCCCTTTGGCTACGCCCCTGGCTGAACATCAGTCACCCATAACCGGCTGGCGTGGTTGGCTCGGATTTCAACAAGAGGAGTACGCTCGGAGATATCGCAGGCGAAATATAGATACATCCAACACTTGGAGGGTACTTTTCTGGAATAAATGTCACAATAAAAGTGCGTTCTGTAACCGTAGTTGAAGGATAATAATAAATAATTGTTGGGGTTTAACGACGTACCAACTGCCTGGTCATACGGTGTCGCAACTCTCACCACGTTGGGAGGGATTTTGGGGATCAGATCGACTTATTCAGAGGCTTCGCCGGGACTTGAACCCGGGACCAGTGGCTTAGAAGACAGGGTAGTTGTAGAAGGTCCTTCTGGACGCAAAGGGCCGTCGAGGCCCTCTGAATCTGCTAAAGACGGGTTCAGCTGATCCAGAGCAGAAAAAAACTGAAACAGGTCGCCAGTCAGGGAAAGCTGTCACAATTCGCACCCAATTTAAGAAATGGTAAATTTAAACCTTTTCTCTCCGCGCAAAAAAATCGAAGCAGTCATATTTCTGATCTTGCAATGTGACACAATCAGCATCATCCACGTAAGCGTAACAGTATCTCCGTTGTAAATGCTGCCCAAAAATATCGCAAAGCAACGATGACGAAGAACGAAAATCTGACACACCCGGGGCCCCAACCTCATGCCGAGCACACCTACCAATTGAGCTAATAGAACCAGGAGATTGCCGCGTGTCGAGGACAAGCGGTGGTGCAATCAGGCTGGGCTGGGCCGAGTGGTATGTAAATTATTCCACCCAGTTAGAGGGAGGCCGCGCAGAAGCTTCTCACCGCCTCGGATATCACAATTGGCGTTTTTTTCGTTACACCACGCAGTCACAATTGGCGTTTTTTTCGTTACACCACGCAGAAACTGAGACTGAAGGGGTGGTTTCAAACACCACGCTCAAGAAGGCAGGGAATTGTTGAGGCCCACAGCAGGGGGTGGGTTAACAGGGTGGTAGCTGACTGCGTTTCGGGTTTGGAGACCTCTGTCATCTTCTAAAATATGTGCCCTGGTCTTACAGTATGCTCGGTGCCAATGCCAGTTTAGAAAGGCACTCCTGGTTGCCTTTGGATACGTTTGGGGAGGCTTGAGGACGCAGTACCTGACACGGTCTTATGACGTCACAACTTTTCCTATGTTCGGAGGAAAGCTGGGGGATCAGATCACACCTGCCTCTTTTAATCCTTAACACGCGCACTGGAGGGGGCCTCGGAGGCCCCCCCACCTGTTTTTCCGAGGTGGCCGAAGAACCGCTTGTAGCCGAAACACGACACGTGGCCACATTTAACAGAATTTACGCGTCGATTGGTGAAGACTTTTTGAAAATCGGCCGAAAATTTTTTGACTTATAGGCTTTCAAAGTCAGACCTGCATTTTGAGATCGCCGTAAACGCGCGGTCGGACCAGTTAGCTTGCATTGAAGACCGAGTGGTGACGTCATAACGTCATATAAGCGGGACTATATGTCAAGGTCACTTCACATGAAATTCAAGGTCAAGGTCAAAGGTCACAGGTCAAGGTCATATCTGCACTTTCAAGGTCACTGACCATAGTTCGTCCGGCCAAATGACGTTGCCCGGTCTGACATATATTATGCTATGACGTCATCTGTAGGGTACCCAAATACAAAGGTCAAGGTCAAAGGTCATTGGGAAAGGTCAATCCTCATTTCCTCGCCAAACAGTGGCTACAGTGTTAGTCAAAGTGTAAATAATAAGTAGTATACCATATGGTGACCTTAAAGGTCAATGACCTTGAATGACCTTGACCCAAAAGTTGTGGGGAAGCCTCTTTGAGACTTCTTCTCTATGAACCTTGTGCGCCTTTAGCTTTGTCCCGCCATTTTCCCGCATAACCACAGCGTTTACCAATCGATCCCCAGCATGACCTATATTTGACCTTTACGACCTCGTTTGACCTTGAAGATACTGGCCTAGGCCAATGAAAATCGGTCAACATATAGATCACCATAGCCCCCACCCACCTACCAAGTGGCGTTTTCCTAACCCTCTTAGTTTCCGAGATCTTAGGGGGGCCTACCAGGCCCCCTCCAGTGCGCGTTAGTGCCAGACCCCCTCCAGTGCGGGTGTTAAGGAATGCATAGTTTTATTTTTTTGTCATTACTCGAAAACATCTGTTTCCAGCTCTCAGACCAAATAAAAGGAGCATCAGTGGCCACATGGAGCCGATGGGCTGTATATAAGCATACAACATATGGACAACATAGTTTCTTTGATCAAGCTAAATCGTAAACATACTTTATTTGTACCTGTATTTATGTCTAACACTTACACACAAACATGATGGTTTTTCGAGTGTCGCCACTACCGACATGAATTGCTCAAAACTATGGAAGCAGGCGGCAAGGGTTAGGAAGGATGAGAGCAAGTAAAGTAAGTTAGGATACAACCTGGATGAGCTGCTGCAAAACAAGGCGCTTGCCGTTGCTGCCTCCACACAGTTATGACCATTGAATTATGACTCCAGACTGTTATGGCTCATCTCTTGCCGTACCGAAGGTACTTTACATCCCCGCCCTATACGGGGAGGAGGGGGGACAAATGGGTCGATTCAACCCCAAAGCCGCTTAGAAATTAAGGCATAGAAAGGCAAGGTATGTTGCTGCGTGATTTACTTGTGGTGTGAAGCCCTCGATGGCTTAACATTGTTTACCTTAAATCTATTGTTGCACTTGAGGGACTGCATACATGACTGCCACCAAGATGGGCTCTTTGGTGTGGCTGTGAATTATGGTTGCGAAGCGGTGGACCTCATCGAGGGGCGATGAAGATACTTTTTGTACTAAGTCCAATTCATTTTCCCACGTTTAGCCTGGCGTTGTGAACGGGCCGTAACTCAGCAGTAGTTCCAACACTCTGCACTGTCAGCAGCTTCCTCGTCACCACTCGTCACATGTCACGGAGCTGACCGGCAGAACTTCCCCGTCGCAATGGCGAATGCGAAACACGACTATTCAGCGCTGAAGGCGGCTGTTTATATCTCACCGTTGTTGTTTTCAGTTTCCGTAAACGACCTGCCACACCTAGTTTCTACCAAGTGTTCGCTTTTCGCGGACGATCTGAAAATATTCCATCTAGTGAAATCCCAAAATGACGTTAACACGTTACAGAAAGACTTGGACGCAGTAACAAGTTGGGCTGCTACCTGGAAGATGAATCTAAACGCCTCAAAATGCAAGTCTTTCAAAATCTCTTCAAAACGCAATCTCATTGATTCGGCTTATAAAATCGACGGAACAATTTTGGAGAACGTTTCTTCCATAAAAGATTCGGGAAACATTCTTGACCAAAAGCTTACCTTTTCCGACCATAGAAACTCGATGGTTTCCAAAGCAAACAGATCACTCGGTTTATTAATCAGAACCTTCCAGACAGCCTCCCCTAGATGTAAGCTGGATAAGAAGGCCGCTTTGGCGGCTTTTAATGCAAATGTTCGGTCAGTTTTAGAGTATTGTTCAGTGGTTTGGGCTGGAGCCGCAAAATGTCATCTGGATCGTTTAGAAAGAATCAAACACAAGTTTTTGATATGGCTTGCGAACCATGTTGAACCAGCCTGTCCATCATTAGGTTACGAGGAATTTACGAAGTTTTATGATGTTCGTACTTTATTGGCAAGGCGTGTACAACATGACATCTTATTCACAAGCAAGGGTTTTAGAGGTCTCATCGCATCATCTCATCTTTTAGAATGTTTCTCGCTTCATGTACCATCTACAGAACTACCAGGAATGCTAGTGCAACTTTCTTAAATGTGCCTTTTGGTCGAGTGAACACTATACAATCATGTGTGTTTGTGCGGGCTCCTCGCGTTGTTAATAACTTTTTAGCTTTCTCACCAACCTGCAATATTTTGACGGATCCCATTGGACGACTTAAAAAGTGTATTGCCTCTTTTACGACTCTACAAACAGCTTTCATAGTTCAGTGACCAGATTGATTATCTGTGTTTGTTGTGTTAGAAATGTTTTTTGCGCGTTTTAGGAGTAGGCTGTTGATGATTATGCATTTTTATCTTTCATTGACTTCACCTATAATTGGGTATGTGCCTGTTGGTGTTTAATACATATACAGAGATATACAGAGATATACAGAGATACGGTTTGATACCGGATGCTGACGATTTCACTGAGAACATTTCATCATCCAGAAATGAGGGCAACTGTGGATTTCCTAGAATACTGGGTACCAGAGTACGCCAGGTGTCTGTGAACTGGGGTGTAATGGGGTCCAATCTTAACACGCGCATTGATTGGGGGGCGGGTACCCGCCCCCCTCCGGATTTTTCGGAGATAGCAGAAAAACGGCGGCGCGTAGCGCCGCCGTATTTGACATACCTTTTCCCTCACCATTTTTTACAACTGCTGTGAAAATGTTGAGGTTAGGTCATCTCAGGTCAGGTCACCAGTACTGGTCAAGTGACCTGACCTCAAAAAAAAGTTTAGGATAGCATAAGTCGGAACAAGGTGAATTTATCCGATTGAAACTCATATTCCATAATGGGCCTACTGAGTTCTCTAAAATATGTTCCGGTATTTCTTATATCGATGACCTAAGGTCAGGTACGAGGCATTGGAAATACATGGGATAAATGGTTCTTACGAAATAACCAAATGACAAATGGTGATAAAGCGTTTATTTTAGCTGCGTTAGACTCGCCTTGTCTTTGCGGTTCTAATGATATGCAATTTATATAATGTGACCTTGACCTGACCTCAGGTCAGGTCAAATCCTTGATTTGACCTAGCAAGGTCAAATTATATATCATTCGATTCGGCTTGCTGCGAGGATTCATACAGTTAAGTCGTGTTTTTCTATCTTTACTTGTTCAGATGTAATGACAGAAAATCTTAAGTTACATGTTATCCTTATGACGGCATGTTTTGACCTCTCATGACCTTAGATATGACCTGAAAAAATGGTTTAAATATTTTCGATGGAGGATTGGATGGGCTACCCAACGCCGTTTACCGTTTTTCGCTACCTACCGTGATTCTCGAGATCTTAGAGGAGGCGGTTACCCGCCCCCTCTCGTCAAAGCGAAGGTGGCTCAGACCCCCGTCAATGCGCGTGTTAATGCAATATCCTGTGGGCACTTTAGATCTGCATAGCACTAATGGAATCCATTAGTTTTATGGGCACTACGAACTCAGTGACTGTTATTCCCATGCGAAAGGCACGAGGATTTAGCGTCTTGGCCTTGAAGCGGTCACCTCTAAACAGGGTTAACGCTCGGTGCGGCCTCGTGGATTGGCACATGTCGGTGCAAGTTTGCGAACATGTCGGTGCAAGTACTCAAGCATGCTCTGACTGGGTGTAAAGCACTAGGTTTTACTATGGAGGGAGCTGTTTTTAAGCTTTATGGATTCAGAAAATTTAGTAGTTTCAAAGGGGTGAATAAAATCTGTATTACAATGACACGAGCATGCCGAAACCCAATCTAGCACTGTCACGACACACTTTCACGCCAAATCTTAGTAACGAGCAGCACAGATGGATTTTCTAAGAAATTTTCAGCACTTTTCATGTGCAATTGCATGCCTAAAATATTTATTCTTATAATACTTGTATAACATATAATATCATTTAAGGTTAGTAACCTTGTTCACCCTCCATATGGTTGCTGACCTTCAATGGCCGTAATGGCTAACAAACTGACAAGGGTAGAGCTGTTTGGTGACTGAGTATTTACAATTTAAATCATGTGATTAACCATCCCAGTTCTGACCTCACGAGCGCTTAAAATGGAATTCGAGGCAGGTTGAAAGACGGCAGAATGGTTCGATGAATGGGCGTTAGGGGATACAAGGGAATGGAAATGATGGATATACCTGTGTCTACGATGGTCACAGCGTACCTGTATGTATTTTGGTTGTCACGTTTGATGTAACTGAGGGGTGAAATGGCATTAAAAACAGAGACCTCTCAACATTGTCGGATCCAGGAGCAACCTTTGGGGGAGGGGGCTAAACTGACGTTTGGGGGACTAAATCGGGAAAAATCGCAAGAACATTTTTTAAAGAAAAAAACGGCCAAAATTTAGTCTTTTTGGGGGCAAAAATGTTTTAGGCTTTAGTGGGAAACAGATCCTTTGCCTCCCCCTGGATCCGCCAGTGGACATCAACACAGCACTATGACTGTGAGTATGGTCTGTCATAAATCGAAGTATATCCTAAACAGTTTTGACCGAAGAAACATACCATATTCTCGCTATATGACAGGTTACATTGACATGCCAACTGCGTCGCGCTGGGGACCAATTGGGAAATTCTGTTATTATGGGTAAAACGTCAGGAATGGGCTAAAAGCAGGCTAAGATCATGGAGGGAAAGGCCCTGTGCAATATTTTCTGACATTTTGAGGTCAATGTTTGTCAAAGACATTTATCTATGACGTCACAATTGATATATTTCCTGTAGTCCACACTACAACTGGCGCTATAGCAATGGTTTGGCCGGAACTGAGGGTTTTGGCTTGACCCATGACCTGTGACCATGACCTATAACCTCACACTTAATATTTGGTTGCCTTAACCATGATTTATGGCATAATATACTTCATACCAGGCTAACGCCATTTGACCAGAAGCGCTGGGGTCAATGACCTCACAAATGCTGGCATAGATTTGACCTGAGACCTTTGACATTGACATTCATATGGGGTAATAATGATATAAAATATCGATTATATGGCGTTATGACATCACCACTCGGTCTAAAATGAAGGTGATCTGGTGCTACCGCTGGTTGTGGTGATCTTAAATTACAGGTCTGATTTGAACGTCTACATTAAAAAAAAACATTGAGGAGTTTTTCACCAAGCAACGTTTTAATCAACTTTATTAAAAAAACCAGACAGGATTATTTGGCCGCGGACGGTTCTCCGTCCACCTCGGAGAGATAGATGTCGGAGGGGGGCACTTTAGGACCCTTTTCCACTGCCCGCGTGAGGTTTTGGTAAGCAAGGACAAACGACAGTGCGGACACTATTTGACTGTATTGTGGACCCCTACCTAGTAGGGTGTGTCGCATATCGCAGTCAAACGTGCTCCTATGATTTTCTTTTGCCCTGGGCGTGTAGAAACACGATTATAACTTTCATTTTGTCAGAATTTTTAACCCCATCCAGCGCAGAGAGATGGCAGTTTCCCCTATCTAAATGCATTGGCGACACTAGCGAACCTGGTGGCGGAAGTAGGTACTAAGCTGTGTCCTTTTTCTAAGCTGGTCAGGAGCTGTCCTCAAAGCTCCGAAAATGTTTCAAACAACTTTAAAATAACATGAAAAGTTTGGCCATTTACTTTTAGGCTGAATTTTTTTACAGTGATCGTTAATTGGCCTTCATACGGCCCTGCGCGGTACTGCCGGATCCATCGTGACGTAGGGGAGACCGGGGCTGGTTGAATCATTTTTCATTTTCCCTCCGTAGCTAATAATCTCCACAATATCTATCGAAAATTGGATACCACCATTCAAAATATAGTTCTTTTCCCCACCAAATGACGGTTAATCGTTTCCCAAAACCAAATACATTTTACCACAATACACTTTTGAAATCAGCTCTGCACCTGATGCAAACTGCCCCCATGCCGGGGTAAGTTGCATCAGTCCCCGGGGCAGCCTGCATCGTGAGGAATTAGTGCACAGAAACACAATACAACATCAGATTCACTTTATTGGTAGGCACGTTTCCCATTCAGCGGAGGCACGTTTCCTTCGTAGGCACGTTTCCCATCGGATACCCTTCCGAGCTTACCTACTCAGAGTCAGAGTCACATTGGTGACAGATATAGCACTTGCTTCTCGAAAGTGACGCGCTCCTCCCCCACTTTCGACGCCCACATTGGCGGACGCAGGGCGGGGGGGGCATTCCGGCCATGCCCGCCCCCCAAAGCGCTGGAGGGGGGCCAAACTATCTTTGGCCCCCAAACGCCGGATAAATTTTTCAAAAAAGGTGTTTACACTAGTTCTGTAGAGCAAAATAATATTCGCTCCCACCCCCCCCTCCCCGAGAGCGATCATGTACTTGGAGAGGTAGCTTATACTAGGTCTGTCGAGCACTGAAAAAATGTGTTAGCACTAGATCTGTAGAGCAAGAAAATCTTCGCTCCTACCCCCCCCCAAGAGGAGAGGCAGACATGGGCTTGCCCCCAATACTCGGGTCTGGGTCCGCCTCTGGACGTCCACGCCAATAATTATTGCAATAATACATCCTTATGACTATTCAATTTTCCCATTAACAAAACTCAGCGCCGGGGTGGGTTGCAACAATATTTCAACCTGCCCCGCGAAAAATTATTCGTCTTGCCCCGTCCCTGCCCTAAATCAATCGTGGTGCCAAATATTGCACAAGCCAAGAGGTCCCGCCAAAGGTCTTTACCCCAATTGAAGACGGGAGAAACACGCTTTAACCTGCCAGGCTTATGACCAGCGTGTATGTTATCTTGTAATTCATTCAAAACGTAATGTAACAGACTAAGAAAATAATTTCACCGTAAAAAATCAGTTTTTGCCTCCTCACCTGGTATCGGCCGACCGCCTGCGCTGGTTTCTTCACCGGAAAGACGTTGCGCGTGCGCGGTTCTAGTGGGCCCGCTTAAGCTGTTATCTAGTGAATATTTTTTAGTTACAGCCCCTGATGCATTCAACCCGTGATGCAAGCAGCCCCGGTCTCCCCTAACTGTTTTGAGTTTGACTATGAAACCTATGGAAG
Organism: Lepas anatifera; assembly: GCA_034440635.1. NCBI lineage: Eukaryota > Metazoa > Arthropoda > Thecostraca > Lepadidae > Lepas > Lepas anatifera. The sequence continues at coordinate 235,786 of JAOTON010001187.1, read as the reverse complement.
GAATGCGTGCTGTCATCAACCATGGATCCCAACAGCCTGAAGTCTAAATCAGGCGTTATATGTGGTGTTAATATGGTCCTAAAATCAGTATCGCCTCACTAATATCTCCGGCACGTAAACGAGATACTGCAGTCGGGCTTGTTCCAGGCGATGCACTATTTAGAATAAACACACGGTGGTTATTCTAAATCATGATATATTCTGACTTTTAAATGTTCTAACCAGTGGTGGACCCAGGACTTCATTGGGGAAAGGAGGGAGGGGGCTAGGGGCTCGAACCTCCGCTACCATTGCCTCGGAACAGCCTGCGACTACACATTAACTATAAGCACACTGAAATTTCAGGGTAGGGGCCTGAGCCCCTGAACCCCCTTTATATCCACCACTGGTCACCTCACTGGTCGCCCAGCACACCTCGTCAAATCTTATTACGCCATCGCGACACACGCAGCCAAAAGTTCCATGTGAGCATCGCATCCCATGTGCTGCGCTATTCTTGTGTTAAATAACTGGGCCCCGACTGTTTGCCAGAGGCAAACGCCAGCTGCTGATGGTGGCGGAGTTAGTTGGCCGCAGATGAAGGCGTGCCACTGATCTTCCCCAACTACTGCCTTGGCGGCCTTTGTCACCACCTTCACCGTACGCTCCACCGCTACCATGTGACCCCAGCAGGTTTCCACTTTCAGCGGCTGGCTGCAGATCTCTTCCAACTCCTCGTCACTGAGGCCACTTGAACATAAGAGGCGGCTCAATGATGAGTTCATGCTCCCTGTCAGCCGACCGCAAAGTTTATGCCTGACAGTAGGCATGGCCCCGGACCTTTGCATTCGGTTTTCGGCGACACTCTTGAATGGGCAGCATGGATGGCTGGGCACTGTCTCCTCCCGGTCAGCAGCCATCGCCAGCAGCACCGCCTCCAGTTGTGTCCGGAAGGCGTTACGCTGAACTACTGTTCTGATGATGTCCTGCAGCTGGCGCGGCGGGGCTCGAACCAGCTGTAGGCTGTATGCGAGGCTCGTGGGTCCTTCAGCACAGCAGCTGCGGCTTCAGATCCGAAACCACATCGGGACATAGTGCCCAAGCACGAACTTCACGATCTGGCTGAGCTGGTCAGTTAGTGAAACTGTGGCCGTGTACAAGCGCAGCAGTCTTGACGCCAACGTCAGCTACCTGCGTAAAAGGAGTAGCAATGGAAAATAAAGTAAAAGTGTTTATGATATATGATTTACTAGATTTTTATTCGTAGGAAGCTGTCTGATGGCCAACGAGACCGGGAAGCCAGGAGGGAAATGTCTAGTTTTGCTTTTCAACGACACATTAAACAGTAATACAAACCGGGGAAAAAAGGGAACAATGGTTAAGAATATGGAATGGAAACAGGAAGGATGATGTTTCCACCAGATAACACGAAAAGGGACAATAAGAGAATGACTTTGAGCAGAGCTGAATAGCAACAATTATTGAATAAGTCCACATAACCATTGTATGAGAAATTCAAGTCAAAGTAACGAACATCACATCATGTTCGATCCTAAAATTCCACGCACAGCGTTGCAATTACTAACATAAATATTCCAAGAAAGGCACTGGGTCTTGTCTCCGTCAGTTTCAGTAGGTAAAATCATTTCTTTTTCAGCTGTAAAAATGCAAAAAGCCATATTTCAACGACACTTACACATAACTATCTGGACCAAGCGCACAGACTCCAGAAATTCCCCTGAATAGGATGCAGATTGCTCTATCCCCATACACGCCTAACTGGATGAGAGTTGGTGGCGCATTTCGACCTGTGCAGCTGGTGTACCATGAACCGAATTAATGGCTTTAAAAATGAAGTAAAATGCAGCGCATCGTCGCATTTTCTACCACGTCAGAATGATAGTTGGCGAAAAATATGTCGATGCGGGATCTACCTACGTTTGCATAAGCTTAGGCCTGGCCATATTTTAGTGCGTTAGCAAGAATCTAAAACGTATGCAGAGCAGACATATTAGAAAACCGACATTTTTTCTTTAACAATTTCCAAATTCGCTCGAACGACTCACATTTGCTGTCTCTGTTACAATGCAAAAGTGAAACTATCGGTGCTCCGTCTCCCGGGAGAAATTTGAATTGGCTGTGGCGCATAGGCACACGAAATATTGATCAAAAATTGCGTTCAATCGAATATTATATTCGTGCGCTCGCTTAATAACGCGTTAATATTGTTTTAAGGACCAAGATGAGACCAGTGACGATGAAAATAGAGCGTAATGTCGTCAGTCCCTCTGGCCGCCACCAGGTGCGCTAGTATCGCCCGTTATTAGAATGGCAGAATTTCTTCAGCTCTGCGCAGGACGGGTTTTACAATTTCATGGAAAGGAAGGTTATTGTCGGGTTTCGTTGTATTCAGGGAAAAAGAAAATCATAGGAGCAGCTTGATCTGAAACGATTCCCCGGGATATGACACACCCTACTACCTAGCTACCCTAGCTCACCCCTAAACCCAAATAACTCAATAATAGAGATAAAAGGGGAAAGTGCATACCTCCGATTTTTATTGGCCGAGAAAGAAATAACACCAATTCATTGGAAAGTTTAAATGTGGACGTCTTATTCATACGGCCCCAGTTTATTCCCTCCATGGACCGGTCTCCTCGCCAGACTGGAAGCTCCTTAGGCGTCGAAATCCCAGCTCCAGCCAAGTTGTGCGATGTTGAAGCTCAGGCGTCCTGTGACACTGCATACTGAGTGGGCTTCGCCACTCGAGACCATCCTCGAGAGGAGCATGTCAACGTCAGCTCAGTAATGAGCGCTGGAGTCTCTCAGACTAGAGCTGAGCAAGCACGCTTTTGAGAGGCCCCGATAATTAAACGCCGAACATGAAGCGCCCAAAACAGCACGCACACATCGAACTCAATAGTCATGGGAGCTGGAGGTAAAAAATAGCGAAGCAGGACGCGTAACCAATACTTTCTGAAAGATTGTCCAGTCAAATTTCATTGTATGCAAAATGCAGTGATGTGAAAAAAATTAGGGATGGACCACTGCATTCTTTAAAATGAGGTCCTGGTCTCAACAATCGCTCTAACAGTTAATTTTAGGAGTCTGCAAGAAAAACTTGTACGCATATTTTCCCCTTATGTAACCTATTAAGAATGTAGGTATTCTGAAAATGCCGATTATTGTGCTGCATTTTCTTCCAGTATTTTTTTATAATCGAATGTATACTTTTCTCTCGTTTTGATACAAATTAGTCTGGTAATATAGAATGAACGGCCACAGTTGTCCACCCAGATGTCTTACGACAACATATTCGTAACGCATCCATTTATCTGTGGCATCTGATTTTAAACTTCGTTCTTGGACGATCGTGCCCAGTTAGGGAGGGGGAGGTGAGGGAAACCTCCAAATGCTCCATCGATCTCGGTTCTTATGTGAAATAGAGAAAAAAACACGTCGGCGGTAGAGAGTGAGAAATTATTAACCCCCGTTCCAATGGGCCTCCTATCTGCTTTCTCCCAATCTGGTAGGATTGGAAAGCTCCTCGATTTCAGCTCATACACTGAACACAATTTGACAGAGCTCTCTTTCGGTGCAGCCTGCCTTATGTTAACAAGTAAGTCACTGGTAGAGAGAATATATATATATATATATATATATATATATATATATATATATATATATTTATTATATATATATATATACTTATGGAAATATGGATGAAATACATTTCGAAGGAATAATGTAGTGTTATTTTATTATTTCGTGGCAAATTTTTTTAACACTTGTCAGTAACAAAGTACCGAAGCCGAAAGACCACTGGACTGCCGAGACTGTAACGCGGCAATATTATCAGTAACACCAAATTCGACCTTAAACTTCCAGTGTCCGGGACGAGGAGAGTTAACCGGTTGAAAAAATATGAGAATCGGACGAGATACAACTGATAGACTAAGGCACTGGGTTCATAAGTTCTCACATTGAGCTTTTCTCTCACACTGAGCTTTTGAACAAAGCGGGACACCCTAAAACGTGGGAAGAGTCGTCACAGACGTTACGCATCCGCTCTTTAAAGGGAATGTGGCACCTTGGTGGAATCCAGGAATTAGCGTAATCAGGGGCATTTTTAGCCGAAAATCGTGGAAAACGTCCATGATTTCTCTGAAAAAAATGTACAAAGAGCTCAATATCTTGATTTTTAAATGCTCCTTTACGATGAAAAAATAAACCACTGCCTGTAGATGACGTCATGATCTGGCAACTTCTACCATATTCAATAGGATTTTAGGTTTCAATCGGCTGATTACTCACCGTGACATCAGCGCTGTCGTCACAACAACAGCTGACAACTGTGGCCGCCTGGCTGGGGCAGATTTGGGGTACATTTCAGGTAGGTTTTTAGCTTTTCTCCACAGAAATTTGGAGTTTAAGACAAATGATATATTGAGTATTGGGTTTTCCGACATGCCTTACAACTTTGCTATCTCAGTTAAAATCACGTTATAAAGGTGCCACATTCCCTTTAACTCTGCTCCAATTTATCCCAACGGCTTCCACTGACACCTACTGTGTGCGCTGCAGCGTCGCCTGGCCACAATGCAGGTGGATCTGAAGTACGGCGCCGACGAATGCCCTGAGCAGGAGCAGCAAGTGCGGGATATCGAGCTCAACATCGAGAAGGTCGACCAGAAGATGTTCAACGCCCAGGCCTGTCAGGATCGCTACCATGACTTCCTCGACAAGTTGAATAAGGTAAGGGAGACTTAGAAAAGTAGCAAGACGTAACACCTACAGACCGGTACTAAACATCAACAAAAACACGTCATCAGGGCTCATAAACGCCTACATGAACGAGAAAGGGAACGGAAAGCACAGAACAGAACGCTATGGGGCGGGATATAGCGAACATTTCCAGGCATCATTCGGAACTGGATGAGACCACTTATGGATACTCTTTCGGGGAGGAAAATTGATCACATTTTCATTTTCTGAGAAGGAGAATCTAACGACAGATACCTATCTCGTGGTATATTTAAGCTAGGTTGCTGCTTCGTGTGCCGAAAGTAAGATACCTACAAAAATTCCAGAATAGATGACTTAGCACTGCGCTCTGTTATGCTATCTACGCTGTGCTGTGTTTAAAGTCGGAACACATTTTGAGCCGAAGGGTTTCTGTCAACATATGTATAAATTATTGTTAGGTGTGCATACATAAATGCTTGTGTGTAAAAACATAAATAGTGTGAAAATATGTGTGAAACACGATGTGTACAGTTGTAAGTAAACTGAGGGTACGGTGGTGTAGTGGTTAGCACGCTCGCTTTCCACGCTGCCGACCCGGGTTCAAGGACAGGCGAATTCACTGAGCAATGAGAAACCTGGCTTCCGAGAAACCTTTCCAACAGGGAAAGAGTTGGCGACGCAATAGCATCCTGGCAGTTGGTGCCTCTCATTAAGCCTCACATTTGTTATTATAATAGAATTCGAGTCATGTCCTTCATACCGGCAAGTGATGCAGCATGCTTATTGAATATATCACCTTGTTGTATTGATTTGCAGGAGAAAATGTTTTACGAGGCTCGCTTAAACAACATTCAAAAGTTCATTGAGCGTGATCTTAATGACCTAGAGGTTTGCCATGACGTCATGATCAAAGGCAAGATTCTGGCGCATGATGCTACTGCGAAGCAAGACAACATGGAAAATGTAAGTTCTACCCCTAGTAAGACCCGAGTCCGCTGTTCAGTGACTACTACAGCGCGCGATGCTCAGTTATTAGTTAGGCAGTGATATGCAGATGGTTTCTATAATTCGTATTCGGTAACTACTGTGAATGAATATGATATCATCCAATATGTCGCTGTTAAACATATTTCATAAAGAAGAATATATAGCTCTTAATGTTCCTTACAACATTGGCATTATGTGCAATATTTTTATCCTTGCTTCTGAGAAGTTTTATGTTTTGTTCTAACTCTCAAATACACGATACCTAATGTATACACAGTCGAAATGACATACATTATAGTTAGCTTATGGAATTGTATCACGTTAGTCAGTTTTTGGCCTAGCTACGCCAAGGAATAAAGGTAGGATACTTTCCGTTTTTTCACACCCACGAATTTTTGCCGTAGCTGCGATGAAAAATATGAATTTCACGACAATATTGAGGGCTTCGTCACACGAATGTTAAGCCGAAATACTATTTGGCCCAAAAAGTGGTAAATCAGACCATTTTTTCTTCAAACCCAGTATGTGGTTGCCATTGGACCAGCGAACTTACTTCGAGAAGACATTATCACCCGAATAAAAGAGGTTTAAACAGGGACGGACGCAGACCCCAGTTTTGGGGGCGGGCCAAACTCATGTCTGCCTCTCCTCCTGGGGGGGGTGGGAGTGAAGATTTTTGTGCTCCACAGATCTAGTGTTTCAAAAATTACCTTTTTCAAAAATTCTCCGGCGTTTTGGGGGCCAAAAGATAGGTTGGCCCCCTTCAGCGCTTGGGAGGGGGCCATGGCCGGAATGCCCCCTGCATCCGCCAATGGGTTTAAAAGAGGTTTACTCTACCGTTTTCCGCTACCAGTACTGAAGTTGACTAGTTCAGTTGAAACACCGAAACCTTGCTTATAAACTAAAAAGGAGCGGCAGCAGAAGGTTGCCAGCCTCTGGGGGGATGGGACAAAACATCGTCTTGTACCTAAGCTTTCTTGTTTGGGGGGAATGCCTTTTTGCCACCACCTGGATCCACCACTGGTGAGGACGAATGGTTCTGATCAGAGTCGGATCCCGACTAACAGTTTGGGGGAGGGCGACGGGGCCCAACATCGAGAAAACATATGTTGTTTAAAGAAAATCGCAAGAAACGGAGGTTCGGGGGCAATTTCCCGGTTTGCCCCCCTCCCGCCCCGCCCCGCCCCGGATCCGGATCCGCCCCGAATCCACACCGGCTTAGATTTTCGAGTGCTGACACTCATCTACACTCAGCTACGTGATGTTATCTTTCCATAGCTATAGCTACAGAAAAATTGTTCCACTTAGTGGCATAAAACATCTCTGTCGAAAAACTCTAAAATCTCAGACTAGCTTATTGCAATGAATGCCTGAGCAAAACCCAATCTTTACGATACGTTACAAAGCTTGCAATAATTCTTCACTTGGTATGATTCAGCTTTGGGCCCTGAAGCACCCTGAAACACCAACTAACCGATAGACTATTTCACGCGCGGTAAGATTCTGCATTTTAACCGTCATGGATCAGCTTAACCCTCGCCCTACCGGGGGAGGCCATCGATGGCCCCCCTACGGATTTTCCGGGATAGCAGAAAAACGACGAGGCGCAGCACCGCGGTTGAGGGCTCTACCTCTCACTGCACCATTTTTCCATCATCCCTGAAATTTTGAACCCGGGTCACCCAAGGTCAGGTCACCAGACCAGGTCAACCAAGGTCACCTCACTTCAACTTTAGAGCTCTGTAAGAGCTAAATTTCAAAGTCGATCAATTTGAAACTTCCTACACTTCATTAACCCTCCAGGGTCTACAAGGTGTATATCCGGGATTTTTCGATTTCGTGCCCTGAGGTCAGGTCACGAGGCGACCTCTCCCATTGGAAAAGCATGGGGAAAAGCTGTCTCATGATCTAAAAGCCACAAAAATGATTGCAATTTTTCAGACTGCTCAGAACAACGTTTTTGGACACCCTTTCACGGATCCCAGGGGTCATATTTGCCCTTTGACTTTTCCAAGGTCATCCAAGGTCACCAGGGGTCAAAAACAGTATTTTGACAATAACATTTGACCTAATTAAGCTAGAGCAATGAAACAAACACAATCGTGTTTCTCGCGTCACTGGCTTTCATTTGATATACGGCAAGGTCACTTTTTGACCTTTCGTGACCTCAGGTCATATTAGGTCACGAGGTGACCTCTGGAGGTCAAACCACTGGCAGGAGGTCTTTACGTTCCACATAGCGGAAAAGGACTGGCAATTTCCTATCAAATGTACTTTACCAGGCCTCAATACCTCTAATGACAAAGAGTTATGCCCAGTTTACTTAATCATTGCATATTTGAGTGAAAATAGCCGATCTTGACCTAATTTAACCTCTGGAGGTCAAACCATTGACCTGAGCACCAAAACATGTGAAGTAATTTCTTACTGAATTCACGCGAGCTTTCTTGTGCACTTTGCAGATTTGCGCTGACGCCCATATTTTCGGAGTTAGAGGGGGCCATCGATGGCCCCCGGTGGGGTGAAGGTGGCGCCGGACCCCCCGGTGGGGCGGCAGGTTAACAGAGAGTGAAATGTTCACATAACCATGGATAATAGTAGGCCTTTTCTTAGGGGAGTCACTACGGAATTTTTGCCGTGGGGATGGACCCCGAAGTGGCAATGATCGGGGGGGGTGAGTGGGGTGAGAGGCAAATTCTGGTAATTTTGGCTGCGTGTTAACACGCGCATTGACAGGGGTCTGAGCCAACTTCGCATTGACGGGGGCGGGTACCCGCCCCCCTAAGATCTCGAGAACCACGGTAGGTAGCGAAAAACGGTAAACGGTGTTGGGTTGCCCATCCAGTTCTCCATCGAAAACATTTGAACCATTTTTTTGTCAGGTCACATTTAAGGTCACGAGAGGTCAAAAACAGACGTCATAGGGATAACATGTAAATTCAGTGTTTTGGCAATTACATCTAAACAAGTAAAGATAGAGCAAAGCGACTTGAACTATATGAATCCTCTCAGCAAGCCGAAATGAATGATATATAATTTGACCTTGCTAGGTTAAATCAATGATTTGACCTGACCTGAGGTCAGGTCAGGGTCAAATTATATAAAATGCATTAGAACTGCAAAGCCCAGCCAAGTCTAATGCAGCTAAAATAAATGCTCTATCACCATCCGTTACTGAGTTATTCCGTAAAAACAATTTTTCCCATGTATTTCCAATGGAGAGGTCATGCCTCGTACCTGACCTTAGGTCATCGATATAACAAATACCGGAACATATTTTAGAGAACTCGGTAGGGCCATTATGTGATATGAGTTTCAATCGGATAAGTTCACCCTGCTCCGACTTATGCTATCTTAAACTTTTTTTGAGGTCGGATCACTTGACCTGTACTGGTGACCTGAACTTGAATGACCTAACCTTAAAATTTTCACAGAAGTTGTAAAAATTATGAGGGAAACGGTATGCCAAGTACGGCGACGCTACGCGCAGCCGTTGTTCTGCTATCTTTGAAAAACCCGAGGGGGGCGGGTACCCGCCCCCCGTCAATGCGCGTGTTAAATACTAACGACAACGCACTCCACGAACACATTTATGTAGATTCACGTAGGCAATAGGGAAAACATGTAAAACAAATTAGGTCGAGTTCTAGATTTTTGGGAGTACGTCCTCCCCTGATTCGCGAGTGGGAGTGACGCGTCCCCTCCCCCCGCTTTCGACGCCCCTGGCTATTATCCACGCAGCATAACAGGCCTGCTGCTATCTATGATCTGTCTTTTGAGTCATCTGAATAATCTCCGCGTGAAATGGTCCACAGCAATACCGAGAAGAAAAGGTACTGCGCGAGAACGACATCAAATGTATTCGGAGAGAAATCTTGAAAAAAGATGTCAAAGATGATAGGAAAAAGGTAAGCTAGCGTTGTGGTAGGATATGGCAAATTACTGGTTGCAGCACATTTCCGTCGATGATATGTCAGAATTCATGATGTACACAATTCCTATGATATGCAAAGTTGACTCTTAAAGTAAATCGAACATGATAAGTCACTGAACCTGAAACTCACGTGCCACTTGCAAGCGACCGTTGGGGGAGTTCATCAGTTTTCATCATCAGTTTCCCTGTAAGACAGGGTAGTCTGGGAGATGATGAAATAAGGGAAAAGAGTCTAACCTGTGACCTTTTTCGCCGCTGGCAGTCATCCATGGCGGACGTGGACCTGGACCTGGTGCTGATGCAGCACCAGAACATGTTCCAGCAGCTGCAACAACGGCGGAAGACGCTGTGTGAGCTGGACAGCTGGCAGGAGGACTACGAGGGGCTGCAGGACATCACGCGGGCCACCACGCCTCAGGCGGTCACCTTCCAGTTAGCTGCTGCCCCCTCCTCTCGTTGTACAGTTTAGACTGTGCAACCAGAACATTATTATTAAATTTGGTTCTTTTTCAATTGATTCCGAATCAGGCCAGGCCGATGTGTTTGTAAACAATTATTAGCAATCCAAACTCAATCTATATCCGAAAAATATAACTAAATAAAAAGGGATTGCAAAACCATGTCTAGATTAAAAATCCCAAAATTATCCAGAGAATTCAATCCACCAACAGATCAGGAATGTATTCGAACTTCCGACCCGCAAAATATTCCAGTGTAATGTTTGTTTAAAACTTGGAGGAGGGGGGCTGCTCGAACAAAATTTACATACATTTTGCCGCCCCGGTAGCTCAGTTGGTAGGGCGTTGGGCTACGGCCCGCTGCTCAGAAGCATGCAGTGGCAGTGTATGTCCAGGCTTGGGATCGGTTCCCCTGATACGCTTCGGCGCTCAATAGTTTATCCGACGAAGGTCAGCTATCATCTAAATTACTGTGCCATTGTCTGGGAGTCCAATTATTCATCTAAACTTGAACGAATCTTTAACACGCCATGACGGGGTCTGAGCCACCTGCATTGACGGGGGAAGCGGGTACCGCCCCCTAAGATCTCGAGAACCACAGTAGGTAGCGAAAAACGGTAAACGGCGTTGGGCTGCCCATCCACTTCTCCATCGAAAACATTTGAACCATTTTTTGTCAGGTCACATTTAAGGTCACGAGAGTCAAAACATGCCAGTCAAGGGATAACATGTAAAAGTCAGTTTTCGGACATTACATCTGAACAAGGAAAGATAGAGCAAAACGACTTAAACTACATGAATCCTCTTAGCAAGCCGAATCGAATGATATATAATTTGACCTTGCTAGGTCAAATCAAGGATTTGACCTGACCTGAGGTCAGGTCAGGGTCAAATTATATAAAATGCATATCATTAGAACCGCAAAGCCCAGGCGAGTCTAATGCAGCTAAAATAAATGCTCTATCACCATCCGTTACTGAGTTATTCCGTAAAACCATTTTTCCCATGTATTTCCAATGGAGAGGTCACGCCTCGTACCTGACCTTAGGTCATCGATATCAAAAATACCGGAACATTTGTTAGAGAACTCGGTGGGGCAATTATGTGATATGAGTTTCAATCGGATAAATTCACCCTGCTCCGACTTATGCTATCTCAAACTTTTTTGAGGTCGGGTCACTTGACCTGTACTGGTGACCTGACCTGAGATGACCTAACCTAAAATTTTGACAGAAGTTGTAAAAATGATGAGGAAAAGGTATACCAAGTACGGCGGCGCTACGCGCCGCCGTTTTCACTATCTCCGAAAACCCGAGGGGCGGGTACCCGCCCCCGTCAATGCGCGTGTTAATTACAAAAAACGAGCTATTAGGATTATCGCTAAAAAACCATATTTTCATCCGACTAACCAACTTTTCATTACATTGAAGTGAGTAAAGCTTCCCGACATTGTAAAAGAACAGTTTGTAGTTATCCTTTCGAAATTTCTCAATAGAACTTTACCAATTGCTGTTGCATACCTCTTGGAGCTACACATAACAAAAACTAATAGGCTGGTACAACATTTTAAAGTACCCTTTGCCTCGACAATTTATAGAAAGTTTGCGTTTTCGATTCATGGGCCAAGGATATGGAATGAAGTTATTTGTCCTTTATTTCCTAATTTGAATGAAGTCCCATTGAATAAAACGAGCCTAAAAACAGGTTAGAGATTTCTTTTTCAATAAATATCTATCTGAGAAGGTAAATGACTAGGAGGAAACAAGCAGAAATAATGTTCATCACTATTCATTTCAATTCTTTGATTCAGAGATACCAATCTAATGTGTCATGAAATAAGATGTTAACGAAAGGATCTTAATAGGTCCGTCTCTCTTCTTCCCTTTCCAGAAGTCTCTCATTTTTCTTTCTTTCTTCGTTTTCAGCACATTGTCTCTTTTCTTATCATTGACCCATTTCATAATCTCATAACCCATTTAGGCATTTGTTTATCCCACTAATACCCTAACATGACTTTCGTCGTGGCCCCATCGATGGTAACTAGTTCTTCTACACTTTTGGTGGGGCTACGACGAGAAAAATTACTAAATTTAGGTTTAGGCAGCAAGTAAATAAAACAAAAATAATAGCGGGGAGTGGTGCGGTCCACTAACATAATAAAACTAACAAAGTTTTTTTGTGCATCCAATTGGACAAAATTAGTTTACGACCGCACGGGTATGGAAGGGCACTCCTGCCTACCTATTTAAAAGGTTAGTGGTTAAAAAAACTGACTGGTGAGAGGGTGACCTGAGCGGGGCGGCCGTCCCTGTGCTTTGTGGGACATTAAACTTTGGCTTCTAAATTAACCCTCCATTGATGGAGTTGCTCGTTCGGGTGGTGGGGTCGGGGTCTCCGTAACAAGTCTGTGGATGACTTTAGTGAGATTCCGACTCCAGCAGCCGTATTGGGAACAATTTGAACACAATTTATAAAAAAACATCAATAGGATATTGTAGAGAATAATAAGGATCCTTGTAGAATAAAGATGTACCTACTGCAAGGCTGGAGATCCCTTCTCGATCCAGGGGGAGGGCTGTCCTGGATGGGATAACACTTGCACGGTAAGACGAGCCCTATGAGAAATCCAAAATCCACGGGTCCTGACCCCACCCCCTCCCCCGAACACCTTGGAATTTCCGCCTACGACCTACCGCATACTTATCTTAATTCTAAAGCGCTGTCTTCGATATTGCGGTTGCTAACAGGCTGCCCACTTGGGACTTTTGATTTCCATTTCCACATGCGAGATATTTTGTTTCTGGATTGACTTGGGTGTGGCGCCACGGCTGCCCGACGGCCACCACTGATTTATTCACCAGCCTGAGGCCTCAGATCGGTCCTGCCTCGCTTCAGCCTCTTCTCAGCTTAACAAGATCAACAGCATAATAGGGCAGACCGGCGCCGTGAAATTCGCCTGGATTTAAGGGGTCTCCAGCTGTGAGGATTTTTTCTTTAGAATAAAGGTGTCGAACTGTCTTCTAGTTCTGAGTCGTCTAGTGGTTACCAATGGAAACTATCACGGTGGAAGAAAGCCTCTGGTAAGCAATAACAAGATTGCAGAGTGCGAGAGTGGAAAGATCATCTAGATCCGGGAGAGGAAGGGAGGGAAGCGGGTCTTGAATGAGGTAACACTGACACGGTAATACTGTTAGATAAGAAGCCATCATGCTTCGTCAATGGGCTCTGCCATAGCGTATACAAGGCCTATGGGAGACCCAATATCCTGGAGGTCATGACACCCCCAGCCCTCTGGGGGTTTCCACCCATGGGTGATCTAGACCTTTCGTGACAACCAGAAAATAAAAACATTCAAAATACCTCATATTCATTGAGTTAATATATATTTAATGGCGAGAGCAGCCCTGCTATCCTGTGTGCGCCTAAGTGCACTGGTATGTAAGCGGGTGCCCGTGTGTGCGACAGGTTTGAGTCGCAGGTTGAGAGGAACACATACCTTGCCCAGGAGCTGGAGCGGGTGGATTCACTGCGTCAGCACCAGAAGGAGACCCTGCAGGAGCAGGATGTCGTACTCTCTTCAGTGCGGCATACTGGCGCCGAGGCCATGAAACTGTGAGTGCGGGGATGAGGTGGCTTAGTGAAGAGCATCCTTGCCTTCTAAGCCATGGTCCCGGGTTCAAGTCCCGGCGGAGCCTCTGAATAGGTTGATCTGATACCTACAATCTCTTCCAACAGGGTGAGAGTTTGCGACACCGTATGATCCTGGCAGTTGGTGCATCATTAAAGCCCAACAGTCATTAAACTGTGAGTGCCGGTCAAATGTCGACCCGAGCACTCTAGTGGCGTCCTCTTGTCTTTGTTGGGAGCGGGTCAGGTATCGACACATCGAATGGTATCACTAACTTTTTTCCTCTTAGAAAGTTTTCTGGCAAGGCAAATTGCTACTTGCTCAGAAAATCTGCCGAGCCTTGAACTCACGTCATTCCCGTCGAAATTGGACACGGTAACCACTGCACCGCCACACCTACCTACTGATCAGTATCTGGGGCATTACATGTGATATATGTGTGCGGAAAATATCACCCATGCGATCTCAGAAAGTCTAAAAGAAACGGTAGCAGTGAGAGTAGAAGTAAGTCGCTTTTGCAGTTTTCTTTTCGCTTGTTGTGTGTTTTCTTTTTTATGAAAAACAGTATCCTTTTGGTTTCATTAAAAACAGCCGTCCATTCCTCACTTGTTATATCTGCCGAATAGCACAACGAGGTTTGATTTTAGTAGACTAAAATGTTTTTGGTTGACTCTTCACACAAATATAGAATATAAGGATATGGGGACTTGTTCTTTAGAATCGATAGTACTTCGAGTGTAACTCGTAATCAGATCAAAAGAATCGAAGCCAAAATCTGTTTTGTCATCAAATCGTCATCAGCAGGGGTGAAAAACCTTCTCGCTAATAAAAGAGATCGCGAGAGACCTTAAACTTTGGAACTATGGGCTGCTATAGAAAATACATATACGAAATGCTAGTCGATCCAAAGTTAAATAAAAACTAGCAGTAAAAGCTAAGAGCTTCCAGGGTGAAAATAATTTAACTATAACTTTTAACGTGACCTCGCCCGTTAATTTGGATTGAGGGGCAAGGTTTCTAAAGAGCAAAAAACTATGCTCAAATAATTGTATCAAAAATGGATCAGCAATTAGCTACTACCTTCTCCGTTCCTACCTTCAAAACCTCATATCGTAATACTAACCTGGAAATATGATGAACATGACTCTATGGCAGGAAGGCACCCGAATGAGCCTAAATTTCATACTTAGCAGTCGCGTCTCCTTTCGGTCAGCCAGCCTTCGACAGGGCAGCGGTGGACGCCAGCGGCAGCGTGCGACCGTGAAAATGTGGAGCTTATATGGGCGACGAATCTGTTGTAATGGGACGACCGGCAGCTTTTTTTATGAAACGACCACTCTTCAGTGTCTTACTTAAAGGGAATGTGGCACCTTGGTCGAATCCTGGAATTTAGTGCAATTAGGCGTACTTTTAGCCGAAAATAATGAAACCGCTCATGATTTCTCTGAAAAATGTACAATAAGCTCAATATTTTTTATTTTTAAAATACTCCTCTAGAAAAATAAATAAATACCAGCCTGTGGATAATGTCACGATCTGGCAACCACTACCATACTTGAAACGCTTCAAGGGCTTCGATTGGCTAATGCTCACTGTGACGTCAGCATATGTCGTCACACCAGTAGCTCACAACAATGGCCGCCCGGTGACGAGCTGATGAGGGGGTTGGTGTCAGTTAGGTTTTAGCTTTTTTCTACGGAAATATCCAGTTCCAAGACAAATGACATATGGAGTACGGGGTTTTCCGACTTGCTTTACAACTTGGCTATCTCAGTTAAAATCACATTATGAAGGTGCGAAATTCCCTTTAACTAGCAGAACGTGTTGCCCTACTTGAGGGTATATTGCCATTGATAGTTTCCCTAAGCTTGTGGGAAGTTGGGCCAATTAGCTGAACCTGTAAATCGTGCGTAATAATTGGTGGGTACCTAACGGTTCGACCCTGGGCAGCTCCGATTCTCATTTTTCATCAACATTGCTTTACGACAGCTTTTGTAACGGTGACGATTCAGTAGTATGATTGCCCAATTTGTTTTGTATTAATGCACCATTCTTCACATTATGCACGAATTGAGTAGGTATGTACATACATTCATACATAAATTTTGAAGGTCAAAGTTTTCTGTATTTGGCATTTTGTTGGCAACAGGTTTGAACTTTTTCCTCCCCTGGTCATCTGATTATAGGAATTTGATAATAAGAATCGAAGAAAAATTATTTTTATTTGTGATCAAATCGGCATTAGAACGTAAAAATCATGACATGAATTCATTGGATGTGATGACGAGTCACACTCGAAAAAGCATCCATTTTAACGAATAGGTCTTTTATACTTTATAGGTCTTTTATCTTTTTATACTTTATCATTTTGAGAGGAGGCCACCGAAAAAAAAACACTTTCAACGACGTAAACATACATCACACTCGAACAGTACTCAAACAACCTAAAAACCCAGGTTTAGTTTCATACTCTCGCCGACTTCAACTCAGCTACACCACACGTAGCAGCTTCATGATTCTGGTCACTGAATTTAGCTGCTCAGCTATTAATCACATCTCTTTATCTCCCTCCTTAACCCCCCTCTCCATCTCGTAATCACCCTCCCCTTCGCTCTCCCTCCCTCTATCTCCCTTCCCCTCTCTTTCCAGTCTGGATCAGCAGGTGGTGGAACTGAACCGGGCTCTGAAGAACGAGACCACCCGACTGGAGCTGGCCCAGTCTCGGATGGAAGCCACCGGAACGGCTCTCACCAAGGCGCGCACCACCGTGCGCCAGCTCCTGCGCTGCCTCAAGTTCGTCTCGCGGCCGCAGGGCTGGCAGCGCAACCCCAAACAAAGCGAAGTCGGTGAGTCCAATTGAGGTGTGCTAATTCGGCGCGCTAGTGTCTCTGATGCTTTTCAGCCATTCGGTCGGAAACTTTTCAGTCAACTTGAATTAAATTAGTTCGGAGGCCAATACAATTCAGGGAAGTGGTAATTAGTTTTGAAAGCGTCGAACATTTTGGCCGTGCCACCGCTAGAAAGACATATGCAAATGTTTTCAGTCTTCTAATATATGGGTACCTGGTCTTTCTTTCAGTGCGATTCTTTGTGTGCTGCTTGGGAGCGTAGACGCGTACAAGTGTGATGTCATTATTATAATCCATCGTAGATACTCGATAGCAAACTTTTTTCTCTGACAGCCCGGAAACCCACATCAATCTCAGGCGGCGCCGTGAACATTTTGGGGGTGCGCTGAGAATCGGTGGGGGGAGTGCCAGCACTTGCCATCCTGAATCAGCCTATGCTCTAACCAATCTGCTGATAGTAGTGTATCAAATATGGCACGATTCAAATGTGATAACAAGTACAATACCTACGCTGGAAGCAGCGACTCATCTGTGAATGTGCTAATCGGATACGGAAAGCCAAAGAGCACGCTGATAGTGGAAGTTGTTAAAGTATCCCCGTCTGTTCATTAGAAAACTTTGTCCAAGAATCGGTTTTAGATGTCTCTGACTGCAGCCGTCATTAAGACCCAGGCTGAGACGACAGATTGAGTAGTCAAAAGCTAGTCAGATGGAAAGGTTCGTCGTCCCAACTTCGGAGGCACTAGCACAGAAGCACACTGTTCATCCGCGGGCATGCGTAATGTGGGCAGAGGACGCGATTTGCACGTGTATCAATCAGACCAACAGCCTACCTGTATTAGCTAGTTAGATTATCAGAAACTCGCCAAAACTTAGCATGTGGTCACGAACCGCCATGCTGTGTTGCCATCATGTGACCTGATTATCCTTTTACCGATTACCAATTTTTACCAATAAAACTTCCATAAGTTTGGAAGTGTTTTCCTAGTACAGAGATAACAATGGACACGTCTTGGGCCAGACTGTTAAATTGTTTATTTTTCGTCTTTTTGAGTTACTATTCATTTGTACTTCACTTCCGCGTAGGAAAAAGACCTCGCTAGGCAAAATAGAGGCAAATTTCATTCATACAAATACAGGTATTTAGCCATTTCCAAATGAAACATAAGTTTACTTCATGAAATTGATACCATATAAGGAAAATATTGCAGTTACTGCCCCGGATGATTCATTTATGGCGTAAAGTGTGAGCTATGGCCTTCGGGTGTTAATGAACACGTGACGTAAAATTCTAAATATCAAGTGGATATCGGACGACATGGTGCATCGAAATGATAGAAAATCGAGTTTGTTTGTTCATCATTAATATGATGTAATAGAAGCGAAACAAAAATGCACAAATACTCTTGTAGACATCTTAAAAAGCCAAATATGACGTAGGCAGTTTCCTTTGATTCTCGTCAACGCGCCTTGTGGTAAAGGTATCTTGACAGGGGCTTTCCCATAAGCTCTTGTCTTGTCGAATGCACTTTCCGATGAGAGATCAGGAACAGATGCGTGACGACACTGAACTGTGAACCGTCATTTACCAGTAAGGTCACTGACTTTTTAACCGTCACTGACCGGTGACGTCACTGACCGATGTACCCAGGGTTCGAAAAACTTACCATTTTGGCATTCTTAATGGTGACAGCCCAAGGTGGACAAGGTGCCAAAAATTAGCTGATAGTTTCCTCCAGACGAATAACGGAACAAATAGCCAAAATCTGCACATGTAATTTAAAGTCGCAATGTTTTCAACAACTAAGATGATTCAAGAGTATCCTTGGTATCCTACCAACTCAAAACGCGCCACATTGTGCAGCCTGGGCTGGTGACACATTTATGGTTTGGAATTTTCAATGGTGACAACCTGAACACTTTTTGGCCCCTGGATGTACCGTTACTTATTTGTGTACTGTCACTGACCGGTGACGGCACTACCTTGTGTACCGTCACTGACCGTTGACGTCACTGACCTTGCACGTTACTGACCGGTGACGTCACGTCACTGACGCTGTGTACCGTCACTACCGGTGACATCACGGACCTGTGTGCCGTCACGACTTATGGGCCGTTACTGAAGCTGTGTACTGTCACTGCCGATGATGTCACTGACCTGTGTACCGTCACTTACCTATATGTACACTGTCACTGACCTCTGTACTGTCATTGATCTGTACACTGTCACTGATAGATGACGTCACTCACTTCTGTACTGTCACTGACCTGTACACTGTCACTGACCGATGACGTCACTCACTGTGTACTGTTACTAACCTCTGTACTGTCACTGACGCTGTGCATTGGCGGACGCAGAGGGGGGCCATTCCGGCTATGCCTCCCCCAAAGCGCTGGAGGGGTTGGGGGTCAAACTATCTTTTGGCCCCCTCAAAGGGCGGATAAATTTTTGAAAAAAGAGTGTTTACACTAGGTCTGTCGAGCAAAACAATCTTCGCTCCCACCCTCCCCCCAGGAGAGTGATCATGTACTAGGAGAGGTAGCTTATACTAGGGTTGTTGAGCACACAAATTGCACGTCCCACCCACCCCCTCCAGGAGGAGAGGCAGACATGGGTTCCCCCAAAACTCGGGTCTGTGTCCGCCCCTGACGCTGTGCACCGTAACTGACTAATGACGTCACTGACCGATGACGTCAATGACCTGTGTACTGCCACTGACCTGTGAACTGTCACTGACGCTGTGTACCGTCATTGACCGATGACGTCGCTGACCTGTGAACTGTCACTGACTTTTGTACCGTCACTGACCGATGACGTCGCTGACCTGTGAACTGTCGCTGACGCTGTGTACCGTCACTGACCGATGACGTCGCTGACCTGTGAACTGTCACTGACTTCTGTACCGTCACTGACCGATGACGTCGCTGACCTGTGAACTGTCACTGACGCTGTGTACCGTCACTGACCGATGACGTCGCTGACCTGTGAACTGTCACTGACTTCTGTACCGTCACTGACCGATGACGTCGCTGACCTGTGTGCGTACCGTGTGCCGTTAGCCGGGGACCTGGAGCTGCTGCGTCTGAAGATGATCAGTCTGCAGCAGCGCTTCGAGGCGATGGGGGCACCAGTGAGACTGAAGTCGGAAGCCTCCATCGAATCCACCTCCCTGGCCGTCCCCAAGAGTCAGTTCCGCGTCAACAAGATGGCACGCTCGGCGCTGCTGCCTGTTGAAAGTAAGCTCACGAGATATTTTCCCCTGATGCTCTCCGAGTTGATATATGCGGAGGGTGTGGCATAAAACGCAGACTTTCTAATTTTACGATGATCCAGGTGAAAATAATCACGGATTCACCAAGTCAACAATGCAAGGCAACATGCTGCCCAAATTTCGTAAATTCGTTATCCTAGCTCTTTTGTGCAGAGGCATGGGTTTCCGAGGATCACTGGGGTTTCCCGAATTCTAAACAATGTCAATAACCACTCTCTAATATTGTGTAACATTATGAAATATTTGTTTTGTCCCTCACACAGACCTACTGAACGAGTAGGAACCAAATTAATTCCATTAACACGCCATTGACGGGTCGAGCCACCTTCATTGAGGGGGGGGTACCGCCCCTAAGATCTCGAGAACCACGGTAGGTAGCGAAAAACGGTAAACGGCGTTGGGCTGCCCATCCACTTCTCCATCGAAAACATTTCAACCATTTTTTGTCAGGTCACATTTAAGGTCACGAGAGGTCAAAACATGCCCGTCATAGAGATAACATGTAAATTCAGTTTTTCGGCCATTAAATCTGAACAAGTAAATATAGAGCAAAACGACTTGAACTATATGAATCCTCTTAGCAAGCCGAAGCGAATGATATATAATTTGACCTTGCTAGGTCAAATCAAGGATTTGACCTGACCTGAGGTCAGGTCAGGGTCAAATTATATAAAATGCATATCATTAGAACTGCAAAGCCCAGGCGAGTCTAATGCAGCTAAAATAAATGCTCTATTACCATCCGTTGCTGAGTTATTCCGTAAAAACCATTTTCCCATGTATTTCCAATGGAGAGGTCATGCCTCGTACCTGACCTTAGGTCATCGATATCAAAAATACCGGAACAAATTTTAGAGAACTCGGTGGGGCCATTATGTGATATGAGTTTCGATCGGTTAAGTTCACTCTGCTCCGACTTATGCTATCTTAAACTTTTTGAGGTCGGGTCACTTGACCTGTAATGGTGACCTGACCTGAGATGACCTAACCTTAAAATTTTAACAGAAGTTGTAAAAGGATGAGGAAAAGGTATACCAAGTACGGCGGCGCTACGCGCCCCGTTTTGCTGTCTCCGAAAAACCCGAGGGCGGGTACCCGCCCCGTCAATGCCGTGTTAAAATGAACGTTTATGAAATTTAAGGGATTTTGAACACCAACTCGACGTTTCACAGGGGTTGTCCTCAGCACACCCAAAATATATAAATCCATACCCTTGTATGTATGGTAAGAACACTGCATTTTACAAATCTGCACTTATTTCCTTCCTTTCGAAGAAAAGTAGCCAAGCATAGCGACATGAAAATACAGAGTGTTTGAACAGAAAACAGGCAAGCGTCAATTGACCAGATATATCAGATATCAGATTTATTCGAACAAGCTCCACTTGAGCGGGTTTTCACGTGTCCACGTCAAACTGTAAATAAAGAGTAAAAAGAGATCACAGCCTAGAATACTCACATGCATAGACATAAGCATTCAATATCGATCGACACTTTTGCATCATATGCCAACCAGAAATCAAGCGCACGTTGGTCCCTATTCAGCACCACGGCGTATCAGCGCCGCTCTCAGTTCTTGCACGAAAGAAACCTGTCGGCCAAAATAAACTAATCATGGTTCTTTTTAACAAGGCGCGCAGTGACAAAAAAGGTCACACTGACGAAGAAGAACGAATAAGAAGTTTGATTTCATGCTTCAGAAGATCGAAACTCGCATAAAGCCAGCTTCAGCACTTTATCACTAAAGTATACTTCTATTCATCGTTTGTTTCAAGTGCCAGAAATATGAAATATTTGACTGTGCCTTCAGTGCTTCGCACCTGTGTGAATTACCAAAAATAAGAGAAACCAATATTTCATTTGTGCTTGAGTTATGACCTGCTGGCTATTCACAAGGTCTTGTTCTTTTTCTTAAAGACAGGCATGGACTTCAACTTCTTCTTCGGTTCTCTGAGGTTACAGTGGTTGTTACTGAGGCCATGTGCGTCACAACGTGTGGTGAAGAACCAATGAGCAACATACAACTCACAATATGTGAAGTTTGTGTTTGACAACCTTCCTAGCAAGAATAGAAATACGTTGATAGATTTCGGAGTGCTGGGGCGGGGAGCATGGTTATAAGTTGACAGGATGTCTAATGGCGTGTCTCCTCGAATTCTGGATGCAAAGTGGAACTGATACACTGGGATAATATATTCGGGCACAGGCCTTCATCTGAATCAGGTAAGTAGTTGGTTGGTTGATTATTTGGGCTTAGGGGCGCACCAGCCTGGCAAGGCCATATAGCGCCCAATCAGGTAGGTAAGCGATAAGTAAAATCACATATGATTGGTCATAGTGTAGCAAGGCCTCGAATTGGAGCTCTATAACCAAGAATTTGTGATTTTACCTATCACTTATCTACCTGATTCTGATGAAGGACTTTGCCCGAGTATATAAACCCAGGGTATTAGATGCATGTCGCATCCAGAATCCGAGGCGACAAGCCATTAAACATACTGCTAACTAATAGTAATGCGTTGTTTGCTTTCTTTTCACTTTCAGGCATCCCTTGAGTGAACGTACATACATGATCGTTTCTTTTTGCGAAGCTCCCTGTCTTCTCGGATCCTTTTAATTTGGTTATTTCAAGAAAGCGAAAAATGTGTATGGACATTTCTGGTGTTCCATGCATCTCAAAGCAGCTAAAGGAGCAAATTTGTTACCAAGCGTGCGCTAGCCCCCGCGAGGCCTTTCCCTGCTCACGGACATTTCACATATAACCTACACGGCCCGGCCCAGCCCAACCTTCATGGTAACGAGCAGCTTATGTCTCCGAGAGGGTGCAACATGCATTGAAATAGTCTCCACCATGCTATAGCTTGATCAGCTCAGTTCAGCCGTCGGGAGGTCTGTATTTATTCAAAGCCACTAGGACCGAAACGTGGAAAAATAAACGGAGAAATTTTCAAAGCTGCGAATTATCATGGCATTGTTATGAAGTGTTATTTCGTGTTATTATATCGTCAATTTCAATCCATAGTATAATTTTTTTCCTAAGAAGAGAAATTTGGAATACCCAAAGCGTAAGCTACAAAAGCCTTACTTTATTTTCCTGTGGACAACATATTTTCCATATTATGAGCTATCAGATGGCACCACTGATAGAACTATCACGTCAGTGAAAGAAGTGCTAGTTGGCTATTTTCTATAAAAAATGGCAAATCACCTGATGTGACCTGAGGTCACGTCAAGGTCAGCATAGATAATAATGCACACATTATTGGAAGCGCGGCGGTAAACTAAACAAACTGTCATAAAAGATAACTGAAACTGCAGCATTGCCATTGCCTGTGAAATCTTCGATCATCATCTAATTTTTCCCATGCATTTCAAATCGGACAGCAATGCTGGCAGCTGCGTTGGTTAAACATGTTCACATACTAGACCTTTCATGAACTCTGTTTTTCCAGTGCTTTAAACACCGCAGACGGCGCACACCCCTCGCATGTCCACATACACAGAATAGATTGGACCTGCAACCCCCCCCCCTCCCAATCCATAAGCGGCACTGATGAAGGGTCACCATTCTCACCGAAACACTATTTTAATCCACCGCATTGCCGCTCAACTTTGAAGCTCCGGCCTGTCCCACCGCATCTGGTGATCCCTCTCACCTCTGTGCCTCGCGGGCATACGGCTACTGGCGAAAGACG
Source organism: Lepas anatifera (assembly GCA_034440635.1). Taxonomy (NCBI): domain Eukaryota; kingdom Metazoa; phylum Arthropoda; class Thecostraca; family Lepadidae; genus Lepas; species Lepas anatifera. The sequence continues at coordinate 212,239 of JAOTON010001187.1, read as the reverse complement.
GCCGCTGATTGGTGCAGGCGCGTTCAGCTGCTTTGCGAGATGTTCGGCGGCAAATGTTTAGTGATGAATGGCGGCAGTATAAAGCACCCCCGTCGAAATATATAGCGAGCATTAATTGCCGGAATAGTTCTTCATCGGCTTATTCACCTGTTTGATATCCAAGGCTGGTAATCGGCACAGATGAAACAGTGGACGTGCTCGCTTAAGTAATTGCTTTCAGGCGAGTTTTTTTACATGGAGAAATGTGCCCGGCCCGAAGGTAACCGATCGAAGAGGAGGGACAGCCCCCATCCACCAATCTGGTGTCTTTACTTTGACCTCATGCTGGTGATGACATTTTCCTTTGGCCATTTAAAAACTTTCCGGGCGCTCCTCGCCGGCTCAGTAATCACAAAACGGCTCCGACTTAAGTCACAGCTAAAAGAGTAAACCACCCACCCACAAGCGGGGATGCCTCTACCTAGATTACTGTCTTCTGCAGTCACAACGTAAAAAAGTGCTATTAGATCTCAAAAACTGTTCCAAAGTAGTGAGGACATACCCATTACGTTATAAAGCTATCCCCACATATAATTTAGTTTGACGTCATATACATCAGCGTTCTGCGCAGACAAATTAAACTACTATAGCATTCGGTTATAGAGTCCCGTGTAAAATCAGTTAAGTTCAGGTGCCTTTGACAGGTACAGTATGCCTCAAAGGAATTCAATTTTTATTTCACCATAATCTTACATTCAGTTTGCCTCCAGAATTTATCTTTCCTGGAGAATACATTTCAATGAAATAAAGAAACTGCGTGTCTGTAAGGTCAGCTCGGCAGGTTCCATAAAGGTTATGCTTTATTTATTGCAGCCATGCCGCTGTCATATTGCTGCGTGACGCCCACTTGGCCACGAGATTCCTTTAATGGGCCAATCTTATGTAAATAAATCTTGGAATAGCGGGACGTTTGCGACATAAAGCTAGTACCCGTTTCAGAGGGTAAAAGAAAGTCGGCAGGAATATATGCCCAATTAAATAGAGTGCGTGCTACATTGTTCCGAATTGAATGGTCGCAAAGGCACCAGACTTCTGTCGGGACCTTAACCCTCGTCCCACGGGGGTAGCCATCGATGGCCCCGCTAAGGTTTTACCGGCATAGCAGAAAAACGACGAGGCGCAGCACCGCGGTTGAGAGCTCTAATTCTCACTGCATCATTTCCCCACCATCCTTGAAATTTTTTACCCCGGGTCACCCAAGGTCAGGTCACCAGACGAGGTCAACCAAGGTCACCTCACTTCAACTTTAGAGCTCTCTAAGAGCTACATTTCAAAGTCGATCGACTTAACACGCGCATTGACGGGGGCGGGTACCCGCCCCCTCGGGTTTTTCGGAGACAGTAGAAAAACGGCGGCGCGCAGCGCCGCCGTACTTGGTATACCTTTTCTCTCATCATTTTTACAACTTCTGTGAAAATTTCAAGGGTTAGGTCATCTCAGGTCAGGTCACCAGTACAGGTCAAGTGACCCGACCTCAAAAAAAGTTTAAGATAGCATAAGTCGGAGCAGGGTGAACTTATCCGATTGAAACTCATATCACATAATGGCCCCACCGAGTTCTCTAAAATATGTTCCGGTATTTTTGATATCGATGACCTAAGGTCAGGTACGAGGCATGACCTCTCCATAGGAAATAGATGGGAAAAATTGTTTTTACGGAATAACTCAGTAACGGATGGTGATAGAGCATTTATTTTAGCTGCATTAGACTTGCCTGGGCTTTGCAGTTCTAATGATATGCATTTTATATAATTTGACCCTGACCTGACCTCAGGTCAGGTCAAATCCTTGATTTGACCTAGCAAGGTCAAATTATATATCATTCGATTCGGCTTGCTGAGAGGATTCATACAGTTTAAGTCGTTTTGCTCTATATTTACTTGTTCAGATGTAATAGCCGAAAAACTGAATTTACATGTTATCCCTATGACGGGCATGTTTTGACCTCTCGTGACCTTAAATGGGACCTGACAAAAAAATGGTTCGAATGTTTTCGATGGAGAAGTGGATGGGCAGCCCAACGCTGTTTACCGTTTTTCGCTACCTACCGTGGTTCTCGAGATCTTAGGGGGGCGGGTACCCGCCCCCTCGTCAATGCAAAGGTGGCTCAGACCCCCGTCAATGCGCGTGTTAAACTTCCTACACTTCATGACCCCTCTAGGGTCAACAAGGTGTATGTTCGGGATTTTATTGCCTCAGCATTTACGGACACTGCTTCGTTCACTGGATGACGGAGTCAGATGTTTTTTATTATTTCTGGACAGCTAGGTGTTCACAGTTGTCAGTTGTTGGTGTGACGACATCGCTGCCGTTACGGTGAGTAATCAGCCAATTGAAGCCCTTGAAACCTATCGAATATGGTAGTAGTTGCCAGATTATGACGTCATCCACAGGCAGAGGTTTATTTTTCACCCTAGAGGAGCATTTTAAAAATCAAAATATTGAGCTTATTGTACATTTTTCAGAGAAATCATGGAAGTTTCCATGATTTATGGCTAAAAAGACCCCTAATTACCTGCACTAAATTCCTGGATTCGACTAAAGTCCTACATTCCCTTTAAAGGAAATGTGGCACCTTGGTGGAATCCTGGAATTTATTGTAACTTGGCGTACTTTTATCCGAAAATAATGAAACCATTCATGATTTCTCTGAAAAATGAAATTCTGAAATTGAAAAAAAGAAAGAAAATGAAATAGATAAATCTCTAATTCAAAAAAATACTCCTCTGAAAAAAGAAAGAAATATCTGCCTGTGGATGATGCCTTGATCTGGCAACCACTACCATACTCGGAACGCTTCAAGGGCTTCGATTGGCTGATGCTCATCGTGACGTCAGCACATGTCACACCAACAGCCATGACAACTGTGGCCTGCTGCTAAGGGTACATGAGGGGTACATTGCAGGTAGGTTTTAGCTTTTTTCTACGGAAATCTCGAGTTCCAAGACAAATGATATATTGAGTACCGGGTTTTCCCACTTGCTTAAAACCTTGGCTATCTCACTTAAAATCACGTTATGAAGGTTCCACATTCCCTTTAAACGTTGAAATTGGTGCAACGAATCCATACATGAGTGTCTTACTTTCAGTCTCAAATCATTTCGATGGCCTGCTCCCAAATATTCAGGTTTTTCTTTCTTCTCCCTGCCTTCTAGTTTTATGCACCACCCTTCCACATTTCAGAGGGCCGAGTAGACGACATGGAACCGATGCGACAAGATATGAAAAAGTCGTCCTTCGACTTCACCTACAAGATGCAGCACAAGGGCAGGCGTCCACCTTAGCTGTCCGACGACACACGGCGTACCATCACAGCGACGTCGACGTGTGGAATTTTATTATTTATTTTACAAAGTCAGCTGATTTGTCCATGTCAGTCATTTTGTTCGGTTACTGCTGTATGTTTGTTTAGTGCTCATCAGATTGTCGGTCATGAATAGCAAAACAAAAATAGCTTTTCCTATGAATTTGCCGAGCTCGGTGGACAAAGGAGGTTCCTGTGTTGGTACGATTTCAAGTGATGTGATGAAAATCAAGAGAAATTTATAGACACAGTATCATTTTCGTGATATCTTAGATTTCTAAGAACAAAAAAGCTATCGGTATTGTAGCTATCCCATGCATTTTATAACAATAATGTTAGAAAGACATAAACTGCAGAAGTCAAACTGGTTTTTGTCTTGCTGGAGGCAGTTGAGGGATAAGGAACCCTTGATTCGCAGACGGCAATAAAGTCTGCCTAAATCTTAACTGAACAGCTCTTCAATGCCTTATTTTCACAGCGGTCTCAGCCAGGGCATTTTTGAGGAAAACTCAGGGGGGGGCATTTCTTTTACTGGCCATTAAAGTGTCTTCAGGGGATCAAGTTCCCATTTGGTGTGTGTGTGTGTGGGGGGGGGTTGGTAATGATATTTAGACGCGTCAGTGTTAAAACATCCTGCCCAATTTTTCTGTTATTCCATATTCTAGGCATTTTAGATGTTGTCCAGGGTTGCCAGGATTTTCCACGGAAAAAGACCAAACCGTGTTTAAAAAAGGACCAAGAAGGGGCCAAATTTTATTTTCACTAAAATGGAAAACAAATACCACAAAAGCCACCTTTGAGGCTCAAACTACTTCTAATGGTTACCATAAACCCATGGAAAAAGGACAGAGCCTTCTTGTATCACTGTTTCAAACTAATTGTTGGCAGTTTGATATTCACTGGACGAAATATTTAAATATTTTTATAGCACACTTATAAAAGGGCGCCTATAGTATCGCAGCCTTCGCGTCCGGTTTTCGGTGGCCGTCATTTTTGTTGATAAAGTTCGGTCCCTCCCTCCCACTGCCATAACAGTTTTTTTATGCTGCTCTGCTGCTTCTTTGTGCCAGAAAATCTGATTCAAGAGCAGAAAAGGCCACAAAAAGACATATTTATACCTCGTCCCGGCGGGGGGTGTTTGAATACCCCCCCAGGTTTTCCCGGCGGCACAAAAAGGAGGTGCGAAGTGCCGCCGTACTTGGCACACCTTACCCTTGATCGATTCCACAACTTTCCCAAATTCTAAGGCCGGGTCATTTCAGGTCAGGTTATCAGTGCAGGTCAAGTGACCTCACCTCCAAAAATGTGTAAGGTGACAAGTATGATAAGGGCTAATCTATTGAATTGAAACTTATACCACATAACGGGCCCATCGAGTACTACAGCATGTGTTCCTGGATTTCCTATATTAATGACCTAAGGTCAGGTACGGATCATGACCTCTCCATTGGAAATGCATGGGGAAAACAGGAATTGGGCTGTATTTGTGTAGATAAACTGAGAATACCTTCAAATTTTCCAAATCGTAGTATCCTGAGCCCCTTTCTAGGTTAAAGTTACAATTCTTGACCTGTGACCTCTGAGAAGTCATCTGGGCTAATTAAGCAGATTTTCACATTTTGGTCAATGACTTTGCAGGAAATGACGATAAAGCTTTTATTTTGATACCATTACCTTTATATAATCATTGCGAGTCGATTGATGTGCATATTGACTATGCTAGATCAGGTAGTGACCTTGACCTGACCGCAGGTCAGGTCATTTGTGTTTTAACCTAGCATGGTCTAGTATATGCCATGCGATTTGCTGTAACGAGAGGAAGTGAATGGTGCCTAAAAATGATTCTAACTCAACTCTGTTAGACGTTAGAGCCTCAAAACTCTTCTTGAACATTCCAACTTCTTTGACCTGTCATTATCTCAATATTGACCTGAGCCAAACAGAAACCAATCTGGTTTCTTCCTGAAATTGTATGAGCTATCCAGCGGCCTTCGCGTTTTTTGCTATCCCGCATAGGAATCAAGCTCGAGGGGGTGTTTGAACACTCCCCTCACCATGACGGAGGTGGCTCGGAGGCCTACCCTCGCCTCGGATGTCACACAAGGAACAAAACAAAAATAGGTGCTAGAAAAGGGCCAAATAAGGTCAGATTCCAAGAAAGGGCCAACTGAAGAAAAACACGACAAAAAGACCAAATTCGAGATATTTGGCCACAAAATGGCCAACCTGGCAGCCCTGATGCTGCCGCTATGTATTCCAAATGAATACACTTTTCCTTATTTGTCTTCATGAGTGTGGCAAGATAAGTAAATGCCTGAAGCATCGCACAAATGTGGTTAATAGTCTAAATCGAGATAAGTTTTTTATGTATGTATATGCCTACTATGATGTGTCGCTGTTGCTGTTAAAATCGTCTAGGGACTGTAGTTCAAAAGCCTGTTCATAATTTTTGGGACTTATCGACACACACACTATCAGGGTCATATGGCGTCGCCAACTCTTTCCCTATTGGAAGGGTTTCTCGGGAGCCAGTTTGATGATTCGAAGTAAGGGCTGTGGCCGAATGATATTTCCTAATTTTAAACATCAATGAGTCGATGCGAAAGGCCAACTAACAACTTATTAACTTAGGAAAAATATGATGCAGCGATCTTACTATAAATCTCACGTATGCCACCACCAAAATAATAAATAAATAGGCTAAGCACTTCACACCGCTACACCAGCAACCAGTCTGACGCGACTTGACTACACCGTGCCATGCCTAATCCACGAACGAGCTCTGAGCACTGACAACTGACCGCGTGTAAAATGAGAGCATCATTCAATCCCACGGTAGCTGATGGGGCGTGGGATCCCGCTCGGATAGAACACGATTTTTGTTTGTAGGTTATCTCCAGCATTGTGATTAGTTGATGCTGAAGCTGCTTTGCTAGGATTTCCCGTCGCTACGCCTATTGTTTCGTTTTCGCACGATGGAGTAGACAGCCACTGGTGGAAATTTATTAACTTAATTTTTATGGATTGCCAATTTCGGACGAGGAATAGAACAAAATTGTTACTATTGGGTAGTGTTCTGTCGTATTTTCATGAGGTCAGTTTGCATTTGTTCAATTTTAACTCATCTTCTGTCCATTTCACTGAGGGGCCAATTTCTGGGCACTGGGTGGGCATTTCGGCCGACTGAGGGGCAAATGGCCCCCCAGTTAACATGTTAAAAAGATGGCCTGATCTCAGTGATAAATTTTAATACGATGAATTTTAATGCGATGCATTTGTTAATGACAACCTTCGCATCGCAGGCATAATAACAGAGAACATTATTAACATTAAAACAAAATGACGCGTTGAAAAATTGTCTTACTCAGTAGGAGGATGAAGAACAATCTTATCCCTCCTATCATAGATGCGAAGAAGACAATTTTTGTCGAAAGCGTTCATCTGCGCTGTGTTGGTTTAAGTGTTAATATCTGCAACCACTGTTATACAAGAGAACATTATTGTTACACTGATCTAAAACAGGTTGGGTCAAAAGAAAAAGATGCTAATTTCACGGTCATTGGCATGACGGAGTACAAATGACCCAGGTATATATTCAGGAGCTAGAAATTTGTGCAATGTCTTGCAACATATTTCAGAACTATTCAAACATACATAAACATAAACCATATTTCAGAGTGTTTGCTTTTTGTGAGGTGCAATTACTCCTTTGACAATTGCTTTGCGTGGTTCAGATGACAGTTCCTGTGTTACTCGCTTCAAATAGTTATATGTTGTTGATGCCACGATTAATTGTCTCTTTCTAGAGCAAAATCGAATGAGGACATGTATCTTTATGCACTAGACATTCTTGGTCACCTGCATTAAACTTGAAAAACATAAACAGTCACAGAAATCACTTCTATCGTATCTAGCCAGGCTGCAAGTGAAATCAGGGCTTCTCGATTATAGAGAAGCCCTGATTTCACTTGCAGAGACTTGCAGCACTTGATTTCACTTGATAGGGACTCTATCAAGTGAATTTAGATCGCAAGTATATCATGCACGCTTAAGAGTAATATCAGGGATTTATCTGTTTAAAATGAGGGTGTTTTTGCGTATTGGAGGTGACCTGGCCGTGAGGTTAGTCTGTGTAGACCCGAAAATCAAATTCTGGTTTATTCTTGGCAAGAAAAGGGTAAAGAAATTCCGTAAAAAATCGGTATATTTCATGTTTTTCCTCGGGAGCTTGGATTTCGGCTCATTGAAGTTCAATTCGACCAGTTTTGGTGCGATATGCGGACAGGATATTTCAACCGTCCTTTTTCGCTGAGGAGGGGAGATTGCTTGAATAACTTGCCGTGGTACAGCGCTTTGGACTGCAGCTGAAGCCTTCAAGCGAATCGCACTAGCAATCTTCGAACACGAGCTCTCTTGTTTACGGCAAAGTATCGGGTGCACTTTTTTGGAAGACCTGAGGTTGAATATTAGTGACATGAAATTCGCCACCATTCTCCCTGCTCCCTAAAATACGCCGAAGATTCCCACCTACCTGACTTGTTAACTCTGCTGCCTATAGTAATGCGGGCATGACGCTGACGTGCGAGTAAATGATGAGAACTGACTGGCAGCGTCATCTATACTGATACAATGGCACAGAGAGCGCTACAAACGTCACTCGTGAGTCCATCTAGGAAAGCTTTCTCACTTTCCCGCCAGGATCACGCACGAAAACGCCAACCAGCAGGTGCGTATCCAGCCTCTGGCTTGCGTGAGGAGAAAATGCAGCAGCGGCACGATCATCACATTCTCACCTTGAAAGATGTACTCGCGAACGCACAAAAACACTCCAAAATATTTGTGACTGACGGACACTTCCTCCTTAAAAAACTTTAGATAAAGTGTAAGCAGGTGGACCCGGTACTATTTCATTTGTCTGGAACTCGATATTTCGTAAATAAACTGACACCACTGCGTTTGACTCGTGTGACGACATTGCACTTGAGCATAGCATCCAGCCAGCGTTTAATTGGTAGTGTGCAGATGTGAATTATCCACAGTCTGATATTTATTTCTTTTTAGAGGAGTATTTAAGAAACCAAATATTGAGCTTATTGTACATTTTCAGAGAAATCATGAGTGGTTTCATTATTTGACTAAAAGTATGCCTAATTACACTAAATTCCAGGATTCCCAAGGTGCCACATTCCCTTTAATTGATTGATTAAGAAGCGTTTGAGGAAAGAGGGTTTGGCGCTCTATTTTTCTTTGGGGGCCTACCTGGATTGTCCTCTGGATCCGCCCCTGTCAAGTAGGATGAAATAGCAGCCCTAGCAATGTATCAAACTGAATACGCCGTTTTCATTTTGCGTTAATCTATTTCCCAAATAGCATAGGCGGATCCGGGATTGCCGATCGGGGAAAGGGGTGGGGGCACACGGTCATGGGGGCATAGGCGCAGCAACCGGGTGGGGGAGGGGGAGATGGGCGGCTGCCCCTCCTCCCAACCTTCGGACTGGGGTCAGTGCCCCCCCGCCCCAACTTTGAGCCGATTGCGGACCCTTTTCGTAAACAAACCAAGTGATAGGCCGAATCATATTTGACCCCAAAAGCGGTGACAACTTTTGCCCCTCCCCCAACTTGGAAAAATTTCCTGCGCCGATGCATGGGGGTGCCAGTCGGACTAGTCAGCGCCACTGTTAGATGGCTAAACCTATCAGGTGGGCGCCAAATCCTGTGGAGGGGCACGAATACATTAACAGATCCAGGATCAGCTTTTGGAGGAGACCAAGCCAATGTTTTTGGTGGGGCTAAATTGAGAAAAAATCGCAAAAACATAGTATCTTTAAGGAAAACATGGCTCAAATTTGATCCCTTGATCCCCTAAAGGACTAAATTTTGGGCATTTTTCTTTAAAAGTACTCTATTTTTGCGATTTTTTTCTGGACTTGACCCCCCAGCGTTGGTTTGGTCCCCTTCAAAAGTTTCTCCCGAATCCACCAATGAGTACTTGCATTCCGGAGGAGGGATGGTAAGCAACATTTCGAAGGGGGCGCTATTGACCTATCAGGGGCCCTAAGACCATTTCAAGGGGCGTTAAGGGTCGATGGAGACACTTGCTCCCTTGCCCCCTGGATCTGCCTATGCAGAATAGAGCTTGCATGACTTTGATGCATTGTCACCATGTTCAACACAGGACACAATTAGCCGTATCTGGCACCAACAACAAATCTCCCTCACAAACCACTCCGACCCCCACCAGTTTCCATCCCTACACGGCCAGCCGTTGCAGGCGGTTAGCCGTTTGAACCTCATAAAGACGACAACGGCGACGCACGCGGCCGCAAGCGCCGGCGGCGCTTCGCGCGGCATGCCGGGTCCTCAGTCATCTGCTGAGGGCGGGCGAGGAGGGAGCGCGCGCTGCGGCAAAGCGGCAGCTGGCGCGCGAGAGGCTGGCCGGCATCGCGCCGCCGAACAGTTGTGCGGCACTGCGGCCGACGGGCGGGTTGTCGGCGCGGCGGCTGCCGCGGGCTCGCTCGGCGGACACTATCGATTATATCGATCGGTTGTGCGTGCCGGCGGCGCGACGGCCGGCATGTGAGCGGCGCTGTTGTTGTTTGCTGTGGCGGCGGCAGGATGCCGCAGTGACTGAGTGTGACCGCCGACGATTGCGTCTTGTCCGGGTCCCGCGCTCGAGGTGCAACGTCAGAAGCGACAGCACAACGTCAGTGACGTTGGACATCAGTAAGTGATGCCGTTCTACTTACGCACGGTGTCGGCGCTGGGCCTGGGGAAGCATTTGAGAGCGCTGGACTCCTGCGGCGCCAGTGATTATGTCGGTGACGATGACGCCCGGCTGGGCGGTGACGAGCTGTGCACAACTGCGAACGTGACGCTGACAGCGACGCTGCGCCAGCTCTCTGGACTGGCGCTGGCCGCCGAGCAGCTGTTCCAGGAGCTGCAGCTCAGCTTCGACGCCGTGTCGGAGCGAGCTGCGGAGCTGCAGACGCGGGTGGATAAAGTCCGGCTGAGAGTGGTCGCGATGAAAGATGAAGACATCGTAGTCCGTGAGTATACCAGCTCTTGGACCTGGAAATGTTTTAGATCCACGGGGAAGTTATCAAACTTGCTACAGAATATTGATACGTTGATAAGTTTTGAAGTGCTGCGGCGAGGAGCATGATGATGAGTTGTTAAGATGTTCCCTGGCCTCTCCTCTCGAATCCGGAAATGTAAAAAACACTGAAGATTATATATTCGGGCACAGCCCTTCATCAAAATCGTGAAGTAAATATCAATAATTCTTAGTCCTAGTATAACCAGACCTTGAATTGAGCCTCACACAAAAATGCCTTTTAGAATGAATCGTTAAAAATAAGATTGGATGTCGTGACAACAACCATATTGGTACCTCTAACCTAAAAGTAATGCCGACAATACGACAAACCTAGAGCAGTATTTGTGACAGTCTTTTCTATTATTTCAGCCAGACACTAGCTTTTGATTAACAGTGAAAAACTCGCTGAAGTACCTTAATCGATTATAACTATACCTTAATCGATATAACTATATAACTATACCTTAATCGGTTAACTAGCTCAAAGAGATGTTTTGATTTTAGGGGTACGTACTGGGGTTGGGGTTTTTGAAATATGCAACTAATTATTGATAATACTTTTCTGCAGCTAGACTTATAACCAATCGACACTTAACGTTGGGCTAGAGGTACAGGCTGAGGAAAAGTATTTACCAATGATTGTTTACATTAACTAGCTATAAAAGTTGCATTTGTTTAAGAGGTACATACTAAGGGCAAGGGTTGTTGAATAAGTATAATGTAAAATTTATAATGTTTTTTTACAGCCACACGTATACTCTTTCGACGCTTAACGTTGGGCCAGAGGAGCAGGCTGTGGAAAATGGGTTGATCAATTACAAAAAAAGTTGACCTTGACCACTAGGTACAATCTTAACTAAATAATTCGAGGGAGGCTTTTATTGTAAAAATATAGCATCATCTTAAAGGGGAAAGTATGCAGTCTTTACACCGATCTAGTATCACGTCAACTAGTGCTTAATAGGTAGTTTTTGGTTAGCATTTTAGCTGCAGTCGACGGAAAAATAGTAAATAAGAAGAACAAAAATATTCATATAACCGTTCATTAAGGTACTTCAGTGAGTTTTTCACTGTTAATCAAAAGCTAGTGTTTGGCTGAAATAATAGAAAAGACTGTCACAAATACTGCTCTAGGTTTGTCGTATTGTCGGCATTACTTTTAGGTTAGAGGTACCAATATGGTTGTTGTCACGACATCCAATCTTATTTTTAACGATTCATTCTAAAAGGCATTTTTGTGTGAAGCTCAATTCGAGGTTTGGCTATACTAGGACTGAGAATTATTGATATTTACTCCACGATTTTGATGAAGGGCTGTGCCCGAATATATAATCTTCAGTGTTTTTTACATTTCCGGATTCGAGGGGAGAGGCCAGGGAACATCTTAACAACTCAGAATGTTGATACATTTCCCTAACAGTTTTTATAACTTAAAAGCGCGATCAAAAGTGTGTTCGTTATTTGGTGTGGGTATTGCTTTTTGGACTCTCCCTGTTCACCATCGATATATGTTTTCTCTCATCTTCGTAAACATTTTTTCTGCAGTTTTGAATCATGATTAATCAGTATTTGCGTTGCTGGTCATCACAGAACCTTGCTCTGAAAAGCCGGGAAAGATCAGACGCTAGGAATAAGGTAGGGGAGAGTGCCCACATAGCGCACACTGCCTATTACGCACTATGACAGTAAAACGGCATGTAGGTGCAGAAAAGAACAAGCATGGTCATACGAACTCATTTCCCGCACTCTGTGAAATCTTCTTCAAGAGGTTGAAATTCGGCACGCTCACAAGTTTGTGTTTGTGATCTCTTCTGTAATCTTTGTCAAAACGTTGTCTTCGAAATGCCCTGAAAGACAAAGTCATGCTTTTTGCAATGTCCTTTCGTTCCAATCACATTTGGGGTTTTTCCATTCGATCCCCACATCGTTGTGTCGTGGCATAGAGAAGGAAAAGAAACTTCCGGTTTATTTGTGAATGTTGCGTGAAGAAGAAGCGGTCGAACTAGGTTAAAATGCCACAAGTGCGTGCTGAAGCATCACTTGAACATTGACCCTAATAACGCACAAAGTGGGGATTTCCGATTTTTAGATAGAAGTTGACTGGGGGGCATGTTTTCGGGCAGTAAGTACTGCTTTTTAGAAGAAAAAAGATAATCGATGAATGCAATCATCTGTCACTCTTCGCTACGCCATATCTTCCTTTAACCTGCATATATTTTGATGTCGATTATTTACAAAATGTTACAGCTGATGCATGGTGAGGATAAATGTTCCTGAACCCGCAACTTGGGTAGAAAGCAGAAATCACCCAATATATGTACCTATAAAGAGAACGTTGTGCATCTATGTCCAAAAGCATAATGTGCAATTGCTGCAGTCTGTGCTGCAGCTCTCAGAGCTGTGAATCGTGGTTTTTAATGCACTGTACATACAGTGCACAGGAATAGTCAGTGAACGAAGAAGACAACACTGATATCGCTCAAGTTTAGAGCGCTACGGTCTACGTGGAGACCAAACACTAAACCCATCCGAATTGTTTAGGAGAAAATTAAAATGTTAGATTAAATTAAGAAGAATTAAGATTAATTAAAAAGAGTAAAGTAAGGTGTTGGTGGTCATAATCGGCCAGAAAATGTATTGAAATTTTTAGTTTTGAAACAGTCAAAATTAACTGGATTTCCTTAAGGGTGGATTTTCAGCATCTGATACCGGTGAAACTATTTTGATTTGACTTATAATAATTTTTGGGACTTATCGACGCACCAACTACCATGGTCATATGGCGTCGCCAACTCTTTCCCTGTTGGAAGGGTTTCTCGGGAGCCAGCTTGCTCTTTGTTCAGGAAAGTTGCCGGGCCTTGAACCCGGGTCGGCTGCGTGGAAGCCAGCTACCCTGACCACTCCACTACCACGCCCTCTTTTGATACGACTTCTAAATGAAAGCACGTATATGTGCGTACCTAGGAAATCCGGGTGTGTGCTGTTGTCCAACCTAATTAAAAGATGCGCACTAAATCAGACCTTTGGGAAAACAGCTTTTAGCCAGCAACGCATAAAGGACGATGGATTTCGCATTACCTTAGAAGATAGGCAATTACGTTCCCAATGGCCTAAACAAGTGTCCTCATCAGATGTCGACACGTTCTGACAGTATTTTTTCGTTACGGTCCGCGTAATGTAGGCACTTTCCACTATAACATCCAGAATGAAAGTGTTGCGACAAGATGATCCGTTTAAGCGCAATGATTGCAGCCTTTACCCGCTGCAGATCAATGCCTATTTCGATTTTTCATTCTTCGATCATTCAGCGATGTGCCCGTCCCTTCTGTGCATTTCTGAAAACATACTAAGAGTGGACCTATATTTAGCGAAATATACCCGATAACTTGAATGTGTGACCACGATTTTATCAGCATCAGAATATAACGTTTTTTTACTAAACTTGTTTGATCACATTTGTAATGAAAGCTCTGAAATTGTTTATCTTAAGCCATAATTTCACCGTTCGCATCGTTGTTTGCTCCTGTGTTTCAGTTATTTATACCTACCGGTTTGTAGTTTTTTTCAATTTGCAAGGCTTCTTACACCAGTAGACCTGTACTTACCTGGGAAAATAGGCACCAGTGATCTGGTAGTCCTGTGTAACACATCATCTAACTAAAATCCTAATGCAATATTTTGACTTATTTTATTAATGTTGTCCTTCATACGAATGCTGCCTTATAGAACAGCATCGGTTCAAATCACGGAAAATTTAACTCAAGGAGTGGTTCACCGGCATTTCCGGTATGGTCGAATTGTCCTGCAATAATCTTCCGGAAGCTGATTCCGGAGAAAGCCGAGACAGGCCCTACTTGACCTCCAAGACCGGCTTAGCATTTTCATAATGGTTTTGTCGGCAACCGCCCGCGGCTGCTGTAATATTACTGAAGTGTTTGTAGGGGTTTTCTCTCCGGGAGCCGGAATAGAAGAGTGGAGCGCCGCGTTTATGAACCAACGCCAGAGCGCCTTTTCGTCACTTTGATGACACCAAACTTGTGCCGAACAAAGCAATCTAATGAAGCACAAAATAAGCCTCGCTGGAAAAGGTGACAGCAATATCTTATAAACACGCTCTCCGAACTATTTTTCTCTTGCAAATGTTGTCTCGTCATCATTTATTTGATATCTGTGGATGCACCAAACTCACTTTCGCATAAGTTGGGAACTAAGTTCCGTTGTCAGACGTGAGTGTGAAATGATGTATTAAAAATGCGGAAACTATGAGTTTCCTTAAAATAAGTGTAGACCAGTAACCCAAAACATAACTACCTTTGTCCCAGTATCTCTGTGTCCAATTCTGACACCACCACAGACAAGACTGGGTGAGTCATCAGCGCGTTCTGTCTCTGTTTCCCCTGCGGCGCTATCACACTGTGATCATACCGTGCTATCGTACCGTGATCAGCTTCACAGTACACTCGGTACTTGCACCCCTGGGTTGAGTGGGCTGGTGCCGTGCTCCGCACTCCTGAACGGCGACGGATCTAGGATTTAAGTAGGGGGGGGCAAAGCCTCAAGGGGCGGTATTTACCAATTGGGGGTGCCTTTTGTGCTCTGCGAGGGCGACCTCCATTTGGGATTGGTTTGTTTGAAGGGTTGGTGTTTCAAAAGACGTATCATTAGGTAGTGCACAAATTTAGGAAAGGGTCGCCGCTTGCCGGAGAGGGGTGGTCAAATAGTAGAACGGAAGTCTATGCCTGGCAGTGGATGGGTGCAAAACAAGAAATAAAACACCCGGAAACAAAGCAGCACTTTCAGCGTCAACGCCTACAGTGTATTCTAAGTTACCTGCGCTGCTCAATTCGCTGATTCTCAGGTCGTCCTCTGCACCCTACAAGGCCTCCCGGGGTCCACTGGGGGTAGCTTCACGGACCTAAGGGGGTGATCGCCCCCTCCCCCTGGATGCGTCCCTGTCCTGATACCGTGCTGACCGCGCAGGCACGGCGGTAGACTCCACAGGTGTGCCCCGTGATCCGACGGCCGATCACTGACTGGCAGCTGATTCAGCGTAAGGTTCAGGATCGACCCAGCGCGAGACAAGGCAGCGATTCCTGGGCTCTGACTGAGACGGGGGTGTCGGCCGACTCACTCGTGTCATGGGTTTTACCACGCTTCGATGATGGTTTTGGGTCCAGGAGAAACATACAAATTACTGAGAAACTCTGGGAAATGGTTGTTATATGGACTATATTTTTCGGGTAATATTTCACTATGTCGTTTTCTCATTTTCACTTCATGAGAACAACAGACTGTATATTCATAAAAATGGGCGCAGCAGTCGAGGGGGGGCTGGCCTTGCAGATTTTTGGTTGGAATTTTCATCTAAACTAGTCAGATGTGCCTAATCGGAAATTGCATTTGTTTCAGATATGGTGATTCAGGGACCTACCGAAAGCATAGTTCTGGTGATATGATTTGGGCGTATAGGTTAGGTATCGGTTCTGTTTTCGGGCATGGGGCCAGACACGGAGGAAACGCTGAATCCACGTTTCATATTTTCAGTCGGCCAAAGACGACAGCATTTAAAATGTGGAGCTTTGAATACACAGGAAAATATAAAAGAAGACATTTCGCTCTTGATTCGAAAATTTCACCTACTTCCACGAAAATAATAGTTTTGGGAAATCGACTATAGAGCCTTAAAGGGAATGTGGCAGCTTCATTGCGTGATTTTAAGTGAGATAGCCAAGTTGTAAAGCAAGTAGAAAAACCAGGTACTCAATCTATAATTTGTGTTGGAACTCGATACTTCCGTAGAAAAAAACTAAAACCTACCTGAAGTGTACCCCTCATGTACCCTTAACAGCAGGCCACAGTTGTCATGGTTGTTGGTGTGACGACATATGCTGACGTCACGGTCAGCATCAGCCAATCGAAGCCCTCGAAGCGTTTCGAGTATGGTAGTGGTTGCCAGAGTATGACATCATCCAGCGACAGAAATTTATTTCTCTTCCTAGAGGAGTATTTTAAAAATCAAAATATTGAGCTTATTGTACATTTTTCAGAGATATAATGAGTGGTTTCATTATTTTCGGCTAAAATTACGCCTAACTACACTAAATTCCAGGATTCGACCAAGATGCCACATTCCCTTTAAGTGAAGAAGGGGCGGCCCCGCTCGTTTCCAAATGGGGGGGGGAGGAGTGGACTCGGCGGTCGACCGCGCCCCTATATGTAGACATAAAATTGTGGCCGTTGACAGTCCACTATTGTTCTTCAGATGCTCAATAATGTTTGGAACATATCGAGGTACCATTCGCCAAGGTTATACGGTTCACCAACTATTTCCCTGTTGGAACGGTTTGCGTGGAGCCAAATTGCTCCTCACTCAGGTAATATGCCGGGCTTTGAGCCAGAGTCGGCCGCGTACAGGGCAAAGACGCTAACCATCACACCACTGCGCGCCCCTGATTGAAAGCTCCAAAACGCCTGTGTGTGTTGGGGTTTTAGGGTGCTTCGGCTGCCAGGGCCATATAGCGCACCTAAGAGATCAGTTTCGTCAAATCTTAAATTAAACTTTGTTGTGGGTCTCACCCTTTCTGCGGGTAGCTAAACCCCAGAACAAACGATCTTCAAAACGCCTGTGCTGTATTGCAAATGGGTCTGTATCTGTCCCAGAATCGCAGCTTTATATTGATCTAACTCTCATGATGCAATTGCAAATGATTGGTTTCTGGCTTTGGTATCAGTCTGGAGTGCACCCTCAGGGCTTTATCAGTGCCCAACCTGAATTTCCTCGACAACAGACCACGCCATTGTTTACAAATGAAGCGCTATCTCCGGGCGCGGCGGCGAAGCAGGGTTATCTGTTGAGACGGTGGCGGCGAAAAACACTGCAATCGCAGTCGTCCGCTCACGTAATTGTTTGACTCGTCTTTTCTCGGTTTCGTGCGCGGAATGTTGTTAACGCTTTCACTTGTTTGTCTTTATACGCTGAAGTCATGTTTACATACTTTATGGAGTTGTTAAGCGTGACATCATGTAGGATGGTCGAATTAGGTGTTAGTCCTGATCACTTGCACTCTTTGTTTATTTTTAATCGCTCGTATTATGAGCTACTTTCTGAGAGTCTGGTTTTTACCACTCTGATTGTATCCGGGCGGGAATAAGCTGGGCGTCGTGGCTATCCAAGTGACCGATAAGGAAAGGAGGGGCATCAAAGCAACTGCCGCCCAGGCACGCTGCAACATCTTGATTCAGCTCAAGGCAACCGAAAAATGTTAGGCAGGATGTTACGGCGTACTTATATTTTTCAGAGGTGGGAAAAATAGAAAAATCCTGCTGCATTTTTTTCTACTTTGTATTTTACCTACAAAATCAACCGCGGCTTGAGCGCCATATATACACTTGCCAGACACCTCATGATAATAACGAAAATATTGTGACCTTTTCTCGTTGGAACGCTGAAAATCAGTTTGTGCGGAAAAAGTTGTGCAATGTTCGTCCTCTCTATTTACAGTCAGTTTTTACTGCATCTTTAGTGCGATTCCATGTAACAACTACGGTTTTAACTTCAGAATGTTTTAGGTAGTTTGTAGGTATGGTGGTCGGGTGGTTCGGACGGGTGCCCCATCGCGTGACAGTGTGGATGATGCACCCACAGGCGAGATTCCAGTGTTCACTCCTTATGCAGATAAGAATTATTGCAATGATAATAATTTAATGTAACTGAAAGTCACGTGACCTCAAAAACATCAATAGCATTACCCTGGGTACGCAATGCATGATTTTAAGCTTGGATATTATGTGGAATAAAAGGAGAAATTTAACTGCACACTTGAAGACATCCCCCGTTGCGTCTTCTCCTACTGCATCAAATGCTTAACCGTCCATTCTCACTTCGTTGGCAATACGTTCTACCACAAACGGTGCCGTCTCTGCAGTTATATCCATGTATCTAGGATTTAATTTTTTCCTGAGCCCACAGCTATGATGTCGTGATAAAGGGTATGCGGCACCCGATGCTGTCGGTAAAATTCAGCCCGGCGAAAGGCCTGATAATCAGAACAGAAGTGTAGATTCGAGGGTATGTTCGCGGCTCTGTAACGTTGACTAAAATAACTCATAGGGGATTTATCATTGTTGTCTCGCAATGTCGTTATTTTGGAAATCGTGTAACCTCGCGTTGAAGGCACAATCAACATGTACTTTTTCTTCACTTGTGGTTACGCCATGGGGTGCATTGGCGGACGCAGGGGGGGCATTCCGGCCATGCCCCCCAAAGCGCTGGAGGGGGTCAAAATATATTTTGGCCCCCAAACGCCGGAGAGATTTTTAAAAAAGGTGTTTACACTAGGTCTGTAGAGCAAAAAATATTCGCTTCCACCCCTCCCCCCACTGGAGAGCGATCATGTACTTGGAGAAGTAGCTTATACCAGGTCTGTCGAGCACTGAAAAAAGGTGCTTACACTAGGTCTGTGGAGCAAAAAATATTCGCTCCCACCCCCCCCTCTGGAGGAGAGGCAGACATGAGTTTGGCCCCTCCCAAAACTCGGGTCTGCGTCCGCCCCTGATGGGGTGCACAGCGATCGAAATAGGATTTCGCAGCGGAATTTACCCTGCGCCTGTGTCGGCGATGGAGGTGGGTGCACCCATCGCTCCCTTGCCATTGGCCGCATACCGCAGGAAATAGTACGCGGTGAAAGGCCACGTGATTATCCCCGGGAGGGAAAAAGTAACTGAGAGGGGCGGCGGGTCACCGCTCTCTAATGAGACCCAAACTGAAGCAGGGTAAGCCAAAGGGAAAGGGGGTGGGCGGGTTGAAAATCCGTGGAAGCGAAATTACTTTTTCGTTATCACGCTAACTAGCCTAGCAGTGCAACGGTTATCTGCGCTCGCCCGGTGAAGTGTCAATTACTATCCGGTTAACGACGTCTAAGAATTATGAACCGTTTCCGGAACTTACCGACGCCTACAGTTTTTCCCTAATTTATGTCAGTGCTTTGACTGGTTTTATCGCAACAAAACAGTTAATGTTTTCGGGAAACACCTCTGTTGCTATAAATAATCCTCTCTTCCCTCTCCATTCCATCCTTTCTTCCTCTCATGTCCTGGTTCAGATCGCTGGCTCCATTTGTGTTCCCGGTGGTTCGTCGTAAGCTCCAAGTTCAGCTCAGCCGTAGGTGGATCCAGGGGAGGAAAATGGGGGGCACTTGCCCCACCCCCGATCGACATTCGGCGTCCCCTGGAATTGTCTTAAATTATGTGTCCCTCAGAAATTGACTATATTTGAAAATGAAAAGAGATAACTTTTGGTATTAGACATTTAGTTGGCGAAAGGTTTGAGGGTGTCTCCACCCCTGCAAAGCCCAGAAATTAGGCAGTGAACGGAAACATAGAATAACTGTAAATGCACCTTCAGTTCACTGTACCATGTTTTGATGCTCGAGTGGAAGCCTTTAAACATGTGCAAGCAGTTGTCACATTGATAAACATTAGCACTGTTTCTAAATGGGTTTAAGTTTTGCACACGGTGTTGATGACAACCTCCGACTGCTTAAAATGATAATCGTATTGGGAGGGCTGGTGCCCCTGGCATATATGGACCTGCACCCAGCTTAATATATCTCAATGTTGCAGCATCGCATGAGCTAATACGCCTTCAAGTTGACTATCGGGGTGCTCAGGCACGCCTTGCTTTCTTTTCCATGCGACGTCGGTGTAATTAGTGCTGAACGGGCCGCAACAGATGGTAATTGCATACATTATCTCATTACACCTAACTCAGCGGACGCGGTGCAGGCGGTCGGAGTCGAGATAGGATCGGGCCGCAGCCCGGAGGCGTCGCGGCCGACTCTGTAGTTCTCCTGCGGCTCCTCAGGGCCACACCTGTTGAGTCTCCATCCGTCAGGAAGCGGTGCTCAAGTGGTGCCTTAACACTGCGCCTACCTCTACCTCATCACATCAGGTTCTGGCCTAATAGAATCCGACCTCTTTGTTTCCCGAGTGTAGAGTCGGATACGCCAGAGTTCGTCTGCGTCCCGCCAGCGTCCACTCGGTTCTTTTTCTTCTCTGATGACGTCACTGTCGGTTCTGCTCCGTAAGTGGTGGCACCTGCACAGGTGACCGAGATGACGTCACTGTGGCGCCGGAGAGCTGGCGGAGGGGCTGATGCGGAATGCCGCCCCAGCTGCAACCGTCGGCCAAAAACGGCAGCGGCCAGCGCCCGCCTGCCACTGCCGCCGACTGCCTGTCGCCACCTGTCCACAGCGGCATTCTTACAGCAATGATGTCATTCCTAGTTGACCGTTTTTTCGTCGGCGCGAACTCAGGCCGACCTGGAAGTTTGCCTCTATCTGAGCACTGATTGTGGATTATGAATTAAAACTGATGTTTTCTAGCACGAGCTCGGGATTAATGTTAATTAGCTTGGCTTTAAGGTAGTACTTTAGATGCCTTAGATGTCTGGTCGTTGGCTTTCCAGCTACCGAAAGCTAAGCTATGGTATCTTTGGTGTTTCTAAGAAAATAATTGTGCTGAGCACTCAAAAAAGTGAAATTTTAGGTATTTGTGCGGATTACCGACTTGAATACCTACTTGAATAAAATGAAATTAATACTTGAAAATTATTAGTTATTGTGAAATTATTACTACCATACAATTATTGGGGTGCCCAGGCGGGAAGTAATGTCAAATAGGCAGGTATCGAGCTTGTTTTACATCTTATGGAATCGAGATGAAAAAGAAGCCTCTGAATTTAGTGTCTTAGTCAATTTAGCTATAATATACCTTGGCATGTGTCGGTTAAGTAACAAAGTGTCGTTTTGAGGGTATTAATTGTCAGATATAGCCATGTGATCGAAACACTATGGCTCGATTCTCCTATGAAACCTTTTGTTGCGTCCGGTTTCGTTGGGCAACCAGAGGTAAAAAACTGGTCATGGGTCGATGGCTAAAGGAGACCAGATTTATTTCTATGGAAGTTCAGCATCGTGATAGCAAAATATTTGTGCCATAATTGAACAAACAGGGGCTGCTACAGCACCTCTCATGAAGGAAGGCTGATATTTTGCTGCCAGATTCATTGGCCAAAAGAAGTCAAGTACTCGGCTCCAAAAACGCCAAATGACTCACTCCCTTGAAATTCAAGATTTAGTGGATATCCCTTGATTAAAAAATTTATTTGTTTGTTTCAGTGTATTTTTAGCCATGTTATGCCTGACATTGCTACCTCCTTCCTTTCGGCCAAAGGCGTTGGAACAGCCCCCTAAATTTCACTTAATAACGTCACCACTCCACAATGAGCTAGGACTTATTTGAACTATTGAGAGACCGTATTAATTATTTACTTGTTGGTGCTACATGAATCACTGCCAGTTGAGGTTATATGGCGTCGAACTGCTACGCTTCCACTCTTATACAGAGCAGTAGCCTTTCGAAGTACATTTTGAGATGTTTGGTTTTGCATAACGTAGAAATGGCTATGATTCCGTCGCTGTTGATGCCGTAGCTCTGGGCAGCGTAAATTTTACGAGGGCAAGGTGTGTTAAAGTTTACCGTTAGAATGATGCTAATACCTCTTGATTTGAATTTTATTTTGCTCCCCGTTGCGAATTTTGAACTAAACTACTGCTGCAGTCTATAAGCGTCGCCACCGGCAAAGTAAGTGAGGGAGCCTGCCAATGTTCAACCTGCTGCTGACTTGAAACTTTTTCCTCTCTAACCAAAAAATCGTTTGATTTGGATTCATTGCTGCTTTACACACTGGCTGGCTAACACAATTTTCCTTTTTACTTTGGACGAAGTAGGGAAATTATTGGCTGAAAAGTGGGGACCAGCCTCCTTCCCCCCATCACTTCTATTTCGACGTTTATGTTGGAATCCCACTATTAGGTGTGACTGCATATACGGCTGCTGGTAAAAGCACGCACGAAGTACATACCTATCACTCAGTATTTCACTCGGGAATTCCTAGTGGTTCTTAGTTTCAATTAAAGTGAGATGTATGAGAGTCTGGAGCAGTTTTGTTTTGTTTTGGGCAGGTTTACAATCAGCGCATTAGCATAGACGGCGTCGGCATGTTTGGCCAGCAATGCTGATGCGTCAGTATACAGGCATGACTCATACGAGTGCTATCGACCACACACAGCAAAAGCCAAATGCAGAGGGGTGGAGGGGTCTCCGAGCAGCACAAATACTGATGTGCCTGTGCAGAGCAAACACGGCAGGCTGCCGCGAAGCCCATCCCACGGCACCAGCAGGCCAAATTTGGGACGGTGTTTCACAGCCGAGAGACGTGTGCTTATGATTGTGGTCTGTCGCTTCAGTCGATTCTGACAGCTGGGATTATTGTGTGTCCAAAGGTTTGCGATTTTGGAATATTTATTTCTGATTAGCATGTTTGTTGGTTTTCTGTTTAAGTTTTTGATCAAGTCCTTCGCAGCATTTAGGTATGTTTATCCCACATACGGGGAGAACAGATTGCGAGAGTCTTCTAGTGGAATTTCCAGAGGTTTTACATAACTGGTCAGACAGGATGTAAAGGGTACCTACCCGGCTGCGGTTGTAATTGCACCCATAGGAACTGCGCTATTCCATGAATCAATATCAGACATTAAAGTCACTAAACCAGCAGCCGTCCAAATCTACTTATTTCACTAAAATGTTTGGGACCTTTTTCTCTATCATTCCCAAATTTTCTTATCGTTGTTCTTTTTCACAAATTTTGTTTTTTGCCCGTTCCTTTCTAAGCGTATTTATAAATTAAGCAGATGTGTAGGAACAAACTATTTCTTCGATTTGCCACGTACTGCCACACGGAAAGCCTTAGTCAGTGATGCAGTTGTTTGATCGAAACCATGACAATCGTACTCAAGGCTCAGCCGCTTTGTGAAAATAATACACGGACAGCTCTCTGTTCCAAGACATGACACTTATCACGCCGCATCAGCGGGACAGATAGCTCTGGTAAAGGTCATTGGTCCATATCTCCACGGATTAATCGACTGCGAACTGAAGCGCTGTTTATTTGTTCGCGGTGCTACTTTGCTCCTGTCGTCATTGTGTATGTCGTTAGAAACCACTCAACCGGTATTCACTTGCACACACTTATCAAGTGGTGATCACTTCTCGGTACGCGAAACTTGACCGCAAAAGACCAACTGCGCTGCAAGGTGGCTCATTGCGGATGACTGATTTAGCACTGTGTTGGGCAGTAATATCATCACGTGGGACACCAGGAACCCCCGACTGCAGGCTGATGGCAGCTCAGAGTGGTGCATCTTTTTCTCAAATCTTTATTGCCGGCCAGAGAAGGAACGGGCGCTATCAGAACCCAGGAAGGCACATTTTACCAATCGAAAAAGGTGCTCTTGTTTTCTTTGTTGAACCCTTTTGCTCCCTGTGTTGTGCGATCAACCTAGTTATGGGCCTAAACAGCCTTTGGCAAATGACGCATCAGCCGTTAACGAACGGGGAACAGGTTTTCAGGTATTCTGAACTTGAATGGCCCCCATCGCCTGTGGAGAAAAACCCAAAGGACTGAGGACAATTGGAATGGTCTAGGGGCCAAAAATGGTCCCAATTGGTATACAACATGTGGCTAAGAAGCTGCGCCGGCCTTTGACTGGTAAACAAACGCCCCGACAATTTTCCACTCGCCAAAAATGACAATTAGCCCAGTGAGCTTGTGAAAGAAGCGCAACGCCATCGCGAACTGTCATCCAATGTTTATAAGATGAATGCACTCGAGAAAGTAGGTCATCCTTGCAAGCCTATCGTGTCTCTGTGTGACTTGAGACAGATATGCCGACACAAGAGGTCTGCATGGGTGAGAAGCGGTCCTGCGTTCTTGTAGTCAGAACCTGAGTCTCACCTGCTGGTCGTCGCCATCTTGCTTCTGCACCGTGGCAGTGCATACAAATCCTAGTTTTCGGGACTTTACCACGCGCCTACCCCTAAGATCATGTGGTGCCGCCCACTTATTGCCTACTGGAAGGGATGAGAACCCCAGATTGTCTATCGCCATTCGATCAGAGCTCTTCTTCTGGGATATTTCTCGGATTTGATTGTCATGCGCAGGGCTGTGCGCGAAATTCCGGCAGTTTGGGGTGTCTGGTTAGCAGCTCGTTGTCAGCGGCAGAATGTGACCCTGGTGAAGACGATGACGCCCCGCCGTTTTTGCATCTCCTCGGCAGCGCCGTCTCAGAGGTAGATTGGAGGGACGCGAACGGCAGAGGAATGTCCCGTGCGAATCCGAGGCACGAGTTTTTGCGATCCGGTGAATGTTTTTGTTGGAATGTGGACATAAAAACACAGGAACGTGGATTAACCGCGTCCAAGCGATACATTCTTTCTCCGATTTATTGCCCCTCTTTGTCGCTTCACTTTAGCTTTCCAATAGCCATCAAGGCACACATCCTCGAGGTCAAGTAGAATCATATCCTATTGAAAAAATCGATAATATATATTCATAAACATGCTCACTTCTGCAATATAGTTTTTAGTCGCTCACATCCTCACGGTTATCGTTTTCATTGCGGTCATTGTTTTTATCCTCGTTTTCAAAACTGCTCATGCCTGCAGTGTAATGCCTGATCATCGCGGCAATACCATCACATTTTGAGAAGGTGGTGGTCGGTATTGTGGTCGCATCCTTGGTTGTGTATTGTGGTTTTTTTCCTTGACAATGGAGAGTTACTCTTTTTCCTTGTCGAGGTGAAGTGTTGTAGCCATTGCCTGTTTTCTCATAAGCTGTGGAGAGAAAATCGTCGTCCTTGAGAATCAAGCTCGCCTCCGTTTGACTCTGCAGTAAAACGTCCTAAAAACATTTATATTCACCAGAATACCCGTCAGACACGCCATTTAAGCTACCCTTCTTGTACCGTTAAGGTGACCTGGTTTTTATGGATCCACCGCTCCGTCTGGATATACTTCCATGGTGCTTTAGTGTTCCTCAGTCTGCCTTGGGATGGCTAAGTACCCGTCTTTTGTGGGGTACCGTTCTATTACACTATAGTGCTATTCAAATGGAGTGCTGCGACATATCCGTAATTACAGGGCGTAATAACCACTATTCGTGCTTTGATATCCGAGGGCACTTCGCGTCACGCCTGAGAACTTCTCGCACGCTTTGATCCAATGTGTATGGCTAAGCTTACTAACGGAATGGCCACAACACGGCAACTAGGCTGATTTGGGAATTTGAACATGCCTAATGTTTGGCGAAGAGATGGTGTCCGAACTCATTTTCCTGTTTAAAGCGATGCATTATATTTGGGGAGAAGATGTTAATTTCATGAATAGGGTATTGATAATAAAAATTGAATTACGTAGTTTGTAGACGGAAAAAAGGTCGGCTGATGTATTTCCCACCACATGGCTTCTAAAATTAGTTTCAATTATCATGGCGGCGTATCATATTACTGCAAACAATGTCCCCTATATCAGATCATAGATAAGATTATACATGTTACACCTGTTCTTCTGTCATTTGTGATCAGGTCATGGACAGGGGTTTTCGAAAATGATTGATGGTGGCCAAATTTGAAATAACGTCGATAACCACCGCATCGAAAGGAATAGCCCAATATAACGCGTGTTTAAGCCTTCTTTCGGGCCTGTTGTATGATATCTAACCAATTTGTAGTCTTCAAAGTGGAAACTAAGAAAATTGTAAGGAATTTTAACTCTAATTTCAGGTTAAATTGGCGGGGCGCGGGAGTCTCCGAAGAGATATAAATCCACACCCCTGGATCAAATATAGGTATGTAAAATGCGGCATATGTCTGCTTCAATATCAGGCTATTACACTAGGTATATTTTCCAACGGTTCTGGTGAGAAGAGATGCAGTGGGCGCTATTGAATGATCACAGAGATCGTGCACCCTTAAAGGGAATGTGGCACCTTGGTTGAATCCTGGAGTTTAGTGTAATTAGGCGTACTTTTAGTAAAAAATAATGAAACCACTCATGATTTCTCTGAAAAATGTACAATAAGCTCAGCATTTGGTTTTAAAAATACTCCTCTAGAAAAAAATAAATATCAGACTGTGGATGATGTCACGATCTGGCAACCACTACCATACTTGAAACGCTTCAAGGGCTTTGATTGGCTGATGCTCATCGTGGCGTCAGCATATGTCGTCACACCAGTAGCTCACAACAATGGCCGCCGGCGACGGGGGCTGAGGGGGGCTGGTGTCAGGTAGGTTTCAGCTTTTTCTACGGAAATATCGAGTTCCAAGACAAATGAAATATGGAGTACCGGGTTTTCCGACCTGCTTTACAACTTGGCTATCTCAGTTAAAATCACGTTGTGAAGGTGCCACATTCCATTTAAGCTCAAATGATCCATCAAGCAATCAATCAGTAAGTCTGTTTTTCTTTGGAAGAGTGCACTGTCGCCACCCGCCGAAAGTGAGAGGGGAGGGGTGGAGGCTGGGAGTGAAACTTTTTATCTCCTCGCTGACAGATAACTAAACCCCCCAAAATATAAAGCTCTTCGGTTTTCAACCCGGGTGTCTGATAGTTAAATAGACTTGAAATCGTAGGATCATATGTTCGATTCCCGGGCGGCCTAGGTTTCCATTTAACGTAAGCGTAGCTTCGTAGTGTTTGTGGGCAGCGTTTACAACGGTGGCAGTATTACGCATAGTGTGATGTTCAGTATGGTTCATTGTGAATTCAGGAATACGATTGCTTGGTTGTTGTTGTATCCCTGTAGGTACGATTTGTAACATTGTGTGTGGGTTTAGTATTTACTTAAGTTTAAAACTAAAAAGGATAGATTTCGGCATTTGACATTTAGTTGGCGACAGGTTTGAGGTTTTATCCTCCCCTGGCTCCACCCCTGGTAAATATATTATTTCAAACCTTTTGGGGACTCTGCCTAATCTAGTTTTAGAAAAATTCGGAGTATTTCACGAACATTCTGGAGTTATCCCAGGGAAAAACATGAGAGGTGGGCGGAATCCCCCCCACTGACAGGAATAGGGTTAAATCTTATCGGGTCATACTGAAGTAACAACGTTGTTGCGTTGCCAATAACATTACAGTCACACCTCCAATAAACCTGAGGCCCGCTCAGGAACTTCAGAACTGGTCGGGTTTTAAGTGCACTCCCAGTCATAATAGCCTTTCCGTTCCATCACGCGATGGCGGTGAATTTCTCTCACGATTCAGCACGTGGCTCTCGCTGTCCGATTTCCACCCGGCGCCGTATGTTGGTGATTTGGCGGTCGGACTGGGCCGCGACGGACTGGACTGGACTCATGGGCCCGCCCAGTCGGAGGGCCCTCTGGTGACGTGGGGTAGCGCGCCCCGCCGGATTATCGCCGGTACCATCAGGGAGGGTGGAACGCCAACCCGGATCGAATTCTGCCTCCTCAGGATCGGTGCTCCTTGCCTCGGGCCTGCCCAGGCCGCGCCCGAACTGATATGGTTGAAAAATAGATCCTGAAGTGTAGCGCGCATTTGCATGACGTGCGGCGGGCTATAACACGAGAGCGATATAATAAATGAACAATGTGTTTATGGTCAAAGATAATGGAAAGATATTGAACAAAAGATTATGAAAACAATTACGGTTATCTAGTCTCACAATTATACTCTGTGCTTACCACAACATATTTCTAGGATTGTCTAGTAGGCATGTTATCCACTTCTCGCCCTGCGCCCAACAATGTGGTGGCATCTCTCTCACCATGTGGTCTACCGTCCCATCGCTACGAAATATGTCTCATCCCTCAATGACGGGGATTAGAGAGACGGGTCACGCCGGCCCAAAGCCCAGGCGAGGAATGTGGAGCCCAGACGTCAAGGCGCCGATCCAAACACTGATTAAAGCCGGGTGCCGGATACAAACAGAGATAAGGCGCGTGGAATGGATGTCCCCGGTCGCGGGAGAGTATTGTGAGTACCGCAGAGGTGAGCGGTCACGTTATCGCGGGCGGAGCGTCGGAGATGGAAGGCGAGATTAGTCACGGCAGATCCAAACAAGGTGCTGTTGCTCCCATTATTGGGCTGAGGGTTTGCTGAGAAAATTACAAAGCCGAAGTCTTGTATTTAGGATGCCACTTCCCATAGCTGCTTTCCTATAAGTGCAGCCTCTTGAGAAGTTAGAATAGTTGGTGCAAACTTTCGTTATTTCACCGATTGTTGACGAACTATGAAGGTCATGACCCTGATGTTTGTGCCGACTCGTTAAAGCGCTGTAAACTCAGCGTGGTTGACTGGGAGAGAGTGGAGTGTTCCGGGGGCAAACGATGTAAGCGTCTCTGGATATCCTTTTAACGCAGAAATATGTAAAAACGATGGCCGCATGTCACTTTGTTCATGCAGAGCTCAGGTCAGATCGTCTCCATTGGAAACCTCAGCACCACTTGAAACTCCAGTGCTGACAAATCGTTTGAGGGGTTGGCTGCAGTAGTGAACTCAGTTAGGTCTCAGCGGCATGGGCCTGGCACAAAGGCCAAAGTGCCACGCCCGGCCAGACGAGACCAGATAGGCTCGGATTAGACGGAAGTTCAGCCACCATAACGACTTCCCGGTCGGAGGCATCGATCTGATGTACCGGCGCAGCAGGGCACGACTCTCACGTGATCCCATCGCGACTCGGGGCTGGCTGCTGCAATGTCGGCATTGCGTTACCAGCGAGCCGGGATTTTTCTGAAGCTAGTAATTCTCCGGAAATACCATCTTATGTGCTGAGAATGTGATCCACGCTCACCGGAGAGGGTCGGCTCCGTTCCGCATCGTTATCGTTGGCGGCGTCCGGCCGGCGGGTGTCGGGTGCGACGACGGTGGCTGGGCGCGTGGGACAGACTTGCCGCACGAGCAGGCGGCCAAGGAACGGTCGTTGAACCACCGCTGGGACACTCCCTGGTATAGATACCCCAGAGACGTGCCTCTGGGGTCGTCAATGTCGGAGAACCACTGCCGGCAGAACAGGTGTTGCGAAACGTGCAGTAATTTATTTGGGTTGAGTGTCTTCGGACCGGGCCGGGCTATATTTTCTAGCGTGTTGCAACGCAGGGCGGACTCGCGGGATCTGCCTGGGAAGGGCATGTTAACAGACTGGTGCAGCGCTAATGGGCCCGAAATTAACGGCTGTAGCTGGTTACCGGCCATAAATAGGTTTTCAATTTGCATGATTGGTAGGTAAAATAATCCCTTCGATTTCTTACTTTTATTTCGCCGTTTGCCGGTGCACGTGAGGTTTATAGCCGCCTTTCCCGGTATGGTGTTAACCAGTCATCAAATATTGATTGGAAGAGGCTGGAGCCGGTCAGAATCGATCAATGAATTGTCGGCGGGACATGGTCTTGGAACTCAAGCGGCTCAGCCTATTGAGGAGTTCACTAAAGGGACTCGCGTATAAAATTGGCACTTGGTGAATGGTGGTAGCATGACGTGGACAATAACTGATAAGATGTTCGCATCCTGGACCGAAACCAGCTTTAGAATGAGCTGCATTGCTTGATAAGGGTGTGGTTTTGAAAGGGGGCACTAGCCCAGTGGCCCTACCAGCTAAATCACATGAGATATAGGTCGGATTAGAGGGCCTGCCACCCCCTCCCCCTGCCACCTTTCATCAAAATCCCCCATTTCAGCTGATTTGAGAAGAAGCTAAAGTGTGTTAGCCAGCCTATGCAGAACAATGAACCCAAATCAGATTCGTTTTCTTCTCCTGGAGGGCACGATTTTTTGTTAACAGTGGGCTGAAAACAGGTGTCCTTTCTTTTTGCCGGTGGCGACGCTAATGTCACTAGATGTTGCACCTGTGGGACGTCCCTTGCATATTGAGCGTGATCGAGACGCACCTTGAATACCTGCACCCTCTGCACTGTCAGTCTGTAGACTTTCTAAACTTTCCATTGCATCAGCGCTACTGGTCCTCCCTTTGCTTTTATGCTGTCGAGTCATCCCCGTAGTCCAGTCATGTCTTCAAAGAACGGTTACAAGCTATGCCCCCTGCAGCAAGTCTGCTTTTCGTGGACACTATGTGCGTTGAGCTCAAGACTATCTCTCTCTCTCTCTCTCACTCTCACTCTCACTCTCTCTCTCTCTCTCTCTTTCTCTCTCTCTCTCTCTCTCTCTCTCTCTCTCTCTCTCTCTCTCTCGGTACCGCTACGAGGATTGAGACTAACACCTGTTTCGACTGAGCTTTTATCTTGTCCCACCGTTAGACGTTGTCCTATCGTGCCGTGGGACACTGCCCAGTCCGTCGTGGGTCACTGCCCAGTCCGCCGTGGGACACTGCCCAGTCCGTCGTGGGACACTGCCCAGTCCGTCGTGGGACACTGCCCAGTCCGTCGTGGGATACTGCCCAGTCCGCCGTGGGACACTGCCCAGTCCGCCGTGGGACACTGCCCAGTCCGTCGTGGGTCACTGCCCAGTCCGCCGTGGGACACTGCCCAGTCCGCCGTGGGACACTGCCCAGTCCGCCGTGGGTCACTGCCCAGTCCGTCGTGGGTCACTGCGGATCCTGTCCCGCCGTCGCCTGGGGCGGGCAGACGTCCTGTCCTATTCACACAAATGCAGAGTTGGTGCTGGCATTCCAGGCAGTTAACAGCTCGTTTCGGCCGAGGTCTGCCCAGACAGGTTCCAGCTTTAGCAAAGCTGGCAGAAACACCAACATTGACTTGTCACGGAAGCTGGTCCCGGGTACTGGGATTCCGCACCGCGGCGCCGCCCCGACCGTTACAGGAGCTGTTTAGTTAAGGAAGGAAGAAGCTTGATGGTGCTCT
The DNA here is from genome assembly GCA_034440635.1 of Lepas anatifera. Lineage (NCBI taxonomy): Eukaryota > Metazoa > Arthropoda > Thecostraca > Lepadidae > Lepas > Lepas anatifera. Next base: position 181,071 of record JAOTON010001187.1, on the reverse strand, counting down.
GTTCGTGGCTTCTGGCAGCGTTGCTCTGGTGCAGTCAATCTATATTAAAATTATTTGTTTCTTTGTTTGTTTTAGGTTTTAGCATTCGCACAAAGCTCTTGAGCTAGAAGCAACCAACTTTGCATGATACTCTAACACGATTTTGATGTTTGTTTGGGGTTACCCCAAAAATATGTAAATTTACAGCCGTGGTTTGGGGGGGCTTAAACTCAACTCCTGCTTTATACCCACATGATTGGTTGGTATTGTTATTGTTGACGAAATTGTCTTCAAATAAATTTGTCTATATTAAAACATAATTGCTTCAAGACCTGCTGTCATCTGGAAGTGATAAAATATACTTTCAACACACGAAAACGCAGCAAACAATGCATGATTTTGTCCATTTCGCATTATGCCTCTGGGTTTGTATGTAGCCATACAACATACATACCTACGTGTATACCTACATGTATATGTTAGGAGGGAAGGGTTGGAAACGACCATAGGGTAAAGAGTGGAAATAAGGGTTGAAATGGACAAATAGGGTGAAGGAAACACTCAGAGTCGGAATTACATTAGTCAGCAGGCACACAGGATGCGACAGTCAGATTTATTATAAACAGTAACCAACATTTGTAAAATAGTATAAGGGAGGTTAAGCAAATATAGAAGGTTTAAGCTAAATAAAGGAAGGTCATAATTGTATTGAGGTTGTAGCGACAAAAGTTGCATCAATATTGACGAAGGTAAAGTAGTGCTGCGATCAAATATGATCAAGGAGAGAAAAACCCCGAAAAGTCCAAAATTGGTCCACACCCAGAATACACCCTTCACTTATTATGGTTATTTACATTCATGATATATTTATACGCGGATTTAGGGGACAAGGGCAGTGCCCCCGATCGACCCCGGCGCCCCAAATGGTCACGGCGCCACTCAAATGTGCTTCATCCCCCGTCCCTAGGGATGTAAAATGCCCCACCATAGAATTCGCCCGCCTATAGGTTTTCCGGTCAAAAAAGGCACCCCCTGGTCGGATGGCGTCCGCCCTTCCCGGAAGATGCCCCCGATCGGCAATCTGATCCGCCTAGAAATCGTATATTTAATATTATACATATGCAGTGCAGGAGTCAGCATAACTACCCAAGTATTCAATAAAGTGGTCTACGCTACACCACCTTTCATAATATGACCTACGGTTATTTTATGTCAAATCTACATCACAGAATAGCGTTACGGTATCTTAATAGGTGCATTATTATGGAATTTATCTACGGATACGATAAAGAAAATGGTACAAAATCCAGGCATCACTAGAATAAGTCGGGTGTAACACAGTTCAAGAAATGGCAGAAATATTTGCGCTACTGAAAAATGGTAAAATGCTCGGCAATGGCGCAACGCACTACTTAGCAAACCACGCCATCCGGAAAGAATGTGCCGACGCTCACATTTTGAAAACTCATCACGTGTCTTTGGCGGTGTGCGAAGGTGCCGGTACCGAGACAATCGAAGTCTCAGACTATGTATTTTGATAGCTTTAAAATAATCACAGTCAAAAACGTTGGTATGAGTCTCAAACTAGTTTCGCGGGATGCAATTTTTAAGACGTGCAATGCCAGGGGTCGAGCCACCTTCACCTGACGAGGGTTAGGCACGCCCCCGCCTAAAATAAAAAACTACGCTAGTTAGAAAAAAATAAATAGCGTTAAGTAGCACAACCTAAGCTTTAAAGGAAGTGTTCTTTGCATTCTTTGTCGGGTAAAATCTGAGGGCATTGGAAGCCAAACAATGTCACAATATGGATATGGTGACATAACGAAATGCAGTTCTTCAGTCCTACCATCGATGTAGAAAAGATACAATATATAAGGATTACTTCAAGCTTTCCAAGCGACGTCGAATATTAATAAGTGACTAATCAGGTCAAAGCAAGATTTGACCACCTATCAGGTCAATATCAATTGGTAGAATCATATCATTAGAATCAGAAACAAGACAACCAATGATGCCAAAATAACAATTGCCGTTCCAACAAAATTATTATGTTTAAACCATTTACCGATACTTTCCAACGGTGTCATCAGACCATAATTGACCTAGGTGATCGACTAGAAATTAAAAAAACGTACTCAGTCGGCCCTTTATTCAATACGAATTTTAGATTGATAAATTAAGCTGTTCCTTGCATGTTTCTTCTTTTTTAGAGATTATGTCACTGACCTGCACATGTCCTGACAAATTACCTGCCGAAAATGTTGACAGGAGTTGTAAAAGCTCAGAAAAATACTTGACAGCAGCGCGCGTAGCCGTTTCAAGACGTGCGAAAAACCCAAGGGAGGTACAAACCCCCGCCCCGGTCATCATGTACTCGGTACGAAGTCGGTCAGGTGCACCAACTGAGTACCGTTAGAGACAAATTGAAGCGCTTCTTTCCAACTCACTTATCCAGCATCTGCAGAAGATCATTATCATATCACAACCCTCATTATTACACAAAAAATGCCTTATCTGATGCCCATTTCGTATTACTTTCGGTAAGGAAAATACAATAATGCTATATTATTTTTGCATTAAGTTCATTAATGTATTCCAAAACTTTGGCCAAACTTTACAGGTACGGTTCGGCTATACTAAGATAAATTTTCAGAGCTGCAACAACGAAATAATTATTCTGCAAATTAACTTAGACCATATCTCTGTTTTCCGTTTATCAGTATATCAGAAGTGTTATACAGTTTCAGCTATAGCTGAACATAAGCCGACAACTATAGTTGTCGGCATAAGTGGGATACGGAATAAAACAATTGTACGCATATTTGCAATGTGCAATCTCATTGCCTATTGTCATGGCCGTGGCTGGAGCACCTAAGCGAAGTGTATTTGCTAGCCCGCCGGAATCGACAACAAAATTTCGAAAGCCTGGCAATGGTCAAACGATGACTGGCGTGCCCTTCTACACCGAGAGCTTTTTCGAGGCCGACACTTCCTCCTGTATCAAAGTATTGTTATTGGAAAATTTGTGGACGTCCGTAGTACATTCCAACATAGACATAGCTAAAATAGACCTTTGTGAAAGTATATCAGTTCTTTGTCCGTTTCTTACGGCACAATACCTCCCATCAGGAGTTTGCTTTGTTAAGAAATTAAGATATTCATTACAGATGACAATGAAAAAGTAGTGGCATCTCTAGTTTGTTTGAGCCCCCCCCCACACCTACGGTTCATATTGCAAAACCATGCACCTCGAGGAAGGCTAGTGACTCGAATAGTTCGTCAGCGGCACAAGGACCCGGTGTGAGGTAGAGCTGAGGGTGTAAAATTAATTTTCAAAAAATAAATATCAGGCCGACATACATAAAATCAAGCAAAATACAACATAGAAAGAAAAACATGGATGGGGTGTAAAACCAGATCACTGAAGGATCATTCTTCGGATTTAAACTATATGACATATTGGCATGTTAGGGATTTCGCGAAATCCCTGAAAAGCATTCAGGTAGTTCGCGAAATCACTGAAGTTTCAGGGATTTCGCGAACTCCCTAGGGATTTCGCGAAATCCCTGGTCGGCCAGTGATTTCGCGAACTCCTAGGGATTTCGCGAACTCCCTGGCTGGTCAGTGATTTCGCGAAATCCCTAGGGAGTTCGCGAAATCCCGGATTTCGCACTTTCCCTGTAACATATACACGTATCTGTATGTACATACAGATAGGTGCAGAAGTACAGTAGGCAGGGGTGTAACTTAATTGTTTTCTTAACCGGCACATTCAATTTTATTGGTGGTGCGAGAGGGTGAAACACAGTAAATTGTTATTTGTATATATTCTGCTAATTTTCTGCATCTCCAATGGCCTTAAAATCTCAGTAATTAAACAGCAGAGGAGGGTGAATGTCCCTAGCTGTTCGGGTTCTATATCCTCGTACGTTTCACATAAGTGGGCTGACGATATATGTATACCTACAGATGTTCTCATTCAACGATTGTCATAAATGAAATAATGTGTTTTCGATGATTTTTTAGATAGGCGGATCCAGGGGACGAGGGGGCACTAACCCCACCCTCAGCGACCCTCGGCGCTTCCTGAAATGTCGCTCCCCCTGAGGGTATAGGCATCAGTGCCCCCACAATTGAATGTGGCGCCCACCTGATAGGCTTTACCGTCCAAAAGTGGCGCCCCTCCCCCGACCATGTGTTCCCCCGGTTCGCCAATCCTGGGTCCGCCTATGGCTTATTGGATGAAACCTCTCCTAAATAGGTGTGTCACCCACAACCGTTTGCTACAATATTTGCCTCTTCTTCTTTGGCTGAACCACGGGTCGTGTGATGTGTTTGGGGACTGTTCACACTGTCGGGATACATGGTAATTATCTTGGCTGATTGACACTTCAATCACGCCAACATTATTCCGTGTCCAGGCTTGAGGAATTTAATTATATTTAATTCAGCTGTTGGGCGTTTCATATTCCTTATTTATGTCCTTATTGTATAGGAAGCAGCAACAAACAGGAGCTCATCAACAAGAATCAGTCAAAACAACGAAATGTATGGGTCGGAGTGTTGGAAGTCTTGCTCCGAAAATTTGGAGGGAGGTTTCCCTGATTCACGAGTTTGGGCACGCTCCCCCCTGCTTTTGACGCCCATGCCTACAGACCGCTTGGGGTGAGGTAACCTACTGGTTTATATCAGATAATAGCTGCACCGTCATGATCCAGCTGCGCCGATCACCGATGAGGAATGTCTAACGCACTGTGGGAGAGGGTGCCGCCGAGTGCCAGGTGCACCCCCCCAACAGTTAAACTCAGTCCTGAGCATGGGTAGCGCCACCGGGGGGCTGGGGGGGTCAACTTCACCTAACATATCTCAGATGTGATTTTTTTACTATCCCTGTGACGCTGACTTGAAAGAAATGGATCGCAAAGTTTACGTTCTGAGATGGAATGTGCCCCGCCCGAAATCCTGACCTTCCGCCGCCACTGGCTCTGAGGCCGTGATATGCAGCAAATGAGCACGGTGTGCTGAGGTTTTTAGACGCTACTCCAACGCCAAGGCTACACCTCGCGTGCGGCGCGGGGCCCAACGGGCGGTCGCTGCTACTTCTGAACTGGTCTGACGCGCCGGAAGAGGACGAAGTTGATGCTCCCTTCACTTGGTTTTCGAGAAAAGGGACATATGAAATATCGACAGGACTAGGAAGACTAGCTTTTGGCGTCATATATTGCACCTTGATTCATCGCAAAAAGGGCACATGAATTCGCAGTTTCGAGTTAGAGTGGTGTGCTATATTTCAGCTGGTCTGACCCGTCTGACCGGCCCCCAGCTGACAGACCTGACCCGGTCCGCAGCTGACGAGTCTGACCCGGTCCTGCAGCTGACGGACCTGACCCGGCCCGCAGCTGACGAGCCTGACCCAGCCCGCAGCTGACGAGCCTGACCCAGCCCGCTGCTGACGAGTCTGACCCGGTCCTGCGGCTGACGGGTCTGACCGGTCCTGCAGCTGACGAGCCTGACCCGGCCCGCTGCTGACGAGTCTGACCCGGTCCTGCAGCTGATGAGTATGACCGGCCCTGCATCTGACGAGTCTGACCCGGCCCGCAGCTGACGAGCCTGACGCGGTCCTGCGGCTGACAAGGATGACCCGGCCCGCAGCTGACGGGCCTTACCCGGTCCTGCAGCTGACGGACCTGACCCGGCCCGCAGCTGACGAGCCTGACCCGGCCCGCAGGTGACGAGTCTGACCCGGTCCTGCAGCTGACGAGCCTGACCCGGTCCTGCGGCTGACGAGTCTGACCCGGCCCGCAGGTGACGAGTCTGACCCGGTCCTGCAGCTGACGAGTATGACCGGCCCTGCATCTGACGAGTCTGACCCGGTCCGCAGCTGACGAGCCTGACCCGGTCCTGCGGCTGACGAGCCTGACCCGGCCCGCAGCTGACGAGTCTGACCCGGTCCGCAGCTGACGAGCCTGACCCGGTCCTGCGGCTGACGAGCCTGACCCGGCCCGCAGCTGACGAGCCTGACCCGGCCCGCAGGTGACGAGTCTGACCCGGTCCTGCAGCTGACGAGTATGACCGGCCCTGCATCTGACGAGTCTGACCCGGTCCGCAGCTGACGAGCCTGACCCGGTCCTGCGGCTGACGGGTCTGACCGGTCCTGCAGCTGACGAGCCTGACCCGGCCCGCAGCTGACGAGTCTGACCCGGTCCTGGGGCTGACGGGTCTGACCGGTCCTGCAGCTGACGGGCCTTACCCGGTTCTGCGACTGCAGCCCAGTTCTTCCAGTCTTATTATTAACCGTGATTGACGGTGAAAAGTTGCTCGATGGGCCTGAACTTTGCACTGCCGGCAGTTCAAGCACGTTCTGATTTCACCAGTTCCGTCGCTGCTGGCTGGGCTGCAGATACATGCCTGAAGTCGATAGAGGCAAAGGGAATGGTGATTCAGCAGTGCCGACCACCCTCCCTGCAGTGCAATATTTAATGCGTTTCCCCTTCCCCTGTGAGGGGTGAAGTTTGGGCTTCGGGGACGGATAGTGCAAAACTAATGATGCAGAAGTTCGTTCCTGTCTAATCCTAGCTTTAATCCTGAGCACCGTATTGGAAGTCGTAGTTTCTGATAGCATTTTCCGTTGTCAGTTTTGACGTGTGAAGCAGCCTGGTCGTTTGGCGTCACCAAAAATGATCAAGAGCCCATTATGTGTCTTTTTGGGACCAGTGAACTGCTTTTTTAGTATGTGTGTCCCATTAAGCAAAAAGCGTTTATTATTCGTCGGGAGTATGCCTTTTGCTTTCCTTTCTCTCCACAACTCCTGCTTGGCGAGTTCTGCCACAGCCTTACACGAGGCTTGTCCTCGTCCGGAAAGACCCTATGATAAGAGAACAATGGCTTAGATTATATCTGGCCCGCGTGCGGCAAACTCCTTGTCTTGCAGGCGAAGGGCGGGGGCGACCTAGCCGGACGTGTGATGTCATGCCTTTTCGGTGAATTCCGAGAGAATGAATGGTAAGTCTGAACAGGCATGCTGTAAAGCCGATATCTGTCAATCAGTATCAACCCAATTGCCTTTTCTTGAAAAAGGCCCGGCTAAGGCACGAATCCCAATTTAGATCCGATTTCTCCATCGTGCATCAAAGCGTTAGCGAGTTTGCTACATATTGGCCAATTTTCTGGGCGCAAAATAAGCAATGCAGTGCACGCACCCTACAGCCCCAAATATGATAATAAACTATACTATTGGTCGAATATGGTATCAGTTGTGTCGTGGGACTTTGCGTTGATTTGTATATTTATATTAATTTTCACGTTTGCACGTCTTCTGATATGGCGATTTCCATCGTATCGGTCAGGACACGGCCACACGAAAACAATCATCAGCGGCGGAGGGAAAGCAAGCCGAAGCAAGCTGTTTGATGGATAGGCAGACAACTCTAATTATGTCATGAAGATCCCCGCGCATAGCTGACTACAATAAGACTACGGTCATGATAAGAGCCAGGGATGCCTGATATAAAATTATAGCTGAATGCTTCACCACTGACAAACGAGAACAAACAGCTTGGGGCGAGTTCCCGGCTGGCGACGTATTCCGAGCTGTGGATTCTTGCTAACAGTTTCCATGTCTCTTTTTTCAGCGGAGAGTGACCTGTGTACAGTGAGCCAACGTCGGCACCACTTCAGCAGCGATAGCGACCACGAGAGAAGCCTCTTCACAGCTGCGACCCGACCTGAGGTCATCCAGAGCCTCTACCAGCAGGCGGTGCTAAGTCCAGTGGCGGTGCTGCGACAGCTGGACGCCTTCAGGTGAGAGGAGAGAGAGCATGGCTGCAATAAGCAAAAAAAATGTCACAACCCCTCGCATTGGAATGTATTTTATCCGAACAAAACGTCAGTCAAACATGATTTATCGTGAATTCGGTCTGTTTTTTCATGGATCGAATTCTTCTTCCTAGTCTATATTTAAGACCTGTCAAACCTCCAGGATAACAAGCAGAAATGCTGAAAATGAGAATATTTGAAAACATGTGCCGACACCGCATACTTTTTCACCCTTCAGGTGTTGCATTTTTCTCTTCTTTTTACTGGGGACCAGTGAAGAAAAATGACAATATCAGGGCCCAAAGAGCCACAGCTCAACAGTTGAAATGCACTCTTGTTTTCTTTATCGGAATATCTTGTTTCCTGTCTTATGCAATAAACTAAGTCAGGGGCCCCACAACGGCTTTTGGCAAAGACCACTCCTTTCCGAAAGGGAGCAGCCTTCGTAAGTTCATAACTAATTGGGCACTGGTGTAGGCCACTGTAGACTAGAACAAAACTAGAGCAAATTGAAGGACACTCTAGTGACGAACAGTGATCCACAGCGTGTATGCGAGAAACGTCCTCGCGTTCGTTTTAGAGCAGATACCGTCTGATCGACATCAGTCTCGTTGTAGTGTGGCTATACTATAGAACTATATAGAACTATACCGGACGACTCTCCACACAGCACCTGGCTCATGAGATGTTATCTGTATGTCGTCGGACATTCCCGGAATCGGGCGCTGCGACCGACCAGTCCGGTTGTGGAGCTGACGGAGCTGGTCCGTCCAGTGGTGAGATGTGTGAACGATCACACAGTGTCACGCCAGACTTCGCTTTCATCTGCGGTTGCGCGGGCCAGGACTAGCCAGGACTTTCCCTGAAAACCTGACATGCTTCGACAGGTACCACTGTCAGAGGCAGATAGGACTGTTTGATGTGGTTTCTGGGGAGAGGTAAGCCGACAGAAATCATAAAGTCACTTTATACACATTGGCTGGGTAAATTTGTGGTTATCCAATGTCCCTTCAGGCTTATTAATCATTAGTTGTAGATAAATCAATATGAGTTTGCCTTTGACAGAAAAGCGGACATGCTGCAGATGAGTTTGATGTTGAAAAGTCGGTATATCGAAGCCGACGATGTACCTAATTTTCCGAAAAGTATTTATCTGTGTACCTAAAATATCTGACAGAGGAATTCGGCTAAATAGTGGCCCCTTTATTTTTTAGAAGCACATAACTAAATGTATTTTGCCAATACCAGGCAAATTTGTTGACTTGTTTCACCATAAAGGGAAACATCATGTGTTAAAAATTTTATCTTATATTTACATTCCACAAACAGAATATGCAGAATTGCATTACATTCTATATTGGTTTTTTACCAAAGGGACTTGAATTATTCTAGAAAGATAGCTAATGAAATAAACTAAGGAGCATACAACGATAAGATATAGTATCCGGGGTATTCCGGGGTATGGGTATATTATCCGGGCCCTTCAGCTTTGGGAGAAGAAATTGACGCCCTGGAGTTTCAGAAGATTCGAGGTGTTCTTGAACCTTAACACGCGCATTGACGGGGTCTGAGCCACCTTCGCATTGACGGGGCGGGTACCCGCCCCCCTAAGATCTCGAGAACCACGGTAGGTAGCGAAAAACGGTAAACGGCGTTGGGCTGCCCATCCACTTCTCCATCGAAAACATTTGAACCATTTTTTTTGTCAGGTCACATTTAAGGTCACGAGAGTCAAAACATGCCCGTCATTGGGATAACATGTAAATTCAGTTTTTCGGCCATTAAATCTGAACAAGTAAAGATAGAGCAAAACGACTTGAACTATATGAATCCTCTTAGCAAGCCAAATCAAATGATATATAATTTGACCTTGCTAGGTCAAATCAAGGATTTGACCTGACCTGAGGTCAGGTCAGGATCAAATTGTATAAAATGCATATCATTAGAACCGCAAAGCCCAGGCGAGTCTAGTGCAGCTAAAATAAATGCTCTATCACCATCCGTTACTGAGTTATTCCGTAAAAACCATTTTTCCCATGTATTTCCAATGGAGAGGTCATGCCTCGTACCTGACCTTAGGTCATCGATATCAAAAATACCGGAACATATTTTAGAGAACTCGGTGGGGCCATTATGTGATATGAGTTTCAATCGGATAAGTTCACCCTGCTCCGACTTATGCTATCTTAAACTTTTTTTGAGGTCGGGTCACTTGACCTGTAATGGTGACCTGACCTGAGATGACCTAACCTTAAAATTTTCACAGAAGTTGTAAAAATGATGAGGGAAAAGGTATACCAAGTACGGCGGCGCTACGCGCCGCCGTTTTTCTGCTATCTCCGAAAAACCCGAGGGGGCGGGTACCCGCCCCCGTCAATGCGCGTGTTAAAAGTTAAATGTGTTTGCTTTTTGTGACCAGCTCACTTAAGTGATCTGTGACATATCGTGATCTAAGATTTGATCGTGCATGACAGGTGAAGCTTAGCACAATGCGTCTCCACTTATCTTTCCAACTTCATTAATCACTCCAAATGCATCTCTCCTGACTGCCAAACAGTCAAATAATAATCCATGCAAGGCCCACCCAGCTCTGACTTTAAACCATCCCTGACACTGGTGCCGTGCGTGCTAGCAGGGGGTGCCTGCCGCTGCGTACTGGCCCATTGGCCCAGTTTGTCCCCAGTCCGGTTAGCCAGCGGACGGGGTGATTAGCGCCAGCAGCGGGGTGATTAGTGACACGCAGACTGCGTGCGTGTCATCCCCGACCGCCAGTCTCGGTCTGTGACTAGCCAGCTGGCTGCGGCGGCGACGGGCGGAGCGATGCCAAATGCTTATGGCACCGTTTTGAGGGCTTGTCACCGTCTTTTCGGGACGATGTAGACAGTCAGACATTATCTCCCTGAATGTGATTTCGGTTTGGAAAGTATTTCGGTACGATGTTGTTGGTTTTCGCGCATGGCCCTCTAGTGATGGGGATAGCTGGTTAGTTGTGTACATCTCTATCACTGACCGTGACCGGTAGTGACGGTACTCGGCCAGGCTCACCGGCTGGCGGCCGGACGAGCTGTCATTAGGCCTCTGATTAAATGCGACAGACCCGCCCCCTGCGGGCCAACGGTAGTCCATTAGACCTTTCTGCCAATGCCTTGTTTAGAGCAGTCAGAACTGACTCCTCATGAGAATGGACAACGTGTGAAGATGCTGCTAAATGGTACCTACGTTGTTTGCCCTAAAGTCAGAGTGTTTGAGGAAATTATGGTGATGACGTGAGGAGGCAACTCGTTTTTGTTATCCAAGGAAATTTGAACCTCAAAAATTGGATTTATAGCACGAGTACTGCAGGTTATTTTCCTTCGCACCACCCGTTTCTAATGATGGCTTATCAAAGATGAGCTTAGCATCCGGACAAAGTCCGGGATCCCACTTATCAATGTTTTTCTTGTTCTCCAAGGCGAGACTAATACCTGCAGTTTGCTTGTCTTAAGCTAGGCCAGTGAACACGGAGCTGAACTCCGAAGTGTTGGGGCTTAACGAAGCATCACCTACCATGGATATATGGCGTTGCCAACTCTTGCCCTGTTGGAAGGGTTTCTCCGGAGCCAGTTTGCTCCTTGCTCAGTGAATTCGCCTGGCCTTGAACCCCGGTCGGCCGCGTGGAAAGCGAGCGTGCTAACCACTACGCCACCGTACCCATCCCCCAAATCTGAAGTGATTTCACACGTAGAAGGGATACTATTTTGTTTTATAAAAACACTGTAAAAACTCGAATGCTTCGCACTTTTAGCTTAAATATTGTATTTATGGCTTCTTCAACGAAACACAGCAAAATGTGGGAGAGATTGCCGTTTTGCACACTTTAGGGTGACAAGATTAAGTCACCTCAGCAACAATGTCAGCATTACGTCCAAACGCTTGACCTAACTTACTGAGAATAAGTCAGGGCTATCTACCTCGAAACGAGCCACAACTCCATGGCAGAGGTAACTTCGTTGGAAAGGGTGACGCACAGGCCGCGGGCCGTCCCCGCGTCACATCAGACGTCACGTGAGCACAGTGGTGCGTGACCGATGCCGCTCCGTCGACCGTGACACTGTGCTCACGGTCGCGTCGGCTCCTCCTCCGTCGACGTCGGCGCCTGGACCACGGTAATCTGACGCGTGAGTACGCAGGCGTGCCCGCGCGTGCGTACCAGCAGCCGCGCGAGCGTGCTGATACCGCTGCTGCGTGAACGGGTAAATAACCCTCCTCGCCTTTTAGTACCAAGCATTGTTACTAACAAGGTCGTTGTAACCATTCCAGGTTGGGAGGTTATCTAGACGGAAGCTTCGAGGTAGAGTGGTTGAGTTCTCTAACTCTTCGCCTAGAAGTAGTGTGTTTGGCTTAATCTGGAGCAGAACTGGCGGTTTAATCCAGAACCATACCTATTGGCCCGAGTTTAAAAATTAGCTCGATTGGGAGGGGATCTGGCCTATCAAAAAAATACGCAAACACATGTTTTCCCCGTTCCTTTCATCTTTCAACTTCCATTGCTGATTTGATCCACATCCCAACTTCAATCGGAGAGAAGCATTCACTTGCGACTTCGAGAATTTGACTGAACCTGTCTTGGTATAGCCTTTGGTTGTGTCGTACCTACGTCCTCAAAGGCAGTGTTCCACTTTTAAAATTTGTTTTGAACTGATATAACAGTTTTGTAGACCGCGTCCAGAAACCACTATTGACATATTTTACTTTACTCAAACTATAATTATTAGAGTTCCGCACACTTAAAAGTTCAAATCAAAGGGGGATATGGCCTTTGTTTCAGACCATGAAGGATAACGTTCCATCTGGCAACGCATGCCACGTGATCAATGTTTAAAAAATGGCATCGCCTTCGCAACGTTACATGCTGCAAGCCGCATCAGGCAGCCAGATTCGTAATTGCACGCGATGTTTAAGTCAAACCACTGTAGTAAGAAAATAGGTGATATTTTGGTTTTTAGTGATTGCATGTGGCATCAGAATACGATTTTCTTATTTTCCAGGTCTAATTTGTCCCTAATTAGTCATTTTTATAATTTCTACACACTATTCATTTCCCTTCAAGCTACTGTGAGGTACCCGAAGCGCACAGTTGGCGTTAGAGGCTAGGATAAGACAACATTTAGGCATCCATGTCATCCCGTCTCGCTGTTCTGATACGTCCACAAAAATGTATACAATAAGGTGTACCGTCCCGTTATTTTGTGTTTTTCTTTGTGATATTTTTAGAAGGACCCGTCCTTTCTTGTCCTGTACGAGACGTGGATGATTTCGTGCCGTCCCATTTTCCGTTGCATGCAATCATCTAGTTGGCATGTCAAGTGTTCATACATCTGTAGTCCATTGGTTGGGTCTGCAGTTTTCTGACATCTTCAGTTAAGTTGGTAGGGGTTTTGTCGGTTCCAATGCGCGATTCAAAGGTATATAGCTGTTGTCTATATCTGAACTGAAGTATATGAGGACGAGGTTTATTTCCCAAAAGCATTGAGGGTGCCCAAATTTGAAGCCATGTCAAAAACCACCGCATCAAACGGAAGAGCATCATGTCATCTTTGTTTTGATCGTCACGCGAACCCTTGGAACTAGATAAAACCAATCTAAAATCCTGAAGATGAAAAACGATTAAACGCAAATATGATTTTGACACTAGTTCGACCTTACATCATGGGCGCCCGGGCATCCCCAAAGGGATATAGCACACCCCTATATGAGAGCCATAACACGACCGATCGTTGTATTGCCACAATTTCCGTCGCGACAGACTTGTCCACACCCCTCTCTTCCATCACTGTTTTTTGCTGGTGTTGCCGCGTGCTGCGCTCGCGCTGAGTCTCGCTCCCGCCAAATTTACTGCGACGCTGGCGGCGGCACCTCGCTGGTGTAATTGGCGCGCCAAATTACGGGTAAACGCCTGGAGGTTGCCCTTGGCGGCGACGGAGGCGCGCCGGCCGCGCGTCCCCACCACCGCGCAGTGTCCAGAGACCTGCGCCGGCGTTCGTCGCGTCTGCCGTGGGGCCTCCGTCGACAGCCGATACGGCAGTCACGGCCACGGGGCGGTGTTTGTGCGCCGGCGGCCGGGTGTGTCGGTGCGGTGTTGTTTCCCGCTGCTCTGTCTGTCACTCCAGACCGGTGTGTGACGGTGGTTTGGGATCGATGGCAGGCCGTGTGTGGTTTGACGCGGCCTGTTGAGCCGTGACGTCGCGTCGCGTGGAGGGAGGCCCTTTGACGGCAGTGTCGCTCCGGACGCGTCAGCCTGGACCGTGACGGTGCTGCGGAGGTTCTTTTGTGACATGATACGGAGGCTGTGGCGGTGGGGAGCTGGTCTGGTCCCGTGACGACCGGCATAGAAAGTCGCCAGGTGTGACGGCTCGGGTGACGGCGCTGCCGTATCACCCGCCCAATGACGGGAGGTGAGGCGCGTCGGTCCGTCACAAACGCTCTGCCCTACCGGTGACGTCAGGCGAGATGTCTGGAGAGATAGGCCAGTGACGGACAGAGCGTCGCTGATAGCCTCGGCCGTCCTACCACAATGCTGGATCTCGTGATTCGACCTTGCCGATCTGGTGCGTGGGAGCTGGTGTCAGAGGTCGGCTGAATGCTGACGGCGGGACGCACGCAGCGCGCACGCCAAGTTCCGCTCAGTCAGTCGTCACAGCCCAGTGTTAGAAGAGCGCCCTCGAGATCGCCCGCCAATTACTGGGCTTGAAAATTTTCAGTAGCCAATCTTGGCTGTGACAAACGCGGCTGGAGATTGAAGCGGTCTGTGGTTTGCGTCAGGCGCCCGCTGATAAGGCTTTCTTGGACTTCGCCGCCTCCCAGCGTGCCGGAGTATCAGGCCTGATGTAGGTAGGTTGATTTTGCTGGAAAGTATTCACTTTCTGTACTGTGGCAATACCGGTGCCGATCATATTGCCGTTAGGATGGATGGTCCGTTTGGTAAGTGGAGGTCTGCTTATTCCTGGAATCCTGGCTGTGATACTTGCGAATCAACCATGGCATGAGAAACAAATTTGTGTCAATTTGGGGCGAAAACCGTCTCAATTTTAGTGTCCAGGGCTCGATTTCATAGGAGTTGTAGAAAAGTGGCGTAACATGGGAAATTGCCGCTCTGTTTTAATTCACCTAAATATGACACATTTTCCCGTCATCTTTATTTTTTAAATCAGGTACCCATATCGCTTTCCCGTCACTGCCGTGTCACTTTCGGGAATAAGAAGCCCTGGTAAGTGGTATGGGAAATTGTATCAGAGTAGACAAGCAAAACTTCCCACAAAATGTTTACTTTCCGGTTTTCCTTCAGCCAGAGCTAAATGAAATTCCTCTTTCCTACGACTGCGGCAGTCAGGAGAGCATGAGCTGGCACAGAGGCATGAGCTGGCTGCCACTTCTTGTATACAATCTTCGTTTTTGGTCAGACTGTATCTGTACTTCAGTCGCCGCTTTTAGTTTTTTTGTGCGTTCAATATATTAGCCATGCCGAGCGTAACTGATATTTCCGTCACAAGGGTTTTTTCCCGGGAGACATTTATTAACACCTATGGTCCCTCCGCCCCCTGCATAACAGAATAGACTCCGTACAGGCATGGCCTCTGGTTTTGCATCAGGTTTGTTCCAAAACTCCCCCTCTGTTGAGAAATGGGCCCTTCTTGAGCGGGTTACTGTCTCACACACTTCCTGTTGCCTCCATTGGTGCGTCTCGCCCTTCTGGCAAACCGCGGATTTGAGTCGAGTGCCCAAAACGCATATTTCTCCAAAAAAATGTGGTGTTATGGGACGGATTGAGAACAGTTTATGACTGCTCTATCCTTTTTTGTAGCATTTCAAAGGTGCCACGTTCTCTTTAAGAGATGCGCAAATAAAACTAAAACGTTATTCACCTCTTGCATTGTCTGGCCTAAGAGAAGTTCTCGCTTGCTCGTGGGCGTTGGCGCATCGTCGGATTGTTTTCAAAAGATGGCTATTATTGTCACTAATTTCTGTATTCCCCCATGGAGTATACACTGGCACCGTGGGCCGATCGTATGGTGAACTCCCTACGGATGTGATGGTCTGCCGGTGACCTCCATGGGTGCACGCAGATTTCAATGGCCCTCCTTTCATTAGATAACCTTTCGCCGATAATTGTCGAATGGTAGCTACAATAAGGCCCAAACCGATAAAGTGGAGTGGGCAGCCCTGGACTTCAGCACCTCTCGTACTTTTTATGGAAAAACAAGGTTGATTTTCATAGGCTAGCAAAGGCACTGGCGGACCAGGGCCCAGGCCATGGCCCCCAAAGCCCGAAATAGTATCTTCCCCCAAAACGACCGACTTTGGCCGTTTTTTAAATCCTATGCTTTGCGATTTTTCGATTTGGCCTCCCCCAAAACGATGTTTTGGCCCCTCCAAAACTTTCCTGGATCCGCCAATGAGCAAAGGCACTTACTAACAGGCTTATTTGAAGAAGGGGGGTCGAAGGTATCTGAACAGTGGTCCCGAAAACTGACAATTGTCTTCAATTTTCCTTGAAAACGTTGCATTTCACTTTGCCGTTCCATTAAAAGACCAAAACTGGTACTGTCGGGCAGAGGTCAGAGCACCCAATCCAGCTAACATACCTAGCTGGTGAACATATCGAAGAACGCGAGGATTATATATTTTTTAAGACTGAGACGGGCACCCATTGAGGTTCAACTAGTCTCTGCAATGTAGCATGATATCACCAGCTCTTCCCTCAACTACTCATTCTGTACGTTGTGGATGTTCCTTTTCTCTTTTCTAAGACTTCAAAAAGTCATGTTCGAGAGCTGAAGCTTTATTAACGTGGCGTAAAGACTTGTCACCATTGGGAAAAATATGTGATTATTTTTACCTCTGGTGTCGGGGCCGCTGCTAAGATCGCTTAACGCGTCTCTTGGCGCTTGTCTCTTTAGACGTCTAAACAGAACTGTAAAGGATAGATGTCCCTTCATTGTTAATAAATAGCACGCCAACCCCCGCGCTGGGTACATGAGCTGACCAATGATGGAATGGTTAGGTTCATTCTCTGCCCGGCTCAATCTTCCTGTTGCTAGCTTCGACAAGGATTTATGTGACCCACCATGAACTATCCATTTATCCAATAAACGTTCACTGTTTTTGGCTCGACGCTACATTCACGACGTTCAAAATCACCTTGCAAAAAAAGGACGGTGGGTAAAACTACGAGCAACCAATCTGCAGTCTGCATGGACAAGTTTAGGAGTTCAGAGTGCATGAAATTTATAAGAGGTTCCCAGATCAAAAGAGCGTTTGGAAATAGCGAAGAGTGAGATATGAGAGAAGTAGAGAAGAGTGTGCGACGCTCAATGTATGACGTATTGTATGTTATTATATGTATGACTGACGTCTTCTATGCTTGACTACGGAATCTATAAATGGGGAAACGGTAACTCACAAGGAAAGTAAGCAGCTCTGTGACACTTCAGGATCTGCTTGTAACTTCTCCACAAGCAAAGTTAGCCAGTGTAGCGACACTAATAGGCGGCTGACAAATTCATGCCCACCGCTCAAGTTTGACGTTAGCTGATTAGGTACTCTGCTGGTTTCGGCGGAATGGAGGCTCTGCTCTGTGTATAACTAACTGAGATGTATGGCTGTGTGGAGAGGGGAGCCTCACGTTCTGACCCAGCCCCCTCCAACAACAATTGCAGACCACCGGATGTGACGTCACACCCCATATCATATAAGATGGGGAAATTAAATAACGAAATATCCAAATTTTCAAAAAGAAGCCCAGAATCGAAGATGAAATGCTTATTTATTGCATTTGGGATAAATTTGATTACTGTGTATTCTCACAAATTCGTAAGCGGGCAGTACAATTAGCAGAAGTTTGACTAACGGCCCAAAGGCGAAGGAATTGTTGCACGCCAGTGTGACGTCACTTGGGCGTGGAGGAATCCCTCTTAAATGTACTTTTCAGTAAAGGTATCTTGGTTCTGACCGGACCCCGTTTCGACAGGAACGACGGCCTGCGGAGTTCAAAGTTCTTCTGCTGTACGCCGACACAGCAGAGCGCGGGAAAATCACCCGCCCTGGATATCGAAACTCGCAAGGTAAGACGAGGTCAACCAACCACCAGAGGAAAATTTTCGTACTAAAAACACAAGGAAAAGGAACTGTCGTGAAATTGAATGGATGTTCTTGGGCCCACTTTTCTGAAAGGAAAATCCACGAAATGTCCAGTCTCTCTCATAAGTATCGTTGCTCATAAGTTTGGCATCGTCGTCAAATCTAGGTGGTTTGAGAGTCCCACGGTCAGTCTTCGACGTAACCATGATCACTTGGATGCCATAAAGATTCAATTATTCAAGAGATACGAGGCTCTCAAATCACCTAGATCCGACGACGGAACGATACTTATTGAGAATGATACTTTGAGAGAACATCACTCTTCGACTTAAGTCACATGTTAAACTCGGCAGGTATTTCTGGCAGAGGAAATATGAGGACGGAATTATAATTTAGGATCATAGATCCGAATTGTAAAATCAAAATTAATCAATCTCTCGAATGATTCAGGCAATTTTACACCAATGTAACTAAATCTACCACTCCATCTAACATGCTATTTTAATATCTCGCTGGAATGTGAGTACGCTCTGTATTATGGCCCCTCTTTCAGCACATCCCGCTTCAAAGCATGGATGAAATGCCGTCCTGTGTATTTTATTCCCTGCACAGAAACATAGGAACAGTCAACCAATATTGTTGATCGAGGGCGGTTTTTGGGATATGTCAGATGATACTAATGAAGCTGCACGCAAGTGCGTCGCCACGGATTTTCGAGCAGGGGGCCGGGCCCAAGGATTGAAAACTGTGTCCCTCTGCCCCTTATGTTCGGTCGGCTGGATAGGAAAGTGTATCACTTTATCATATTAAACACCTATGCAATGTTATACAAATAGCCGAAGGAAACACTGCCATCCTAAAATTACACATTTTCAACGATACTACCGGCAAAATGAGGTAGGGAAAGGAGGGGGTACCTTGCGCCCCGGTGCAGACGCCCCTGACTCACGGTCCCGTGGTCTACCATTGATATAGCTGATCGTTATACCAGTCGGCTTGACCCCGTCTGGTCCACGTCTATGAATCCCCCTTTACCGCACGGCGTCGGCCGCGAATGGACGGCAGGAAAGTAGCCCACGCCCGCCATTGCACGGTGAAATCGTTTTGATTGCACAATGCACAGTGTGCGCTGCTGAGTACCGCCCTGGCCAAATGACCTGACGCTGCACATTTAATTTGAATTGTCTTGCACTAGCATTTCCTAACGAAGTATTGCGACTGGAATCGCCTTCAGAGCCACCACAGGCGCAGGAACAAGGTGGACCAGGGAGGCCATGACCCCTCTACAATGTTCAGACCTTAACCATTGACTCTATGGCGTTGACTGGAATGAAGTGGATTCAAAATGCACCTTGAACCGAACGTGGTCTGGACGTCCCTACGCTCATGAGAGCCAGTAATTTGCTGCACGTTTGAGGACATGAAAACTAGGCAGGTATGGCTTAAATGACATAGGTGGAAGCCAACGTTTGGAAATAAAAGAGCAGCAACAGCTGGGGATGGTATGGCTGGGCCATTAGATAAATAAGCACTATATTAAGTCTGCACAGCTGACGAAAAAAATAGATTTGATCTATGAGTCTCTTTCTGGCAACCAGAAGCGGATCCAGCTAGTTGGTTTGGGGGCCAAACCCATGTCAGCGAACAAAGAAAAAAAACAGAATAAAGAAGTAAAACCTCGCGAGTAGGATGCCACGCCATTCTGTTCTTCTTTCCCTTCATAAGGAATTTCTTTCGCCTTAAAAGAAGTACCTTCCAAACTGAAAAAACGCTTAAAACTATTCTTACTGACGGTTACGTTCTCCCCAAATGATCAATTATGAAACACTGGTTTGCTTGAGGGCGAGGGGGACACGTGTTTGACTCCCTATATTTCGCTTGGGGGACAATGACGGGATTCCCTTCTCTGGATCCGTCCCTGCTGGTGGGTGTAACGATCGCTGTCCGCCCGTGTCTCCACTGCTTTGTGTAGTTCCGTATACTGTACCGGACCAGTTTTTTCCCGCCTTACCACTCGGCATCTCCAGCCGACTTTTTTGCCGTCATTCCAGCTCGTCAGGCTGCTTGACTGCGCAGGCGACAGACAAACAGCGCTAAACACACCTGAAACAGCGCCGTATCCGGCCGGTCGGCTGAGGTCACGACCTTTCGACTCGGTGCACTGTCATTTGAAACGTTAAGACCGGCATTTCTCTTATCGCCAGATATTAAGGTGACTGCGTCGGTGACCTCCCCGAAGCTCGAGGCTGTCCGTGGCTGTCGCTCTAGTGCCTAACGACATAATAATGGTGTAAGCTCTCGCCCAGTCTCTGGCGCTTGCGACGTGAGAAGTGCCCCGGGCACATCCGTGTCCTTGGCGGCTATCAAGCCGAAGCGCTTCAATGCCGTCCGCACCGGCCTCCGTGTCTTTCGGAACGGCCCCGGTTCATTGTTCTTGTGGGACCTTTCGGAGAACTCGCGGCGCGCGCTTTTGGTGCAGTCGCGCGCGCTGCGAGTGGCGTGGCCTTGAGTCGACGGCCCAGCGTTCCCGATACGAATGACTATTGTCCAGGCGGCAGTAACCGGTACGGTGGGCCGTTGTGTCGTATGTGTCGCCGGTTGTCCGCGTCCAGTTAGTGTCGATGCCTTGAGACTGAGCCGCTGGAAGCGTGCTGTGAGGCGGCCGCCGGGCGACAGAAGGATCGGACCGCCGACTGTGGAGGGTCCGCGTTGTCCAGTGCCGACGCCGGAAGTGCAGTGGTAGCAGCATCGTGACCGCGGTAAGTGGCGCCGCTCGAAGGCCCGCCAGGTGCGCCCCCTTCCTGTCGTGATGGACGCGTTCCAGGTGTGCTTCGCTCGGCAGGCCAAGCTGCTGTTTGTACCTGTGCACCGCTCCAGCTCTTCCAGCTGTTCCCTGTTGTGCCGTTGTGTTGTGCGCCCGTCCTGGAGGCCACGCTAGTGGTGCGACGCCTTTCTGTTCCCGAGTTAGTCAGTGTCCCGAGTTTCGCTCGACCCAGCAGCTGCCCCTGACGCGATTCGGCTGCCGATGGACCGTATATGGAACGAGGTGTCTGCGGTCCAAATAAGGGATATCTCCTGTCGTTTACAGGATATTCAAGTCGGACAGTACAAGATAAAACAGACTTTGGATGTATTGGGACACGGTGGGTTCACTGGCGGAAAAGGGGAAGATGTCGTCTCCCCCTATCGAACACTATGTGCCCCCTCACTGCCGAAATCGCTTTTTCGCCCGGCGCTCCTGAAACAGCTTTGTCACTCCTTGAAATGTTACTGCTATAAGGATGCAAATATTGGCGCCCACACAATGGAGTTTGTCGCCTCAGCGGTCCAAATAGCCTCCCTCAGATCCGAGTGTCCCCGTCAGAAATTATCGTGTTAGGTACATTTGGTCAAATTCATTTTTGCCAAGAAAATGAGAATAACAATGATATAAAAGTCCTTCTAAAAAATGCACTCATGTGTTTGAGTTGACGTTTGGTTGGAGACTGATGATACTTTTGCTGAAATGTTACATGTTGATCCCAAAATAAGGCCTGTTCGCCCACTGTATACCAGCTGTAGAATTCAGTGACGAGATTATAATCACGGTAAGGGGGAAAACAAAACCTAAGGGATCAGCATATCTGACCTGGTGGATGTTCTGTGTGTACTGAGAGAGACGCCGTCGTGGTGTGATTTTTGGCACATTCCTAAGCGATGAATATGTCAAAAGTCTTACCGGGAAATAGCGGAGTAAATTTGGTCGAGGGGACGCCACTGTCTGGGGACGGGCGGGTAAATAGTCCAACATAGGTCTGTAGCTGGCAGCGGGTGGGCTGCGAACACTGGCAGACACCGGAAAACAGAGCACCCCTGCCAGGGCACCTCCTAAAGTCAGTTTTAAAAAGGTTTTACCACACAGTTCTCGCATTTTGAGGGTGTTCACAGTTCAGGGTGGCTTCGGAGTCTGGCATCTGACCTCCACAGGACCTAGGGAGAGCAATGCCCTTTTTGGATCTGTCCCAGATCGAATGCATGGAGACAGCGTGTATGCTGACAAGCGGCGATTTTAAGATATTAAAGTTCAAATGTATAATTTAGCCGTGGTTTTTGTATGAATGTCTATAAGAGCATGGTTAAGGCGTCTTGAACCCGGAGCCTAGGCTCAGGATGAAGACATTCCACTGTTGAGTTTCACATACTCAAAAATTTTGCACTGGTTGTTGGTACTGTTGGCGAATCGATATGGAAATCATGCCTCTAGAGCTCAATGTAAAATTTATCCAAATTCCGGAATCAAGTTCGGAACTCGCGAAATGATTTCAGCTAAGACGTACGCCAGTTATGATATATATATATATATATATATATATATATATGACAAAACCGGAAGCTTTTCAAGAGGAAAATGACACATCCCAGGCCCTGATATGCTAGCGCAGTTTATGGGCGCGTCCATCGAGACCAGAGACCACAATGATGCGGTCAGGCCTTGAAGCTGTCAATCGCGATGGCGGCACCGACAGAGCCACGCTATGGTGTACTGGACTGTTTTGTTGTTATCGCCGGCTGCTGGCGGTTACATTCGCTGACAACCGGGCGGTATCTTTGATGTGGGCGCCCCGGGCGTGAGTGTCGGTGTACAGAGTGTGCCATGCATGTACCGCCCACCTATCAGCGGCTTCTGGCCTGTCCCTGTCATGGAGCGTGGTCGCCGAGCGCCCCGCAACGGTTAACCGAAACTGGAGGTGGAATCCAGCTGGCAAAGTCTTGCAGTCAACACATATGTTGTTCAAAATGTATGTATAACGCAAATAATTAGTTTGCACTCATTACTGGCCAGCTCACATGATTTGTTCAAATCGGCCACCCAGCACGGCATCATCTGTTTTCCTCATTTTCTGGACAATTAACCTTGCTTCAGTGGACAGTGGATGCTCCTGCAATTAGCTGAGTCATTCGGCTGCACGTGCGTTCTTTGTTGCAGTCATCCGTTCAAGGCGGGAAGAACACGCACTTCCCGCCCCAAACGGGATGTTGTGCACTGGCGCAGTAAATCCGAGACCCTGGAGTCTAAGGTGGGGCGTTGGAATCAAGCAAGTTCTTATCTAAGGTCGTTGCCAAGAGCGTGAAAAGCAGAATGGGAGGGTATCCGTCACTGGCTTTGCAGGTGGGGTGGGCTTGGGCATCCAATTTTCGGATCTCAACCGGGAGTTTGTATTCAAAAACATGTTTTTCACGATTCTTGACGTAGTTCTCTCCATCAGTCTCGCCCCGATCTGCTCTTTCGGATGTATTTTAAAATCTACGCTAAGGCGGTTGTAAAAATTGTTAATATACCCACCGTTGAAAGTAAAGCTGTCCTTGACTTGAAGATTGGTCTAACTCCCCTAAAACCGCCCGCATTCGCGTTCGAGTGGATTTGATAAAAATATTATTAATATTTTCTTGTCTAAGGAATATATTTTGTTAGTAATATATTATTCATATCCATGGCAAATGCATCTGCGTCGGTAGTTGCCAGATATGTACATACATGCCTCCCGGTTGTACAAAACCCGCTGTGCATCACTGCATGTGCTTTGTAGAATATTTCGTTAAATGTTCCGGCCCGGTTTCTTTATGTTATGTACTTTGTACATACATGCACAATACACACTTACAAATTTCAAGGTAACTTTTCAGTGAATGCGTGGCGCAATGGATAGCATTCCTGTCTTCTGAGCGACCGGTCCCAGGTTCAAGTACCAGCGGAGCCTCTGAGTAAGTCGATCTGCTCCCCTAATCCCTCCCGACAAGGAGAGTTGGCGATGCCGTATAAACCTGGCTGTTGGTGCGTCGTAAAACCCCAACAATTAAAGTGAATCTATTACAGCGAGGTCCCTATAATATAATCCAATACATTAGGTAAGGTCTAATGGACAAACTCGCCGGTAGCGCCCTATACTTTACGTTTGACTTGTACCAATTAGTGTCGCCGTGTCATCAGATGAACCGCGCCTTTGCGCCAGCGATGTAGCCAGGCAATGGCTGTACTGATTGATTGGGTGCAAAAAAGGCTAATGTATACAGTAGGGGATCTAGCCGGTAGGTTTGGCGGGCAAGCCAAAATCGAAAAGAAAAACAAGAAAAACGTCACACGGTGAAATATTTGGTCATGATTTAACTGCACGGTAGGTTCTCGGGGTACACCCAAAAGTCGATGAGCAAAATAAAGAAATTCATGGGGTGAAAGATGTCACCACATGAGGTTTGTTCTTTGCTCTCCAATGTCCAATGGTTACTCTAAAGTAGACTGGCGCTGTTTGGAGTTGAGAGTTGAAGCACCAAAACCTTGCTTTTAAACTAAAAATGATTCGGGCAAAAAGGAGGTCGACAGTTTTGGGGAAAAACATAGTTTTGCCCCGAGCTTTTCCGTTGGGGGAATGCCTTTCTTGCCCCTCAACTGGATCCGCCACTGAATGTATGAATCATGCTTTGAAACTAAATTTAAATATAGTAAGTGGAACGATCTCTTGATTTGCACGGCTAGCAAAGACAGAAAGAGCGGTGTAGTAAAATAGCATTGGTGGTGCAGGCCTTGCGTTCATTCTTCTGAGACGGCCCTCTGAGTGGGCCGGCTGCGGCCTGTCATCTCATGCAGGAGCCGCACATACGCCCTGTGACGCCGCCGCTGTGCGATGCTAATCAGGCATTGTGCCAGCTGCGGCGTATTGTGGCGCGGCGTCGACACACTCTCACCGCCGCCTCAGACCGGAACTGTGTTTCCGGACCACAGGGGCGGCGGCCGGCCCGGTCACAGCTCAGGGCGGCAGGTTCGAATGTTCAGCCCTTTTCAACCGTGGACTAACAAAAAATAAGTTTTCTAACATAACTTTAATATGTATTTCCGATGGAACTGATTGGAGCCTGGATTGTAAAAGGACGGTGATTGTGAAGGAACTGCGTGGACATATTAAACCGGGCCAGGCACTTATCCAACGTTTGGCCAGGGATAGTGGCGGATACAAGGAGGATAGAGGCTTAAGGCCCCCCTTCGAAATTTCAAGACGTCTTAAGTAAGTACATAACCGGAGGCTGTTTCGAGGCAATGGCGGGGGAGGCTTGAGCCCGTAGACCCCGTCCCTGAAATGAAGTCCTGGATCCGCCACTGGCCAGGAGGGAAGTTCATATCAGGTAAAAGTGCGCAGACTCTTACCGGGTCCTTGTTGGTCACTTTGCGCAGAGCTACCATGTCATCCGCCGAGGAGTTCAGCGAAGAGATCATAGGCGGATTCAGAATTTCCGATCGCGGGGGTGTACTCGGGCAAGTGGCGCCACTTGAAGCAGAGTGGTGCCCAGTTTAGGGGTTTAGGGTGCCTCATTTGGTTTTTTCAGGTGCCAGCCAGCGCCGATTCTTCCATTCTGGGCTGGGAATGCGACGTTTCCTGGGACGCTAAGGGCATTTCAAGGAGACGTTGAGGCTCGGTCAGGGGACTTTACCCTTTACACTTTACCCCATGTTCTATCCCCGTGCAGGCCCCCTAAGCCGGCTGCTGAGCTGTACTGCAGGTGCGGCGCCCGTTTGTCCAGGCCGGTTGCAGGCCCCTGGGGCCGGCCGGGCGTCACCGCGCTAATAACGTACCCGACGCGACGCGGCGGCCGGCCTCGTTTTTGTGGCGGGCCGGCGCCGCAGAGCGGCACGCCAGAGCGTTCACCCGGATCAAGAAAGGTGGACGCCACCCAGCCCCTGTCACGGATGAAGGGTTGCCCTGCTGGAATAACGGTCGGCGACGCGGCACGTGTGCTCTCTGTTGGGCAGTACAGGACTTGGGCGGAACTTGTACCTGCCTCAGAAGTATCGGATTTAATGACGACCTCGGAAACACAGATCACTCATGCGGAACTTGTATGTCTCTACATGTGCTAATTGCTCAGGTTGAGGTTGTTTTCACTACTCAGCTGTTGGCTGTTGATGGGAACGAGACCGTGTGTGCCGTTTTCGTCATTAGTTTCACGGGGAAGCTCAGTGATGTATCAGGAGGGTCATTATCAGTGGCTAATGGTGTCCAATACCGTCTGTCGCTGCCAGAGCCGCATCATAGCGACGCCGCTGAACCGACACCTTCCTGCCCAGACTGTCAATCAAAGCTCTCAGTGTGCTCGTGTTCTCAGCAGTCGCGCACCTGAAGTAGCCTGCTTTGGCTGCTGTCCCTACTCATGTTTTTTTTTGCAATGGACGTCGGTCAGATGCCCCAATATGCAATTACAACGAAACGCCACGTATAGGGCGTGGATAAGGTTTTCACAGTGAGGCACTAGTTGAAACCTGAAACTGGATTCCGTTTTTATTACATTTTTGTAATGTGTAGCTCAAATTCATGGATTGGACTTTTTCTTTAGCTTGGTATAGAAAAGCCCAATGAGTGGTTTAATGTTTGTACGTTGGTTTTTTGGTTTGGGCCCGAGCATGACCACCTGCTCAGGGAATAGTTGCATGCGTCTCCAGGTATATCTTTCACCGTGCTAGCGACATAGAAGTTACGTCCATGCCTGAAATGCTTCTTTGAATTTATCATTTAAAGGATGATGGCCAACGATTTTGAAACACGACAAGCTCAAGCGAAACGGTGCTGAATAAATATTAACACATCCAACAAGCCCACTTAACCAGAATTAACTAGAAACAATTGTATAATCCGTAAATTTTGTCTGAAAATGATGTCCGTACCTCAAAGGTCGAGTCCAGGTGAGGTCATAGGGGCTGTGGACTTATCGAGGACGTTTGTTTAATCCTCCTTGTCCCACGCTTATCACCAGTTCCTGTGAGTATGAATGTCCTCTCCCACCACCGTTGTCGGTGCGTCTATCTCTTAAATCCTGTTTGTTCTGCTGATGCCAGCCGTTACATTGTTGGAAACTGTCGCCGATGTGTCAGGCAGGAAGCACGGCAACATGCGCAAATATTGTTCCGATAAAAAACGAAAAACAATGGAACTCCAGCATCACACCTTTGTGAGCATAGGTTGAGTTTTATGTACTCTTGGAGTCGCCGGAAGTGTCATTACGATAATGGTTTAGCACGTCACTGAATTTATCTTGCTCATTTGCGATGGATACTTGTCTTAGCAAGTTTCAGATGGGCGAAAGAAACCTTAGTATGTCATTTCTGATAATTGCTGGGTGCCGCCTGACATCCTTCGCCACCGTAACCTCACACCTCCTACTCCAGCGTGGACAATGATCTTAAATGTGTGATTTCGGGGCGTCTGGGTTCGACGTAGTCTGCACGCCATGATTTATTCGTTTATTTATATCTTTATTTATTCCACAGCTTAATATCACTTCACATAACTTGGCTATTATTAATCTTGCGCCAGTCAGATAAAACAATAGGTCTCGCTAATCACACATGTTACAGGCATACAAAAATGACGTAAACAGAAAAGTGTCAGGAGATAAAAAAATAGCGCAACCTTTCAGCTCAGGCATACTCCGTCGCTGACCAGTAAGATACCTCTTCAGCTCGTGTTTGAAACGACCCGGTGGGAGATTTCGCATCTCAGATGGAAGTGAGCTAAATGCACACACTATCGACTACTTCAAACGATGCCTTCCGAATCCAGATCGGATCTGAGGCACACTGAAACGTTCGGCACTCTGCGTATGGCGCTGGTGTGTTTCCTGTGGACTCCGAACGCGTCTGTCGGCGTGCCCCGCAGTGAGTTCAGCGGTGAGACAGCCATAACTGGGACGACTGGCAGCCGCGGACCGGAGCCTCCCACGCTCCAAACCTCCGCACTGGCCAGTCGCCGCACACGGCGCTCACTCGCCGTCTGCGGCGATAGTCGCTGGCTTCGGCACCGCGCTGTTTCTAGCGTCTGTTGTGTTTTCTGCCACGAAACATGCTATTCAGAGATGGCATTCGCACTGAATTTTTAAAAGGCTCATTTCAAGGCGGAGTTTTAGGGAGGCTGCCACCCGCCAATGCAGGTGTTATTAAGTTACCGCCAATCTGGAAAAGTGTGGAAGACCACGGTTCTTTGCCATGCAGTCCAATTTTACAGCCACCTTTCACCTCGTGTGGTAACAGGAGACACCAAGAAGTCGGATCTTTTAATGCTCTCATGAATAACGCAATTGAAAATGTTGTATGCTCTTCTGTTCAATGGTTAAATCGAATACCTACGTCATATTACGGCAATGTTTTGGTCATAGCACTGTCTTCCCTGACTATATTTGACGGCGCAAAGAAATTAGTGTCCTTTTACTGCACATTCATTATGATATAAACTAGCGCATCATGCGTTTTGCTCAATGTTCTAGATGATATAGATGTTTCTTAGTTTGTGCCAAATGCTTAAACTCAACGTTATCATGTTTGTCTGTGGACGGGAGCCTTGACTCTCGAAATCTTGTCTACTTGAACTCCTGCTGTTGCTGGTGCGTACTCTTGCCGTCCAGTACCAGTTCGTTGGCACGGTTTCGGCGTTAATTTTATCCCGAACGGTCCTGAACGAGTTTCAGGCATTCGATGCTCAAGCCTCACGCCATTTCCTCCATTCGACCTCGCTGCGAGATATGACACTGCATCCCGTCAAGAAATTGGGCCTAAGTTTCACATGTTTTCGCCCTTCTTATTATAGCCGAAACTTTCGGAAAATATATAAGACACATCGAAGTATTCTGCACCTACCGTGACAGAAGATCCTGCGTCGTCTCCATCTCTAGGCCTTATCGGTGTAGCGGTGGAGGCTGCTCATCGTTGACGTACCCGGCGCGCCAGCGCGCCTCGTTAGGCGTGTTTTGCGCGCGGGAAGTTGCTACCAAATTGGACGTCTTGTGGCGGGGCGGGGAGAGGCGGAGCGACGGTGCCGGGGGGGCCGTCAGTTACTGTGGAGACGTGCAATCTGCGAGAGTGCAGTGTCGCTCTCCACGCGGCGGTGTCCGAAGAATTAGCGTCGCGACAGTCCTCCGGCGGTGCTGCACGTGGGTTCAAGGTAGTCAATATGTTTATGAGCTGCATTAGTGATGTCTTCAGAGCGTGGGGATCTAAGCCCTTTAGTTATGGGATTTTCCTTGGCTTGAAGATGTCGATCTTGCATTTACGCCATATGGTATGTGAGGAGCCATGTCGTTACTGATGGAAGTGAAAGTCGAACCAACTCTATTACTATCCAAAATCGTGCAGTGAAAACTGCCCGAACGTGGTACGGACGCGCAGTAGTACTGTCCGAATGCCCTTCCATACGTGCCGTCGTCAGGTCGCATGGGGTTGCCCTTTGACCTGAAGAACCGCGCGCGACCTGGCGATGGGCCCCGGCCGTGCCGTCGCCTAATTGCAGTGATCGTTTCCAGCCAAGACACGCGAGGGTCATTGACCCCCGGGGCTGGTCATGGTAATTAACCGCCGTGTAACCGACTCAGTGACCCAGAATTTGCGAAGTAGCCCGTAGCGTACTGCTCGTTGACGATTAGCGTAGTACCGGCCCGAAGATGGACTTTGAATCGGGCGCTCCTTTCTGTACCTGCCTGTTGTTAGTCTGCACAGTGCAAAGCCCAAGTCCGTGTTTTCTCGTATCAGTATTCCATTTCGACGAAATATGGATAGACTGACAGATGTAAATAATGTTTGTGATGTTTTTGTATTTATGCGGATTTTTACCTCAAACCTTGTTTCTGCGTGCGCGCTCTGTTGCTTATTATCTGGCGGCGTGGCGTTTATTCACGTCTTGCTGCTTTATTTACGTGAAGGTCAGCCTGCTTCCGACGTCATGTTTATTTTACCGGGGATGCATTGCGGACGAGTTCGTGCTGGACCCTCCTGAGTGGATGGTGCACTATCGATTCTGTAACTTTCAGCGGGAGGCCGCAAAGAACGCTCCTGGGTGGATGGTGTACTATCGATTCTGTACCTCTCAGCAGAGGCCGCAAAGAACGCTCCTGGGTGGATGGTGTACTATCGATTCTGCCCTTTTCAGCCGGAGGCGGTGCGGGACACTCCTGAGTAGATGGGGTACTATCGATTCTGTCCTTTTCAGCCGGAGGCGGTGCGGGATCTGCCTGAGTGGACGGTGGATGAGGAGGTGCTGACGTCACCCGTGCATCCTGATCTGCGCTTCCACACCACACTCATCCGCGCCACTTCGGAGGTAACTGACGCGCTCCACGCGGAGTGCGCGACAGTGACGTGCCAAGAACCAGTTACGCTGCGGTCAACTGCTTCTGCATCTTGAAGCGTAGCTGGCTGGATGTCATTATGGACAATGATTTAGAGTGTAGGGTTTCAAACGGCCTTATAATTGCGGTAGAATTTCGTGACCTCGCCACATACTCATGGATCAGTTATTGGCACGTATGCTGCCCCGTGCCGATAACTTATTATTGCCATCGCCAACAGCCAGCTGACACGTGACGTGAGCACGGTGCCGCCTGGCGCAGACAGCCCGGGACGCTGACCTTAACTAGTTTACCTGGAACCCAGAACTGCAGTTTGCTATGGAGGTGTAGAGTTGATTGAAGTCAGTTTGTCGAGTTGGATGTTTCGATTATTGCAGCTATTTAAACTCGGTCTGGATTGGGATGCATAGAACGGTCGAAATCTGACGACGCTGCTGTGACTACGTCAATGCTTTTCCAGCTAGGTGTAACCTTCCATGACCTTCTGCGGCCTCCACGTGCCCCCAGGGCGCGCTGCATCAGCTGCCCAGCCCGGAGGAGGTGATCAAGGCTCGCTCGGACGTGTTCGCCGCAGAGCTGGTGGCTGTGGATGTCACTGGAAGAGGATTCCAGAGGCAGCTCCAGTTCCGACGCTCTCTAGTGCATGTGAGTCGCTGCCTGAACCCGGGCGGGATATCCGGCCTAATGTCGCGACAAACAGCTGGGCTAAATGGATACGGAAATTCTGCATTGTTTGCAGCCTGGGAAAATGTTTGAGAACTTATCGGAAACATATATTGCAGAACTACAGAATACCTTGAATACAATGATTGCTCATTATCCAGGTACGGCAAGATTGGAAGAGCCATCATGGCAAATTGAAGCCCAATCTAGAATTTTCCTTTTCTTGAAAAAAAATTGCGTGTGAGTGCGTCTGCGCGTTGTGCTTTCTTTTCCAAAGAGATGGTATTGTTCGTCTTCCACGTCGGTGGCCCGGGTTAAAATCTCGGTTAGGAATACGGGATAAGGTCCTCCTAATCCTCAATATACCTACCCTTCCAACAGTGTAAGAGTTGGCTACGCCATACGACCTCAGCAGCTTGTGTGTCGTAATGGCCTTGGAACTCTTTCCCATGCTCTTTCATATTGGTGTATTGCAGGGTTCTAAAGCTTGATTCATCACGAGACTGCATTCAGTCATTTTAGGGTCAATTCGAAGACAGTTGTGAGACAAGCGATGAATTATGAAATTTAGAAGACCCTTTAGGAAATAATCGAGCATAATACCTGTCAAATATTAGATACTTTGAAACGAGATCAATGCATCCCAGTGAGCTTTGATATGGCCAGGGCAAGTTTTACCCGGTATCGTTTTTGTGGGAAGATATGGTGCTGCGGCAGAAACCTTAGTGTTATTTATATTCCAGGCACATATACTTCCCATTTTTTGTACAGTATTCATCATATCACATTTAGAAATGGCTGCATGCTCGTTCAAGTCGCCCTGTTTTATCTTTCTTCCAGGGAATTTCACGAATAACGAGATGTATCTTCGTTCTCAGTATGACTACGCGAAGTTGAGGAGGCGAAAGCGTACCCGGCGACGTCGGAACACTATCTGCGATTCTGGTGACGCACGCACTGCACTACAGTACTACCGCGCTCACAGGTTAGGGCCGCGACTCACCGCCCGAAAATGCACCTTTGTTGCGACCGTAAGCAACTCCCAGAAAGTCCATTCTGTGTTCAGCGTCACCGCGCTCTATTAGTGGATAGATAGGATTCATATATTTTGAAAACCAAGACCACTTTCATGGTGGGTTCTTATGTGTTGGCCGGTTGGGATTTTCGATGATGTGCCAAATATATGTGCCCACACGTGCATGTGTATTCGGTTTCTGGCGTTTTTTTCCGGGACAATGCCTGTGAGTCTCCAACAGTGTCCTCCGCGTTGAATCAAATCATATTCTCTTCTAGACCTGGCTAGCAATAAATTTTGGGGTCTTAGTCACTGCTGTGACAGGACTGCCCGGGCTAGTTGACAAAGTCGGGGCGGCAGCTTCTAGTTGTAGAAGTCCTGGGTCGATTGCCCATGGTATGCGTCAGTTTTTTACAGGTATTGAATCACACGGACAATGGAGCGTATTTGATATCTTATATTTTTTGGCAACTTGCGAGAACTTTAATATATCGTAATAATCATATCTAACAACGGCCGGTTACACGTTACAGAAATATAGTATATCAAGTACGCTCTACTGGCCGTGCGATTCAATACCAATGGAATGTTACCGGCAATAGAAGGTAATGGCTTCCTTCATTGTCGCAGGTATGCTTCTTAATCAACTTTCAACGTTGAGTTCTGTGATTCCCAGTCAATGCCTCTGAATATTTGAGCAATGACTGACGTAAGATATGATCGTTCATGTGTGAGGGTAATTGAGATGTGGGCAGCCGCTGAAATACGGTGAAGTTCAGTTCGTGCCCAACTGTCGTTTCTTGTGAGGTGGTCCCGGCCGTTTGTTTGGATACGGTCAGCTGACCCTTTCCTAACCGTGTCGCCAGTGTCGCTACCATCAGCCGCCCGGTGCGGACGGACACCCGAGAGACCCAGACGGACGCCCTGCCATCTGACGGCGCAGAGGTAAGACCCAGACGGACGCCCTGCCATCTGACGGCGCAGAGGTAAGACACAGACGGACACCCTGTCATCTGACGGCGCAGAGGTAAGACACAGACGGACACACTGCCATCTGACGGCGCAGAGTTAAGAACCAGACGGACACACTGCCATCTGACGGCGCAGAGGTAAGATCCAGACGGACGCCCTGTCATCTGACGGCGCAGAGGTAAGATCCAGACGGGCGCCCTGCCATCTGACGGCGCAGAGGTAAGATCCAGACGGACACCCTGCCATCTGACAGCGCAGAGGTAAGACGCAGACGGACGCCCTGCCATCTGACGGCGCAGAGTTAAGATCCAGACGGACACCCTGCCATCTGACGGCGCAGAGGTAAGATCCAGACGGACGCCCTGTCATCTGACGGCGCAGAGGTAAGATCCAGACGGACACCCTGCCATCTGACGGCGCAGAGTTAAGATCCAGACGGACACCCTGCCATCTGACGGCGCAGAGGTAAGATCCAGACGGGCGCCCTGCCATCTGACGGCGCAGAGGTAAGATCCAGACGGACACCCTGCCATCTGACAGCGCAGAGGTAAGACGCAGACGGACGCCCTGCCATCTGACGGCGCAGAGTTAAGATCCAGACGGAAACCCTGCCATCTGACGGCGCAGAGTTAAGATCCAGACGGACACCCTGCCATCTGACGGCGCAGAGGTAAGATCCAGACGGACGCCCTGTCATCTGACGGCGCAGAGGTAAGATCCAGACGGACACCCTGCCATCTGACGGCGCAGAGTTAAGATCCAGACGGACACCCTGCCATCTGACGGCGCAGAGGTAAGATCCAGACGGGCGCCCTGCCATCTGACGGCGCAGAGGTAAGATCCAGACGGACACCCTGCCATCTGACAGCGCAGAGGTAAGACGCAGACGGACGCCCTGCCATCTGACGGCGCAGAGTTAAGATCCAGACGGAAACCCTGCCATCTGACGGCGCAGAGTTAAGATCCAGACGGACACCCTGCCATCTGACGGCGCAGAGGCAAGATCCAGACGGACACCCTGCCATCTGACGGCGCAGAGTTAAATTCCAGACGGACACACTGCCATCTGACGGCGCAGAGGTAAGAACCAGACGGACACACTGCCATCTGACGGCGCAGAGGTAAGACCCAGACGGACACCCTGCCATCTGACGGCGCAGAGGCAAGATCCAGACGGACACCCTGCCATCTGACGGCGCAGAGTTAAATTCCAGACGGACACACTGCCATCTGACGGCGCAGAGGTAAGAACCAGACGGACACCCTGCCATCTGACGGCGCAGAGGTAAGACCCAGACGGACACCCTGCCATCTGACGGCGCAGAGGTAAGACCCAGACGGACACACTGCCATCTGACGGCGCAGAGGTAAGATCCAGACGGACACCCTGCCATCTGACGGCGCAGAGGTAAGACCCAGGCGGACACCCTGCCATCTGACGGCGCAGAGGCAAGATCCAGACGGACACCCTGCCATCTGACGGCGCAGAGTTAAATTCCAGACGGACACACTGCCATCTGACGGCGCAGAGGTAAGAACCAGACGGACACCCTGCCATCTGACGGCGCAGAGGTAAGACCCAGACGGACACCCTGCCATCTGACGGCGCAGAGGTAAGACCCAGACGGACACACCTGCCATCTGACGGCGCAGAGGTAAGATCCAGACGGACACACTGCCATCTGACGGCACAGAGGTAAGCCTCAGGCACCTGCCAGGTGGACGCTTTAGAATAATGGGCAGAATGGGAATGACTTACCAAATGTATGGCAGAGCATATTTACTGGTTTGCTTTATTGTTAATGCGTACTGCCGTGGTAATGTTTGTGTTTCCCATCCATTTGACATAATTACACCTTTTTAGAAATTAGAACACTTTCTTACACTGGTTTCAATCATTAATACCGATTTAAATAAAAAGTATTGTAAATTGCTTATCAATGTGTTGGTTCCATCTATTTACACACCTCCGTAGGAGAGCCATTTGCATATTATTTTCTGAAAGAAACTAAGATTACCCATGTATTTATATACATTTTAGACATTTCAATTCTAGCCTGCGTTGCCAACAACACACACTGAATATTGTAAACTTGGCTTACATGGTTTCTCGACTTTGTTTAGATGCCCATTCAGGTCGAAAATCCCAGCCCAAACAAATATGCGACTACCTCAAGTGAATGATTGTGCACTTTGTTGGCCACGCCGTGAAATTGTTGAAATATCGCGGAATATTCCAAATTAGCTTAAGTATTGGTAATATTTTTGCCGGATTTTTTCCGAGCGTTAGTTTGTACAAAATTATTTAAAACTGCATCAAAATAGCGCTTGCGGTACATTCATCCAATGTGCGATATTCGACACACACACACGCACACACACACTCTCACTCTCTTTATCTATCTATCTATCTATCTATCTATCTATCTATCTATCTATCTATCTATCTATCTATCTATCTATCTATCAATTTATTTATCTATCTATTGATCTCTCCCAACTTTTGATGATGTCTTGACAATTCAGTGATTGTGCTTCTGCAAATATTTCACATGTACACATGTAATCATCAACATTGTGCGAGAAACCGCAGATAAATTTGTTGTTTGCCTTCGATTTCAGTCTCATTACTTCTCGTCCCGTGAGCTGATGGCGGACATACAGCGTAGAATGGCCAGCGATACCAGCGCCCCTCTCGGCCGTCGGCGGAACTTGCCGGACTCCTCCCAGCAGCCGGTGTACGCTGCTGCCGGACCTGCCCGGGAGCCCTCACTGACCGTACGCCGCCGTACCGCCGCCTCCTGCTCGGAGGGCTCCTCCAGCGGCCACGGCAGCGGCGGCAGCAACCGGACCAGCGCCGACTCAGAGCGCGTCGCCTCGCCAGCCGACTCTGGAACAGTGACGTCGCCGCTGGAGGAGACTGCTGCGTTACAGCTGACGTCATCAGCGGGCGTCAGACCCCTGGCGGCGTCACCGGCAGACTCAGGCCTCTCGGACGGCAGACTGGACGCCGTGAGCTCGACCAGCGAGGAGACGGTCACACCTGAACTGGCGGTGGACGACGGTGATACCAGCTCGGCGTTCTCCTGCGACACAGAGGGTTACTACACCTCGTTCCACTGCGACAGCGGCGTCCGCGCCGTCTACGGCAAGGCAACGCCGGTGCCCCGACTGGCGCTGAGTGACGCCGGCTCCAGCTGTAGCTCGGAGCGCGGCTCCACGGGTGTGAGACGGCGACCTCGGCCACCGCCGCGCGCCAGCTCCCTGGACGCCGCTAACCGGGAGAGTATCGTGACGGTGATCCACGTGCCACGTGACACCGACTCACCGGCGGCCAGCTCGTCACGTGACTCGGCGTCGCGGCAGAGTTCGCCGGTGAGCGACGCCGCCTGCTGGGACAGCGAGCCGGACTCCGGCACCGGCGCCGACTCCGCCTCCGCCTCCGCAGTCCGACTACGAGCTCACCTGCGACTGAGCGCCGGTGGTATCCCGGCGCTGTGTGTGGTGACGCCGCCGGTCAGCGAAGATGGCGACTCCGCCGGTCACCCAGGTCAGACGGGACCTCTCCCGAGACTGACTGGTCCGGACTGGCAGTCTCCTGGGCGTCTGATACGCAGGAGTGACGATAGCGCCACCTATGTCAGGACTGACTCACAAGAACAGCGCGGATACGCGGGCGAGCTGAGAAAGCAGGAGGCCGGGGCGGTGACGTTGGAGACGGAGACTGGTGCAGCAGCGAGGGGAGAGGAGTACTCTCGCGAGAAAGAGGAGATACAGAACCAGCTGGTGCATCAGCATGTTCCCAAGATGGTAGCTTCGGAGCAGCCGTCTTCTCCGCTGCGCCAGAAAGGAGCGAAAGCACCGGGGTCTTGTAATCTAGGTAAGTCTCACTGTTTCAGTGGCATTGGTGTCTTGGAAGGGAACATAGTTTTCAGCCTATATGGCTGCTTAGAAAGAACAGGTTTGACTACAAATGAATATGCGGCTCTACTGCAACGTGCTCATAAAGTATTATGTTTCCGCAGTAATGCAACGTGACAGTTATGCGGTAATTTTTGGTAGAGCTGTAAACGTCTCTTATTACAGGAAGCCAACCGTTTAATATGTTGTTTTTCTGTTTCAGAGGAAGACTCGCGATGGGCGAAGATGTCTAGTCCGGTTTACCGCAGAGACTGCGTCTCGCCAAGCAGCTCACTAGCCGACAGTAACTACGCGGGTGTCAGCGCAAGGAGAAGCTATCAAGCTTTGCCACCGGTGGAGAACCTCGGTGCCTCCGCCATGTCACCGCATCATTTCTCTTCAGAATCAAGCAGCGCCAGTCCAGCTCATTCTCCTTACATCAACCGTAACGGACATCGTACATTATTCGCCCCGTCACCTGAAGCTGCTCAGAGAGTCCACCCGGGCCTTCAGAACGTCACCAACACTGCAACATTACCGTCTCGGGTGTCACTCAGAGAGAGGCCTGCGGCAGGCTCCCGGGGCGGTTTTGTGGAGGGCTCGCCTGCCTCCGCCCGCGCCGCATCCGTCACCGGCGAGTCTCCGATGACGTCACCGTCTCCAGTGACGTCACCGGCTCTGCCGCGGGCCGGCTCGCTGGACCGTCGGTCCATTCGACGGTACACTGACCGGATTTACTCCAGTCTTCGTCAGCTCCGCGGACGCCGGTTCTCACTCGCCGAGGCGAAACAGGGGCTTACCGGAAAACCACCTATTCCAAACCACAACGGCTCTCCAGCTAGGCCGGGAGAGAACGTGGACATAACCAAGCCTCGCCCAGAGGGAAGTGAGAATGTGTGTGATCCGCGTCTCTTCTCTTCTGACTCTGCAGTCGATCAAAGGCGGTGGAACTTGCAACAGCAGCTGCAAGCCGCCGAGTGGTGTCAGCGACAGCAGCAAGACCGGCACAGTGTTAATGACCCCTCACAGCGTGCGTGTCAGAGACTGTACGGTGACGCTGACAGACTGGGGCAGCAACAACCTCGGTCTCCTCTCCTCCAAGAGAGACATATGGCAGAGTCCGTGCCGAACTTTCGACAGTCGAACTCGGTGATGTACGGGACAGCCGACCAAAATGCTGCACAGCAGCAGCATCAGCGAAGTGAGCCAAGTCTGCATCATGCTCGTTCGCTCGACCTCATCGGAGCTCAGGAGCGGCGGGAGGCTCCGAGGCTTCCGAGCCGCCCTCCGCCCGGCACCCTGCCATCCACCCTCGCCTCTCGGTCAGAGTGGCCCGCCCAGGGAGCGGTCTACCAGGCTCCGGGTGACCTGCGTATGGATCCGGCTGCTGATCCGAGGCCTGGATGGCCTCGTCAGCTACCTTACAGTCCTCGACCAGCGCGGCAGGAGGGCGGCTCCGGTAGAGAGGACGCCAATGCGCCTTCCCGTGCACCGGGGACGCCGCATCACCAGCCAGGCCAGTCTAGCGAGAAACAGCACACCCTCAGCAGGCACCTGCCCATGTTCTTCCGACTTCGCTCCGGCCGCCAGGAGGCGACAGGGAGTGTCTCAACGCCGGAGCGACACCGGAAGCCCACGCCGGCGGCGGGTGCGATAGCAGTGCCGCCTGGTGGCCAGCTGGCGAACTCACATGCACCGTCATCTACAGCACCAGCTCAGACGTACGGCTCAGCAGAGGCAGTGCCAGATGGAGCAAAGTCGCCCAGGTTCCGACATCCGTTCAGTTTTGGACGACACAGTCTGCGTGGGCCTAGGGGTTCGGCAGGGGAAGAGGTAGCTAGGGAAGTCTCCGGCCAGGCAGCAACGTCAGTGACACAGCCCAGCTCAGAAACATCACGGCCTCCCGCCAGGGCTGAGAAACTGGAGACGCCACGAACTGACGAGCAAAAGCTAAAGCGGCTGAAGAAGCGCTGGTTCTTCACTCTGCCTGGTAAGCAGCGTCGCAGCAAGCTGAGGGCGAAGCCTGACGAGAGCTCAGACGACGACGGCGGCTTCGGCGGCGGTGTACCGCGGCCGGTGGTCGGTGGTGTCGCTCGCGACGGCGGCTTCGTGCGGTACGAGAGCCCCGACTCCATCTCGTCGGCTGTGTCGTCGCGCTCGACGACGCCGCTCACCGACAACTCGCTGTCGTCGTCCTACTTTGAGATGGAGCAGTACTTTCCGGGCTCGCTGAGCGGTAGCCAGAGTAGCGGTCGGCCGCCGTCCACGCTATCGGCGGAGAGCGAACGTAGCGCCAGGAACGGAGAGGCTGCTCGTCGGCAGCTGACGGCCCCGCGAGCGCCCAACTTCTCCAATCCCGAGTATAGCCCTCCCGGAGCGGACGGTTCGGGCGCCGGCGCTGACACCGCTGCTGGTCTGATCTCCCCTGGTGGTGCCCCATCACAAGGGGTGCGACACCCGCCTCAGCAGAGCGGGCGGCTACAGGACGCCTCCGCCCAGCCGATCTACGGCAGCCCCACCGTGTTCCAGCTGTCTCGGTGGCATCCTCAGCTCACCGCGCAAGCGGCACCTGGCGGGAGATGGCCCGCGTACTCAGCCGGCCGTACACTAGGGTCACCTCAGCAGTTCCCTCCTACATTCAACTCACATCCGGGGACAGCAAGTGGCAGTCGGCCTGGTGTATCACCTGATCTGTCAGTAGGCGGACAGAGGTCCAGCTGGGCGGGCGGAGCAGCGCCTCCGGTAACTATAGCGGGCCAGCGTGGCAGCTGGGCTGGCGCTGCTGCCGCTCCGCACTCTCCTATCAAACCAGGCCAGCTGACGCGGCCCACGCCGCTCACCGAGTTCAAGCAGCTGGTGGCGCGGCAGCGGAGTCCCAGCCTGGGCGGCAGCCCGGCTCGTCAGTCGGCCGCCGACCGGCTACGCACCAGCTCCCCTGGCCCACCGCCGCGCGCGCCGCCGCCACAGTCTCCAGTGGATGCACGAAACTCGGCGCGCGCTGTTCTGTTCGAGACCAGGTTTGGCAGCAGCCGACGCGGCCGCAACCTACACACCAGTGTCATCGCCACTACCATCCCGGAGACAGAGGAGGACACGGAGCAGGGTCTGCCGCCGGCGCGACGGCGCCTCTTCAGTCCATCAGACGAGGCCCCGTCAAGTGGCGACTCCCCCAGCCGGCAGATACTCCGCATGAGTCCATCTTCGCCGCCGCCGCCGTATTCCTCTCGTGCCACCGGGACTCCACCGGGCAACGGACCTAGCATGGAACCTCAGCTTCTGACTACTAGTATAGCACCAGAGCATCACTTCACACCAGTCCTCTCACAAGCTCCCGGTGGGTTCAAGCGATCGTTCAGCCTCCCGAGGAATTCAGGCAGTCGGGTGGAGCTACCAGTCACGGCAATGTCGGATGACGAACGGCCACCTATCGGTAGTATATCTAGATATCAGTACCGGAATCGGCCGTGTGCGGCGCTAGCGACACAGGGTGCTGCTGTAAACGGACCATTTCAGCGCTCCAGGTCAGCACGCTTCTCTCGGGACCAACAGCCTGTGAACTCACCTCCGATGTCGAATTCCAGGGGTGACCGCCCCCGCATATCTCCCAGAGAAGAGACTGCGATTTGATAAGCTCATCGGTGACAAGTCTTTACAGGCTCTAGTCACGTGTTAGCTTTAGTCAGCTTTAAGAACGCCGGTTTGCGCGATCGCTGTTCTTGGGATCTCCCTGAGGCGAAATGGCTTCGGCTGGCGTTGTTGCTTGCATTCAAAGCTGGCGATTGAGTGGGGCTTCCGTCGCTACACAAGAGCGTGGCAGTCGAAAACATCGCCACATACAAGTGGCTTATGCATGTGACCCTGGCCTAGATCGTGCGGTGAGTCGTTCTGTATAGGGTTTCGACCAGTACTCCAGGGTTTTGTTGGAACAGTCCTGTCATTACCAAACATGAGGCAGCGTACGGATGGATGAGGTTCGTTATGTGCATGCATGTTTGTGGTGTTTGTCCGAACGGCTCTGAGAACTTAATGAATAAAGCAGTGTCCATTTGGCTAGTGTTTTGAGCAAAGGTTAGCACCGCTACCAAATGTTTGAAACCGCTACTGCTAATTCCGCTACTTTGGCTAGTTGAAACCGCTCCCACTGCTAGCACTACTTTTTCTAAACTGGAGAATCGCTACCCGCTACTCTGCAGCCGCTACTTTTTAATATAAAG
Source organism: Lepas anatifera (assembly GCA_034440635.1). Taxonomy (NCBI): domain Eukaryota; kingdom Metazoa; phylum Arthropoda; class Thecostraca; family Lepadidae; genus Lepas; species Lepas anatifera. The sequence continues at coordinate 140,259 of JAOTON010001187.1, read as the reverse complement.
CCCTGCTAAAATGTTATCCAAATGTTTAGGTACATTATTTTTATATTTTTGCAGCACCGATCTAAGGAGCATAGTAGGTAATAAGCTAATAAGTTGTTAACTAGCCTTTTTCCTCGAACTCTGGATACAAAAGTGAGCGAATCACAATGAATTTGTTCAATATAGCATCCAATTTAATTCGATTCAATGTCGCAGGCTTTGGGGAGACGGACCAGTTTTCACCTTATCCATTTGCATTGGTCTTTTTAAAGGGATTTTAAGAAAAAAACACTACCTATCTGCATATTGCATACAGAACTGGACCTTTTCTTGTAAAATATAGAAACAAAATTATGCAATAAAAATGTCTATTTAATCTCCTGTTGTATTACAGGTCGAAAAATGTTTCTTTCGATATCCATCTCCTATTTTTGTGGTGTAATGGTCCCCTTACACCTCTATACTTGGCAAACGTTATCCCTGATCAATTCTGCAACGTTCCCCAACATTTAACATGCGCATTGACGGGGGCGGGTACCCGCCTCCCCTCGGGTTTTTCGGAAATAGAAGAAAAATAGCGCCGCCGTACTTGGCATACCTCTCTTCCTCATCATTTTTACAACTTCTGTGAAAGTTTTAAGGTTAGGTCATCTCAGGTCAGGTCACCAGTACAGGTCAAGTGACCCGACCTCAAAAAAGTTTAAGATAGCATAAGTCGGAGCAGGGTGAGCTTATCCGATTGAAACTCATCACATAATGGCCCCACCGAGTTCTCTTAAATCTGTTCCGGTATTTTTTATATCGATGACCTAAGGTCAGGTACGAGGCATGACCTCTCCATTGGAAATACATGGGAAAAATTGTTTTTACGAAATAACTCAGTAACGGATGGTGATAGAGCATTTATTTTAGCTGCATTAGACTCGCCTGGGCTTTGCGGTTCTAATGATATGCATTTTATATAATTTGACCCTGACTTGACTTCAGGTCAGGTCAAATCCTTGATTTGACCTAGCAAGGTCAAATTATATATCATTCGATTTGGCTTGCTAAGAGGATTCATACAGTTCAAGTCGTTTTGCTCTATCTTTACTTGTTCAGATGTAATGGCCGAAAAACTGAATTTACATGTTATCCCTATGACGGCATGTTTTGACCTCTCGTGACCTTAAATGTGACCTGAAAAAAATGGTTCGAATGTTTTCGATGGAGAAATGGATGGGCTACGCAACACCGTTTACCGTTTTTCGCTACCTACCGTGGTTCTCGAGATCTTAGGGGGCGGGTACCCGCCCCCCGTCAAAGCGAAGGTGGCTCAGACCCCCGTCAATGCGCGTGTTAAGCTACGATGTTGAAATTTGTTTCCTTTTGAATATGCAATAGGGAACACCTGAGAAAAAAATTCGAGCTGGTCCAACAATATTAATTCCGCGAAAACGCGATATTTCTGACGCAAGCAAAAATGCTCGAAATGTCAAAAGGCACGCTCAAGTTGGCTTAAAGACTGCCCGCTATAGAGCTTTATGCTAGGTAAATTTTATTGTGATTAGGAAGAGTTTCGGGTGCAAAACCTAAAATGTTGACCCAGCTTTGGCCCGTTTTGGGCGTCCTACCGGACGACTGCATTTTTGCTCATTTCATTCAAATCTTACCATCTCACGATCTAATTGACAGATTTGACTTCCCATTTCAGACAATGTAAGAACATTGTGTACGCCTGATAATATTCGGAGATGGAAATTGTGATATTGATTTTTATAGGTATAAATAAAATTTTAGGAAACAACTTTTTATTTATAGCTTCTCGGTTCAGAGCTCAGGCCACTGACAAGCTCAGAATTGACGAAGCTGAATAGGTTTTGCGGTCATTTCACTTTATTACACTACCCACTTATCTCTTACGGCTTCCGAGTAATTCGTCCGAAAAGGTACCTCAAGGTGCTAAATTTCTCGGAAAATGCTTATTCATGCATTTTTGTCTTCAAATATATCACCAACGGGGTTAACCACTGACAGGTGAAGTCATTACCTAAAACAATAATCATATTTACACGAGATACGTACACTGGCTAAAAACATTCTAAAAAAGCAGAAGTTATAAGAATATGCGTAATGCATAAGGGTGGCGTATAAAAGTATACCAAAGTATACAGTGATGTATCATCCATAATCAGATGTAATAGCTAAAAAGCGTTAAAACGCGAACACGCAAAAAAAATAACGCAGTAGAGTGGTCCCTTATATTCAAGTTATTCTTCTAGTCTTGCCACGTATTGAATCACCTGACTACGGAAGGCGTTAAAATCGTCAGCAAAAAATATATTTCAACGGCGCGGTCAGAGAGAAATTGGTTCACCAGCCGAGGCAGGCGACAGATTATGCCTCACTGCACACTGTTCATACGGGGCAGTGGAACTCCAAGAAGACTTAAGTCCATATGTTTGGTTCTCACCATGGTTTCAATTCCTTAAATTTAACGTAATTGGACGGAATTTGGCATCAAGGTTTCTTAGGGCTAGGGTTCTGAGGTTAGTGTTCTGGGTCACCGAAGCAAGAAAATCCAGGCCGATATAATGCTTGGTTCGTCTTCTAAAAACAGGTTGATGCCGTGTCTTCTGTGTACGAACAAACACTCGTCGTCGGGGTCACGGCATCGTTGGCTGAGTTTTACCAGCCAGCTGCCCAGTCAGTGACCTCCAGACGGGTCACAGGTGTAGGGCTAGAGGGAGGAGGTGCAGCGTGGCGGGGTGGTATAGTGGTTAGAGACCCATTCTCGTGATCGGCATTGGCCGGTTAAAACCCGGGGTTGACGGTGGCTCTTTTATTGCCGTGACTCGATTTTCGGGTCAGGTACAATTCTAGGGCGTGGCAAGTCGCTGAATATTACAAATTGTATTATATACATGCTACCTAAAAATGAATCAGGCTCGATTTAGACGCGATTTGTACGATCTAAGAGGAGGCAATATAAGGCAGTAATTCAAGCGGCCACTTGAAAGCTTTCATGAAAACGGATCGATAGTGGGTACAAGTCAAGGTAAAGTCTACATATGTTGAGGTCAATCCAGGTCGAGGGCGATAAGTTACCCAAGCTATGGGGTAATTAATTTTCTGTTTATAACTTCCAAACTGAACATGCACAATCATTTTTGAGGCTCCATTGGAATCCTCTTGTTAATACAGATCGAATGATATACCTACAGTTTGCCTTGCTAAGTCAAATTCAGAGACGCACCTGACCTCAGGCCCCCGAATTGACCCGACTTGACCTAGTATAGTCATGGTGTTTATCACTCGACGCGCAGTGTTAATATCAACACAAAGATGGTTAAATGAAAACTCCATCTATCTTTGATTAGTCAAAAGTTACTTGGTAAAAAAATTGAAAATTGCTTACTTGACTTCAGATGACCTTCCAAGGATGGGGGCTGTTTTCATATTTCAACATTAGGAATGGGCCACGAACACATGCTTTTGAAATTTGACGTTGATCTGAGACTTACGTACTGAGAAACGCGCATTTTAAAATTTTCCATAGGCTTACAATGGGGAGCCATGGACGGTAAATAACCCCGCGTACTCGATACAAAAAATCCGTTACCTTATACTGTGTTCCTTCGTGACTTTACTAAATACTATGAATCTCAGATCAATAGATTGAACGTTCTTTCACTGCTGCCACTCCAAATACTTTTTGGCGGTGGGATCTTCTGATCTGGCCTGGTACTTGGTCTTATATGACCTTGACTTAAATTTGTTTAGAAAAATGCAAACACAAATATCAGGAAACAGCTAGCCCAATATGATAAAGCTCCACGCCGCCGTTTACCAGCCACGTCGGAAAAGCTTAAGAGGGTAAACAAGGACCCCCACCAGGATGAAGGTTAATACCCGCCCAGGAGCGCCTCCGAGCCACCTTCACCCTAATGTGGGGAGAGGGTTCAAACACCTCTCCTCGATCTCGGCTCCCATGCGGGATAGCGAAAAAACGCGAATACTGGTGGATAGTTACCAAGAATTCATACAGAAACTACATAAGTCACTTTTCGGCTCAAGTCCATATTGAGGTCATGGCAGGTCAAAGAAGGTGACAGGTTAAAGAAGTGTTTCTGGGTTCTAGCGTCTGTCAGAGTTGAGTTAGAATCAATTTTTAGGCACCATTCGCTTCCTCTCGATGCGGAAAATCGAATGATATATGTGTTACTATGCACGTATAGTATGACTATACTAGGTCAAAGCAAAAGATGACCGGACCTACAGTCAGATCAAGGTCAACATCGGACCTAGCACAACAAATGTGCATATCAATCGACTCGTAATGGTAATCTAAACGTTATGGCATCAAAATAAAAGCTTTATCATCGTTTCCTGTGAAATTATTGACCCAGGTCTGACAACCTGTTAAAGCAGTCCCGGATGACCTCTCAGAGGTCACAGGTCCAAACCTGCAACATAATCCTAGAAAAGGTATATGATACTACGATATGGAGAATAGGAAGATATTCTAAGTTTTATCAACAGAAATATGGCCCTTTTCGCCCAACTCTGATTTTCTGCATGTATTTCCAATGGAGAACTCATTATCCATACCTGACCCTAGATCATCGATATGAAAAATCCCGGAATGTATTTTGTAGTATTTGATGGGCCCATTATGTGATATGAGTTTAAATAGACAAGTGTATGTTTTTAACCAACGGAGAAACTAAAAACTGATCACAAAATATTATCAAAATGATAGAAAGCAGCTCACTACAGAAAAGCCAGATACGTCCATATCTTCCTGGGATTGTACTTCGCAGAACTGGTTCCAGAAAACCGACCGTTAGATCACCATAACAATAACATAAACTACGTCCTGAAACAAGCCTAGTTTGACTACCCCAAGCTCCGACTTCCAGAAGGGTTGTTACGGGCACTGAACCGTAAATTCTCAAGATTTGTCCAGCGAACTGGAATGAGTGCTATTTCAAGTTAAAGGGTTGCTGGAAGAAATTCAGTTTGGTTAGTCGAACTGGTTTGCAGCTGTGCTATCGGGTCATTCAGTCTCACTGGTTTGGCTGTAGGTTGGCCGCTGCATCCTGTAAGCCGGTCAGTCGGTTCCACTCACTTTGTCGACATGTCCTACGCCGCAGTCGATAGGCTTTAGTGGTGGTGTCGATGTCTACTGTGTCCTAACAAATCTTATCCGTCTATTCCACCAGCTTAGTAGGCATATCTTGTACTCAAATCATTCTACCTCGCTAGTTTAGTCGGCATCTCATGTACTCCAATCAATCTATTTCACTAGCATAGTCGGTCTCTCCTGTGCTCCAATAATTCTATTTTGCTAGTTTAGTCGGCCTCTCCTGTACTCCAATCGATTTATTCCACCAGCTTAGTCGCCCTCTCCTGTACTCCAATCTACACTCGGTTTTGCCCGTGTAGTCGGTATCTTCTTCAATCTAATATGTCGGTTTCAACCGTTTTAGTCGCTACCTATGACCAGTGTCGTCTGTTAGATGTCAGTAGGTATAGGACAACATTTTAGCATCCATCCAAGTCAGTCCCACTTAATTTTCTCGTCCCATTCTGTTCCGGGAAATGTGTCCAGTGAGTTCTAGTCCTTTTCCATTTTTCCCAACGACGTTCTCAGTGAAAATTATACTGTTCCGTGCCGTGCCTGAATGGCGGCTGGAGTTGTAGTTTCTAGCCACCCCACTCCGTTCCACCACTATCATTCCGCTTTCTCGATCCATGCACACCCCAGAAGTGCGCGAGTCTTCTTTAATGCTTAGCTGACAAAATAGTCACACATTTCACTGGCAGTCAGTCGGAAATATTTTTTTCAGCTTCACCGGGAAGTTCGTCGGCCCGAGAACAAGTAGAGGGAAAGGCATTCATTTGGTTGGATGTAACCGCTTGGCCCATACGCATTCCATTTTATTCGCTTTTTTCACTCTATTTCCATAGAGACCGTATTATACACATATATAATCTCTATAATCCTCTTCCACATAAAATCATCCTAAGAAATAGGTACATTCATGGATACATATATATACCTACAGCTAAATACGCCTAGTTGTACATCCATTTGAAGTGGTTTCTCGAAAATAGTCAGAACACTATCAAAGGCGGGAAAGAACAGACATGTCCCGTCAATCCAGGATTCTGGGACTCCGGACTCAGCAATACAAGTCCGTTTTCATACTGTGCACGCGACAAAAACCAATAACTGAATCTGGTATAAACCCTCATCAACAAGTCTTTCCGAAACTGACACATTTCGGGTCTTAACAATTGTATGCGTTTGCTAAATGTAAAAGCCGAAAGCAGCGAAAATGTCCACTGAATTATTTACGGTACCGTCACGCAGCCAATTAGACGCATTCAATATGATCGATGACATGTGATGTCGATCGGCGGAGAGATGCACGAAAATCAACTCAGCTCAGTGACAGGCAGCAGCAGTGCCAATACACTTACTAGCTTTGGTAGCTAAGGTTGGTTGTATTGGTGTTTACATCACCATTGCTCGATAGAAAATATATATCGTGAATGTAAATGACACAAAACAATGAGGCATTCAAGCTTTGATGCACGGAATCAGAACCGACATCAAATTCTGAACTTTGCACTATTTCTTTCTGTCCGGCGTGTGCGTGTACGTGCGTGTAAGCCCGCCTGCGCATACGTGCGTGTACGTGCGTGTATGCCCGCCTGCGCGTACGTGCGTGTACGCCCGCCTGCGTGTACGTGCGTGTATGCCCGCCTGCGCGTACGTGCGTGTAAGCCCGCCTGCGCGTACGTGCGTGTACGCCCGCCTGCACGTACGTGCGTGTACGCCCACCTGCGCGTACGTGCGTGTACGCCCGCCTGCGCGTACGTGCGTGTACGTGCGTGTACGCCCGCCTGCGCGTACGTGCGTGTATGCCCGTCTGCGTGTACGTTCGCGTGCGCATACAATTGCGCGTGACTGCCTAAAGTTGGACGCTTCCTCTCTATCTCATGTGTTAACAAACATATTTTATCGGTGCCTTTTCACGTGTGCAGGCGCATCTTTGTTTTTAATGTGTGCCTGTCTTTGACTCTAACACACATCTCCAGAACATATCGTCCAGTTTCCATCCATGGATTACAATATCACTGCATCAGACACGCGTGAATGCATTCAGGACAACCTCCACTAAACACCTGCATCACCATCACCATCACAACCATCATTACAATATCATCATCAATATATCATCATCATCATCATCATCATCATCATCATCATCATCATCATCATCACCATCATCATCATTCAGACACACCTTGAGAGGCGCCGCGGCCGGGTCTCAGGGGGTTGCTGCGACACGTCTACCGGACATGGCCGGAGGGGGAGCGGAGGTGGGAGCGGGAGATGATGCCTGTTCTGTAGTCGATGGGCTCTGTCTGGTGTTGCGTGCCACCGCTGTGGTAGCGCCCCCAGCTGCCGGCGGAGGGGAGGGGGCCTCTTCAGCACGCGTCTCCGCTCTCTACAGTAGTGCTGACTGGTTCAGAGCTGCTTGTTATTGACGTTGTCAGCGCTTTCATACAAAAGAGCTCGAGCATGGTGAAAGGGTGAACACACTGACTTGAAACCTGCTAGAAAGCCACACCCGCACTCGAAAGACACTATATCTTTGAAAGACGACCCGGGTTCAAGGCCCGGAGGCTTTCCTGAATAAGGAGCAAGCTGGCTCCCGAGAAACCCATCCAATAGGGAAAAAGTTAGCGACGTCATATGGCTCTGGCAGTTGGTGCATCGATAAGCCCTCAAATAATTATTATACTATACATTTGAAGTGATGTGCAGCGAGTAGTTACGTGCACGCATAGGGTTTCCTTGCCTCGGTAGTCCCGGTAGGAAAAACTTCCATACATATACCCCGGAGAAGCTCTTCGGTTGGTGTATTTTTTGCCGTAAGATAAACAAGGTTAGTTGTTCACGCTATGAAAAAAACCATGATCAATCGCATGCACATTCACAGGAGTCATGCGAGAGCTAGAATAGACATTCCCGTGGCACATAAAAAAACGACAAACGAAAAGGTACCTCCCCCACGGTAGAGGATTAGGGGCGGAGAAGGACGGTGAGGGGATATATAAAGCATTTTGTCTCACTGTATTCTGTGGATGCTTGAAGGTTGAATAAAAAACTTGGGTTCTTTTGGAGGAGGCGCACACCAAAATATTGTACGGAGGAACCGACACCTAGACAAACAAAGTAAATATAACATGATTAGTTATGTGAACTGTGAAATACATTCCACCAAGTTAATCTTAAATGGACAGATCTGTGAACTGCATACTAAAATAAATCTGAAGATGTATGAAGCCAGCATTGGATTCGGCGTAGACCTAGGTATAGGAGAATGAGCTCGCCATGACAAATATTGCCGGAATAGTGAATTTTTAACGATATTTTACCGGATGAGGGTGTTCCACCCGAGACGTGGTATGAATGCTCAAATATTTCCTCGTAATGACTTCCATCACTGGCTTAAATGAAGTCGGCAGATTTTGCGGCTGCAGCTGGTGCTGAAGCTAATGGTAACGTGCCGTCTGGCATTCACCATTGAACCGGATGTGCTGTGGGTGAATTTTGCTGCTAATTGCCCAATACAATGTCCAGGGCTGGTACGAATGGCTGGCTATTTGTATTCGTTACGTCTACGCTGACTTGCTGAATAGATCGTCGCTGTTCAGTTGCAGGCTGCAGGTCCCCTTGGCTACGACTCGCGGAGTCCTGAGACCATAGGCGGATCCAAAATCTCTGTTTCGGGGAGGGCTCATGACCAGGGAGCGCCCTCCGGATTAGAAGCCGTCATTTTTAGGCGAAAAACTTTCATATGGGCGCCAAATCCTATCGCGGGGGCGCCGTTCCTCACATACTGGAAGGGAGTGGGAGGAGGCATTTCAGGGGGCATTATCGAAATTTCATTGTGACGCCGTGACCATTTCAGGGGGCGCCGAGAGTCGTTCGGGGCTGGGGGCAAGTGCCCTCCTTCGCCTCCTGGATCCTCCTCTGCGGAGGGACCCTGAGACCAGCACTTGGGGACGGGATAAACCAGTATTCCAGTCCCCTTTGAGATCCACTTTCGGGAGTCTCTGAGACCAACACTGGGTAGCCCCTGAGACCAACACTTGGAATGTTCTTGAAACAAAAAATCGGAGACCCGGAGACCAACACTCATGAAGCCCTGAGATCAACATTCAGGGATTCGGAGACCAGTAATCAGGGTAGAGGGCTCCGTGGAACCAGCTCTCTGGGCATCCTGAAATCAAAACTCACCTCTTACCGACCTGAACGGAGAATCTTGGAGGGGTTTCAGGGCACTTTGAATACTTGTCTTACCACTGCCAAAGTCATTTCTTTCGCTGACGGGAACCAGTACCGATTTGGGGCCCCATGAGATCGTCAAGGGCCCTTATGCTGGTCTGGCGCTCTGAGTTGGTCTGGAGCCCCTGAGCTGATCTGGGGACTCTTCACACGGTCTTGAGGCTCTTGAGTTTGATTTAGCCTCTCGACTTTTGTGCTGAAACCCTTAAAGTGGTCTGGGTCTATTTAGCTGGCTTGGGACCCCCTGAGATAGTATTTCGCAGGGGCTCCTGACTTTGACCTCGGTGCCCCCCTTAGATGGCATAGGGCCCTGGCACAGGTAGATCCAAGATCTCCGATCCACCTCTGCCCCTTCACCCCTCCACTCGCTTGGTTCCTGCATCCGCTGCTGTCCCTGCTTTCGTTTTTGCGCCTGCATCCGCTCTTCCACTGAATCCACCCCGTCCGTATATCAATCTCTGCTTTTTACACCTATCTCCCTCTTCAACACGGTCACGTCAGCTGAATCACTGCCAAAGTCTGCGATAATATAAGTTTTACTACCGAACTCAAATAAGACCAGTCTCCAGCTTCATTTCGCTGACAATTCGCAGCTCTCCCGTATTTCCAAAGTCGGGCGTGTCTGAACTTAGAAGTCTCAGCTCTCTTACTGAAGGTAGAGCTATTAATGTTCAATTTGTCCCTGAATATGTTCAAATCAGTATTTCGTAAAATTTTGTCCTGCCCTAGGATCGAGGCCTGCGGTTTAAACGATTTTCTAGTTTGAAGCTTTCTGATGCCAATTTTGGGAACCACTCTGGCTGAAAATCACATATGTGAAATGCCAGACAGTGACGAATCTAGCCGGTCGGTTGGTTGGGGAAGAGACAAAGTCGAAAAACAAACAAAAAATGTCACACAGCTAAAGATAATGCCACAATATCACTTAGCGGTAGGCTTTGGGGGTGTCCAAGTAAAAAAAACAGAAAAAATCACGGGGTTTGACATGAGAAAAAGACGCTTGTTTTTGTTATCCATAGCCCAATTTTTACACAGAAGTTGGCTGGCTGGACATATCTAAAGTTGAGAGTTAATGCATAAAAATATTGCTTATAAACTAAAAAGGGGTCGGGACAAAAAGAATGTCGACCACTTTGGAGGGAGGAATCATAGTTTTCCCCGAGCTTTTCCGTTTGGGGGAATGCCTTTTTGTCCCCCCCTGGATCCTCCACTGATGTCATATATCTGAAAAACATTCTGACGTTTTCCGGAAAACCTGGTCTAAATGAGAAGGTGGCATAAGACCTCGGCTGCCCGGCTACCGTTGTCAAACAGTGCCATAAACAGCGGAAAATTACCGATCAACTTTTCATTGAACTTTGACTTAACAACCCTAGTACGAGTACTGTGACTTGGGTCCGGAGAATACTGAGCGCAGAGACTTAGGCGGAGGAGGTTGCGATGAGGGTGCAGGGTCTGTGACTGAGACTGAGACAGATGACGTAGCTGTAATTGACTGAGACGTTACATAATGCGGTGACAGTGACGTTAACTAGGACGTTGACTGGAGCGTTTGCAGATAGAGGTGCAGTGACTGTGACTGAGAGGTAGCTGGATATGAGTCAGGTGGTCATGACTAGAACGTTTACAGACAGAGGTGCAGTGGCTGTGACTGAGACGTGGCTGGATACGAGTGAGGTGGGCGTGACTGGAGCGTTTCCAGATACAGATGCAGTGACTGTGACTGAGACGTGGCTGGATATGAGTGAGGTGGGCGTGACTGAGAGGTCGCTGGATATGAGTCAGGCGGGCGTGACTGAGAGGTCGCTGGATATGAGTGAGGTGGGCGTGACTGAGACGTTACCGGATGACGGTCCGGATGTAGCTCGGCCAGTTGCTGGGGAACAGCACCAAGAAGAAGCCGCAGACGATGAGGACGATGCCGGCCAGCCGCATACTCTCAAACGAGACGTTATGCCACCGCATATCTACCACTGCAAACCAAAACAGACATGCGTCAGGGCTGCGTTTCTGCATCGCAGATATTTGTTGTTTGAAATGATCCTGAACAAGGAGAGTCATCAAATGATCTTGATTTATGATTACAGGCAGATTATGGTTCAATTTCGCGATATTCGTATTTATAAAAATTAAGTTTACGAGATCACTAACCTGACCTCAGAGGCACAAAGAAACTGCTTACATGCACCCATGACTTCTAACTTTCACTGGGGCTATGAGTGGATTTAAATATGTGTTCAGAGATGCAGAAAAATATCTCACCTGCACTCAGGGGCACAGCAAGAGCCAGGCCAACCGTCACAAAGAACTCATAGGTCACTGCTCCTCCAAATACGGTGATGAGGTTGCAAACTGAAATAAACAGTTGATGGGCGTTATTAGTTAGTTTGCGTGTAAGGCTATTGGTCGTGTTTCGGTCGTCGTAGTGGGCACTCTTTCAAACATACGAACCCGTATTCATACTCCGGTATTTTCTGAGTACGTTTGGAGAGCTGCAACACCCCGAAGCGTTCTTTGAAAACTAAATATATCAAATAAATCCAAAAGACAGTTCAAATGCATCTTTTTTAGTTCTAAGCAGACCCTTCCGCTCTCTGAGTCCGTCCAACCTAAAATTATGTGTTTTCATATGCTTAGTCCATAAAAAGTGTGACCAAGTGATAAATCGATTGTTCATTCCCTTACAAGTGTGTGAAAATGAGATACCCGGGTAGTAAAACACACCGATTGAAGAATAGGATTTCCGTTGGGTGGCGTGTTGGGCCCGCGTTAGCCCACTGAACGTTTAACTACGGTGCCGGCAAATGGCTCCGTTGCGTGCCGAAAAGTAGTGGCTTTGCGCACATACGTCGGGTGGGTTGGGCTGCTTCCGTATTCACGAGTGTTTGGTCACGGCCGCCACAAATGGGACGCGACACAGTTAGTTTACTGCTGTCTGACCTGAGGGCCAGTAAAGTGGCCAGAGCCAGATGACCACCGCCCAGCTGGCTGTGGGCTTGGTGACTACCTAGGCCAGGCTCAATTTGAGGTGTAGCATGAATAATTCCATACAACGGGAAACTATTTAACTGGTTTATTATTTAACAAAGCCGTTGTATCAGAATGGTCTGGTATGAGACACAGGCAGAAGTTAAAAATCCTGAAACTCGAGCAGTTTCATATTACCATTCGTCATGATCCAATCACCAATTACTGTTGCAGCAGAACAAGTCCAACCAGTCATCAGCTGAGACCTGTTCCAGGTGTCGCCCGGCTCGCAACAGCTGTCTCACCGAGCGTGAGTGCAGCGGCAGCTGTCAGCTGGAGCCAGGGCAGCTGCGTCCAGCTGACCAGCTCGACGCCAGCAGCTGACAGCGCCAGACAGACCGGCCACAGCAGCAGCGTGCTCAGCAGGCTGATCAGGCTCAGGAAGAGCCCGGACGGACCCAGGCCACACTCCGGCATCGCTCTTCTGAAGAACACCTGCCGGGCGCACCAGTGACGTCAGCTGCAACGTCAGTGGAGGAAAATTCCATGTACATACATACATTGTATATTTTATCTGCATAAAAAGCAAAACATTTTAAAGGGTAAGAACGTAAAAGTTAAGACAGGTAAAATTGAAGTTTATATCTCACATTAGTACTCCAATTGAACCAAAGGAGAAAGACGATCAAACCCCACAACAGCAGGGGTTTTATATATGTAATAACTTGGACAACATTCATATAAACATGTTTTTTATGAATGGACAAGGCAGCCATATCCACGCCCGCAGCACCGATCGTCAACTCAGCGAGCTTAATCACTTCGAAATGTGCCCAGCACCATGGTGCATTTTACCTGTGCTTTGTGTTTGGTTGATATATTGGTGTTTTCATATATATATATATATATATATATATATATATATATATATATATATATATATATATAATTTGATACAGGCACTAAATGCACCATGGTGCGGGCACATTTCAAGTGATTAAGCCACTGAGTTGACGATCGGTGCCGGGCGTAGATATGGCTGCCTTTCCATTTATTTAAAAAACACACATTTATATAATTTTTCGAGTTATTGCAGGTTCGGATGTTAGATCCAAGTCTCACTTAAGTTATCAAGGGCTTGTCACGGAGACCCTACTCTACCATTCGAATGCTCAGCTTCTGCAGTGGCGTAGGTATGAATTTGAAGCCAAAATTTAACGTCCCACAAATCACATGGACGTCGCCCCGCTCAGGTCACCCTCGCATCAGTCAGTTTCCAGCCGACCTAGGTCGATAAATATTAAGCGCCGGAGAGTCTCAGGGGAACCAATCGGCCCACTGCCACGGCGCGGTTTTCTGAGTGGGCCGGGGCCCAACGCTCCACCAATTGAGCTACGGGAGTGGCTGCTCCGGACTCCTGGTTTCTGGTTGAATTACCTCATATGTATCCCATATACCAGCCATATCTAAACATTTAAAAATGATTGCGCAGTGTCCAAAGGCTCCCATTGAAAATGCTGCCACGTTTTGTTGTTCATATAAATATATATATATATATATATATATATATATATATATATATATATATATATATATATATATATATATATATATGAACAAAAAGTCGTCATTTTCAATGAGACCCTTTGACACTGCCCAACCATTTTAAATGTTTAGACATAGTTTGTATATGGATACATATAGTAATATATATATATATATATATATATATATATATCTTGGTGTATTTGGGGGTAGGTTCTCTTTAATGCACTGGGTATTGAATATGATTGATTGCTGTGCCGCGGAAAGTTTCGTAGATACATATTCAAGTTTTCTTATCAGTTTTCATTTATTTTCGGAATGTTTATGGAGAACAGAGGCAAAGAACATGTGTTAAAAGTCGTAAGATATAATATCTCGCCTAACTTTAAGTATGATCACATACAGTGTGGCATTGGCACTTGGTAACACTTCAAATTACAGTCTTGTTTTATATCTCAACAGCGAGCACACACATAATATAGCACTAAACCTTCGTTGCGACAAAACGTACAGTCTCAGTATACAAAGGCAGTCAACACACCTATCACAAAAACACACAAGTAAGCACGCTAAAACAGGATACATCTATCGTAGAGCGGGAGCTGTGTGAGCTGTTTGGTATGTATGTTGATTACAGGCGATGTGTCCCTTATGAATAGTGTTTCTAGTGTTTGCAGTCTGCGATGATCGTTGCACTGTGTGAGAACTGTTGTGTTTTCTGTTAGCATTTTTCGTGTGATATCTGTGTCATGGTGTTCTTTCATATGCCGCTTGGGGGATCCTTCTTGAAGGTGCTTCGTGAGGCGTCTGCTTAGTGTTATGGTGGTGAGACCAATGTAGCATATCTTACGGGTTGCACAGTCCCCGGTTTTACATTGGAACTAATACACTACATTGGTCTGCTTGAGTGGTGAAGATTTCTAGGAGATGTTGTTGCCCATGGCCAGATTAAATGTTTTGGGACTTTTGTAGTAGATTTTTAGCTTGAGTTTGTTGCTGGGATCTGTTGTCGTGTTTTTGTGTACTATGTCTGTGGTGGCTTTCTCGTCTTGTTTCCAGGCTGGTGTGAGTGAGTTTCTATAGTGTAAGTCAATGGTTTTAGAAGCGGTGGACTGCCCTTCTCTATTGTTAAGCATACTTTTCACGACCGAATCGAACATTCGGTTGCTATTACCATTGTTGACAAGAATCCGTCTAATCCTGCCTAATTCACGGTGCAACAGTAGCCAGGTTGAGCAGTTTTTGAGTGCTCTGCGAACATACGCTCTCATCACACCCCTCTTGTAGCTATCAGTGCAATCCCCGGCCCCATTCATGCATCGGCCTCCGTCTGTCGGTTTACGGTACACGTCAGTTACGAATGTTTCACAATTTCCATCTATCATAAGGTCTAGAAAGGGTAGCCTATTATTCACATTCAGCTCCGTGGTGAAGTTAAGACATGAGTTGTCAGTAAGTGCCTTTCTCAAATTTTCCAAGTCATCATTATTGCCACGTCTATCTAGATGTCGTCTACATAACGAAGATACTGGTTTACTCTAACACCGTTCACTGCTAATGCTTTACTTTCAACATGGCTCATATACGCCTGAGCGAAAAGCACTCCCAAGGGGGACCCCATAACCACCCCATCGACTTGAACGAATAACTTACCCTCACACCTTCGTCGCCCTGCCAGTGTGGTGGAAGTTCTTGATGTTCATAGATATATTTGAGTATAATCTGGATGGTTTCTTCTATTGGTACATTCGTGGATAAGCTGGAAACATCTAGAGACGCCAAAATTCCCTTGGGTTTGTTCGCTCTCAGAATATCAACAAGTTCCTCGGAAGATTTTAAAGTGTGTGTTACTGCACTGAGAAAAAAATCACTCCCGGTGTAGTATTCCAACGCCTTTTTGGTCATACCATCTCATTAGAGAGGCTTCATACCACAAGAAAAGGAGTGAATTTTGGCGGGAAAAGAGAAAAGTGGCTTAAAAAAGAGTGAGCTTACTCTACTAGCGTACTGGTTCTCTAAAAGCTGGAGAAGTAACAATAAATGAAGTGAATTCACCCATCTTTTGGAAACAAGAAACACAAGGTAGAGTATGAAAAACACTTTTACCGATACATATAGTAATAAGACTCTTTTCAAATACCCTCAAATGACCCCAGCACGTGGCGTCAGTTAATCCGTATTGAACGCTCTCCTGGCGTAGATTTTATCTCTCGGTTTATTTACGCTTTGACATTGTGATTTTAAGCCACATGTGTTTTCAGTTGATCATAGTATATTCTGACTCCACATAATCGTGTCTAAAAACGCAACGCACCGGAAGCAAATGGAGTCATTCTATCCAACGGCTGGTGTCATTTTTAGCATTGGTGCTATCCAACGCCAAAAAGAGCAGCGAGATACGCCAGGTAGAATGAAAAGGAGCAAAATTATACCTACAGAGTTATTTCATCACTTCTGAGCGCTCATTAAATTACGCGCGAGCGTACAAATACATCACATAGTTCCATTTGAGGTCAGATTTCGGCGTCGTGGAATCGAATTGCTCCTTTCAACTTCGTGATTCTGGAATGTACAGATGACGGGGACTTGAAAATTTCTCTCCGTGTAGCGAGGAGCAGAAACCTCTTAGATGGAGTGCCAATTCTCCACGAACTAGAGTAATGACACGCTGAAACGAGGTGTTAAAATTGCACCGGTTTACGCTAGATATAAGGGGATTTTTTTCTCTCAGTGCGGAATGAATGGTGAGACTAAATGGCTTAACTTCTTGGCAACGGCATAAGTTGGGGTGAGGATTTGCAAGATTATTGGTCGTAGAGTTCTTCCTTATGTGTTTTAACTTTACCATACAAATAACCTGGTCCGAATTCCCCAGTCACTCTTTGAAAGTGTACCCCATCTACATCAGCATTAGCAACATCAATGAGCTTGTTAAGACGACTTTTTAATGAAGCAGTTGGGTCCCCACGCTTAAACTTATTGGAGTCCTCTAGGATTGAGCGAATCTTATTGAAATAAAGAGGTGCGTCAAGGACAACGAACACACTACTTTTGTCAGCCCTTCTTACCACTATTTTATCGTTGGACTTAAGCTCTCAGGCGGCGTCTCGTAAAGCAGGCGTAAGGACTCCAGTCTTTACAGGGTGCCTGCGTCGGGTTGCCTCGGCCTGTAGCTGAACTTGGATGTCCGGGTTAAGGGTGATTTTACCTTGCTCCTTTAGTTTACAAAGGTCTTCAAACAGTGTAGCAATCTCTGTTTTCTTCTTAATAGGGTCATACTTTGGATAAAAATGACAGTTTATACCTAAGTTGAGAAATTCTTCCTGTTGTCCTGTAAGCGAAACACTTGACAAATTGATGAAACCAGAAGTGTGCTGAGGAAGGGCTACAGTACCTTTGTATAAGTTAGAGTTTTTCAATGTTCTTGTTTGGATAATATTTTGATGTTCTTCAATTACTTCTTGGAGTGTCAAGTCAGTTTCACGTTTCAAATCAGTTGGAATATCGAGTAAGTGGTAAGTATTATACCTTTCACGGGGCTGAGCTTTCAGCGATCGGACTAGTTATTTTCTATTATCTATTTGTTGCACTGCAAGCTGTTGTTTAAAGCTCAACACAAACTTGCACTCTTCCACTGCTCTATCATGAAGTTTTATATTGGTGTATTTGGGGAGCAGGTTCTCTTTAATGCACTGGGCATTGAATATGATTGATTGCTGTGCCGCGGAGAGTTTCTTAGATACAGATTCAAGTTTTCTTATCAGTTTTCGATTATTTTCGGAATGTTTATGAACTATAGAGGCAAAGGACATGTGTTAAAAGACGTAAGATATAATATTTCGCCTAACTTTAGATAACTGTATCGCCTAAGTTTAACTATATATATATATATATATATATATATATATATATAGTTAAATATATATATATATATATATATATATATATATATATATATATATATATATGTTATATATGTATACCTGACTGACATGAACAAAAAAACATGGCAGCATTTTCTATCTCTATCTATATTGGGAAATACCGTGATTCTGCAAAAACAAGTGGTAAATTTAGCAAAATTGGACCAAGGTCCATAAAGGTCAATTAAGGCCCAAAAATATTTCCCGAAATTTTGTGGTCATGGTCATTCAAGCTCATCGACCCATGACATCACAATATAATGTTCCCTATAACGTCCAATGTAACTAGCACTATAGCAACTGTTTAGTGGGAAATGAGGTTTGACCTAACCTTTGACCTTGATGGTAAAACTGAGTTGCTTTAACTATCATGTCATTACGTAATATATATATATATATATATATATATGTGTGTGTGTGTGTGTGTGTGTGTGTGTGTGTGTTATATATTGAGCTGCTTTAACTATCATGTCATTACGTCATGTATATATATATATATATATATATATATATATATATATATATATATATATATTACGTAACGACATGACGTAATGACATGATAGTTAAAGTAGCTTAGTTTTACCATCAAGGTCAAAGGTTAGGTCAAACCTCATCTCCCGCCAAACATTTGCTATAGTGCTAGTTACATTGGACGTTATAGGGAACATGTCATATTGTGACGTCATATGTCGATGAGCTTGAATGACCGTGACCACAAAATTTCAGGACATATTTTTGGGCCTTAATTGACCTTTTGGACCTTGGTCTGATTTTGCTAAATTTCCCACTTGTTTTTGCAGAATCACTGTATTTCCCAAAAAGCCCCAGCATGGCCAAGAGTCGACCTTCATGACCTCGTGTTTGATCTTGAAGATTTTGACCAAGGTCAATCAAAGCTGGCTATAACGTAAGTCACCATAGCCCACACACAGTCCTAACCGGGCTTTTCTAAGAATCTTGGTTTGTTATACCTAAGGGGGAGTCTAGCAGGCCCCTCTATAGTGCGCGTTAGTGCGCTAGCCTACCAGACACCCCTCCAGTGCGGGTGCAAATAGCATCACCCAAACGAATGCGGCTACTGACCCGTTCAGTTCGGTCTGGATATGTACTGGACAAAATTGGATCTGCCCCACCTAGAGATGGCCAGATAACTAAAATTCGATCCGGGATTCGAGTCGGTTGCTCACAGGGGGGAGAACGTGTTTTCCGTGCTCAGAAAATTGACGAAATTCATCCTGTTCTAATTTACACCCTGAGTTGATATTGCAATGGCGTATTGTTATTTTTATTGGCTACATCATGACTAATTGCATTCGCCTCAGACATCTGTGGGATAAGGTAAAGCAACTTAAAACATGATAGGGTAGAGTGGGGTAACGCGCCCACCTGGGAAGACACCTTCTACCATCTACAGGCTAATGTGGAACTGCACCCTCCATATATCATTTTTTCTGGTAGCGGTCTTTCTGATCGGGTCCTGAGCGTGTTTGGACGCGCCTAGTCTGCTCCGGTAGTTTTCAGCAAGCATTTGTTGTTTTTTACCCTCCGGATATAAAAACAAGCTATCTTAAAGTTGTGATTGTACTCTATGCGATTTAGATGTACTCATAGCAATTTGTGTGGTTGAAACAGCGAGTTTGTGCGACATTTTGACAGCCACTATGTGGCATGGAAACGCCGCAGAATTTAGAAATCTTTGTGTCGACGCTGCCGTTGCTACGTGGCTAAGACGCCCATGTAGTGCGGGGTAAGACGCCCCAGGCGTCTTACCCCAATATTTGGTAGGCGTTTTACCCCAATGGGTAAGTGTGCCTTAAGATAGATTGAGGTGAAGGTAGGGCTGCTATCACTACTACCACCATCACGCCCACCACTGGTCGGATGGCGAAGTACGTTGGGTTAGAAAAATCACCGTAAGAGAAGACGTTGAGTTTCAAATATTAGCTCCTATAGCACACGTGAATTTTTTCGAGTTTGCTCTCATTTGGTAATCTTGAGGGTGGTCTTAAATCACTGACGGATCCAAAGGAGGCTAAAGGGGCCGTGGCCCCCACCAAAGCCTAAACATGTATATTTCCCCTCAAATACCAAATTTTGGCCGCTTTTTTCTTTAAAAATACTTTTATTTTGATATTTATTCTTGATTAACCATCCCCCTCAAACGTTGGTTTGGCCCCTCCAAAAGCTGCTCCTGGATCCGCCGATCTATTAAATACCTACCATCTTATCATGGATCTGCTCGAAGCACTATTTGCATGTCGCGATCCCAAACCAACGTCGTCGTTAACTAAATTTTCCATATTATGGATACCCATCCTCATCCTACCTTGACATCCTGTTCCAGCATATGGAAAGGCACACCGAAGAAGAACCACTTGCGAACAGAATGAACCGGAGGCGCTTTAAGGTGCTTTGCATGCCCTAAAAGATATTGGAGCCTTACCTTAAATTGCTTTTGCGCTTCTGATAATAGGTAAAAGGCCTACCTGCTTGTTTTTGCTGTGTCGGGCTTTAATGCCTCAAATAACTTGCCCACTTTGTCACAAGACTATCGTAAAGCGTAATAACAACAATGTTCCTACTTGTTCATGTGACGAGGTACAATATGCGCTGGGTGTTATATGACGGCGTTTTACCCCTAGGGCGTTTTACCCCGATAGCGGGTAAAACGCCCTTTACATGGTCTCAAGAAAAACAAATTTCGCACACTTCGCATAGTGTCAGAGTCCCAAATTTCTACCTGAGTGTAGACAGACAATGACAGAACTTAACGAGGAAAAAATAAGGCAATTCCATCCACGCAGAATTGGTACAGACACATTCTCCCTTAACGTATGCGTCTTACTCCACTCTACCATTCAATGTGTTTCGTCTTCCATATTCGCAGTTTAATTTTCTGCTTGATTTTTTACTGCAACTCACGAGATTTTGGCGGCCGACTGGGACAAGAAGTGTCTCGATCAAAGCCTTAAACAATATAATCCACTTTCAAGATTCTTTAGTGATGACGGCATTCACTAAGCTATATCATTAAAAAATAACGTTACGGAGACAAAGTTCAAGTTACAGCTCAAAACAAAATTAATAAAAGAACAAAGAAGTAACTAATTCTGGACTGTTTACGAAAATGAAACGAAGACGAAGCCGAGCACCGCCGATTTCACATTCATCTTCTTCAGTTTGTTTTGTGTTTTCAGTTAATGTGTGTGTTCGTGTGTGTCTGTGCGTGTGTGCTTAGCAGCCGGTAATCAGTATCCTTATTCTCCTACTCATCCTTAAACTACCTGGAGGTAGCGATCGCATGTACCGTGGGCAGAAGCGACGCCTCCAAGTACCTTCCTTTACCCTCATCCATTCTTATCTTCACCGTGTCCTTCAATATTTTGCACATCTTCATGTCCATTACGCTTGAAAAGCCACATCATGTGTGGAAGCGTGCGCGCAGCTAATAAATAAGTAAATAAATAAACGTTTCCGCTTCGAATCGGTGTGGACTCGTTGGCTGCAGCAGCTGACAGTCATGGTGATTTTTCTATCGGAAGGATGAGGTGACCGGATCACTTAATTGAAGAATTCATGGCGGTGGAAACGACACTCTGTCGTCCGTGAAAGATTGGCGGTTCTCGTCGCAGATCTGGCACCGTGTTGAAGTAATTCTGCTGTCACTGGTAGCCACGTAGATGGAATTTGAAAAGGTACTGGGCTCAGATTTTACCGAACAGGATAGAGGGAGGACGGGGCGCGAACCTCATTCAGGATGAAGTTCAATTCTAATGTGTGCAGCGCTTCCTCCACCCAATCCCATTCATTAAAATCGATGAAAAGCGAGGTTCAATTGTAATAAGTCTTAAGAGCATAGCCTCAATACATATTTGACTCACTTTCCACATCAGATAACATTTGCTACCTAACCACATGCCTACGTATTACAAACATGTTTATATCTCCAGTGAGCAGACGTTACCTAAGCCATCACGAGAGGCAAGCACCGCCTAAGTGAAAAACAATGCCACCGCTACAAAGAATACAAGGTTTCATGCCAGGAACTGCAAGATATTTTGCAAGACAATTGCTGCCCAATTATTGACAATAGTCTTGTGCTTGTCTGAAGTAGTAGCTGTGGTGCTGTTATTATGAATGCAGCAGTGCAGTTCGATTTGAGCAGTGCGCACAAGAGGGATTTGGACCTTGATTTTACTTCCGCCGTATACACTATTAGCAAGCCGCTGGTATTGCTCAAGGGTATGGGCTATCGATTACTGTAGTCAGCCACACGCTGCATCAATGATGAAGAAGGCACACAGCTACCAGACGGAGGCACCTTCAGGGAAATTGCATACAGCGCGCGACCAAACACGATTGGCTCGAATTTGAAATTACTGCACTATTTGTGATTGCTATGGTGCTGAGTGTTTGTAAACAAAAACTACATGTGATAAATACAGGGGTGTGAATTTATTTTTATTTGGGGTGCCCGGGCACTCTCAATGAAACACTGATGTAGTGTTAAAATATCCTTCGGTGTATTATTTAGAACATCATTTGGCAAACTTCTATGCATAACAACACACACTCCTAAAAACAAACACAATTATCGTCGTGATATGTCCTTCGTTATGCAAAAAACGCATTATAGCCGAGTGTATGATCCCGCTCCTTGAGGTTTGACCCCTCCTTAACGTAATCTTAGAGCTGTTACTGAAGTTCACCAAGAACCACCTAATGTGAAGCAATGCCATGAGTGCTATATGACCGCAAAGATTGGGGCGCCCTTTAGTCTAAAAAATCAATCAATCAACCGTCAGGCAAGGTCAAATCCGTTGGCTTAGGTCACAAAGGGTCACAAAACGTCAGAGGCCAACTAAGGCTATAAAATGTATTACATTCACGCTAGGTCCAAGGGAACACAGCACAAAGCCTAGAAATATGAAGATCTGCCTTGTATGCCTCCAAAATTGATAATTATTGGGCCTTAACGCCGCACCCACTGCCAAGGTTATACGGCGACGGCAACACCACCCTGTTGAGAGTATTTGGAGATAAACGGCGGCGCGTAGTGCCGCTGTACTTGGCAAACCTTTTCTCTCGTAATTTTTATTTTTTTCAAAATTTTAAGGTTAGGTCATTTCAGGTTAGGTTACCAGTTCAGGTCAAGTGACCTGACCTCAAAACGTTTAGGATAGCATAAGTCGGAACAGGGTGAACTTATCCGATTGAAACTCATATCATATAATGGGCCCACCCAGTTCTCTAAAATGTATTCTGGTATTTTTTGTATCGATGACATAAGGTCAGATACGAGCCATGACCTCTCCATTAGAAATACATGACAAAATGGTTTTAACTGAATGACTTAGTAACGTATGGCGAAAGAGCGTTTATTTAAGTGCATTACATTTGCCTTGTCTTTGTGGTTCTAATGATATGCATTTTACCAAATTTGACCTTGACCTGATCTCAGGTCAAGTCAAAGCCTTCATCTTTATCTTTACTTGTTCAGATGTAATGACCGAAAACCTTAATTTACATGTTATGCCTATGACGGTATCTTTTGACCTCTAGTGACCTTAAATGTGACTTAAACATGGAAAAACTGGGAGAGGGGTCATAACGATCACTTGCAAGAGCAATGCTTCAAATGGACGCCCACCTCCTAGTTTATTTTCTCAGTAATAGACTCAGTCGTAGACTTTACAGAGTTCGATGATAAATTAACTGCGGAGGCCGCCTATGTGAGGCTAGATTCCACGAAAGGCCTCGTGCCACGTCAGAAGCAGCTGATTGTACCATTTGCACAGCAGCTCCTGAAGGAATAATGTCCTGCCCGTCAACTTATCCCATTAGAGACGACCTGTTGATTCTTCTTGATGGCGTCTCACAGAACCCAAGGAAGATTTATGAGTTCGGGTGAAACGAAAAAGGAACGCCGCCGGCTACGTGCCAGCTTCTCTTCTGTTTGGCTAGGTTGGAAGATAACTTTTGAAAAGATAAATCATGATGAAACCCTTCCAAAACTGAATTAAGCTCAACGTGTTTGGGAACAAATAAATAATAGGCATTGGCAAGATGGTAAATGGCCTGCCCCCTCAAATCCTGGAAGTAAAATTGATTTTATACACTATGATTATATATTTGGGCACAGCCCTTCACCAGAATCCGCATCATACAATGGATGAAGTCACAAATTATTGATCATAGCGTTGCAAGACCTCGGGTCTTGCTACACTAAGACACACATTCGAGGTCTTGCTACACTAAAACACACATTCGAGGTCTTGCTACACTAAGACACACATTCGAGGTCTTGCTGCACTATGACCGATAATTTTTTTATTTTGCCCATTTTATTATGCTTATTCTGATGAAGGGCGATGCCCGAATATATAATCCTTGTGTATTATATCCTATTGGCATCCAGGATTCGAGGAGGCAAGCCATTTAAAATATTGTCAGCTTAAAACCATGCTCCCCGCCTCAGCACTCCGACATCTATCAACGTTTAAAATCCTAGGTGTTCATTGAAGTTGATAGTTTTTTTTATATGGTAAAACTTGATTATTTTCTGGTCAGCATGAGCTGCAAATGTCATAGCATCCAAAGTCAGGAAACAAGTACTACTCGGGAGGATTGAATGGTCTAAGAAGAAAGAGACAACCATATCCTTGAATGAAGTGGAAACTGGTAAAATTTCTTTGATTTAACTCTCGTAAAAAAGCAAGTAAACGAAACACCTGTCGCCATTCACCCGAATAGGATGTTACCTTATAGATAGATTCAGTGTGGGCGTTCATAAACCCTTAAGTAGGTACAATGTAGCATGAAAAGTATATACATAAATAAAATATCCCCGGTGGGAACAAACAGTAAATGGACCACCCTCTGAAAAGCTAGAACTCTATCCGGTGGTGCCGTCATTAGAAAGTCTAACGACATGAAACTTGACAGATGGTATTAGAAGGCAAAAGCAAAAGGCAGTGATCCAATTCCGCATTGCATGTTAAAACCCAAAGTCAAATAACAATTAAGAATATGGCATTTCTTTTACAGGTTCTACCCTTGGTCCTCGCCCCCCGTCTCCGGTACCCACCGCTGGTCCCGGCCAGAACTCTGCCGGGACTGAAAAAATCTGGGCTGAGACCACTGCGTGTTGAGTGGTGCTGGATGCATTACACTTGCCTATTTTAGCTATAATTTCAGCTCTATGAATTTGCGAGATCCGATCGGAGACCGGGGGTGGGCTAAAAACACGGATGTCTTCATTTATCGATGTATCGAATATGAACAAAATATATCTTAGCATAAGCGGATATATTTCCCGGCACTATGCACATACATGTTTTAGCAGGTTCAGAAGACACTTTCAGATCAGTGATCGACATCGCTAGTCCTCTAAATACAATAATCAAGTTGATTTGGCTTTCATATATACTCGTATATAGGATAGCTCCTTTGTGCCGGGACTAGCATGGATACCTGCTTTGCCCTTGCCAGCAACCTACTGGACGTTGCTGGGCTTGCTGGTGCTGGAACTGGTGCCGTAAGCTAAACATTTGGAAAATATAATCTGGGAGGGCGCTGCACAGTGATGCAGCAGGCCTAAAAAACGGGACGAAGTTCATAGCTTAATAACTAATAATGATATAACGATGATTTTATGTTCAAATTAAAGTTCTTCATCAGGCCGCTCAAACAAGCACGCCAAATTTTGGTTTTTCCTTTAACCCTCCCTCTACCGGTGAGGGGTCGTTTTGATCCCCTCTATGTTTTTCACGATGGGATAAAAACAGCTTGGCTTAGCCCAAAGCCGCGTGACAGGTGTAAACCAGAATCACTTTGACACTTCTTGACAAAATTTCGAGCGTAGGTCAGGTCAGGTCACCGAGTTATGATCTCATTGCTAAACCGATGTAAGGCAATTTTGGTTCTCAAAACAAGGTAGACAAAAACCGGGAGTAACACTGCTTCTAGAAGGGCTAGATCAAGTTCCTATACATCATTCAAAAGCTCTGAAAGTAAAAATCTAGGACGTGACATCAGTTTTGAAGTCAGATCCATAACGCAGGCACCAGGGCACCCCTGGCCCCCTCCCTCATTGGGTGCGCTACTCCATGCAGAGGCTATCGAGGGCTTTTAACGGTTCTGATAGTGACTGTAGTTGTATGAAATAACTACGAACTCACAAATCTGACCACGCGATAATCTGAATAAAGATAATAAGGGAAACAATTCATATAATTAATGATTTAATATGATAGTTTGATTCCCCCAGTTGTTAGCAAGCAACCATTGGAAAGTGAAAAATGCACTCTCACTTCGTATCATTTATTAGCATTGGGAACACATTTAGGGGAGCGTCGTGCATCAAAACATCAGAAGGTAACAAATGCTAAATTTCAATAGCCGGCAGATGCAACAACATGACGACAAAACATTTTCTTCCAAAACCAAGAGAGGCAGTATGCACATACATGAGTCAGCATTTTAGCCATGTTCTGAAACAAAAAGATCTGAGAAGTCACAAACTCCCCATTCACCGTCACTGTCATCTTCATCGTTCTCCTCCAGGAGAGGGCTTATGTCAATGCTCTCTGGGCCCTCCTTACTCCAGCTACCACGCTGAGGCTTCCTGAGGTTTTTTTTAGCGAGACTACTGATGATAGGATCGCTCGTCACCAGCAGATGGTGATGTTGGTCAATCATTGTTTCTCTCCGAGACGTCTTCCTTGCGTGGTGTTCCCGGAACTACCGGCAGTGTTTCTTTCGAGCCTCGCTCGCATCCTCACTATATGCTCCAATCGGCAGATCCAGGCTTGCGATTACTTCGGCCCCATGGAGGAGGATTCTGTGGAGAGAGAAGCTGGCATATTGTACCAGCTGTACATGCGGGTGAACATCATCGTCTCCATAGCGTACTCACGGTACTTGTTCGCGTCGATTGTCTGGGAAGATGATAGTACGGAGAGGATGACCGAGAGCCTTGTCAGCAGCTCTTGATCCACCCCCCGTCACTCGACTGAGAGCCTCCACGTCTTTGAAGGCTCTGCGAGCGGTATTCCCGTCATTTGACGTACTGCTTCCACCCGCTTTCGGCTGGTCGACCACCAGGTTCATCTCGTCACGAAACCGGTGCCTGATGAGCGTCTGCTGGACAGATACTGCCTTCTTTTCTTCAGGGCGTCGTGCCTGCCACTTTCCTATCGGAAGCTTGTAAGAGATGTGCACCACGCACTCAAACAATCGGATCCAGGCGTGGAGAGACGGCAAACCGAACTGATACACGTATGTGCTCACCGGTTTGACATAAACGGCGTCAATGTCGTTCATTTCTGACGGTTTTGCCACACATAGAGACAGTTGGCGCCCGCAGTTTCACTCAGGGCGCTCACAACCTTCCCATTCACCATTGTGAGATGGAGTTGGCGACGAATTTTCACCTGGAGACCTCCTGGAGTGATCAGTATCGTTGTCTTCAGCTTTTCGATCTCCTCTTCGATCCTTCGCTGCTCTTCTCGGCAGAGCTCTGCGTTTTCTTTGACGTAGCGGATGCATATTGGCCGACAGAGCGCTGTTGAAGATGGGGTGTTGTTTCTCCACATCACCTCCTCATTTATCCGCAGTCGAAGCGGTACCATGGTGGTGCAGAACAGACTGTGTTCCGCTGCCCGGTCCTCATCCTGGATGGCCTGTTTGTACACAGCCTGGCCAGTGGCTCCATCGAACCCCCATTTGACTTCTAATATACCTGATACAGCTGGTGGTTTACTTGGACCTGGCTGATCTGCTACCACTGATGATGTGTCCACAGATGATAGGAAGCCATGAGCTTCGCTGAGCCGATTGATGGTGTGGTCAAGCATGGCTTGCAGGGAAACGGATGAACATGTGTCTGTGAAAGTAGTTTCAGACGCCAGGGGATAGCACTTTTCTTTTGCTGCCAGGACTTCTCTATACGCTACGTATATATGCGTTTTCGCAGCACTTTTGGTTGTGTTCCGTATGACCTTATACCCGCGCTGGGTTAAGTCCGTCGCCACGCTCAATGCCAGCGCTTTTTCACCGCTCAAACATTCAGGAGCGGAGCGTTCAGCTGTTTCACGCAAGGCCTTGCGTATCTTGATTGGCCTGCTGGGGGACACGACGGCCTCTTTTAGTACGAAGGCTAAATCGGTGGCTTGCGCGGTGCGCGCGCTCTGACGCGCAGCGTGCACGAGCTTCTCGGTTTCGTGAGCCAGTGAGAGGCTGCGAGTGACACGCTGCCTCCTTCTTGAGCTAAGATCATCAAACGGCGTTGCCGGGCCCGCGAGAAGAGCTGCGGGACTGCGTCCGACATCGTTCTCGACGCCACCGACCACCAGG
Organism: Lepas anatifera; assembly: GCA_034440635.1. Lineage (NCBI taxonomy): Eukaryota > Metazoa > Arthropoda > Thecostraca > Lepadidae > Lepas > Lepas anatifera. The sequence goes on along the minus strand of JAOTON010001187.1, from coordinate 112,137 downwards.
TCGCCACAGAACGAGGACCCGTACCTGTTGATAAGCTTACTTCTGCGCCTTCCGCATCTCTGCCACTTTGTTTGCAGTGTCTTAAAAAAGGATGTAGCCTGCTGGCGTAGAACTTCGTGGTCGTCATGCGTCATGCCACAATTATTTGCACGTGCTAGATCCACAGCAAGATCACCGGCATGTTTTTGCCGTTCACGTCAGTGTGGGAGAGGAGACCATTGCCAATTATCGCATTTAAAAGGCTTCGCTTACCCACATGTATCTCCATGTTCTTAAAAGTTTTTCGCAGCACTGCATAGCCACCTGCCAAGAAGTTGTATACTATGTGTTGACATGTAATTCAAATGCAATATAACCGGTTTCCAACTATCGTATGTGGCTTACAAGGTAACCAGCTGGTAAACTACGAAGATGATTATCTTTGTAATCATATATAACAAAAGCTAATGCTGGTTTGGTTAGAAGCTAAAAGTACAGCAACGATATTTTTAATCATACCTAAAGGAAAATAGTTCGGAATCATGCTCTTGGCATCAAATGATAATTATATAGCCCAAGTCGCCCGCCTTTTGCCGGACTCGCAGTATATGCTTTGATAAATGTTTATTTTTACAACGGAAGGAGTGCTAAAATCGATTTTTTTTAAGACAAAAATATGTTCAAAATATAATTTTAAATTGAGAATAAGTGAGTTGAAGTTAGAATGTGAATTATGTATTCACGCCCTGATCTCGCTGTGCCCTTATAACTACTGAACAACATGCTTTCGTTGTCTCAATTTACCTCCTGCTTATCAACTTTATTGCCTCCTCCAATCAAAAGCCGTCCATCAATAACGTTACGCATATTTTGTGATTTTTCCCTCTTCCCCCATTTAAATGTGTCATTTCATTGGAGAAATGCAATAATACGCGTCAATTGGTGGGTGCCACGCGCGTCATTGCCACAACCGCCCGCCGACTGCCGGTAGAACATGCGTTCACTAAAACTGTCATAGCTTTTTTCGGCCGTCGGTTGCCGACCTACGGATTCCAGCAATGTAAAGAAGACACTTCCCAAAATACATGGTATGATTTTTAGCTGATCCTGCCCGTGCCATTTTTGCCAGTCTAAGGAAATATGATGATATGATGTATGTTATAAATTTTTGTTCCGCAACATATGTTTATTAAAACGAACTCACTGCATTCTCCGGAGCAGCTAGAACCGTATTTTTGTAACCAGAAGGTCGCAAACATCTCAAGCTTCACGGTAGTACATGTTTTTTTATGGATTGCGAGGTGTGAGCACCTGTTATTAACGTTTTAGATCACGCTATTATTTCTGGCCAGATACCCGTATTTAGCGAGGCAGAATAAGTTTTAAGTTTCAGCTCCTGTGAAACCAATGTGGTACGCTGGATGAGGAAAAAATGATGGTTTTCCGGGTTCCAAACAATTCTCAAACACATCGCACACATTTAATATCAATTCTAGAAAGTCATTTTTGGCATTTTCGTCCCGTTTTCTAGGCCCGCTACATCACTGTGCGCTGTGAGCCTAACATTTAGGAAATCTACAGGGTGTTTCAAAAGAATGATATTTTTGAATTGATCGTAATGCGGTTGTAAATAGATTGTTGTGGTATGATTTACATATCAATCGAAAGTGAATTTTGGGACATTTACGATTATTCATATTTTGATAGCTGTTTTGATATTTTTTCTACTTCAAAAAATAGTCCTAAAAATGAGTTGAAAATACTATCTATTTTGCCTTCATCGAAAATGTTCGTAGAAATCACGCGCGTATCACGTGACAAGTATCACGCCAATGACACTGCAAACCTTACATCGCCCCTGCGATAGATCACAGTCCACACGCACATTGCCTCTGGAAATTAATTCTAAAAAGACCTCTCAAACTTAGGAAAGCCCGCGTCCAAGCAAGCAATCCCCAATTGGTCCACATCCCTTGGTCTGGAGTGAACAGTGAGGTCTTTTGCGCTGTCTCCGCCGCATCCAGTGATTCATATGGAAGGTGAGCCAATGAGCCATATGGAGCTTGAACCAAAAGTTTTAAACTTGTAATGTTACTTAAACTTGTACCTTTGATGTGCATGCTCACGTGACATTTCTGTGTGCTAAAGCTTTTTAGTGTTGCCAGTTCCGTTTTCTCAAGCATAAGCGGGGATATAGTATGTTTCTTGCATCATTTTCCAATTATTTTTAAGACGGGGAAAATATTTGATGCAAATAAAACATGTTTATTGAAAAATGTCCTACAATTTACCATTAAAATGAACGTTTTGGGAACATATTTGAAGGATTTTTGGTGCTTTACTGAACATTTGAAAAATATCATTCTTTCTGAAACACCCTGTCGAACATTACTTTCTAGTCTTACAACCGAAGAAACTTCCAACACTCGCATATTGCATATCGTAGGCGAAACATGTTCACGGCCACTGTCTATCAACTAAATCTGGCACGCGGCCCGTCGCTAATCTGCACCCATTCCAAGGTGACACAGCGCGACAAACAGACACTCTCGCAATAAAGCACCCGTCAATATGCATGCACTAATTTTGCATGACGTCCGTCACGCTCGTAACACACCGCAACAGCAGGCGTGACGCATGCAGCGTCGCGTCACGTTAATGGGATATGTCACGGCCACAAAAATCACAATCCAATCCTAACTATCCGCAGCTTCCCTGACAAATCCGGTCCAATCCATATGCACACCATCAAAATGCACGCCACAAAAATCACAATCAATCCTAACTATCCGCAGCTTCACAAATCCGGTCCAATCCAATCCTAATCAAAATGCGACAAATATGACCAGCTGTCAAAAATACAAGCCCAAATCAATAATCTGCCCCGAAACTACCCGAATACTTGGACTAGCCCTATCCAATCCACCAATACAATGGTTTCGATATCCAATTGATAACTATCCAGATCCTGACACACGACACGTGACTGACCTTGTAAGCAGCTGTGCCGGCGGAGCCCGCTGCCGCCATCACCACGCTGCCCAGGGTGGGGGTACGCGCCACCCCGTCCATGTAGGCCAACAGCGCCACGCCGGTGTTACACATAATGACGGCTACAATCTGGCGACGGCAAGACCAAGTCAGCGCGACGGAGAACGACACAGCAAGCAACAGCTGTGACAGGTTTACCGGTGATGGTGCCGCGGTAGATACGGTCCGCCGTCGCGATGCTGGGGATGAAATCAGCACAGACGATTGCGTTATGTGTGTCGCAATCCGTGATAGTTGCAAATGCACTAGTGTCGATGAAAAAATGGCATATATACATTGCATACGATATCTGCGAGCTGATATGAACGTGAGCTGACGCAGCATATTGCCTTAACGTTACGGTCGGTCGAATCCCGCTGACAGTGGCATTAAATCGGGCACTGGATTACGCCACAATACTAATGATATGTTACTGCGGGAAGGACTGCTTTGTTATTGGAGTATTGAAGAAATCTTCTGCGATCAAAGTTTGAATTGACTTAATTCTGAATCGAAGACGGTTTTCGAAGTGAAATGCATTACGGTAGGTGAAAACGGAGAAATAATGTTACACAACTTTCGGAGGAAATATCCGTGTGAATATTTTCCGTACATGGTGTTGTTGGTACCTCTTTGTTCAAATATGATACGCGCTTCGATCAATTTAGAATAATCGCATTCAAAGTTCTCACAAACACGGGCACGATTAAATATATGCGGTCTTGTTTTTAGGCAGCACCATTCCACCATGCATTCTGAAGTCAGATGGATAAGAAACGCCAAACAATGTTCCTTCTTTGGAACGCAGTGAACATATTCATGACAACCAAAACAATATTGGCCAAAATTTGGACTTCTTTGTTTGAGAGTAAATATCAACCCATCAACAATCGTGCCTTTTCATTCCCTTATTCTTTATTTTCAAGCCTGTATGATTGCAAATTACGAAAAACGACCCAGCAAACTATCAGTGCAAAATACTGAAACTTTGTTGTCGGTAGTCTTCACCACAAACGGTTTCCCAGTACTTACCCGAACGCCGAGAAAGGTCAAGATACCTTTACTTAAAGGTACAGTGAAGAGGGATTCCTCCACGCCTGAGTGACGTCACACGGGCGTGGAGGAATTCCTTTACTTTTGGTCGCGTGTTAAACTGCTGCTAATGGCACTGCCCGCTTACGAATTTGTGAGAATACACGGTGTTCAAGTTTATCCCTAATGCAATAAATAAGCATTTCATCTTCGATTCTGGGCCTCTGCTTGCAATAATTTGGATATTTAACCATCTAATTTTCCCATGCTATATGCTACGAGGTGTAACGTCACATCCGGTGATCTGCGCTTGCTGTTGTGGGGGGCCTGGAGAAAAGTATCATGCAGCACTTAAGGGAACCAATTTCTCGTGCAGTACCTACCCCTACACAAACAAACTTTCCGTACACACTCAACCTAAAACCAACGCAGTTCTCATATAGTACGCATTTGGATACCTAGGAACTTCTCGTGCAGAGCTCAATCAAAACTGGACAAACTTCTCGTGTAACATTCCCCACCACCGACAAGCTTCACCTTCTGCACTCATCCGAACAACGATCAACTGGCTCGTCACTTGTTTGTATTTTTCGAAGCTATTGCAGCTTCGGCTTCTGGGACCGTAGCCTCATTAAAGCCATCAAGGGAATTGTCGCAAATTCACCATCCGAACTAGCGATTCCCATCAAGACGGGTTAATTTAGTTATTCCCCCACTTCAAATTGACACAATTATTGCGCATCATTCATCCCCAACAACGACCTTCACGCCCTGCACTCACCCTAACACCAACGAACTTCTCGTGCAGCGCTAATCCAGGCACCTGCGCAGTTCTTTCATGCCGTACTCAATAAAAAACCAACACTATTATCTTGTAGAACTTATCGCTAACAACGAACCTAATGCGCTACACTCTCACGAACACCGTCACACTCCTGGAGCGGTATTTACCAAAATTCCAACGAATTTCTTGTGCAGCACTTACCTGAACGTCAACGACGTGCAGCACTTACCAAAACACCGATGAACATTTCATACAGCACTCACCCGAACACTGATGATCTGTTCTTACAGCACTTACCCGAACACTGACAAACTGTTCGCGCAGCACTTACCCGAACACCGACGAACTGTTCGCGCAACACTTACCCGAACAATGACAAACTGTTCGTGCAGCACTCACCCGAACGCTCACGATCTGTTCGTGCAGCACTCAACCGAATATCGACGAACTATTCTTACAGCACTTACCCGAACACTGACAAACTGTTCTTATAGCACTTACTCGAACACCGACAAACTGTTCATGCAGCACTTACCAGAACACCAACAAACTGTTCGTGCAGCACTTGGCTCAACACCCACGAACCGTTCTTACAGCACTTACCCGAACACCAACGAACTGTTCTTACAGCACTTGCTTGAACACATACGAATTGTTTGTGTAGCACTTACCCGAACACCGATGAACATTTCATACGGCAATTACCCGAACATCGACGAACCGTTCTTATAGCACTTGCTTGAACACCGACAAATTGTTATTACAACACTTACCCGAACACCGACGAACTGTTCTTACAGCACTTACCTAAACACCGACGAACTGTTCTTACAGCACTTACCCGAACACCGACGAACTGTTCGTGCAGCACGACCCAGGACAGCAGGTAGACGAAGCCGGCGCTGGTGGAGTGCAGTGCCAGGAGGTCAGTGCAGCGCAGAACACGCGCTGCCTGCGCCTGCAGGTACCAGCTGACCACCCACAGCAGACAGAACAGCAGCGTGCGCAGCGTAAACTGACCTGCCGACCGCAACACAAACAACACCGGTCAGCGTCAGAGCTCCTGCATTGAGCAGAACAGCGCACTCCTTAGCACAAACTGCCCTGTGGTGCATCACAGCGTAACAATACCCCATACGAATGTGTGGTTGTGAGATTCTCATTAGAAAAGCTGCTCGAAAAATTCACTACCAAAGGCGGGGTTCAGGATTTTCGTCAGTGGGAATGGGAAATGACCCAAACTGGGCGAAGACGGCAAGAGGGTAGCCAAAGTTTCACCTGCTTTTGGGTGTGTTTTTGTAACCATAATATAAATTAAACCTAGGGCCCAAATTTATGTATGACCCGAAATTGCATTAACATGAAGCAGCTAAACATACGATAATCTACCTCAGTAGGAAAAGGGAAACGCCTCAGTTTGTGGGTACGGTGGTTTCACCCAAAATCAGACCGTGTCCTTATTTCTGAATTTCCTAACAGCACGCCATTTGATAGTAACTGGATAATCTTTTTCACTAAAGTAAATGTAAATAAGTGACACCAAGACTTGTAAAAATAGTTCCGTAGAATCTGAAAACGCCACGTCAAGTTGTGCTGTCCATCAATCAATATCAGCATCTGAAACTAACCCAGCGAGTAGCCTCTATCGCGGAAGTACCGGATAGCCTCGGTGGCGCCCCCGCTGGCTTCGTCCTCTTTCCTCCGACATCGCAAACATTGCCAGATGGAGTAAATGGGGAAGAAGAGACTCATCCAGGCCGTGCAAAACCAGGTAGTCAGGAACGGTGCATCGTACCGTCCACCCTGCAAAGAACGCAGGTCAAGAACGGCGCGTCGTACCATCCACCCTGCAAAGAACGGAGGTCAAGAACGGCGCGTCGTACCGTCCGCCCTGCAAAGAACGCAGGTCAGGAACGGTGCATTATATCGTCCACCCTGTAAAGAACGCAGGTCAAGAACGGCGCGTCGTACCGTCCACCCTGCAAAGAACGCAGGTCAAGAACGGCGCGTCGTACCGTCCACCCTGCAAAGAACGCAGGTCAGAGGGGGCGTGGTGGTGTAGTGGTCAGCATGCCTGATGTTCATGCGTCTGGCTCGGCAGGTTCCCTGCGCAAGGAGCAATCTGGTTCCCGAGAAACCCTTTCCAACAGGGAAAAATTTGGCGAAGCCAAATAACCCTGGCCTTTGGTGCGTCGGTAAGCCCCAAAAATTAGTAACAACGTTACATCGTACCGCCCGCCCAGCAAAGAACGCAGGTGAGGAACCGTGCGTTGCCCCGTTCGCCCTGCAAAGAACCCAGGTCAGGAACAGCGCGTTGTATCGCACGGTAGGTCAGTACACTATGCCTTGTGCAGGCACGAGTGATCTAAACCCAGATTTGGGAGAGTTTTAATGTAAGACAGTGTTTCCGTTATTTCCACAAATTGCAACAACCTAATCTGGTCATGAACTTGTGTATCCAGTTCAAATAAGCGTGATTCGTTCGTATGGAGTGTGTGAACTGAGCGTCTTCATCATGATAAAGTCAAGTATTAACCACTTTATGCTCATAATAATAGAACATTGTACAAGCTCAAAGAAGGTATATACATATTTTGACTATGCGTCTTCGTCAGAATTAACAGAAGACGCGGTTGTGTAGAGGTTGGCACGCTCGTTTTCGACGCAGCCGTTCAATGTCCGTCGGATTTCCAGAACAGGGAGCAGTCTGGCTCCCGACAAACCTTCCAACTTTCACGCACCAACAATTATTATCGGAATGAGCAGAGTTTGAATTAAACAATCCCATGTGGGAGCAAAGTTTGAATCAAACAATTCCCGCAGAAGCTCTTTGATGCAAGGTACGCCATGGCGTATGTACCTTGCATCAGAATGAGCAAATTCAAACTTTGTCATTCTGATGAGGACGCATAGTCGAAGTATTAGTAAGCCTTCACGGCTTTTTACAATGCTCTATTATTATGCGTGTAAGCCGGTTAATACTTTACTTTACCACGAACTAAGCTTGGAAGGTGCACGCAAATACGAAGGCTCACACCAGTCCAATAGCTGGTGTTGAGTCGAAGAGAGGTAATCAATATAGTATTACCTGTTCACGCCTGCTCGTGCATCATACACGAATGGTTTGTAATATATAATAAGTCTTGATAGCTCAGATATTTTTACTAAAGCATGATATTAATTCGCCCCTGTCTCGATCACCGTAAGGTTTACAATTTGTGTCTCTTCGTCTACCACTCGCACTTGAAAACCGGGACAAGTGTTTATGAAGCCTAAATAGTGAGCTGAAAGTTGTCAAGACCATTAGTCTGGCTCCGCTTAATTCCGTTTGTCATCGGCTTCTGACCGAATGTTGACTCTCACTCAAACCCCATAAATTACGGATCTATGCCCAAAGTGTGGGTGCGACCAGTTTCATTTATGCCGCTGGTACGCTCTAAGTGAATAGCAGAGATCTTTTCATGATGCATGTATAGAAAACGACATTTTCATAGTCCAGTTTGGATTCGTTTTGCCATCTCTTGGGATCGCGTAATTACTTACAAAGTGAACGCAGCAGGTGCGTCGGAAAAAAACATTAAATGGGTCAAAAGTTTGCCTTCTGTTCAGAGCCTCTGAAAAAGTTCGGCCTAACTTTGAGCTCCCTTGGGAGAAAAACAGGAATACGATATGGCAGAAGTAAGACTATCAAACCACTTGCAGAAAGCCTGACGGCATCTCTAAAGCCTAGCTCTGTCGAAACTATTTCTCCCTTAATTTTCTTATGAGGTTAAGATGACGCCTTGCAGCATTCGTGTTTGGCAGGTAGACAAGGAGTTTCAAACACGGTACTGACGCATTGGGACTGCCACGGCTATATACTGCACCGCAGTGTTTGGCAACAGGCGAGCGACTGAGAAAATAAACCCGGCTGCCAAATAGGCTGCTGAGAGACCGGCGCGCCACCAGCCCAGACGTTTATTGCCGGTCTCCTCGGAAGGACGCCGCGGGATGTACCAAAATGGAAAACCAGCAGTGCAACACGACAAGCTGAAAATACACAATGCACCACACTGGCGGATCGCGTGAAGGTAGGCTGATCGTTCGGCAAAGTTAACCGGGTTGGCTGAAATCTAACCAACGTATTGTCACTCGTAGTTTTTCGCATGTTTATTTTTCCTGATCAAACTATCCGGTCCAGGCATATACCAGGAAGACGGAAAAGGCGCAGGTGTCGTCTTCTTAGTATGTGAAACTTCCAGAAGAACAGGTTTCAAGCCTGTGCTTCTAAAACCGTATTTCATCCCCCAGTACCCAAATACACAAGCTGGGTGCAGACACGTCAGCGGGGTCTCAGGATGGGGAGGTTCTCAGCAGGCTCTCAGGCTGGGGAGGGAGAGCGCAGATCAATCTGCAGCCGAGTCCCGCGGGGAGCGCCGTGCTGGTGGGCCCGGGGGTCCAGCCTACCTGGTGCAGGGCGCGCAGAATGAGGCTGGCGTTGTCGGGAGGTCTGGGCTGACGGCCGCTGCTGTACGTCAGCTTGACGAAGTTAATGGCGCCCACCCAGCACACGGTGAATAGGGCCGAAACAAACACACCGCACACCAGCTGCCGGCGAAAACAGCGGCGGGTCAAAGGCCTAGTGAACATCGGGAGCACCGGAAACAAGCTTCTGCTGCGTAAAATCATTAATTCCGTTCACAGTCAATGGTCCATCGTCTGTCTGGTAATTGGAAGTAAGGAAGACAGATGGACACTGTAATTGCTTTCCTCACCCTAAAGATGACAGATCGCGTTACCTTTCTGGTGGCCTTGGAGAAAACGGCTTTTTTTAGCCGTTGCGCGCAGCTGAGTTTAGGTTGGTCCTTGCTGTTTCCTGTGCACACCATTTCTGTCATCAATTCAAACTGAGTTGGTTTGCTTCATCAGCTAGATACACTCTGGTAAAAGCTTATGCAACACATAATAATAATAATAATCGTTGGGGTTTAACGACGCACCAACTGCCAGGGTCATACGGCGTCGCCAACTCTCACCCTGTTGGAAGGGATTTTGGGGATCAGATCGACTTATTCAGAGGCTCCGCCAGGACTCGAACCCGGGACCGGTGGCTTAGAAGAAAAGGGTGCTATCCACTAAGCCACCTCATCCCCTTTTATGCAACACAGATACAAACGAAATGCAAAGCCTTGATGAACTATGAATGGAAAACTTGATGAACGAAAATAATGAGGTAATTATCTTGTACTCAGGCCGTAGTGTGACCCCGCAGCCCCACTCTACGTCCTAACATCAATGCAGCGCTGTGGGGTAAAGTGCGTCACTCCAAAGAAAATCCTGCGCGAAAAACCGGCGCTGCACCCAAGTTTCACCGATTTATCCGCACCAATCCGATTGGAACCGGTATTGACCATCCGAATCCAATCGGCACCAGACAGTTGTAACAGCGAAAAATGGCAGCCTAAATCCACATCTGTATCCAGAACTGAGCATATCCTCTGGTCAATTTGATGGCCTGTCTCTGAATGCGAGACATCTCTGTTGACAGTGTGGAAAATGTGCCGTGAAACCTGGAAAGCCTCAAAGGTATTTTTCAGACGCTCCATTGTCTGGAAAGAGCCTAGTGCGCGTGGTTTACATACGCCTTTGGGGCGCGTCAGACCAGTTTTATCTCTAGCACAACATGGTTTTATTTCTGGACGATCTCGTGACTCAAACCTAGCCACACTACTGAGCACTGCCTGGGACTCGATATGACCCGGTTATGAGACATATTGCATTTATACAGATTGCACAGCGGCTCTCCAAAGCGTAAGCCAGTCTTTTTTAGCTCACAAACTCGTCGAAAACATACGTTGGAAAGTGTTAAAAATATTCGGGGTTGGGGCGTCCTCTTAGACAAACAGCTCACGTTAGGTGACTGGTCCTTAACACAAGCAGTGGAGAGGGATCTGGCGTCAACACGCAGCGATGGTGATCTACATTATAGCCATTTTTCATTGACTTCGGTCGATTTCTTTTAAGTCAAAGGCGATCGCAAAGGTCAAACCTGGACCGCGCCGGCAACCTTTTGGGAAATGCCATGATTATGTGAACAATCCGGAAAGTACACTTAAAGCGGAATAAGGTCGTAGAGAAAATATTCCACGATATGTTATCTGAACGTTTGAGGTTTAGGTCATTCAAGGTCACTGACCTATGACGTGGCAATAGGACATATTCAAAATGGTGTACAATATAACTGCAGCAGGCTTTGGGCAGAAAATGAGGATATGACCTTGAATAGGCATTTGACCTTGATATATGTCCTTTATTTTGACATTGAGTAGCCTCAGCTACATACGTCATACTGAATAATGTAATCTGACCGGAACACTGGGGTTAGTGACCTTGACTTGTGAGCTTTGGCCTTGACCTTCATGTGGGGTGACCTGACATATAATCCCGGCCATATGACGTGATTACGTCACCACTCGGTCTACACTGCAGACGAAGTGGTGCGACAACGCGATTACGACAGTCTCCAAATATGTGTCTGACTTTGAAAGCCTATAAGTAAAAAACACATGGACTGATTTTGAAACAACTTCACCAGTCAGCGCGCTGCTGAATTATCTCAAACGTAGCCTAGCAGCGTTTTCCGGCTGCGAACGCCTCTCCTGCTAAATCGAAGAAATAGGTGTTGGACACTTTAGGACCCCTCCCCCTGTTGGATTTTTTACCCGACATTTTCGACAATCCGACAATGGAGGACGTATCGGACGGTCAGTTGTTCCTGTATCTCATTACACCCACGTTCGCTCAATTCTTGACTACTGCAGTGCCATGATGAGCGGAGCAGCTGTTGCCCATTTGACTCGGATAGTGAGGGTGCAGTATAAAGCTTCTCTTGTGGCTGAACACACATCCACCAGAACAATCAGGATCATAGGCGGATGCAGGGGAAAGGGGGCACGTGCCCGCCGATCGACCCTGGCGTCCCCTGAAGTAATCACGGCGCCCCTCTGAAATGTCGATGGCGCCCCCTGAAATGTCGCAATTCCCCTCCAGGATGCGAAAATCGGCGCCCATCTGATAGGTTTTGCCGGTCAAAAGTGGCGCCCCCGGACCGGATGACGCCCCCCCTGGGAAGGTTCTTCTCCGGTTGGCAATCCTGGATCTGCCGATGATCAGGATCATTATTATACACTGAATTGATAAATCACTTCAATGTGATGCCATTGCCATCTCATAGAGTTCAACATGATTTAACGTTCATGCGTAATGTACTTAGAGGTAGGACAGACTTGTCCTTTTTCACTCCAATCTCTTTAATCATACGTAACAAAGCTGTCATAGCAGCGAGACGACTTGCTTTTTTCAATATACCATATGTACAGGTGAACCGGGTGGAGGTAGGGATTTTGGTCAGTTTGTCAGGCTGCCTAGAGTGATGCTCGTATTATTAAAGCACTGGCCACGGGCATACGGTGTTTCACGACTCTTAAAACTCAGTTAGGTCGAACTTCATTGCGTACGTCGCCTCGCTATCGTTTTAAAGTGTACCCATGTCTGTCTATTTTAGGGCCGAGGAAAAATTTATCTGAAAATGGTTTAACGGCATTTGTTGGGATTTTTTGCCCAGCGTTTTGCATTGTTTTGTGAACTCAAACGTCGGAGGCCCACTTTTATGTTTTAGACTGGAATTTTATGTGACTTTGTCTAAGAATGGGCCTTGCACTGTGGGCAATCTGACGACCAAATGAAATACAATAAATTAAATTAGACAACAGACATCCAAAAGTATCTATACAGTTATCCGATTTGCCAGAGGTTTGAGAATCCACTTGCACGTGTGCAGTGGCGGATACAAAGGGGCATCAAGCCCCCCTGCCGAAATATCAGAGTGCCTTTAGTTAATTGACAGGTGGAGGCAAGACCTTATATAGAGGCTGTGGTCTTATATTAAGGCATTATAGCCGAAGCAAGGCCTTATGGGCCGGATGCTGTTCCGAGGCAATGGCGGAACAGGCTCGAGCCCCTAACCCCCTCCCGGAGTGGTTGTCCTGGATCCGCCATTGCATGTGTGTGTGTGCGATACGCATTTCTTCTGGTTTTGGCATCTACATTTATTCCTGAGAGGTATGCCGTGCCGCACGACAGGCGGTCTGCGGCACAGTATACTACCCAGTTTCCGATGCCGTCGCGGCGGTGCCGTTCCAAGCGGGTGTCGACAGCGGCTGTGACGCTGATGCAGCCCGCTGCCTGTCTGGGCGCAGACAGACCGCAAAAATTGTTTTATTGTGATTGGGCCGTCTGCGTGGAATATCAATTTCTGGAACCAGCTTGCTGCATGGTGTCAGCCCGAAATCATAGCTGTGCAGCTTCAGCCATCACGTTCTCGATATTTTTCGATACAGTTCATGTATGTACTTGCCCATAGGGATGCATACGTAAATTAAGGCGTTTCATTTGAGATGCATAACCTAATCGAGCCCGGGCATTCAATTTCCTTTTCTGATCCATTTTCAGTCGACTGCTACGTCGTTAATCTAAATCAGATTGACACTCTTCCTTCCCATTGAGCCCAAAATGATTATGTTTTAAGGCGCAGACTGCGATTTTGTGCGAGGAAACCGGCAAGGGAAGATAAATGAATGGACCATAACTTCATTTCGATTATCTCGGTGAGGTACAAATTGGGCGGTTTTATGTAGGAGCCTCAGAGGCAGACACGAGTTTTGGTCGTGCTCTTGGGAAACCACAGTTGTGCTTCACACGGTTATCGCGAATTGCACTTGAAATGCTGGAAAAACTCTAAAATCAAAATTGCTGGGCCAATTTGATACCTTGGGCGAAACTTACACAAGGACTCCTCATTGGTTGTCGTGTTGCGGGTCATGGGATCCTAAAGGCATTAATTTCGTTCCATGTTTTTACTGATTATTTTCTCCGCAAAAACAATAAAAAAATACCCACCAGCTGGTTCACTTCAACTGAGTTTTCTATGCAGTATAGCATTTAGCACCGGAAAGCGTGATTATTTTTCAGGATCAATAAAGGATTCTGGATTTCATCTGAATCCAACTCAGATTAATTTGCTGCAGTTGGCTCCAAATGAAGCCGAAAAACATTCAGAGCACATACAGCCTGGCAGGATCCGGAGGAGAAGGCATTTCCGCTCGAAATCCTCCAATGTTCGTCGGTCTTCAACAACACTATTTTTAAGAACTATTAGGGGCTACATTATCCCTCCCGAAGCCATCAGACCAGATCCGGCACTGTATAAAATTTGAAGACAAGGCATGCCCCAAGACAGGCCCTTTACGGTCCAGGTGAGAGAAAAGCTCAAACTGTGGGAAAAAGTAAAAACGCTAACACTATCGCCTTCTTTAAGGGGTCAATAAATACATCTAATCCTTGTATTCAATTCACTCAATACGAAGAATGGTGCACTCATACCACAAACAAAACTCCGTACCTAACCATCCTTCGAATTGTAAATGTGGCTAAGCAAACATCATCCGCATATGCCTAACAGTACCTCCGCTGTAAACGCTGCCCAAAAAGACTGCAAAGCAGCGCCGATGAAAAGGGGAAAATTTGGGATACCAAGCGCTTGAAGTCTGTACCTATTACTCAACCGGCAAACCGGAGTTACCACTGGATCTAATTGACTCTTCAAGCTTTCACGCTCAAAGTGGATCGTGTCCATAACAATTTAACCTTAACGAATGAATCAACTAGTTTTACTGGAAAAGAAACCACGAAAAAAGTGGGTGTTTAAAAGGTTAAAAGTTGCCGGTCGCCCCATTATAAAAATGTGGTCAGGCACAGAAGCAGCAGTTTTTCTAGGTTGCACCTTGTCGCTGCCGTCCACCGCTGCACTGCGGTAGGTTGGCTAGACCGCAGGGGGGGAGGCGCAAATGCAAAATTTGCAATAATTATCATTCCAATGCCTGCGTACCACATTACACACTGTAAAAAATTGTACACCGTTGGTGCAAGCACAGACGGCTATCAGGTGTCAAGAAATCATAGCAGCACCATGTTGTCGGGATGTTCCGAGTCATGTGGTATGCTTGGTGCTATCCCTGCGCTTTAAAAGGCACAGCTACGCCCCATATATCTATCGGGAGTAAGGCCGCACCCTTCACCCGACCAGCATCAACGAAGATTCACAAGAGTGCAGGCGAGATCGCTTAGAAGTGCAACCTAAAACGCTCGAGTTGTATCGTGAACTATTATAATCGATCGCCTAAAAGCGAGGCGTGCAACGTTGCACTTCTTAAGGGTGCAACGCGGCACGGTTAGGCTCACGCGCGCCGTCGGTTTTACTGCACGTGCACCACTTCCGCACGCGTCTCCCCACTTTGGTTCAGGACGCGACACGGAGCGGATGGGCTCTGAGCTATACTACTATTGTTTTTTTCGATCAGTTATTGATTAGGGCTTAACAACACAAGCTCACACCCTGTTGTAGGGATTCTGGGTGCCGGATCATCGATTTATTTAGTGGAGCTGCTTGGACTTAGCCTTGTCACCTTACTGAGCAAGAGAGCCCAGCACCACCGAGTAATTTTGCGCTTTTACCTGCCAAGTAACCACGAGGACATTGGCAGGTATTCTGCCTTACCAAGACGAGGAAATAAGGTAAGGCAACCTGAACCTATGGTACTTGACCACCAACACCGTGGCGTTGCATGAAAATAATTGACTCTGAATTACCTACCTTCCTCAATTGTTTAGATGGTCTCACCAGGACGGTCTTCACCAGTGGCGGATCTGGATTGGGTTGTTTGAGGGAGGGGGTGGGAGATCGTCCCAAGTCGTGATAAAACGTTTTTGAAAAAAAATCGGGCAAATAGTGTGGTTTTCAGGGAGATCGCCTCCTCCCCCTGGATCGGCCAGAGGTCATTACGGGTTTGAGTGGACGGGGGAGGGTGGGGCTCATGCACGTTTTGAAAAAATAGCTGATAGAAAACTATGCTTTCCTCAACAAACAAAAAGAAAATATTTTCGGGTGGGCTATTATTTTTTCCTGCTTCTTTTCCTACAAAGAGCGATCAAGCATCTGGCGCCCATGCTGCTTCGAGGCATTCCCGAAAGGCCTCAGCGCATACGCAGATCCAGGGGGCGTGGGGGGCACATGAGAACTTCAAAAATATTTACAACAAACTACAATACATTGGGAAGACTGGGTATGGTTTCATCACGGATTGAATGATTCTATGCAGTGCATTTTTCTCAAATTTTAACTGGGGACCGCAGAAGGAAAGGGGCAATATCAGGACTCAAGGGGGTATGTTTCATTAGTAGAAAGTGGACTTTTGGCTCTTGCTGTGCACAATAATTCCTGCTGCATGCGCATTTTCGTAATATCACCATTGTCGTATACATCACGGCTAATGAAGGTCACTTCTATCCCCCAGCTGCCCTTACACTTCTTGGCATATCATACCATGCCCAAAGTGTATGCATTTCTCCCAATCTCCCTCCCTCTACCTGAAATTCTGAACAAGCTGCCTCAAACCAGCAAATTTACCAAAGGGCTGCCCTCACCAGATCTCGTCAAAACCTGTAATAGTTTGCAATCTAGAATTTAAGCTCCCCAACCATCTGGTCAAGTCTCCTGATATATGCTGCAGATTGGTTAAACGAACCAAAAATAGGGCACAGACACACGCACACATTGATGGCATGCTGAGATATTATGTTCAAACATAATGTTATTAGCTCTTTGCCCCCCCCCAGTTTAGATACTTAGCCCCTATCCTCATGGCATTGTATGGAAATAAATGTTTTAGAAAAACCCTTTGCACCTTCCAGTGCTGGGCACGCGATCCAAAAATAAGTGGTTTGCTATCGCTATTCCGCGATAGAAAAATGACGTTCCGCGATCTTGGAATATTTGTTTAAGTTTAAATCAAAATTCAGAAATTTTTTATTTCGGGATCTGTATTATGTTTGTGGTTGGAGTCCTTCATTATTCTGGATATCTATTTTACCTCACTTGTTCATTTATTTTAAAAAGGGGTCTTAATATGATAACTGAAATAGTACTGAGTGCTTATTTTAGTCCTTCTTTGTTTCAGGTGGCAGCGCAAAGGCAAGAGGAGAGCCAAATTCCCGGTACTTCATCAGAAGTTTCCGCCCCGAAACCGCGTTGGCGCGTTGGGGGAAAAGTGGCGCTATTCCTGCATCAGCACGTCTTTTGCCGGAAGGTTAACCAGGGTTTAGCGGTGGCTATTCAGGTCCACGTGGTGAAGCTGATGATGAGGCTATAGGCCAAGTGGAGGACATGCCACGAGGCCTGCGGTGCGGTGCAGAGGCCGAATAGCAGGACAGGAAAGGGCCGGATACGTGTTTGGGTTATGTGATCGGTGTGGTTGGAGTATTTGCTTCGAGTTTTGTCGTAATATCGCTAATACAAGACTGCCGTTATTTGCAGTGTTACCTCCGAGTCGTTCCATGCAAGACAGTTTCGGGAAGATCATGTAAAGGCCTGAAACAAAACATGTGGTTTTGGAAACGCGCGTGATTGTACAGCTCTTGCTTTCTACCGGGGAATACTATTCCATCTCCGAATTCAGAGGTTCGTTACTTGTACCGAATTTTAGTTCTGCAGAACAAAAATCATGGCCGTTGCTGGAAACAGTGCAGGTCAGCACTGGAAGTGTTACGTCACACTCTTGAGCGAGCACAAACGCACGAAAGGTATGATGATACACTTATAAGAAGCGCAGGGCAGTACTGGAGCAGTGCAACGTTACACTTCATAGGTAACCAGTAAAGTACGAAAGGTTTTACGATACATTGATGAGCAGAGCAAGCTAGCACTGGAGAAGTGCTACGTTACACTCTTTTGATCAACGGTAACGCACCAAAGGTGTTACAAGGCACGGTTAAGGAGCGTCGGTACACTGGATACCAGTGCATGCTACACCCTTTAGGCGAACGCATGTCCGTTTAAAACGTCCGTTCTCCCTCCACGCTTTAAAGGTGCGTTGTTGCACCAACGGTGTACAAATTTTTTACAGTGCAATATCTATCTAATTTCCAAATTAGTCGCAAGAGTTGGAATTCTGAAGCCATGAACCGAGTTCTTCTTGGGATATTTATGCCCCGTGATTGGGGAGGGGAAAAGGATCAAATAGCAAATTTTTATTTTTAAAATAAACGCTTTAGTGTGCCGTATTTGATTTTTGGATACCCTTTCCCTGGAATGAATGGGCGATGTCGCATTATCTATTCTAGCTTTCCCGATAATCGTATAATAGGGTCTCGGTTTCCCTGGGATTGTGTTATTATATCATCTGGATCGATTTGGACATCAAATGGGTACCTTCTATCACACCTAATAGTTATATATTCAAGTTCTGCCCCAATATGTGGAAGGCGAGTCGGCAGGTTTTTACCCTGCAGCCATCAATAATTTGTGTTTTGTACAGAAGTTTTACGTTTCACCTATTACTGTTTCGTTACACTTACCACGCCTGGTGCTTATCTACAAAACTTCCCTGAGCTGTTGTCACAAGTGCCCGATTAGCCTGCGGCTGGAATTGCTACACGGTATGGAAGATACCGGCCACCTGGATAATGGATAGCAATGTCAGCACTATCTGCACCATACCAACACAACGTCTACCTCCCACTCTCCTTGAAAAACGCAGCCTTCGGATAGTAGGAGTATCCGACTAAGAAACCGCAAAGAATATATCACCAATTCATATTTTGGGGAAACAAAACTTATTTTGGTTAGGCACGTTTCCAGAACAATATTTAATAAGCAGACATTCGAGTAGGGGTGGTGCCTCCAGGAAAGAAATTAAAGAACACGACCCGTCAGGATTCGACGTTAGGAAGAGATCCAGTCTCCTGGCTGCCATTTATCCTAGCAGTTTCAGTACGTTCCATTTACATACCGACCACGGAAACGGACTCACTGACTCATGTAACTGGGAATTCAGACAAAAAGTTTGCACCCGGCACGGGTATTTTGGAACTTACAAGCCCAACAAGTGAAGTGATTCCTGATTAAACATGGAGCTGGGGGCATATGGTCGTCGCTCTTTAAGAATGCAAAGCAAATATTTTGAAAAAGTAAAGACACAACTTCGGGAGAGGAAAAAACATTAGAGATAAAACTTAGTCTTTTGAGAACAACAAACATACAACTCACAGAAAATATAAACTAAAACCGGAAGCTATCAGGCTCTTTGCATGTGTGAACCAACAACATACTAGTTCAGTATCACTGTATAAGGACATTGGATAAACTGCAATATGGCCTTCATGGTCTCAATAAAACCACCCATAACAAAATCAGTAAACCCTGCACAAAGCTGACATTTACCCTGGTATCTATGGGTACCTCCGGCGCAATCCCAACCAGACACCAAGTCCACGAAAATCTTACACCCAGAGTTTGATCGGCAGTTGGGACTTACCCCTGGACTGTAGCCTGGGGTGGCGGGGGTCAGAGCGTGGGTACAGGGTGGGGCTACCCAGGACGCTGCCGTTCCGGCTGCACGCCAGCGAGTGTAGACTGCGCCGGTCCCCCGCCAGCGCCTCCGATTGCAGCTCATCGTTAACGACGAGCGTCGGCAGCTTGCCGCCGGAGGAGACGCGCCGCGTGCTGAAGAGCGAGGCCAGTGAGCGGCGCTCGTGGCGGTCGCGGCGGCCGCCGGAGGGAGGCGCCTCGTCTGCCGAGGACATACTGCTGGTGCGCCCGTGACGGGCTGGTGCGGCCCCTGTCAGCCACAGGATGCCGCCAGGACACGCCGCAGCGGCGCTGTAGAAGGAGCTGAACCTGCCACAGCCAGCCGCTGCCACCCGAGGGGCCGATTAACGGGCTCTCGTGGTCTCGGCCGCGCGGCGGCACACGTCGTCTGCGATGAACTGTGGCGGATTAAACTCTGATGATAAGTGTGACCTGCCACTGACGGTTGTGTCGGCTTCAGAGCTGCTCCAGTGCTTGGGGAGCATTCGCGTGGGTGGAGGTCACGGCACCAGCAGGGTTTTCAGGCAGCAGCTGCGTCAGATAGCGGCGGTAACTCCCGACAAAGTCGCAGATCTCCCCTTCGCCACAGAGCTAGACCTTTCTCGTCCGTCCGTCTGAAAAAATCACAGGTTTTACATTTTAAAAGGCAGATGATTATGCAAACTTAAGATAGTCACTCGTATGTGTGAAGGTTAATGTGGAAGCTGTGCTACCTACATTTTGCTTTTTTGGTAAAGCACCAGACTGTTTAGACATGCTTTTGCAAGCTGCTTTCACTTCTTCTTTCACCTGCAGCTGGGCATTTTAGCGCACAGAGAGGATTAATTTTTAGATTCTTAAGCTTATATATTATACAACTAATAACATGAAATATATTAATTAATTAAAAAAATGTCGGATTTTAAGCATCTGAAGCAATTGTAAACCAACTGTTTAGTAACAAATGTATGGCTTCGTTAACGAGCATTTACGAAGAAACGCCTCACATCATTGGAGGGAATTGAACACCTAAAATAATACAACTAGCTCAGTGAACTATAATTTTTTTTGAAAATTGTTGATTATAAGATGGAACTGCATTTCTCCGCTGTTATCAAACCTAACAAGCCATTATGCTCCGTTGATGAAACGTTGAATGGTCTGCCCTCTCGAATCCTGGATGCAAAAGAAGCAGGTTCGCTTTTATTAGATATTCGCACACAGCCTTTCTTCAGAATCTTCACTAGAAAACGAGCGAGAGCACAATTTTTGTGTTATAGAGTGAGCCATGACCTCAAATATATAGGACTCACAATATGATTCAGGAATTGTGATCTCACTCAATGTCTGATGAAGATTCCGATGAAGGACTGTACCCGAATATATAATCAAAGTGAATTTGCTTCACTCTGCATCTAGGATTCCAGAAGGAGGGTCATTTAAAATATCATCAACTTAGGGGCTGTTCACATATGACGTCAGCCAAAATTGAGGGTGTTCAGACCCCCTCCCCATTTGTCAGAAATACTCGAAAATGGCCTACCCTCCCCCAATCGTTCGGCAGAAATCTGCAGAACTTTCCAGACCCCCTCTCGTCAGAAAAACTGTTGTCCACCTCAAAAGCACAAGTAAAATGTGCATTGGCCTGGACTTGCATCTCTTTGGAGGGTGTCCAGACACCCACAATGAAACATTGAAATGATATTGAAATATTGTATGAATTTTCTATATTTATTTTTTTTTGCCTGGAGTGAAACAGGTTTGTGAGAAGGCTAACCCATACCACGTTATACTATCTCTTTTATTATGGTGGCTGTTGATATTGTTTCCATTTCTCCCTCCCCCCATCATTTACCAAAATACATGCCAATGGAGTAGTAATTGTTGGAGTTTAACGACGCACCAACTGCCAAGGTTATAAGGCATCGCCAACTCTCACCCTGTTGGGAGGGATTTGGGGATCAGATCGACTTATTCAGAGGCTCTGCTGGTACTTGAACCCGGACCGGTGGCTTAGGAAATTTTGGTGCTATCCACTAAACCACTCATCCCCCATGCCCCTGGGAAGACGCAAAAGGTGCGACAAGCAAAAAGGAACACTACCGAAGGGTTTTTTCCAACAAGATCTCGTTGATACCTAACATATTTCAACTTTGCAAACTGGTGAGTAATAGTTTGGGCATCCACAAATAATAACGAGGTACCTGCAGCTCAAAACATCGTTGCGCATTGCTAACACATGGAAGAACCGGGCAAAAGACCTGAGAAGCAGCAACTTCCCTACAGAAAATTAACTATATGAAAAAGAAAAGTAGAGCGGTAATATCACAAATGCTGCCATTAACACTTAAACCAACACAGCAAGCAGATGAACGCGTTTCGACAAAAATTGTCTTCTTCAGCATCTATGGTAGGAGGGATAAGGAACCCGTCATCAAGACATTCAGCAGTTTCATCGTTTGGATTTTTGTGCAAAATTATCGTGCGATAGAAATATACAGGCACCGTTTTTGAGGATATTCCAATAATGCTTCTTGAATTATTCTAAAATGTATACAAGCAAGCTTTGATATGAGACAATCTAGCCTTATCACTGTTTTAAATAATGTTCTATTTTTATTTTATCATCATTATTGTTTTTGTTATTATTATATAAAACTTTTTTCTCTCTCTTTGCTAACCAACTCCTAATACAGCCGCAGATTTTGCCCATTTCATGAAGCCTGGCCTAAGATTAAAAGTATCATTTTTAGCTATATGTGCTGCTTCTGTAGCTTTCCTATTATCTTTGTTTTTACAAACTGCTATAATTTTAGCCCTATCCCAGTTTGGTAGATGATTTGTTTTCATGGAATGTATGACAAATGCACTGAATTCTGAGTTGTTTCGAAGGTCTCTTCTATGTTCTTTTAATCTTGTTTTTAGACCCCGTCCTGTTTCACCTATGTACGATTTCGTACACGACCCGCACGGCACCTGGTACACTACACTTTTTGGTTCTGAGTCACCTGATCTTTCTTTTTTCGCTAAGATGCTACTAAGTTTTTACCGGAACAAAATGCTACTTTGCAACCCGTTTCTTCAAGTTTGTTTGCAATAATTTCAGCTGGTTTGGAGTAAGGTATCGTAACACATCGTATCTGTTCCTTTTTGTTGGATTTCGCGGATCGTTTTCTTATATTTAGAGCTTTCTTTTTCATATTTATCAGAAATCCTCTCGGATATTTTAGCTTCGTGAACGAGGTCATAATATGTTCTATCTCTTCTTGCAGGTATTCATCACTACAAATACGGAAGGCCCTAAGAAAAATCCTAATACTACTCCTCGTTTCACCCTATCACTGTGACCTGAGTAATAATGTACATAGCATTCCATGTTCGTTGGCTTTACGATACCTTACTCCAAACCAGCTGAAATTATTGCAAACAAACTTGAAGAAACGGGTTGCAAAGTAGCATTTTGTTCCGGTAAAAAACTTAGTAGCATCTTAGCGAAAAAGAAAGATCAGGTGACTCAGAACCAAAAAGTGTAGTGTACCAGGTGCCGTGCGGGTCGTGTACGAAATCGTACATAGGTGAAACAGGACGGGGTCTAAAAACAAGATTAAAAGAACATAGAAGAGACCTTCGAAACAACTCAGAATTCAGTGCATTTGTCATACATTCCATGAAAACAAATCATCTACCAAACTGGGATAGAGCTAAAATTATAGCAGTTTGTAAAAACAAAGATAATAGGAAAGCTACAGAAGCAGCACATATAGCTAAAAATGATACTTTTAATCTTAGGCCAGGCTTCATGAAATGGGCAAAATCTGCGGCTGTATTAGGAGTTGGTTAAGCAAAGAGAGAAAAAAGTTTTATATAATAATAACAAAAACAATAATGATGATAAAATAAAAATAGAACATTATTTAAAACAGTGATAAGGCTAGATTGTCTCATATCAAAGCTTGCTTGTATACATTTTAGAATAATTCAAGAAGCATTATTGGAATATCCTCAAAAACGGTGCCTGTATATTTCTATCGCACGATAATTTTGCACAAAAATCCAAACGATGAAACTGCTGAATGTCTTGATGACGGGTTCCTTATCCCTCCTACCATAGATGCTGAAGAAGACAATTTTTGTCGAAACGCGTTCATCTGCCTGCTGTGTTGGTTTAAGTGTTAATATCTGTCAACCACTGTTATACAAATGCTGCCATGAAAATAATAAAATGCATATGAAGAAGCCGTAACAATAGCGTACGGCTCCTTGTTATCATATTTTAGACAACAGCCAAAAACAGCCAAACAGTCACCGACTGCAGGCGTTTGTAGTTTGACATTATATGAACGTACTTACCTAGCATAACTTTGAGAATCCTGCTAAAACTGGTACCATACAACGGTTCTATTATATTTTGTCACGAAACCTTAATTTACCCGCTCTTTAATTGCCCTGGGCTTGCGCAGTTCTCTCTCAATAAAAAAGTTCCACAACAGCCCATGACCCCCTCCCCCCGTCAGAGAACGTCAGCGCAGCCAGAACCCTCTCCCCCTTGGTCAGAAAATGTCAGACCCCTCCCCTCTTTGGTGGCTGACGTGAAATATCAACGGTACCTAATAACCATACTTCTCGAATTAATACTGCGAAATCTAACAACTTTTAAGATAATGTTTCTTAAAACTCTACAATAGCAAGCGCCTTAAACACTAACGGAAATATGACATCCGAAATTTAATGCACTCAATTTAGACCTAACTTCTTTAGTTTGGTGGGAGAGAAATGCAAAGTCATTGTATACCTGAGCAGGGCAGTCGCAGGAGCGCCATTTGGGGGGGGCAACTCGGGCAAAATATCTAAGACACTGTTTTTAAAGAAAATCGGCCACAATTGCACCATTTTGGGGGCCATGGTCCCTTGGTCCCCCTCCCTCCCTCCCTCTGCGTCCGCCAGTGCACCTGAAGGGGTATTACTACACTAGTGGTTCCCAAACGGTGGGTCATGGCCCCATTTTGGATCGAAGAGTCAGTCTACGGGTGTCACGAAGAACTGCGAAATCGAACTATGAATAGTAATCAAAAGGCATAATTGACACAGCCCTCGTTGCTTAAGACTGACATACTCGTGGAAGTCAACATACTAGCCGAAACCTGCAGATGGTTTGAATGACAAAGACGTTACCAAAAAGGGACAATCCATCAGCTTGCGTGACAATGTAATGCCCAGGAAGAAAAGTAAAAAAGAAAATGTCAATGTCTTGGGCACGATTAGTCGCCATTTCCAATTATTTCGGGCCGTGCGCAATAATTGTTATAGTCATTTCCAAAGACGTATCTGTGTAAAAACCTTGTTCGACCGTGGTGGTCATAAAACATGGCAAAAAGCATACGAAGCAGCAACATGATTATCGTTACGCTCTGCTGGCAACGATGTCGGGAATTGTGATATCTTTTTAAAGAAAATCATATCACACGTTTGCGCCCATTGACTGTTTCTATCGCAACTAGCAATGCTCCAGAAAAAGTTTGTAAGCTGGTAGATCCAACAAATGACAATAATCAAAACCTCTTTTTATAAACCAGAAATAGTTCTTAAGGGTGGAGCAATGTTATCCTCTGACTGCTAGAAAGAGTTCGTCCTGACAGAGTTGGACGCAACTAGGATAAACCACCACTGCCTCCTCAAGTCCTCACTATGCCACACTCATAGCAGCTAGAAGTTACCACACATCCCCGCCCCACTCACGCCAAACCCCGGGGGCCGGAGCTCGCTTGTGTGACCTCTCACCTCTGCCTCGCGGGCATGCGGCGCCCGGTGGACAACGGCCGCTGATTGGTGGAGGAGCGTTCACGCACCTTATAAGCAATCCAGCGGAAATATTTTGATGAAAATTTTAGCGTCGTAAATAATGTACCGTGAGATTTACCTGCAGTGCCATTTTCAGGAATTCATGGCCACTATCTTTCAGCATCACCGTGATTGCCTGTTTCCGTATTTAGGACGCCCAAGGCTGCTTTACGACACGGGCGGCTCGACTGTCGATTTCGCTGAAGTTACGAGCTTTGGCAAGAGTTTCTGCTCAGTGAAGAAGAACGGAGCCCAGCCCGACGGAAACCGGTGAAGGGGGGGGCGAGAACAGGGCGGGGTGGACGGCAGTTTGCAAAGCAAGACTATAAATCTAAGTCTTGCAAATAATATATAGCAGTGGCGGATCCAGGGGGAGAGGAGCAAAAAAGGCATTTACCCCTCCAAACGCAAAAGCTAGGGGCAAAACCATGTTTTTGCGCCCCCCCCAGCTGTCTCCCTCCTTTTTGCCCGGCCTCTTTCTTACTTTATAAGCGAGGTTTTGGTGCTTCAACTCTCAACTTCAAGCATCTCGTGGGCACGTCTTTCAGCCGATCACGTTTTTTTCGATTTGGTTTTAGGTACTCAGAAAACGTACTGTGTAGTTAAATTGTGGCGAGATCTTTCACCACGTGACGTTTATTCTTTTTACTTTGACTTGCCCCTCCCCCAAACCGACAGGCTAGATCCGCCACTGCTATATAGTCTTGCGTATCTATAGTCTAAGCTTATAACAGTCCTAGAGGTTACTACCGAAGTACTAATGGAATGACGGTCGGGTAGGGGAGAGTGTGGTGCAGTGTTTCGTGCTGAATGCGGAGAGGCACGAAACTTAAGCTGGAACCACACATTTTGTCGATGTTTTTATGGCGCTTTTCTTTATAATAAATCGCACTAACTGAAACTATACCGTGGGATCCAAGCCACTGGGTCGGCGCATGCTTATAATTAAGCAGCTTAGGGAACAATGACTGCGGAAGAAAGTTAGCCGACAACAGGTAATGACATTACAATTGCAGAAAGTGGGACAGCCTACCAATTTTTGTCTGAATTTCTTACTACTTCAACCACAAGCAGAAAGTTGTCAGTTTTGTTCGGGGGAGTCCAGGCCATGAGGTGTAAGAAATACACATTAATCTAGATTTAAATAGGAGCAGGTTATTTCCAGTAAATGAAAATTTACTGGAAGGATTTGCCAAGGACAATCATCTCTGAACAGTGAGTCATAACCTCGTTTGGGGTACACGGATGGATCCAGGATTTCGCTGAGGAGGGGGGAGGGGGCGGCGAGGCAGCGGGAGGTGGCCAATCCACCATCTGGAGGGGAGTCTTTAATATCATAAAGGGCGCCTTCTTATACTAATTTTTCCTGTTTTCGCCGATGCTGTAACAGCGCTGGCTTAAAAAACAGAACTTCTCAGTGTCTCTGTTCAAATAAATACCAATGATAAAAAGGACATCTGTATCTGGACTAATTTTGGAAGTCGAATTCGGGTCCGGACGGACCTTTGAGATTTTCAGAACCAGCAAACAGGGTGAATTTGGGACAGTTCTGTCCGCAAACCCTGTTTGCCCTAAAAGGATAGTGACAAATCCACAACATTCTACATGAAGGCGATTTTTATACATTATGTACTTGCAGGAGACGCAAACAAAATTCTGCAAGTGATTCACTGCCAAGCTTTCACTTTTGTGAACACAAATGGCAGCGGCATTTTCATTTTAGGCCGGACACAGCTTTTCTTTAGGGGCAAAAAACTAGAAAATGAACGTTTTAACACCCGGTGGGCCTGGGAGCCACCTTCACCCTGAAGGGGGGTATTTGACGATCCCCTCGAACTGGGCCCCTATGCGCGATAGCAAAAAAAGCGAAGGCTGGTAGATAGCTCATACAAATTCATGAAAACACTATATCGGGACATTTTGGCTCAGGCCAATATTGAGGTCATCTCAGGTCAAAGAAGGTTGCATTTTGAGCTTGAGTTGAGCTTTTGGGCTCTAGCGTCTGACAGAACTAAGTTCAAGGGCGTAGCCAGGATTTCGCTCAGGGAGGGGCGGCGCCTCGAAAAGGGCCCCTGAGACAGCGTCAAAAGGGCCCCGATGGCTAAAAAGGGCCCTGCTTGTTACAGAATAGTGTGCTGAAGAGGGCTTAAGAGGGCCCTGTCTGGTATAAAATGCAAAATTTGTCCACAGAGCATAGTGCAGGCGAGCCGCGCGAAGCGCGGCTCCTGTCCTCAGGGGGCCCTTCGGGTTCTCAGGGAGAGGCGGCTGTCCCTGCCGCCCCCCCATTGGCTACGCCCCTGACAAAGTTAGAATAATATTTAGGCATCATCCCCTTCCTGTCGTCACGGAAAATCGAATGATGTATGATGTGACTATACTAGGCTAAATCACAAAAATAACCTGACCTCAGGTCCGGTCAAGATCACCTTCCAACCTAGCATAGCAAATATGCATATCAATCGACTCGCAATAGCAATCTCAAAGTAATAGTTTTAACATGCGTCCCGCTGGGGAGGGGCGAAATTCGCCCCCCCTCCTGGTTTTTCCCAGATAGCTCAAAAACGAAGAGACGCAGAACAACGAAACTTACAGTACCTTATCCTTGATTAATTTTAAAAATCTGACCAAATTTGCTAATTGAGGTCATGTCAGGTCAAGGAGTTATTCAAGGTTACGTGGCCCAACCTCAAAACCTAAAATCACGAGTTTGAAGCGGCGCCCAGGGAACATCAGCGAAGCGATCAGTTTGAAACTTCCACAATATGATAAGATCATTAGGGTCTACAAATCTGCTATCTCGGAATTTTGATATTTTTGACTTAAGGTGGGGTCAATTTTTTGGTCACCCCATTAAAAATCTATGGTAAAAAACATAATGGGCTTGTTTTCAGAAAATACTGGATAGATAAAGTTGAAAATCCTCAAACCGTCCATTCTTACCACGATCTTGACAAAGCTGACTTTTTGAGTATCTGACCTCTCAAAGGTCATGTCAGGTTACGGAGCATAGAGTGATTGTTTTGCCAATAACTTCTCACTGAATTGAGATAAAGCTACCATTTTGCTTTCATTGTGCTTATATTGTCCCGGGGAGTCGATTGATATGCAACATGACCATGCTAGGTCACTCTGTGACAGAGGCCAAAAAGTGTCCAGTGTGTCACCATTGAAAATTTCAAACCATAAATGTGCCACCAGCCCAGGCTGCAAAGTGTGGCACGTTCTGCGTTTGTAGGATACCATTGGATGCTCCTAAAACATCTAAGTTATTGAAAACTTTGCGACATCAAATTACAGGTGCCAATTTCGGCGATTTGTTCCCATAGTCTGGAGAAAATACGTCGGCTAATTCTGTCACCTTGCCCATCCTGGACTGTCACCATCGAATTCCAAAATGATAGGTTTTTCAACCCCTGCTCTGTGACCCTGACCTAGCTCGAGGTCAGGTCATTTTCACTATTTGACCTAGCAAGGTCATCTCATACATCATTCGATTTGCCGCGATGAGAGGAATCCAATGATGCATAAAGATTTGCTCTAGCTCCCCTGAGGGCATATCTAGAGAGAGAAACGTACATTGTTCTTTTGTAAGCCTATGGAACCTTTTTTACCTATGCTGACCTCAATATTGACCTGACATAAAAGTTTTACGTATAAAATATCTTCATCTTGTCAAGAGCTCTCGAGCGCCGCCCCGTAATTTTCCTATAGCTTTCGTGGGGAATGAGATACGGAGGGGGGCAAAAAACGGCCCCCCAGCAGGGCACGTCATGCCAGGGACCCCAGCGGGGCGCATGTTACAATAGAATGTGTATCATAATTTCCTGCAAAGTTATTGACCCAAGCTTGAAAACTGCTTAAGTAGCCCCAGATGACCTCTCAGAGGTCACAGGTCAAAAATTACAACACGAAACTGAAAAGGGGCCAGGATACCACGATATGGAGAATAGCTGTATCTACACAAATACAGCCCAATTTCTGTTTTCCCCATGCATTTCGAATGGTGAGTTCATGATCCGTGCCTGACCCTAGGTCATCGGTATGAAAAATCCCGGAAAAAAGTAGCGCTCGGTAGGCCCATTATGTGGTATAAGTTTCAATCCGAAAGATTCACCCAATTCTTAATTACGTCAGCTTAAACATTTTTGGAGCTGAGGTCACTTGACCTGCTCTGGTCACCTGAACTGAGATGACCTACCCTTGAAATTTTTAGGGAAGTTGTGGAACTGATGAAGAATAAGATGTACCAAGTACGGCGGCGCTTCGCGCTGCCGTTTTTTCGTGCCGCCGGAAAACCCGAGGGGGCGTGTTCAAACACCCCCACAGGGGCGAGGTTTAAATAGCATACAGATTATCAGTAGATTCGGAACATTCTTGAAAAATATAAATGCTATTTTGTCAACGTTCTTAAACCCTGATCCAGAGGAAACGTTACTTTACCAGCCCACCATATTGCACCGTAGCATGCTCTCGTTGCAATAGACACCACAAACACACTTCGGGCAGGCACATAACCATATATCCGGCGAGCATGAGTGCGCCCTGGGGGATCCTGAGTGGTTTAGCGGAATATGACACCGATCGATATCCAATTCACACACTAAATAAACGTGGGACAACTTTTATCTCTGAAAACTGTGGGCGGTCCGGGTTGCAGTGGGACGATCTAAGGAGGGCGTCTAGTCGTGTAATAGGGACACCAACCAAAAGTAGAGGTCATTCGGAGGCGAATGAGGGTAATACACGTAAAATTGAGGCGCACCAAAGACTGTAAAAGAGCAGAACTTGGTAGAACAACAGCAACCATTCGGATAACAACTACCAAGGTTATACGCGGTCGCCAATTCTTACCCTGCTGCGAGATATTTGGGAGACCAGATCAACTTATTCTGAAGCTCTGACAAAATTTTAACCTGTGACAGGTGGCTCAGAGTGCACTTACGTTATCCACTGACCCACGCATCCCCCAACCATGGTGAAAAAGGTGTGCGCAATCATGCACTAGAAGACGGTCCAAAGTGGATAGATGAGAGCAATATATATGGAAGTAAGTCACTCTAGGGCTGTAAATGGGGCGGTTAATCATGAAAAGGGGGCGCCCAGCCACAACGCAAAAGGCGGCCGGAGGCGAATGAGGGTGGTCCACGTTGAAGTGGAGTGCCCCAAGGCTGCAAAAGAGCGGCCAATGGTGGAGAATGGTCCAACAATCATCCAGAAGAGGGCGGCTAAAATCAGACGAGGGCGGTCCATGTTGCAGTAGAGCATCCAAGGGTTGAAAAAGAGCGACCAAGCGTGAAATATGGGCACCCCAACACAAAATAGAAGGCGGTCGGAGGCTAGGGCTTCCTCGGGCTCCCCACGCTATAGTGGGGAGCCCTAGGGCTACAACTGAGTGGACAGTAGTAGAGAAGGGGCAAACGATCGTGCCGAAGAGGGCGACCAAAAATAGATGAAGTTGGTCCATGCTGCACTGGGGCACTCCAGGGCTGAAAAGACGGTCAATAATGAAAATAGGCACCCAATCACAAAGTAAAGGGTGACCAAAAATCGATGAGGGTGGTCCATGTTCAAGTGGGTCACCCAATGGTATTCCGGGGAAGCTGATTTGAACTTAGGTGTGGCTCACAGAGAAAAAGGCCAGCTTCAAATGACTTTTTCTTTTTCATTTCGGTCCATTAATCACTGCACGTACCCAAGGTGTCGCCGATTTCGGGCATCTTCAGCGTCCGAAATCCGCGGGGGCGGCCCTTGGGTCCTAAGAGGGGGTGGGGGCAAACAACCCCTTTGCCACCCCTTGGATCCGTCTCTGTTGGGGTCACAGAGCTTTTTTGTGGGTGTCACAAAGACCTGTGAATTTAAACCATGAATGTAAAGCCAAGACATTTTAAAACAGCCCCGTTGACTCAAGCTTGATGAATTTATGACAACATGGCTTCTGCATACTTTTTTAAACCCAAATACTTGTATTTATTCATGTATCTGTTCAAAATTTAAATGACCAATACAACTTACAAAATTTTACAACTCGATCAATTCCATCCATACTCAAGATAGATTTTCTGAAGAAAAAACGGCCAATATTATTGGCAAGATTTAGAGCAATTTACAGTTCTTTCAAAACCATTTCCTAAAACTTAAAGCTATTCTAGACAATGTATCAGTTTGAAACTGCCTTTTCGACGATGGGGTCATAAAACAAGTTCAAAGCCAAGAGTAGCCCAACAACATATCTTCGGTGCACATCTAGCCAACAGCAAAATTCCGAATCGACAAGTGATGACCAAAACTGAAGAAAAAAGATATGCTTTCCATTTTCGTTTCAACTGTGAACAGCACTGTTCAAGAAAAAAGATTACAATAGGCGCGATAAGTAGACAGCGACAAATGATTAAACCCATTGGTATCCGTTTCTTAACCCGCGCCCCGGTGGGCCTCCAACCCACCTTCGCCCAGGTGGGGGGTGTTTGAACACCCTCCCCCTCGAACTTGGCTCCTACGTGAAAAACGTGGAGGCTGGTGAATAGCTCATACCAATTCACGAAAAAACTATATCAGACACTTTTTAGCTCAGGTCAATACTGATGCCATGACAGGTCAAAGAAGGTTGCATTTTAGGGTAGTGTTTTTAGGCTTTAGCGTCTGACAGAGTTGAGCTAGAAACATTTTTAGGACCCATTCGCTTCTCTCGTCACGGCGAATCGAATGATGTATAATATGAATATGCTAGATCAAAACACGAAAATGACCTGACCTCAGTCAATTCAAGGTCACTCTCCGACCTAGCATAGTCAATATGCATATCAATCGACTCGCAATCCAAACGTAATTAAATCAAAATAAAAGTTGTATCATCATTTTCTGCAAAGTTATTGACCAAAGTCTGAAAACTGCTTAAGAAGCCCCCAGATAACCTTTCAAAAGTTACAGGTCAAAAATTTCAACACGAACCTGGAAAGGAGACCAGGATACTACGATTTGGAGAATACGAAGGTATTCTCAGCTGTATCTACGCAAAAACAGCCCAATTCCTGTTCTCCCCATGCATTTCCAAAGGAGAGGATATGACCCGTACCTGACCTTAGGTCATCGATATGAAAAATCCCGGAGTAAATTTTGCAGCACTCGGTGTTGTCATTATGCGTTTTAAGTTTCAATCCGATAGATTTACCAATTTCTCACTTATGCCACCTTAAAGATTTTTGGAGGTGAGGTCACTTGACATGCACTGTGGACCTGACCTGAAATTATCCAACCTTAAAATTTTGGTGAAAGTTGTGAAATCGATCGAAAATAATATATGACAAGTACGGGGGCGCTTTGCGCCGCCGTTTTTACGTACTACCGGAAAAAAACCCGAGGGGGTGTTCAAACACCACCACCGGAGCGAGTGTTAAAGCTGTTATGTAGTTCTTCCACTGGTGAAAGGGGTGATCGTTACTGTAAGGGCTGGGCACCACTGTACTTCACTTTTACAGCCGGCAAGGAATATAGGATATTTATAAACGGGGGCTCGAAGCCTCAGGAAGGGCAGGGGCATACACCATCACTAACATACCAATGCGCAGGGCTATTTTAGGGAAAATCTAATCTAATAATGTCAACACTCATCCCTAAAGCAGAAAAATCCTTCCCACCTTTAGCCAATTTTCTACTAAAAGGACTAGGGTTTTCACAGTATTTTCCCCGGTTAGCTGCCCCTCCCCAAACGTTTGGCTGGGATCCACTTCTGCCGATATGCCATCGTTCGTAATGCATTTAAGGCACAACAAGCGGTGCGCTCCAACGCCAGCTTTGGGTATTTTCAGCAGGCGGGCGTTCTAAAAGTTCATTATGGATTTTCCTAAAAAGAAACGCCACTGTTTGGGGACAAGATGTCTAATAGACAAACAAGAGTCCGCTGCTCAACAATGGAGAGGCGGCCAACAGTGGAGGACGTTGGAAAAAGGGGCCACTGTGCCAACGCTAAGTTCCAGATTCAGTTTTAATTCATGTTAAACGTACGGTTCTAACATTTCATAGGCATTTGGCTGCCCATGTTGGGCGCTCCCCGCGCCCGACATGGGCGCTTGATGTGGACAAAGAGCGCCTCCGTGAACCTAAAGGGAGGCCACCCTCTTAGCATTCCCTCCCTGGACCCGTCCCTGTTCCGGCTTCAGTTTTGGGCGGACTTGGAATCATGTATGTACTAGACTACAGGGAACAAAAGACTAATTACGCTACTTGTGAAAATGTCTGCGCTCATTGACCCTTCCGGGTTCAAACACATTATTAAGTAGATCAAAACGGCAAATTGTTTGCCCGAGGTGGTAGTGCATTCCCTATGAAAAAGATGGCGCCATTTTGTGAGATCTCTACCTACCTGACACAAAACTTACCTGTCACGCTCATACGAGAGACGCTTTCTTCATGTTGATCGGAGCAGCCCGTGCACCACAGCCCTCGCCAATCTTCTACTTCAGCGTGAGCTGATCACAACACAGAACGGAAAATAATGACGACGACAGTGCGTTACTCACCAACGGTTTATCACTATCAAATGGCATAACGCAAAGCTATGGCCAAATTTCGTCAAAACATCACATCGCTACATTATCTGCTCACTGTGCCTCCGGTCCTTCACTGGTATATCCCCATTGTTGGCGCTCCAGCAGCCCTCCGACTCCTGGGACGCGACGGCGGCACCTGACGCAGCTCCGTCGGTCTCGACGCACGGTCCACCAGCGGCTCCCTGACGTCACGCCCGTCGATCTGGCAATCGATGTGTGCGCCCGCCCGAGCCGTTCCACGAGAGAGAGAGAGAGAGAGAGAGAGAGAGAGAGAGAGAGAGAGAGTGAGAGAGAGTGAGTGAGTGGGTGAGTGAGTGAGTGAGTGAGTGAGTAAGTGAGTGAGTGAGTGAGAGCGAGAAATATATATATATATATATATATATATATATATATATAATATATATATATATATATATATATATATATATATATATATATATATATAATAATATATATATATATATATATATATATATATATATATGACAAATGATGATGGGGTACGGTGCAGTTATTAGGCAATTAGTGGAAGATGGTGCAGGCGCGAGATGATGGCGGAAGATGGTGCGGTTACAGGGTGATGGCAGGAAATGGTGCATTTACCAGATGATGGCGGGAGATGGAAGGTTACTGGGTGATAGCGGGAAATAGTGTGATTTCCGGGTAATGGCGGGAGATGTTACGTCTGGAAGATGGCGGGAAGTGGTGCAGTTACCAGGTGATGGCGCAATACGGTGCGGTTACCGAGTGATGGCAGGAATTGGTGCAGTTATCTGGGAATGGCGAATACGGTGCTGTTACCGGGTCATGGCGGGAAATGGTGCAGTTATGCAGGAATGGCGAGCACGGTACGGTTACCGGGTGATGGTGGAAAATGGTGCAGTTATGCGGCAATGGCGAGTAGGGTGCGGTTACTGGGTGATGGCGGGAAGTAGTGCAGTTGTCAGATGATGGCAGGATATTGCACGGGTGATGGGCCATGGCTGGGGATGACACGGCCACTCGGAACTCGTGAAAGGCGATTGAATATATATCAGAGAACTATAAGCCATAACGAGATATGTAGGAGATGATTATATGAAAAGAGATAACCAGAATATCTTTGAAAATGAAGATAAAATGACAAAAACCTCAAAAGGAATATAAATAAGGGGAAATAACACAAAACCTGATTAACTTGTTAATTAGCCTCAATTTTTCACATCACCTTGAAAAACCTACCAACAACACCAGCAACCGAAAAAAACATACCAGAAACATAATAAAAATAGAATACGCGGTTTCCTAAAAATGGGAACTGAAAGGTCACCAATTTTGATATCCCCTTCGAATTGAAGAGGGTTCGTTCATACATTACGTCACGCTCCGAGGGGAGGGCACGGTCGAGATGTGACGTGTCGTGACGTGGAGCAGGGGGTTGACTAAAGGTGACGTGCTATTGCACAGGGTATTCTTTTCCCGGCGGCATTTTTTGAGGGTTTTGTTTTTCTGTTAAATTGTAGTTTGGTACATTATCCGCATTCATTTAAGAAAATTATGCACACTTCGTCTTTTGCATCGTGAAATCTCCCCATGTCGTCACGTCTATTAGGGGCCAATCGCGAGGGTATTCGAACCCCCCCCTGTTAGTCGGAATGTGTCAAAAACAGAGCAGGGAAAACAGAGGCAACACGGACACTGTGGGTAGCACGGACACCCCCCTCTCTGGGACCAACTGACGGCACCACGACCGGAAAAAGCGTATACTGCACTTCTTGGTTTTATGACAAGCTCAGTGCTGTATTAGTCGTATTTCAGGGATGTCTTCGATGACCCCAACGGGGTACGTACCACCTTCGCTCGAAACCCAAATGATTCTCCTGTTGCGCTACTGTATGCTAATGACAAGGGTAGAGACCCAGAGGGGGTGGGGTGGTCAGGAACCTCCCTGGATTTTGGGTCTCCCATTGGCTTTGTATAGAGCTTGTATTGTCATGCAATAGTTAATTCATTCAAGACCCCCTGAGACGGGAAGGGATCTCCGGCCTTGGCTCATGACGCACTATCTCTAACAAATGTCGATAAATAGTTTCCAAAATACCGTAAGGGCTTACAGGGGTGTAGATCGTATAGCTAACAACTGTTCAGTGGGCCTCCGAGCCACCTTCGCCGCAGTGGGGGCAAGGGGAGGGTTAAAACACCCCTACATCTCGGTTCCTATCCCGAATTACGAAACAATGCGAAGGCTGATAGAAGGCCCACAATACACAATGAAGTAGGTACCAATATCATTCACTTCTTGGCTCAGGACAACATTGAGATCATGACTGGCCAAAGTTAACAGACCAGAGAAGGGTTTCCTGGCTCTGGCGCCTAACCGGGTTGAGTTAGAGTCGACTCTTTTTAGCGCCACTCGCTTTCTCTTGTTACGGAAAGTCCAACGATGTATGATATGACCATACTAAGTAAACACATAAAATGGCCTGACCTAAGGTCAGTTCAAGACCACCATCTGACTGACTATAGTTAAAGGCCATACTGTGGAGTCGATTTTCGTAGGATCTCGTTCGGACTTCCTCCACAAGAAGATATTGGGGGTCCCCAATATCTTCTTGTGATATTGGGGATTTCACAAGAAAGCTCCGACCCCCAATATCTTCTTGTGGAGGAAGTCCGAACGAGATCCTACGACTATAGTTAATATGCAAATTGACCGACTCGCCATGATAATTTAAACATAATGACATCAAGATGAAGACGATCATTATTTCTTTGGGAGTTTATTGACCCAAGTCTGAAAACCTGCTCAAATAGTCCCGGATGACCTCTCAGAGGTCTGTCCAACCATGCAGCACAACCTTGAACAGTGGCATAAGATACTACGATTTGGGAAACAGGAAGGTGTTCTAAGTCCTACCGACTGGAATAGAAACCTATTTCGGTTAATTTCCGGTTCGCAAATTCATTTGTAATGGAGGGGGTTATAAATGGTACCTGACCCTAGGTCATCGATTCAACCCCCTTACCACAACCAGAGGTGCAGAAAGTATGCTGGCTGTCACAAACTCAATGCGAAGTATGCCTCCTCTGTCACACAAAGCTGGAAATCATAATTGTATACTTGAATACTATTTTCAATATGCTGAATGTCATCTACCTGTCTCTTACTTTTTGCAGCAGAGAAGGTTCAAGCACCATGCCATTGCACCATGAAAGTAGTTAACTGTGTTTCCATTTTTAGATAATTTTTTTGTTTTTGGAGGGAAATTTCCAATTATGGATCATTTTTTCCAGCATTGGGATCATCACTATTATTGGCAACTCCGACTGCAGTTTCCCCCAATGACATGCATTTCCCTTTTGAAGAAGTTTCCATTTTTGAAAGGAGTATTTCCAATTATGGTACATTTCCCCATGATTAAATGTGGCAATTATCATGAAAATAATTATTATTGGGAACTAATCTATGAATGGGAGCGTACACCTACACACAATTGGGAACCCTGATCACAGCTTCCCCCCACCACTGAACTCCTATCTCACATATCAACAAAAGGGACAAAAATGGCAATGTCAACATGCGATTTGGATCTACCTAAAATGTGTTGGTAAAGTGGACCTTAGGTAACATTTTTATAGACAGATCAAATGCTTACACTTTTCCTCCCACCCCCGATTATCACCTGCCTGGTCGTTCCTTCTTGCAATAAAAACTGTGAGGCAACTACCCTGCATACATATAAAATCATGTCTATTGGCCTAATTGGTACAGAGGTATTGGAAGTCCCATACCAAAGAAAGATCCAGTGTAGTCAAAATCCTGCTTTAACTCCATGCAGTTCAGGTCCTGTGTGTTGCTTACTACCACTGGTAGTAAGCAAAACACCCCCAACCAGCGTTTTCGAAGTCTCTTTCTGAGATGAGAAGGGGGTCTACTAGGCCCCCCTCCAGTGCACGTTAGTGCCAGGCCCCGCTCCAGTGTGTGTTTCAATACTTTGTGGAGGACTGCATTGGCACAAATTTGCTATCTGTACAGTATTGACATGATAATTTGATCATGAAATCTCACCTGAATTACTGTTTTTGCCAGTCTGTTGCTGGCGCCAACTCTCTCAACTTCCTCCAGCTCCAAATCTACCTAACCAATCTTGATCTGGGGCACAAATAAGGTAAGGCACAAGCAAGTTAAGGAATGAAAAACCAAGTTTGATATGTGAAAGTGCATCAGTCTCAAAGAAGTCTACATTCATCTTAGATTAGCCATGGGCAGCACTTTTTATTCTAGCTAGCTTAAGCCTGCACTTATCTCACATATACCTAATAAATATGCCCTCAAAAGAAGTGCTTCCCAACTGTTTAAATTGTTTGGCAGGCTCTACATCTGGCTCTACATCACATAAACATTTCGAACTTGTCTTGTCGCTGTTGCGTAGCTTAAGTAGAAATGCTGCCCAGCTATGTGTATTTTTTAACTCATTTAGTACTTTTCTTAGTAGCTTTTAGGCGTACTTAATACTAAATTCAAAGAAATAGGGGCCGCTAAATCGCGGAGACTCAAACTTTAAATATGATTTAACCTGACAAAATGGACAGAGAAGTACTTGATAACGTATCTGCGTTATCGTTAATGCATTAGATATGCCCACAATCGTGTATTTCTCGCACAAAATTGACTGTCACATTTCGGGCATCTAGGTGGCAGCTTTCTGGCAACTAATAACAATCGACACCATTGGGCTGCATGTTAAAATCTGGCGACTGTGACAGCGGTTTCCGGGTTTTCTGCAGCGGGGGTCCCTCGTTTTAGTAGAAACTGAGCACAGTACCAATATTGTATCACTGATGGTACGCTGTGCAATTGAAGAACAGACTTGCTAAATTAAAATATTCGGTACACGCTTCATTCCGTATTTCGAAAATATGTGGTTTGATTTTGAATCATACAGTCTGGACCCCTATTTTGTCACACTTATGCACCTCGATTTTCGTAAATGTGTCACAAACTCCAGTAGCCGAGTTGGCAAGTTTCTGCACCTCTGACCACAACTTGTGGTGCTTGGTCGGCCCATTATGTGATACAAATACAAGATCAATAGATTAAGTTTCTTTCACTGGTGCCACTTGCAATATTTTTGGAGGTGAAGTCACTTGAAATGGCTTGGTAACCGGACCTGAAATGACCCAAACTTGAAGTTGTCAGAAAAGTTGCGAAATCAATCAAGGCTAAGGTGTCTTATGTAAGACGCCGCTTCGCGCTGCCGTGCTCTGGAGCTGTCGAAAAAAACGAAGGGATAGCTCAAACACTCCCCCACCCACTCCGGCAAGGATTAAATCCTCCTGTGACTCCCTCTGTAAAAGAATAACAGAGGAATATCATTGTCAATTGCTTTGTTCCTGTGATATACTCCTGTGGATTCGCGTCAGATTCCCTCCAGATTCTCACTGTTTCTTCATGCATTAAATTTAATTAATCAGTTCAGCAAAATTTAATTTCATTAATTTAGATTGTCTTACTCTTCAACTCCTCTCAACTTCATTTGCTTCTTTAAAACCCTTTTCTATTTTGAATCTGATAAGTGTATTACCATATCGAAGAGGTCATTTCGATATTTATTTTCCAATATTCTTCGAGTCAATTTTCAGAGGGCTTAACGCTTCAGTTTTGAAATCATGCCTGTATTTCAATCGGTATTCATCCATTAGCATACTATACTCAATCTGCTCTTTCGAAATTACCAGTCTTGCGCCTCGAGTTCAGGGCTGAAAAAAACCAAAACGACGACCAGGGACAGGAAAAGCAACTTTGGGGCTTTATGACACACAAACTGCTGACGTTATATGGCGTCACAAGCTCTCACCCTGTTGGAAGGATATTATAGGGATCAGAAAGACTTAGCAGAACAGCTTCCTGGGGATTTGAACCCGGGTCAATGGCGTGGAAGTTGAATGCTTTTCCCCACAATACCAAATCCCCCAGGGATAGCGACAGATCCTGAACATTGAAACTATGAAGTGCGACAAACAAAAATATATACAAAACAGATCCGAACAAATCCGACTGAGTAAATAAAAGAAAGGCTTACAGCGAATTTCCGAAGAAAGGAAACTCACCCTAACAGCGTAATTAACACGACTACCTAGCATAGATAATGTTACCTAGCTGCTTCATTTGGATTCAGGCGCAAGTTACAAAGCGTTTAACCCTATTTCCAACAGGGGGCAGATTCTGCCCACCCCTCAGGTTTTTCAATTGTATCTCCGAAGCAGTTTGAGACAGGCTCTTAAAATTTGGTGAATTTTCCTAAAACTAAATAGCGCGTGTTCCAGAAACATTTTTCAAATAAATATGCGCCAGAGGCGGAGCTATGGCTTGCTAGTTTAGGGGGGTTATCCACAAGCCGAGCATTGTCGCCTGCGTTGCGTTTGTCCTGCAATAAAGCTGTCTATTACGAATTGACGGCAGATGTAACGTTTGAATGTTAATACTGAGATTTAGGATGACAGTTGATGTGTATTTTGATATAATTTTGGCCATAGACGGTTTCAGAAACTCAACATGGGGGTTTACAATGTTATCCATCCGATCTCTTCCAAAGTAAATATATTGCGTACAGAATATTCGGCCGGAGTAAACATTACCCATGTATTGTTCCCATATGTGTATTATATGATGCTAAGAAGCCATAGGCGTGGTCAGGTACCGTAATTAGGGGGTTCACTCGCACTCAAGTTAATTTTAGTCTTGTGTGTGCATTGAATGGGACAAAGCATTGTAACTATGCATTTAGTTTTAACACCAAATGAGAATTGGAATGACAGTTGATCGTATTTTGATATATTTTTGGCCAGAGGCGGTTCCAGGAGCTCAAAATTGGGGTCTACAATGTTATCCATTCGAACTCTTCCAAAGTGAATCAACTGCATACAGAATGGACGGGAGGGGTAAAAATAAGGATGTATTGATTTCATCCGTATATTATGTGATAAAAGGATATCATAGGTGTGCTCAGGTACCGTAATTAGGAGGTTCACTAACTTTAAAGCGTACTTTAGTGTTGTGTCTGCTTTGAATGGGCAAAACATCGTAGATCTGTATTTAGTTCTAACATCAAATGAACACAATTCATCCATAGGCGGATCCAGGAGTTTTCCCCGGGTAGGATGGATAAAGGCCGGGTAATTTGAAAAGTACGCCTACCTGAAAGGCGGGGTAATTTGTGTCTTATCCCACTATTTTTCCTCCCTGAATCTGTCTTTGACATATTTTCGGCAATTTGAGGATTTTGCTTGACATCAGAGATATCACACTGTACCTGGCGTGTGTATTTCTGCAAAAATATATGAAAAAATTCATATAATTCCCGCTCAAATTTTTGACCCTAGAGTCGCCCTTGAATAATGAATTTCGCCTAAATGAGAGATATGGCTATTTCCAAGCAATTTCCTCTCAATCCATATTAGTTTTGTGAAAATCAAGCCTAAAAGACAAGAGTTACGGATAATCTAAGACGGCAGACATTTTGTATATTTTGAGCCCCCTAGCCTCAATTTTCAAACTTTTGAAATTTTATTTTCTTCAGAATGGAGTTCAGGGCGAGAGGAATCGATTGCAGTTTGAATTTTTAAAATCGGCAAGGTATATTTCGAGATCTTAGGGGGCAGAATCTGCCCCCTGTTGGAAATAGGGGTAGCCCATATGGAAATAGGGGAGCCCATTAGAAATATAGTTAACAAAAGCATATATCTACAAATTGAAGCGTTTCGCTACCCTAATTATACTACATAAGGCTGTCACTGCCTCCTGTGTTCATGCCTTCAAAACGTCAAGTTGTACGACTAGCATGGAAATAGGATATACAAGGCTCTGTGGCAAGAAGGCATTGGAAATGGACGCCAATTGCATATTTAGTAGTTGCGTTCCCCCCGGACGGCCAGCCTAACACAGTGCAGCGGTGGACGGCAGTGACAGAGTGCGACAGTCAAAACTT
This sequence comes from Lepas anatifera, assembly GCA_034440635.1. Classification (NCBI taxonomy): domain Eukaryota; kingdom Metazoa; phylum Arthropoda; class Thecostraca; family Lepadidae; genus Lepas; species Lepas anatifera. The sequence goes on along the minus strand of JAOTON010001187.1, from coordinate 70,521 downwards.
GCCGCTTGTATGGGCCAGGACAGTATTTACAATGAAACGCCAACAACTCATGATCATTAGCTACTTCACTTTTCAGCTGAATGCGTTGGCTCATTCATTGATTAATAAGCTATTATGAATATGTTTTTCCGCGCGTTTTCGGAAGTCTGATAGCAACGCGCCCAGGTGGCCAAGGTTTTTATTTTACATCACTGGTGTTTTGCAGGGCTTGTGGGCGTGATACAACGGAGATAGTATTATGCATATAAGTTGACTTTCAGAAGGTTTTATTGCGAAGTCAGGAATGCGATTGCGACGTTGTTTTTCAGTTAGTTGGTTGTGTTTTCGTCCGATGTAGATGTCATTTACCGCATTGTGTGTAGGTTCAGTGGTGACCCCAGGGACGCCGCCACGGAATTTTCACAGGGGGGACTGACCCGGGCTGGTGCTGACCGGAGGAGACGAATTTTGAGCATATTCGGTACCTGACAGCATAATTACGATGGACCCCAAAAATTGGAGGGCCCTCCCACGGGTTCGCCAACAGGGAGCACACGTCCCCCCACCCCCTGCTTTCGACGCCCATAACTGACCCGCTTTAAAAGCGACAGTTTTCGACATTTGAAGTTAGTCGGCGACAGGTTATAGGTTTTTCCTCCCCTTGGCCTCGATGCAATCGCCCATCCCACAGATATTATCCCGCGCTCCAAAACGCTGACCGCGATGAAAGCAGCGGCAGTTGGCGCTGTTTCGGGAGAGTGGCGTTCATTTTTCCAAGAGCTACGTTATCTGCTTAGCGTAAAATGAATGTGAAATCCCAGCCGGCACAGTGTCAGTCTTGAAGATAAGCTGCACGAAGCGAAACGTGATGTGCATAAAGAAGAATTATTATATGGGTACCGGGCGGATCCAGAAATTGCTCAAGGGGGAGGGACGCACCCTGACAGGAAGGGGGTCGGATTTCTTAAGGGGGCCTGGAGTAGCTTTGGGGGCCAGGCCATGCAAAGTGTAAAACAAGGGCCTCGAATGTATTTCAGTGGGCCCGGATAGCCACAGGGGGTCCGGGTGAACTACAGGGAGCCCGGCTGCAGCCAAGGGGGCCCGGGTGGAATACTGGGGACCTACAACTGCGGAGAATAGAGGGCCCGGCTTGGGCAGCAGTGAGGCCGCGAGACGATTGTTAGGGGCCCGGTCGTGGGGCTCGTGGGACCTCCGAGGCAGGGGCCCGAGATCAACTCTGGGAGCCACTGGAGCCAAATTATTGTGGACTCCTAGAACAGCTATTTGGGGGCCCGAGACCAACTCTGGGGCATCAATAATTAATTCAGGGGCCCCGGGTACATTATAAGGGGCTCCTTCATCTCCCTTCCGGTGGCATTTGGAAGGCAACTTGCGGGGCCTGGGTACAGCTGCAGCCGCCGGGCCCCCGTAGGGGGGCCCGGCGGCTGCGGCGGGAGGCGTTTCTTTCCAGTGCTTAAGGTCGGCCCAAGGGGAGGGGGCGATCGCCCCCCCTCTTGGATTCGCCCCTGATATGGGTACGCGAACTTTAGAAACCAACAATGACGGTGTAAAAGTAACTTCATGGTAAGTCCATGTCTGAGGGTAAATTACTCATCTCTTTACGCCAGGGACCGATCTAGGATTTCACAGCAGGAGCAAGCCTCAGGGCGGGGGGGGCTGACCAAACCTTAATTTGAGGGCGGCCTTTGATATCATGAAGGGTGCCTTTGAGACACTAATTTTGCGTTCTTTGTGATGGTGTGTAACGTTTGTTCTTCGTTATCTACTCCAGGTGGACCTCTAATTCATGAATGTGTCACCGTTGTTCATAATCTCAGTCTCGGTATCGTCTCGCTCTTCCTTTTCGTTCTCTCCTCTCTCTCTCTCTCTCTCTCTCTCTCTCTCTCTTTCTCTCTCTCCGTCACCACCAGCAGTAGCAATAAGATCACTATCTTCTTATTTCACTACATATAACTTATGTCTTGCAAACAACGTACCAACAGTTACCGACGATCCTTATATGACGATACAGATCGCCCACCAGGCGGAATCACAACATATAATTTGAAGATGAAACACAGAAGTCAGCCAGAGTCTAAGCCCTAAAATAGCAGTTAAAGAGCGTAGCACAGAGAAGCACAGTCAGGACGAGTGACGCGTGATAGTCTAGTCCCGGGGGCCGGGGGTACTAGGTTTTAACAGATATAGTCCTCCGGTAACTCGGGCGTATCCGATACATAACCGGAGGTGTTGAATAATTCGGAGGGTAATCCCACATTAGCTGCAACACATCCAGCAGGAAACCGGATAATGACATACAGCTCATAATACCGAATTTCACAGAGTCCAGCAAAATAAAGATGACAAATCACTGACAGTTTACTGTGACAGAATTCACTTCTACATTTCAGGTGGTGCTCAGTGTAGTAACTCAAAACAAGGGTGTCAGACCTAGTGTCTGGAATCGCGACTCTGCTACTCCGAATCGATGTGGGATCCAATTTATGTGTACAAAACATTTTTCATGTGTGGTGAGAATGTAAAGCAAAAACCGCAGCTGCGCTTGTATACTAGGGTAAAATCGGCGGCTGAACTTGCATGCTGCAGCGGCAGACATTGAGGTTCCCGCTAGCTTGCCAACTGGTCAGACGGCCGATAAATGCGTGGTCTTTTGTAATGGTCATGCCACTACATGGGCCGTCGCTGAGAGAGCGTACAACGGGGCAGACTGCAGCGCCGTTTGCAGCACCAGCTAGTGAGATAAAAAAAGAGAAAGAATTGGAATGCTAAACAGCACTCCACACAGGCAAATTCACTGTCGGCTAGAACTAATCGTTACAGGCGTTTGAGACAGCGCCAACCCAAAAAACGCCACCAGTGCAAGGCAGACTTCGTAAAAAAGGATTCATCACGCAAGGATGGCCTTTGGAAATGTTGACGTCCAGCTACTGTCCTAGTCTACCCTGTCTGCACAGAGCGGATAGTGATAAATCCAAATGATTCAACACCAGGGCGAAACTATTTTGGAATTTGCCCATTTGTGGGGAATGCAAGCAAAATCCTGCAGGTGTTCCTGCCAAATTTTCCATTTTTCACAAATATTATTTTCAATTTTTTGACGTGACATAGGATTGTCACGTAGGATTTATGACGACCACGTAGGATTTTTATTGTGGTCTGGGCACAATCAAGACATGACTGTTAATTAGTGGAACTACAAAAAAACTTCCACAAGATAAATAAATGATCGACGTAAACAACATGCAAAGATAATTATCCGGATTCGGAATATTCTTGCAACAAATATCAGGCCGCCCAACAAATATCAATGATATTGGTCAACGATCAAAAGCTGCTCAATAAGAAACCTGATTTTTACCAGTTATCTAATTGCATCGCAACATGTTCTCGTTGCAATAGACAACACAACTACATATCGGGCAGACAGGAGTGCGTTCTGGAGGATTCTGAGTGGCAACTGAGCAGAATATGGTACCGATCGATACCAAAACATGCACTAAATTAACTCGGGGCAACTTGTGCCACTGAAAGCTGAGGGCAGTCCATGTTGCGTTGGGTGCCATAAAGCTAGAGAACACGCAGAGGTGAATGAGGGCGGAATACGTTGAAGTGAGGTGCCCATAAGGCTGTACAAGAGCGGCCAATAATGGAGAAGGTATGAGTAACCAGCAGAAGAGGGCGGCTGGAAGCGTACGGGGGCAGTCCATGTTTCAGTGGGACACCTTGAGCTGAAAGGAGGGTAATCGTGAAAACGGGGCGCCCAAACCCAAAGTTGAGGGCGAGTGAAGGCGAACTAGGGCAGTCCATGTTGAAGAGGCGCACCCTAAGGCTGTAAAAACAGTCGAGGAGGGTGGCACACAACCATGCACTAGAACGCAGCCTAAAGTGGATGAGGGGATTCCACGTTGCAGAGGCCCGCCTGGGGCTAAAAGGGGTGACCAAACAATAGTGAAATATGGGACTACCGTCCATAAAATAGAGAGCAGCTGGAGGTGAATAGGGCGTTGAAGGGCAGAAAAGAATGGAGAATAGTGGGGAGCGGATGACAAAATAATACAGAAGAAAGCGGCCAAAAATAGATAAGAGCGGCCCATGTTGCAGCGACTTGGGGCGCCGTCGGGCTGAAAAGGTGAAATAGCGTGCCAATCGTGAAATACGGGCGCCGAACCACAAAGCAGAGGATGGCCAAAAACTGATGAGGGCGGGCGACTTTGAAGTGAGTCTCTCAATGACATGCAGCAGGCAGCTAATAAGAATCAGGGTTGGCTTATGGTGGGACCAGCCAGTTTCAAATGGCGCTTCTTTGTGTTTTGGTCTAGCATTCAGTGCTCGTATCCATGGTGTCGCCAATTTCGGAAGCCTTCGGCGCCCGAAATCGGCATGGGTTTAAAGTCCTAAGGAGGTCTCTTGGGTTCTAAGGGGACGACCGCCCCTTCGCCCCCTTCCTTGGGTCCGTCTCTGTTTCACGCAAACCATCTTTTTCGGTCGTTACGCTTCCCCTGATGAGGGGCGTAGTTCAGCCTATCACCACCAGAGTGGCTTGGACGTAGTTCAACCAACCACCACCAGATTGCAGCGATGCTGTTGTTCAGATGGCAGCACTTTCGGACCAGTACATTGCATTACTTGCCACCAGGGGTGTGGGTTTCTATCTCTTTGGGGTGCCCCGGCACCCCCAATGATGAACTGGGTACCCCGAATGGTGATTCGGGCACCCCCAACCAAAATGTGCAGCAAAATCCTAATGAAGCGCTAAAAGAATACGAAATTTTCAACAAATACGTGTTATAGTGCTATAATGGCACCCTGCATGTGACCTACAACCAAATATTTTACCAAGCAACGGAAATCCCCAGGCGAAATGGACAGTGACAAAACTAGCCACTAGCTTTGGAGAAGCATGCCAGAGTCGATAAAAACGTCACGCGGTAATAGTATGTCACAATTTAACTAGACGGTAGGTTTTGGGGATAAACCAAAGATAACCAAAAAAGCATCGCGGGGTCAAAAATGTGGCCATAAGTTGCTTGTTTTTCTATCCAAGGCCTAAGGTTTACACTGGAGTTTACTGTTTCTGCTTGAAGTTGAGAGTCAAAACACCAAAACCTTGCTAATAATTAAAAAACATTCGGGGCAAAAAAGAGGTCGACAGCTTTAGGGGACATATGGTTTTGCCCCGAGCTTTTCCGTTTGGGGGGGCAGATACCTTTATTGCCCCTCCCGGATCTGCCACTGATAATGGACAATTAACAATGTATGTACATACCTGCAAGATAACTTATTCCATACTATATTCCATACTTAAGCAGTGATGCAGTCCATAAGATACAGTAAAGTAGAAGTTATTCACAAAAGCTGAATTATGAGCATATTTTTTACTACACAATTCGTTCACAAATTGAAAAAGCATTTGAAATCAACAAAAGGCGCAGCATCAACCATCATGGGGATCTTTGGTCTGTGGCGTCAGGGGTTTTCAAACATTTGTCCAAATTTGTAAATATTTGTATGCATCGACATGTTACTGACTGTCCAATATTGGTAAGCAGCGCCTCTTCCGTTGCGTTTCTGCCGGCTGACATCATGTCATGACCTGACAGTCCGAGGACCCCATACCTTTCACTAAGATGCAGTAGTGTTACCAAAAATGCAAAATGAGAAGCTGGCTGCACGACCACTCATTGTACAAATAATCAAGTACAAATCAAAATCCAGGATGACTTCGCTCCAAGTATAAAACACTGGTTTTTTATTACCTACTTCTATACTGATCCCACCTGCACGTGAAAAGAAGCCCATATATCAACAAAAAATCACTTCGAAGCCTTTGGGCAAGATAAGTCAGACATCACCAAGAATCTGTTTTAATCTTCGCACAAGTCATATCATCTGTTTGCCTGATGTTCCAGAAGCGTTTTGCCACGTCGTTTTTTCCATTGTTTTCCCCATAAAACATAAGTCGAAATGAGAACAGATGAGGAAAATAAAACACGACCACAATAAATGACACTTCAAGAAATACATATTTGATATTGTTTCGCCGTGTGCCCTAAGCATTGTTAGACAGACAGACAGACAGACAGACAGACAGACAGACAGATAGACAGACACACAGAAACAACATTAGGGATAGGTACATATAAGTATGTTTCGTGACCATGTTTTCATATTTTGCAAATCTAGGTAGTTCACTGTTAATAATTCACAGGGTTAAATTATAGCATTTATGAGGCACTTAATAACGAAAAATGCAGCGCCACAGAATTGATTAAAAACATAACGCAGTTCTTGTGTGGTATGAGGATCTCTGTTTCACATAATAGTGCGTTTGCTTCTACCATCTACTATCGTTTAAATTATGACGGCTCCAGGGGTGTAATTTTCCCAAAATCTCTGGGGGTGCTCAGCCGGTGGGGGCGGCACCCCTAAGGGGCGGCAGCTTTGGGGGGCGGCACCCCCTTCATTGCACCAAATTTGTTATGCATAGCTTTTTTGCGCCTTTTCTAGCACAGAAAACATTCTATTTTAATGTTGAGCAGGTATTCTAAAGCTTTTGCCAAACGCGTTTGCTTTTTAGGCGACATCCCAAAGCTACATACATTTCTTAAAATAATCCAATCTGAGCTTTAAATTTTTCCACAATCAGGGGCGCAGCAAGAGCTTTGGTATGGACGGCACACCACCTTTCAGGGGCACCCCGAGAGAGAAAGGGCACTTTTAACGTAACCTAAAAAAACTAACTATATCTTAGTCAATATCAACTTTTGGGTACCTCTGGTCCAAGAAAAATGCAAATCAAGCATTGACGGAGAAGGAAAACTGAAATAAAAACAGAAAAAAGAAAAGTGTCGCAGAAATCTCATGAAAATAGCTAGAACACGACGTTTTGGGATAGATTTAAGGACAAATCAGCCAACTCATGCAAGTTCTTGACATCAGAGAAATCAGTGGAGCCTGTGATATCTATCACTCTGTGCAAGATAAGACATATTGGAGTCGAAAATTCATTTGTTATGCTCACTGGTTTTTTCGTGACGAGTGAGTTCTGGTTGAACGCGGATTAAGTTCCCCGGCTCCCACAAGGGCCGTGGGAGGAGGTGTGGTATTGTGACATTGGAGGGATACAATATTTGTTGCCGGAATAATTAGCGAGATACTTTTTTAACGTTTAAAAGTTCCATATTTTCATGGATCGGTCCCAGTTGGAGTAAGGAAAAAGTAAACAGGCTGGTAGTTTGAATGGGCATGATGTGACAGGGCTGAAAATTGTGAAAAACTAGTTCTTCATTCATTTAAATTAATTAGTAGAAATCCTGGTTCAGGGGACTGTGCTCTGAGCTCAGGGGCACATGCCTTTTTATCACCCGTGCCCAGAATCCACCAGTAAAATCAGTAATTCATTTAACCCGGGTGCCTAGGCATCAAAAGCCGTTTTAGCGACAATGGCTCATTCCTCGTTAGCTCCATTTTACAAGGGAGTTTGCACTGTGTCCTTATTCCCCATCTATTCAGGACCAGCTCAGGGGCTCCCTAGTGTGGATCAGAGATCTCCAGAGTAGCTGCCCCTCATTCCCCAGATGTGCCTCCTGGGATTAGACTAGCTCCGTGACCCCCGAAATGATGGGAGTTGGCCTTAAGTTCTTATTCTCCGTCTATTCAAGACCAACTCAGGGGGCTCCTAGTGTTGATCAGAGCACCCCCCAGAGCAGCTCATGCTTGGCCCGGGACTAGACTAGCTCAGTGGCCCCAAAGATGGGGGGTCATCAGACAAGCTCAATGGGCCGCAGATAGGCTCATAGGGCCTTGCATCATATTAGCTCAGGGGGCACCAGGCTAGCTCGTAGGGCATCAGATGGGCTCAGGAGGCACAATGATGACACATGAGGCACCAGATCAACTCAGTCGGCATTAGTTTAGCTCAAGAACAATATACCTGCTCAGGGGGCACCAGATCGATCAGCTTGGGGGCCCAGATAAGCTCCTAGTCCCCAGACCAGAGCAGGGGTCTAGATCAGCTCAGGCAGCACCATATCAGCTCAGAGAGAGGGCAAGTGATCAGCTCAGTGGTCCCCGATTAGCTTGGGGCACAGATCATCTTGGAGGTATTAGATCAAGTCAGGAGGCATTTAATCAGCCCAGGAGCCCCATACCAGCTCAGGGACCCTCATCAGCCTCAGTGGGCACAAGGGCCCAGAGCTGCTGAGGAAATTACTTAACCAACTCAGGGAGCCCAGATCAGTTAAAAGGGCACTATATTGGCTCAGGGGCACCAAACTAGCTCAGGGGGCACTAGGCAAGCTCAGAGGACATGAGTTGGGCTCAGGACGCAAAATTTTGGCTAAGGAGGCATCAGTTCGACTTAGGGGCATTAGTTTAGCACATAGGGAAACATATTTGCTCAGGGGGAGCCAGATTGATCAGTCCGGGGGCCCAGCTCAGCTCCTAACCCCCAAACCAAAACAGGGGCATATATCAGCTCAGAGAACACAAAATCAGCTCAGGGTGCACCAGACCAGCTCAGGGGGCACCAGATCATCTAAGGAGACATCAATAACCAGCTCAGGAAGCACCTGATCAGCTCAAGAGGCACCATATTGGCTCAGGAGACAGTAGATCAACTCTGCGAGGCATGTGATCAGCTAAGGGGGGCTCAGATCAGTTCAAGGGGCACTAAAACAGCTAATAGGGCACCAGGCGAGCTCGGAGGCATCAGACTAAGAGAGCATCAGCTAGATTCAAAAGGCACAATTATTTGCTCAAGGGGCACCAAGAATGCCTTAGCTGACCAAAAAGGTACTGAATTGTAAAAAGAGCTTTAATCGCTAAATGTGATCTAATTGCATCTAGGTTCGACGGCGTAGGGCAATAAATTTCGAGCGGCACAGCACAAACGGGGTACACCACCTAGCGATCAAAGGGCACTCCGGCACCGATGGGGGGCACGTTCCCCTGGCTGCACCTCTGTCCACGATCGAAGTGTATCAGTTTTGTTGGGTTGAATTTTACCTTCAGTATTGCAGAGTGGATGGAGATTGAAATGAAGGCAAAGGACCTAAGTGGAATGTGGCACCTTTATAACGTGATTTTAATTGAGATAGCCAATGGCATAGCGGAGTCGTAAATAATTCGTTCGTTGTTAGGGCTTTCTCCACTCGAGTTTAAACAAGTTGAAGGAGCTTTCGACCTGTATTTCAGGCCTTCGTTAGCAGTTTAATACATGGTAGAAAAGCGCAATTCAAAAACAATCCTGATACACATTGTGTTTACAAAGCGCTAAATATTTCAAATCGGAAAGCTCAAGGTTAAGAGGACAACACACCTCTATGATGTGTGAGAGTGATGTGTGAGAGATAGCCAAGTTGTAGGGCATGCCGGAAAACCCCGTGGGGGAGACCGGGGCAAAACGGACACCCTAAGTGTTTTTCTAACATAGTAAGCTCAATGGCGGGCCGAAAATTTTAAGCTATACACTCTGACATAGCCTAATGAATTGTGTAACTAATGTTAAAGTATCAACTTGAAAAATAAATGTGGAAAACATGGCAGTAAAATATATCAGCTAATGTTTTTTGTCCGTTTTGCTCCAACCCTGGGGCAAAATGGTTTTCAGAAAGGGGCAAAACGAACAGTATGACCTTCTGTCATTGTACTTTGCTTGAGCACCCCCAAAGATATATAAATCCACATCTCTGGGCGCCTCGGTAATATGGCGAAAAACCATCATGTTTTCGTTAAAGCATCAACATCTTTTAAATCAGTTAAAATTTAGCCTGCTTTCGTTTTGGCACAAAACTGCCGCCCACCCTGGGCTCGCCCCTGCCTTGTTTTCTCGCTGTTTCTGTGACCTTACTACAATAACAAACTACATAACAAATTATCCTCAGTGATTGGAATAAACCAGACCATTAGACCATTTTACACCATTGGTCCATTTTGCCCCGTCCGTTTTGCCCCACAGATACTCCTATTCAAGTTTTAACGTGTCGGAAAAGAGCAGGCTTTGAGATTTGAAATTACCCTTACCCTAAGCCTATACTGCCACTTATTCATACATATCACCATCAGAACTGAACTCAGCTTGTCACTCGAAAAAACGAAAGATTTAAAACTTGTAAATATCGTAATACTTACAGGAAAATCCTCGCCAGCCAGCTCGCGTCGAAATGATGCCGCTAGCAGACGATATACACGCTATTTTCTGACCTCCTTTGTCTAAAGTAGTAGTTCGTCCTCTAAAATCTAGGTGGAAACACCAGCAACATACCGAAACAGCTAAAATCCGTTTTGCCCCATAGTCCGTTTTGCCCCGGTCTCCCCCACTCTATTGTCTCATTCTCATTCTCATTCTCATTTGTCTTGAAACTCAAAATTTCCGTAGAGAAAAGCTAAAAACTTCTTGAAATGTACCCCACATGTACCCTTAGCAGCAGGCCCCTGTTTTCAGCTGTTGGTGTGACGAAATATGCTGACGTCACGGTATCAGCCAATTGAAGCCCTTGAAGCCTATTGAATATGGTAATGTAACCAAATCATGACATCCGCAGGCAGATATTTATTCATTTCCCTAGAGGAGCATTTAAAAATCAAAATATTGAGCTTATAGTACATTTTTAGAGACATAATGGGCGCTTCCATGATTTTCGGATAAAAGTTCCCCTAATTACACTAAATTTCAGGATTCAACCAAGGTGGCACATTCCCTTTAAAGGGAATGTGGCTCCTTGGTCGAATCCTGAAATTTAGTATAATGAACCAGTGGCGGCAGTTATCAGTCAAGGGCGGCAGTTATCAGCCAGGAGGCCGCAGTTATCAAACAGGGGCGGCAGTGATCAGCCAGGGGCGGCAGTGATCAGTCAGGGGCCGCAGTTATCAACCAAGGGGCGGCAGTTAGCAGCCAAAATGCGGAATGTATCAGTCAAGCGGCGGCAGCTATCAGTCAGGGGCAACAGTTATCAGCTGGGGGTGGCACTTATCAATCCGCCGGGGGCGGCAGTTATCAGCTAAGGGCCGGCATTTTTCAGTCAGGGGGCGGTAATGATCAGCCAGGGGCGGCAGTGATCAGCCAGGGGCGGCAGTGATCAGCCAAGGACGGAAGTTATCAGACAGGGGGCGGTAATGATCTGCCAGGGGGCGGCAGTTATCAGCCAGGGGCGGCAGTGGTCAGACAGGGGCGGCAGTTAACAGCCAAGAGGCGGAAGTTATTAGTCAAGGGGCGGCAGTGATCAGTCAGGGGCAGCAGTTATCAGCCAAGAGCCAGCAGTTTTCAGTCAGGGTGGCGGCAATGATCAGCCAGGGGGCGGTAGTGGTCAGCCAGGGGCGGCAGTTAGCAGCCAAGGGGCGGTAATAATCAGCCGGGGGCGGCAGTAGTCAGCCAGGGGTGGCAGTTAGCATCCAAGGGGCGGCAGCTATCAGTCAAGAGGCGGCAGTGATCAGTCAGGGGGCGCCAGTGATCAGCCAGGGGGCGGTGGTGACCAGTCAGGGGGCGGCAGTTATCAGTCAGTGGGCGGCAGTGATCTGCTAAGGGGCGGCATTGATCTGCCAGGGGGCGGCAGTTATCCGCCAGGGGCGGCGGTCATCCGCCAGGGTCGACAGTTAGCAGTCAAGGGGCGGCAGTTATCAGTCAGGGGGCCGCAATGATCAGTCAGGGGGCGGCAGTGATCAGGCAGAGGTGGCAATGGTGAACGAGGGGCGGCAGTGATCAGGCGGGGGCGGCAATGATGATTCGATGGGCAACAGTGACTAACCAGGAGGGGCAAGTATATGGGTGTTGAAGTCAACCAGGGTGTTTAGCCAGGGGCGGCATGAATCAAGGCGGTAGTGATAAAGCAGGGATGTCAGTGATCAGCCAGCTGATCACTGATGAATAAAAGGCGGCAGTAATCATCCGGAGGGGGCGGCAGTGACTAATTGTTGGCGACAGTGATCAGGCAGGGGCGGCAGTGATGTGGCGTCATAAATCAGGGAAAAAGGATAAGTCAGGAAGCATTGATTAGCTGGAGGTGGAACCAATCAGAGTGGAAGTAATGAACCCGGGACGGGAAAACTTGTCAGGGGCGGCACGAATCAGGGTGGCAGTGATGAGATAGGGTGACACTCTTCAGGGTAGCGGTGATAAGTCAGGGGCGGCACATGTATTGGGGGTGCTCAGCACATGATTGGGGGTGCTAGACTTAGGATTGGGGGTCCTCAGGCACCCCCAAAGAGATAGAAAATTACACCCCTGGACGGCTCATAGAAAATTTCAATCCAAATTTGTTGGGAACAATTTTCGGAGCACATGTGGAGAAAAATATTTGTGAACGGAAAGGGCGACATCGCAGTTTGCCTCTTACGATTTGGTTGCCTTTCTGGCGCTGACCTTGAAATGGTCAGGAACCTCATTATCATAATAATTATAGTTTTTAGATGTTGCAGCAACTTTGGCTATTAGTGCCTTTACAACTACATGAATCTTCCTACTGGGCGGAAGCTATAACTGACTGGTGGATATATCACTCCTCTACTGTCACTCCTATATTTTTTACGAAATATGATATGCTTTACGAGTGTGTTTTCTAGGTATATGCTCAGTGCAACATAGAGATTACCTACACGGATGGGGTATGAGTTTCTGTCTCTGGATTTGAAGTGCCCAGTCACCTCTTCTTTTTCATATTAGATACTGCAGCATAGTTTCGTGTATTTAAGGGAGTGTATTGTACGGTATTTATAATACAGTGGTTCTCTTAACGCTATGGTAGTTGACAGTTTTCGGATTTGGACGCCCCCAATGGTTTTCGAAATTCACGTCAGCATGTTGGATCGATTAAAGTGCTCTCATTAGACAAAACATTCTGTTGCCTGTAGCATTTGGGCTTCACCATACAATTTTAGATGTTGTGGAATGACGTCTAAAAGGTGAAATGCGCTATAACATCATAACATCAGCAATGTTTTGAGTCCTAAATTAGGTTTAGTGCCTTTTCACCATCCAACATGGAGGAAAGCGGCATGTGCTTCCCTCTTCTGGTATATTATACGGTATTACTTTGGCAGCGCTCTCATTAGTTCACACTCTATAACACGTCCGACGGTTAAGGTTTAGTTGTATGTACCTGGGTCCCTCACCTCTTCTCACGGTTACCTTTGGGCCGGGCCCCACTCCTTTTCACTCAGCGGAAACCCATCTCGCGACACTTCGAACTTCAGCGAACTCGGCTGCCGGATAGCCAGTACTGACTATCGCTGTATCGCCTGTACCAAAGAGTATCGGATGGTGGCGCAGATAATCAAGCCAATGTAGAGTAAAATATGGCTCGTAATGCTTGGAAAAGATCACGTTAATATATCTCCTAGTTTATGCCTTAAGCTCTATCATTCTCATGGAGAAATTTCCGCTGAATTCCTTGCTATACAAGTGAACGCGCCTCCACCAATCAGCGGCCGCCATCCGCCGGCAGCCGCGATTGCCTGCGGGCAGAGATTAGAAAGGTCGCGCACCAGAAACATTGGATGGCGCTGACGTCGAGTTCGAGCCTTGGTGGGGAGGGGTCGCGTGGAAGATTATAACACGCATGTACACGTATGGTGTTGAGAGAGGTGGTCGTTCTACCTGCTGTTGAACTGGAGAGAGAGAGAGAGAGAGAGAGAGAGAGAGAGAGAGAGAGAGAGAGAGAGAGAGAGAGAGAGAGAGAGAGAGAGAGAGAGACAGGGCGGTGTAGGAAATATGTGCACATGGGCGGATGTATGGTTTAGGTGTGTGTGCAGTGTGCGGTGTCGACATCACTTCAAAAGATGCGTATGAGTCCATTACAGTACATCATTCATACGGTATTAGTTCGGTATGTGAATACGCTTGGCGGGTAAAATTACAGCTAACGATTTTGAAGCCTCCGTATTTTTTATCGGTGTCAGGGTAAATGATGCAGCTTTTCATTTGTTTTCCATTGACAAACACTTACTGGCCATACAACACACCCGGTATATGTGGCAATACACGACTAGCTGACTTTTCATGCGTGTGCAACTGCAACACTAGAAGTTTAAGCTGATAACATATATATTTGAGGCGGAGGAAAAATACCTCTGACCGTTCAAACAAGGAAGGCTCAATGCATATCACAGGATACACGAGGCAATTGACTGAGTAGGTGTGCATATTTTAATAGAATTTACATCACTGTGTTCCTTTGGCATGGACCACTCCCCTATCACATTATTTCTATGCCGCCGCCACCCGGCCTAGGGGCAGCCACTAGTCACTGCGCACTGCCGTCTAACCATTCCGACTTTCTAGTTTGAGGCACACAAATTAGTTTGGATCTAGCAACACTACGCTGTTTATCTACCGGATGACGTCGGGTTCCTAGTTAGTTATTGTTACTTAATGCCATTTGTTTTTATTTCATTTGCTGTTAGATTGAGACGCTTAGCACTCAGCTTTGGAATTATACCTAATTTTTTGGAGCGGGGTCTATGAATAGCCTCACAAGTCATGCCAAGTATTACAAATGGTGACTCTTGACCAAATAAATATGTTTCAGTATAGTTTGATTTTACATTCCAGAAATTTCGTATTGACCAAAACAATACAGCACACGAGGAAGGACAGGACACTTATGAACATCAAGCAATTATATGTATATATATATATATATATATATATATATATATATATATATATATATATATATATATATATACATTTCGAGCACCGGCAGCTTTTGAACAGCTAGGTTTTTAAATATGGTCAAAATCTTTAAAGTTGCATAGTGCAATCCAGTTAGTAGGGTACATGTCAGTGGAAGCGATAGCTGAACGGTCTCGAATAGTGATCGGTTGTTGCATGGACCTTAACCCATAATCACCTAGGGGTCCGATCTGACCCCCCTCGGTTTTTCGCAAATGATTCTGAGCCGATTCAGATGAGACCCGCGTCGCTTTGCAGGCCTCTAGGGATATCAATTCGACAACTTATCGCCAACATTGACATCAGGTAGGTCAGGTCAACGGGTTATGACATCATTGCTAGGCCCGTGAAGGTGATTCCTTTCTTCTAAAATGAGGCTGACAAAACCAGGGTGTAACTCAGCTTCTACAAGAGTTAGATAAAGTTTCTGAACATCGTACGAAAGCTCTTGAAATATATATGCATACCGTCATCCATTTTGAGTTCAAATCAATACCAATGTCGCCAGAGGTCACCGAAGGTCACGGTCTGCGAAGTTGTTTGTGCCTACATCTTTTGAACCAAGCAAGATACAGTCATAAATTTAATATCATAGTAATGAACATGACCCAAGGATTCAAGTGATGCGTAATATGACCTTGGAAGGTTATTATTTAACCTATATAATTCGAATCCTTTGATCAAGACGAACACATTGATGACTTTTTTTATTCTAGGTCTCTGGTTCCCGAGGTGTAAGATATTTTCTAAATGGGTCTAAATTTGACCCATTTTGGTCCACTGTAACCCCACGGGTCAACGGACACTCTTCAAATTCTGACCCAGATTAGAAGAGGGTAAGGCGCTTCCAGCACCGTTTTAATTCTTCCGTATCGCCTCCGGTTCCTGAGATCGTATGAACCCGGCCCAGGTGGTGCCGGGTTCATGAGCGTACCATAGGTACACGGGTGTGAATTTATATCGCCTTGGGATTGCCCGGGAACCTGCAATGAAATATCCTTTTAATGTTAGAATACCCTATAAATTGTATTGTTAATCATTTTCAGAGTTCAAAAGGGCTGTGTGATGGCTAAAACAAAACAAAATTATTCTTTATTCTTTCAAATAGTGGTCATTTACTTGTTTTCAAATTTGGGCACCCCGATGATGTTTGGAAATCAACACGCCTGCTTGCCACGCGCTGGGTATACACAGCCCATAAATATAAATCTATCTACAAGTCAAAAACAAAAAAATATACACAGGGGCAGATAGCAAGGGGACTAGGGAGCTCAAGCCCCGACTAAAATGTCCAAGTGCCTATAATAATTACATAGCGGAAGGCTGTTCAGAGGAAATGTTGAGGAAGGCTCAAGCACCCTAGCTCGTTCTCCGAAATTCAGTCGTGGATCAGCTACTGCATATACAATATGGCATAAATAGTGTAAATGACTTGCTCTGTGCATGGATAAAGGTTTGACAAACTCATATAAGTTCCCAACACACACCAATTGTTCCCCCCCACATACATAACGTTTCCCAAAAAGGGGCTTGTGGAGTCTAACAAGGGAGAGGTTACTTTTCCCGTCGCGCACAGTGAGAGTGAAGCATGGGCACCGAAAGCGGGAGGGGGGCGCGTCCTCCCTGTTGGCCAACCAGGGGAATGTCCCCCAAATTTTTGAGCCATCGTCATTAATGATGTCAGGTACCGAATATCAGGTACCGCGTCCCCCGGTCAGCACCAGCCCGGGTCCGTCCCCCCTGTAAAAATTTCGTGGCGGCGCCCCTGGTGGGAAGGTGCCAGATTGTTGTACCATACCAAACTATACATATTGAAGTGTTTGTTCTTATCTCACTAGGAAATATTCTCAGAGTGAAAACACCGAAATGAACATATTCTATATTCTGTCTTCCCGGTATTTCCCATCTATGTTTGAAAGATCGCGCCCATTTCTGACCTCTCCGCTAGACCATACAGGGGATGAACTCACATGAAATAGGGAACTAAAAGTACAAAAATGTGCGACTAAAAACTGGAATTGAGTGTGCATCACAATGCATTGACTAGAATTACCTATAGAGATGATAATTCACAAACCTCTTATCGTGCACGCCGATGCATAGTTGTGGGCATTAGATTCGTTAACAGATTCTAAAAGCATAACGGATCCATGAGCAAGATAACGACATTCGCTGCCATCGCGCAGACGGCGCATGGCGTTTACGCTACCGCGGCGCTCCGCAAAAAGGCGATGTGTGCGTTTTGATCGAGAGGGTATGCCAACTCATGTACAGGAAAATTACGCAGCGCAGTTTCGGGCTCATTTTTCTCCACTATGTACATACATTTAGGAATAGCAGGTCGGGCTGAGTTCTTCAAAAACCAGAAATTACCACGGTGTCTTAAGAGGGCTTCGTAAGAAAATGGTCACCACCAAAAGCGTCTCGTTTTGCACCGAAGTTGAGACAGACCCGTAAGGACCATACATCCCGTTCCCTTAGTCCACCAGGTTCACCTTATCCAATTTTCAGAATTTTCAACGATTTTCTTCATCTCAGACTCTTTAACTTTGCGCTCAATTATGGTTTTCGATATTCCCGCATTGCAGTTTCTGGAGCTAAAAGTCACTTCATTTGTGCGTTTTACCGATTTCAAGCACATATTCGATTTGATATTCTCTGGATAGGCTACGGTGTTTAATCTCTTCTTAAGACTTAGTAAATTCTCTCCTGGGCCCCATGTCTTAAAAGGCGTAACTTACGCTTATAGCATAGAAGTAGCATAATGCAGCGTACTAAGAAGTGAATAATACACCCCAATCTTGTTTCACAAAAATTCAGCGTAAAATACAACTACTTGCAAAGTTACGCTGCTCTAAACTGCGCTGTACTGGAATGCAGCGTAGAATATTCCCAATCTTGTTTCATATCGCAGACAACATGTACGTTGAATATGTAAAACACTCCTGAAAAGCTACGCAAGAATTAGCCGATTGTCAGATTTATCAGAAAATGAAGCAAAACATGAACAATATATGACTTCCTCTGAAAATCTGAATCTCAGGCAAAACTAGGTAATGTAGTGAAGGACAAAAAGCGTCATGAATGTAATATAAACTTAAATAAAATAGGTATGTAAGTTTTTCCTTGCACAGGTTTGAAGTGCAAGTTACTCAAGCCAAATTGAGCTGATATACAGAGTTCTATGGTCATTTGGTATGTCAAAAAGATGATAGCTATTTGATGCAAATACACAGGAAAGCTGACATTGATTTTTTACTTTTACTTTCTGCCGTTAATGTTATTTTACAGTCTAGGGAGTACAGAACGCTAGATGGGCTAACACGGTATTATATGGAGTCTATGGAGGGAAAAATTCAATTTAAGGCGCCTGTCACCAAAAAAATCCAAGTATCTCTACTGAGGCCTCTGGCGAAAATGACATCATATAGGTACCTAAGTACTGGCATCTAGCTTTTCTTCAAAGATTTTGACTCACTATTCCTTTCCCAGTTGCACGAAATTATAAGGTTCACAGACCTTTCACAGTTCACTCACGATTAGCAAACACACTTCAACTTGAATTCCACTGAAGTACACTAGCACAACAATACAATAATATTTTAGGGCCTTCTTGACAGTAACTACGTAAAAAACGGGATACTGCCAAAAGCAAATGCGTCGTATAGTTATTGCGTCAGCTGTTAGCGCGTCTTCCTCCGCAGTATTTTTAAAAGTTCGTGAGAAACTTACTAATCGAATAAGAGCAAACAAGTACAATCATTTTCTTTCAACTAATTCATTGAAAAATATATATCCACTTTTTAATGTTGATAAAGCACTTATATGTTATATTTGAAAGGGTTAATTCCACTCCGGAATTCACGCTGCATTTAATATCTACACCGCTTTTGCGTGAACGTCACCGCTCTTTATGAAACGTGATTCTGAGCACAGTTCCTAAATATATATTATATAATATTATAAAATATATAGATTCTGAGTACGGCGTAACTTTGCAGGTGAATGTGGTGTACAGCACGTCGTATTTCTACAACTTTTATGAAATGGGGCCCTGGTTCGGTAAAATATAGAAAAGTCAGTCTAGTTCACTCTGTCTAGTTCATTAATATCATGTGACCCAAATTTATAATTTGATACCAATAACCTGTCCGGTTGCTCCGCTATTGGAAGTGTGTGCTGAAAGGTGTTTTGCTGCAGTTTAGGGTAAAACTCGCATCCATGGTTGCAAGCGTCAAACTCAAATCTATTCTTATCTGCCTTCTTGATGTACCCAATAATTGTTATACATAGTTTTTCTGCCGTATGGATATTTGATAACCAGCTAAGTCTTACACAGCTTAGCTGGCAAACCACGCCAACATGTTGTAAGAAACCAACATTATCATCCGCTTGTAAGGTAATTACTCTCCTCGCTAAAGACGTGAACAAGGTTTCATGGTATGATGTTATGCCTGCCTATGCCCGCTTATTTTCAGTACGATGTAAACAAAAGTGCAGTATTCAGTATTATGTATGCATGAAAAGCTTTACATCTTGTTCAAAACTATCGTTGATATACGCAACATCACGGACAAGTTCTGCCCGACAACTATAGGTGATTGAGCAGGGTCGTTAAAAACAACATGTTTTTACTTTTCAGACTCGAACCCAATTTTCCCATTATACATTCAATTCTGATTTCAATGAGCCACATTCCAAGCATCTACGACAACGGGAAAGATCGCCTCAAAACGGTTAAGGATTTCATGTTTCAGGCACGATTGACCGCTCGGCGTTGCAGTCTCCCCTTGTTAAATTGCGATGAAAGGGGTGTATAACCTGCCAGTAAAGACAGCGTGGCATGTGCATGCGTATAAGAGCGGTAGATGGGATTTAACATGCATGCATTTACTTCTCAGATGTATTCGCAGCGCAATACAAATACATGTTATTCCACAAAGACCTGAAATTAAATGGTTCAGCACCCTAGTACTCTAAATCCCGACAGAACAGGAATGTCTTCCGGAGGCGAACGTTTCTCTGGCAACATTCGTAGGAGAACGTCGTTGGGGCAGGTGCTTTTCCCTATTCTCCTGCAAACTATTTAAGAGCTCTGATACTGCTAGAAGAAGACCCTGTTGCATATTTTTACCCTTTGGATGGCTCACGAAATTTTCCACCAGCTTCACACCACGCTCTGTGGGATCGTTCACCACATTAAGTTCCGGAATACCTTGAAGCAGAAGCTTTACCAGTCACCAGCTTTTAACGGAACCATTTCTGGTCAGAATATTTCAGATTCAGGCAATCGAATACCAGCCAGCTGTCAGGAATGACAAGCTGGCAGAGGCTTAGTACTGAGCATTCACCGAGCTCTTCATAGCCTCTATCGGAAACTTAAGCTTGCCCTAGCCAAATGTGAATTGTTTGCTGTTTTGGCCAATTGTTGTGCGACTGGCTACTTACCTCCAAGATGGTGGTTCTCACCAGCGGGACAGAATATAACTTTCTGTGCACAGATACCACAGCTGATGGAAAATTGACTTCGGCACATTCGATTTCTTTATTAACTTAATGCAAGCACTGCACTTTATGGATAGCTTTGAGGCTCATATAAGGCTCTAAAGCTGACTATCCGCGACGGAGGAACCCAAATACCTGGTTTAGAACCACTTACAAGGAAAGCCGCTACCACTTTCGGGGTCTGAGTGGCTCAGTCGGTTCGCGCTTGCACTCAGCTCGGCCAATGGTATTCTGTATGTGCTGGGTGTCGTCGGTTCGAGCCCACCCAGAGGCAAAATCTGGCGCCCTGCTCTAGCCCATGCTAATTCGTTCCTTCTCGCCTCTGATGTCATATGACCTGAGCAGTTGATGCGTTGTTAAACGCCAAAAATTATAATATTCAGTCTTTAAGGATCTTCTGGAAAGATGAACGGAATCTGACTCAGTAGTAGCACGCGCTTCATGCCATAAATGTCCTATATTCCATGAATATGGCTCGCTGGTGGGCTCCGGGTCTTCTCAACAGACATTTATTGGAGACAACCTCTCCTGACAGCCACACGTAAACCAGCTTGCGCAATTCTAAATTATCTTCTCAAGGAAAACAGAGCTGGCATGTCTTCCAGAACCAAAGCACTAGCAGGGCCTGATGATCCAGGAACGTTCCCTGATAGGTCTTCCAATAAAAATACTCCGGTATTGTGTAGAGGCGCTGAAGTCAATGTGCAGACGCAACTGTTATTTGTGAACAGAAAGTTATAATCTGCTTCGCAAATGAGAATATCAATGCTGGAGGTGAAAAGGCAGTAACACAGTACCTGGCCTAAACAGCAAAACCATCCACCTTTCAGTTGGGTAGGCTAAAATTTCCGACAGAGGCTATGAAGAGCTCGGCTCGGTACCAAGCCTCTGTCAATTTGTAATTCCTGAAAGCTGGCTGGTATTCGAGAATTCGAGAATCTGGTATTCATGCCTGAATCTGAAAGATTCTGACATGAAATGGCTCCCCTGAGAAGCTGGTGACTGGTATAGCTTCCCCTGTTCAAAGTATTCCAGAACTTACTGTCGTGAACGGTCCCACAGAACATGGTGTGAAGCTGGTGGACAATTTCGTGAGCCATCCAAAGGGTAAAAATATGCAGCAGGGTCTTCTTCTAGCAGTATCAGAGCTCTTAAATAGTTCGCAGGAGAATAGGGAGAAGCACCTGCCCCAACGACGTTCTCCTACGAATGTTGCCAGAGAATGGTTCGCCTCCGGAAGACATTCCTGTTCTGTCGGGATTTAGAGTACTAGGGTGCTGAACCATTTAATTTCAGGTCTTTGTGGAATAACATGTATTTGTATTGCGCTGCGAATACATCTGAGAAGTAAATGCATGCATGTTAAATCCCATCTACCGCTCTTATACGCATGCACATGCCACGCTGTCTTTACTGGCAGGTTATACACCCCTTTCATCGCATTTTAACAAGGGGAGACTGCAACGCCGAGCGGTCAATCGTGCCTGAAACATGAAATCCTTAACCGTTTTGAGGCGATCTTTCCTGTTGTCGTAGATGCTTGGAATGTGGCTCATTGAAACCAGAATGGAATTTATAATGGGAAAAAGTGGGCTCGAGTCTGAAAATTATTTTTTAACGACCCTAGTGATTGAGCCTACCCATTCCTTGACAGGCTCAATACGTCATGACGCGCCCATTCCAAGGAGTTTTGTGACAAACAGATGCTGCAACCTTCCAACTGCAACATTGCCTAGTTTTCCGACCTAAACGGAGTTATTTTCCTGCTTGGAGTTTCTTCAGCCTCGGCAAAGCTTGTTGCTACCTTTTGTCGTGTTTGCCGGATCTCATCTTCGCTGAAGCGTGTAATCACCAGCACAGCGGCCTCCAGGGAGCTTGGGTGACTTTCTTAAAAGCTGAGAAAAACGGCACGGGTTGGGCGGAGAGCCGGACTGTTCACGGAAAGCCGGCTGACAAATTTCCCTGAGGCTCTGCAGATCGTCTTAAACAGTTGAAATAGTCGCAGACAGCATGTCTTTAATTTGTCCTGCTATGATAATCTCTTGACGAATAAAGCAGACTGCGTGTTCGGCTAAGTGAGGCACATTACGCGTTTTTTAGCTTTAGCTCGGGCTGCATTTTGAAATTGATTGCTTTTGAAACTCTAAAAGAGCTTAGAACGTAAAAACCTGCCATGAACACAAACTTTTGCGTCGTCAGTCTCTTAGAAGCTAATAGAGCATTTGTGTGATTAAGTTCAGGGGTGCAAAACATTTAGCTGTGAAAAATTTGCAATTTTCCATAAGTTTTGGGAAGCTGAGGAAGTATAGAAGGAAAAAAGGTCAGTATTGTTTTTGCAGTTCAAATTACGTACCAAAAGAACTTCAAGTAGTGAGAGCATTCATTTCAAGAAAAATACAAAACGAGACGGCTTACGAAATAGCCCAGACTTCTCTGCTAAAATAACGCATCGAAAAACCCTTTTCCTAAACCCATTTATCTAGTGAGCTATAGAAAAAACAGGTGTACTTATCGCTTTGAAAATGCCATAATATTTTCGATATGTTATGGCCATCAACCATTTCTGGTCCGCACCATGTCACACAGCGGACAGGGGCATTAACCCTTGCCCCGGTGGCGGGTACGAGCCACCTTCACCCTGTTGGGGGGCTAAAAAGACCCCCACTATCTTTAAAACTAAGAGAGCTAGAAAAAGCGCAAAACGGCAATCGAAAGCTCTTCAAAATTGATATCGAAAATACTTCAGTCATTTTTCTCGTCAGGTAAATATCAAGGTCACCAGAGGTCAAAATAGGTCAAAATCGCTAATATGAGGTGCACTAAGAAAACATCATATATCTCAGAAACTATGAGAGCTAGAAACATTAATTTAACACCATTCAAAAGCTCTTGAGTTGCTCTTTCATTAAAATGGCAATAATTTTCGGGTCAGGTCAAAGCCTAGAGAGCTGCAGGTCACTGAATACCGGGAATGTTCTTGGGAATGTCCATAGCCATCCATGCATAAGGGCGTTTCAATTTTCGCTAATAACTTCCAAACAAGGCAAGATGCAGTCATAGTTGATGCACCATTTCAATCTTCTCCTCAATACGAATCGAATGATATATAATATTACTATGCCAGGGTCTATATAATATTACCCAGGTCAACAGTCTGGCCCAGCTCCACCTGGTATAGTCGTGATATATATATATATATATATATATATATATATATATATATATATATATATATATATATATATATATATATATATATATATACAGTTGACTTCCAGTGACTATAAAAACACTTTGGTGACAAAATAAAAGTTCTATATTTGTTTATTCAAAATTTATAGAGTAAAACACCAAAAATGCTTATTGACCTAAGGTCACCTTTCAAAGGTCACAAGTCAAACATTTTGGCATCAACTCCAGAAATGGGTTAAGAGCATGTAACAGATGTTTGAAGCTGATTCCATCCATACTTACTGAGAAAAGCTCATTTCGTGATTTTCCCCATGTGTTTACAATTTGGAGGTCATGCTTTGCATATGACCTTAGGCCACCAATATAAAAAATCCCGGAGCATATGTTGTAGCTCCTAGTGGGCCAAATATGTGGTATGAGTTTCAACATAATCGATTATCCCTCCTTTTAGTTATGAAGCCCTAAATATTTTTTTAGGCGAGGTCACTTCACCAGGCCTGGTGACCTGACCTGACATGACCTTGAGCTAAAACTTTCAGAAAAGATGTAAAAATTATGAAGAAACATGCAGATTAAGTTTGGCGGCGCTGCGGCTTCACCCGCACCCGGGTGAAGGTTAAACATCCCATTTTTTCCGGGGTGATCGGAAACCGACAAGCTGCTAGATTTTAGATATATTGATGACGTTTTTGTTAGATTAAGCTTTAACGCATGAAAGCTAAAACCAAACTTTACCCCGGCACCGCCTGGGTTCTTTTCGCACCCACCACCTGGTTGGGACGGGGGAGGGGGGTGGGGTCCCTCTCGTGATGATTGGTGTTTCAGGGCACTTCAGATTCTTTGGCTATATGTGCCCAGCATTGTCAGGTTAGGTCAGTTTAAGATGATCTTGGTTAGCTAAGAATTTTCTATGCCGGAGGTGTAACCGCTAAAAACGCTGTGAGGGCTATGAACAATGTCAAACTTTATTTCTTTCAGGTAAGATAAAATGTGTTTGTTTTCTACGACGGGATCGTTTCCAAGACACTGCTCTAAAGAGACCGGTGGGAAAAATCGACGCATTTGCCTTTTCAGATTGTCACAGCAGTCTACCTCGGATAAAACATGCTGGACTACCGTCCAGCAGGCGGTTGCCACAATGTACACACAGGTTGGGAGCAGAGCTTTTCAGGTGGTAGGCATGAGTGGCATAAGAGTAGCCCTGTTCCAGCTGTCAGCAGAGTTTTGTCAGCACCAATCAGTGGGCCGCGTTGCGCCTACGTCACAGGACTGTAGCCTCTCCCCGGGAACTAGTTCAGAGGTTTTACGGGCTGACGGCCTGCTGTTTGCGCTGATGAAAAATAGTACGTGCACGAAGTGGCAGTCTAATATTTTTAATTGTGTAAAGGTTTGAGTTCCCTTTGATTAGTGTAGAAATATTGGTATGTCCCCTTGTAAAACCGTGTATTCTTCAATTGCGTCTCACCACCACCGCTCTCTCTCTCTCCGCTCCCATGGTCACACTGCCGTTCTCTCTCCGCACTCATCATCCCCAGTATCCCCCACACCGTGACCACCAATCAGAGCGCGCGCCGCCCCTATTGCCCAATCAGCCTCTTCCACAGTGTGCGCACCAAACCTCAGTTACAGCGCGCCAAACCTCAGTTACACCTCCACCTGATCATAAAAATCACACAGAACATACACACATTAACCCACACTTTCCATGAGAAAATATACAGAAACATTGAAAACACGCTAAAGAAATACACTTATAGACATATCACAGGTTCCGGTTCTGCAGCATCTGCTGCAGCCGTTCACTGCGCCGGAGCACGGGCTGCGGGGGTGGCAGTGTCGACTGGTTTGGAAACACCTCTCCTCACTGTTGGTGGCATTCTCTGCCGCCTCTTCCGCCGCCAGCCCAGCATCCACTGGCCCTTCGGGCACGACCATATCACCAGTCTGACCGCCGGTGATGAACAGCGGACACAACACCTCATCACAGTGACCGTCCTCAACACCCGGTGTGTCTGTCGCTGTGTCCTCAAAGCGCGGCCGCACGTCGCGCACGTGCCACGGCACCCCATCCACCTCCACCACCTGGGGCGAGACCAGCCGCGTTATCACGCCGCGGCGCTACTCGACCGTACAGCGGGTGCCGCGGCGCCGCATCCACACCCGGTCCCCCACACTAAGCCGATTACCGTCCCGACTCAGATCCTCCCTTTGTGTCGGCGGCGGTCTCTCAGGTGGGGCGGGCCCGGGCCACTCCAACGCGTCCCTTCGGGTCGGCGGCAGCTGCTGAGGCGGGGAGGTGTGAGGCTGCTCAGATGGTGTCC
Source organism: Lepas anatifera (assembly GCA_034440635.1). Classification (NCBI taxonomy): domain Eukaryota; kingdom Metazoa; phylum Arthropoda; class Thecostraca; family Lepadidae; genus Lepas; species Lepas anatifera. Next base: position 44,835 of record JAOTON010001187.1, on the reverse strand, counting down.
GGACACAGTCACGCACCGGGTGCTGAAATATGCTGGCCGCCGGCGCGCTGGCCGCATCCTCTCCGTCGCGTGGGGTGACATTGTAAAGTAGCCTGGCCGGTTTTGCAAAAAGTTGTTCGAATGTTTTGTCCCCATCTGTTTTTAGATGCATTTTGGTGTGCTGATTACGAATATGCGGTCTAAAATTTAAAAATCGAAAAAATTTTGCCCGCGCCTGGCCGTTGAAGTTTTCCTTTTTCCGAAATTTGCACGTGTTTTAACTACTTGTCTAATTCAGTCAGGTAAAGACTAAAATTTTTCTATAGATTGAGAGAATGGACAATTCTGCATATTTGAGAAGAAAAATCATCGCTCTATCTGTTTCCAGTTTTCCGTAGTTTTACCGTAAAGTGGAAGATCTGTCATTAGTTCCAGAAAATGATCACAGATGGCGTTAGCGAACGCAGCTCTTGAAGAGGTGTTCATGGGAGCTTTGAGCCATCGTAACCTAAATTGAAACACGTGACCCGGCCTAATGTATACCCGGAGGCCTTTCAAAGCAGTAGTGGGTACAAATGGAGGTGGGGAGGGCTCAAGTCCCCCTCCCGCGCTCCTCAAAATGTTGAAGTGCTTACAGGTAATAGGTAAATGCATTTCATAGACGGAGACCATTTGAGGTTATGGCCTGATGGACCCAAGCACCCTCCAAAATGAAGTCCTGGAACTGCCACTACCACAAGGTTTTCGTAGAAAATGTGTTAATATTCATGTGAGAGCTTAATTTTCTATGGGTTAACACAAGTTTAATTAAAATTGTCTAAGAAATCAAGGAGCACAACAATAAGATAGGAAACAAAAATTGGCACACGCTGTAGTTATACACAAAATTTCCGGACAAAAACTCCCGCAAAATAGCCACTGCAGGTGACGCGCAAGTAAACCCCAATAATTATGGAAAAACTACCTGTTCAGTATGTGATGTATGTGATGTATATTTCTCTCATTGACATTAGAAACAAATCAGGCCTCGTTCAGATACAAAATAGTAATATCTGTCGGTTTTCCCGGAGCCAAGTAAATAGAAAAATATGCGAATGATTTAGGTCATATTCACGAATTTTCGAATGTTTATTTCGAGCTTCTAAACCATATTCATTTACGTAGTTCCCATTTTACGATGTGGCACTCACGACACAGCATAGCCAATCACTGCCTAGTCACCAACGCATTGGGAACTCACAGTCAGGGCCTCGTGCTGCCAGCAGACCGTTGTCGCTGCCTGAAGGAACGCCTGTTCAGTGCGTGCCCGTCCTGCCGCCGGACTTCGGTGACGGCACACACCGCTTCAGTGGTTACCTTTGCCGCTCTCTCGGTGGACTGGGTGTGGTTGGGGACTTGCGTTTTGAGTGGTACAGTGATGCACTGCTCGAGAAAGCTGTCATTCATGTCTCGCACCAACGGTGGTTCGACGTCTTCACCGGCTTCAATGGCTTTCGTGATGTCCACCAGTTCGGTGTATGTCTCCGCATTGAGGTTGATCCGAGGAACCCTCAGCTGTCGAAGATTCCTCAGCCTGAGGAATCCTCAGCCTGCTGTCGCTGCCGTCGTACACATCGGATGTGCTGCACTACTGTGTGCCTGGTTTCGGGCTCATCATCCCCGAGCATGGCAAGAAGGATGACTTCAGCATGTGCCACGTGTGAGTTTCTCGCCACGCTGCTCTGGATGACTTCGAGGGAGTCCCGCTGAAGTATTTCCTTTGAAGGCAGAGCTCCTTGCAGACGTGCTGTGGTGCGTATATCACGTCCCACTTCTGCTTCACGTCGATGACCAGTGGCACATACACACAAACCACGCAGCGCGAAAGGGTGCAGGGCTCATCAGAGGGGTCCTTCACCGACATGTACACACGGAGTAGACGGCTTTGAGCCGTGTACCAGCGCGCTATACTGAGCTTGCCATGCTCCGTCTTCCACGCTTGTGGCATCTCTTGTCACTGATATGCGCACTGATTCCACGCCACAAGCGTGCAGTGCAACACATCCGATGTGTACGACGGCAGCGACAGCAGGCTGAGGATTCCTCAGGCTTAGGAATCTTCGACAGCTGAGGGTTCCTCGGATCAACCTCAATGCGGAGACATGCACCGAGCTGGTGGACATCACGAAAGCCATTGAAGCCGGTGAAGACGTCGAACCACCGTTGGTGCAAGACATGAATGACAGCTCTCTCGAGCAGTGCATCACTGTACCACTCAAAACGCAAGTCCCCAGCCACACTCAGTCCACCGAGAGAGCGGCAAAGGTAACCACTGAAGCGGTGTGTGCCGTCACCGAAGTCCGGAGCCAGGACGGGCACGCACTGAACAGGCGTTCCTTCAGGCAGCGACAACGGTCTGCTGGCAGCACGAGGCCCTGACTGTGAGTTCCCAATGCGTTGGTGACTAGGCAGTGATTGGCTATGCTGTGTCGTGAGTGCCACATCGTAAAATGGGAACTACGTAAATGAATATGGTTTAGAAGCTCGAAATAAACATTCGAAAATTCTTGCATATGACCTAATTCATTCACATATTTTTCGATTTCCTTGGCTCCAGGAAAAACTGCAAATATTACTATTTTGTATCTGAACGAAGTCTGATTTGTTTCTAATGTCAATGAGAGAAATATACATCACATAAATCACTGAACAGGGAGTTTTTCCAGAATTATTGGGGTTTACTTGCGCGTCAACTGCAGTGGCTATTTTGCGGGAGTTTTTGTTCGGAAATATTGTATATAACTACAGCGTGTACCAATTTTTGTTTCCTATCACATTGTTGAGCTCCTTAATTTCTGAGACAAATATAATTAAATTTGTGTTAACCCATAGAAAATAAGCTATCACATGAATATTAACACATTTCCGCCGACCAATACGAACCCTTGTGGTAGTGGCAGTTCCAGGACTTCATTCTGGAGGGTGCTTGGGCCCATACGCGTCAGAAAAGGGGGGCCAGGAGGGGCTTGGCCCCCCATTTCTTGGCCAAAAATGTCCTGATCTCAGTCAAAATGAGAGAAAACCGGACATTCTTATATCCAGCTGCTGCAGAAGGCAACGAGGAGCCCAAATTCGAACAGTTTTTGGTCCTGATGTTGAAAGTTTTTTGTCAGCATCAGGTTGAAGTTTGGCTGGTCCCCCACTTTTTTGCCGAGGAGCGTGGGAGGGGGACTTGAGCCCTCCCCATCCCTATTTGTACCCACTACTGCTTTGAAAGGCCTTCGAGTGTACATTAGGCCAGGCCACGTGTTTCAAATTAGGTTACGATGGCTCCAAGCTCCCATGAACACCTCAAGAGCTGCGTTCGCTAACGCCATCTGTGATCATTTTCTGGAACTAATGACAGATCTTCCACTTTACGGTAAAACTACGGAAAACTGGAAACAGATAGAGCGATGACTTTTCTTCTCAAATATGCAGAATTGTTCATTATCTCAATCTATGGAAAAGTATTAGTCATTACCTGACTGAATTAGACAAGTAGTTAAAAAACGTGCAAATTTCGGAAAAAGGAAAACTTTTAACGGCCGGGCGCGGGCAAAATTTTTTCGATTTTTAAATTTTAGACCGCGTATTCGTAATCAGCACACCAAAATGCATCTAAAAACAGATGGGGACAAAACATTCGAACAACTTTTTGCAAAACCGGCCAGGCTATTGTACAGATGCACAGCCTCTGCAATGGAACACTGGCGGCGGGCCGCTATCACCTTGATGGTACGGTGACATCGCTCCACAATACCATTGCCGCCAGGCTCGTGCACCGCTCGGAAACGGAGCGTCACCCCCCACCGCGACGCGAACGCAGCGAACACTCTGCTGCGGAAGGCGGTGTCGTTGTCTGCCAGAATTTCCTCTGGCGCCCCGTGCTCCAGGAAAACGTCCTCCAAATGATGCACGATCTCTGAGGCCTCAGCGCGACGTAACTGGCGCCAGACGCTATACCTGGACGGCCCGCAGTCAATTACTGACAAATAGGACCGCCCCTGGTAATGCGTCACGTCTATTGCCAGCCGCGCCCACGTCTCCTGAACACCCAGAGACCCGTGCTGCCACCGTGCAGGAGCGGGATCTATGGAGCGGCAGACATCGCAGCTTGCTACCACTGCTCGAGCTGCCGCCCTTGTCACGTCACGCGAGATGTCTCGCTTCGCAAAATATAATGTCCGTCGCACCCCAGGGTGGCCAGCTCTCTCGTGCACTGACCGTATCATCGCACGCTCATCGGCACCCTCACCCATCACCCTCTCGTCAGCCCTTCCGCAACACACAGCTCCTGCCTTCCTCGAGTAAATGACACTTCCACCCTGCGCCGGCACCCCTGCTGGGTCTCCGGGCTCAGCACCCCCGCTGTCGGCAGTGGCGGCCGCCTGCCGGGAGTTGACGCCCACCTCTCTACCTGGAGCGCCGCGACCCGCTGACACCGCGTCCAGGTGTGTCTGACGCGTGTCAGTCCCTGCCGGCACGCCGTCGGCAACCTCCGGTCCACACAGCCACCGCTTTGGGACGCGCGTCAACGCATCCGCCCGATTGTCTGCCGATTTGACAAGATACACCGTCATCCTCAGCTGCAGCTCCTCCACCAGCTGTCGGATGACATCAACCCTACGTCGGATGAGCATTTCGCCATGGGCCTTTGTCCGCAGACGTGAGCGTCCGGTCAAGGCGTCATCGATCCAGCGATGGACGGTCGCTGAGTCTGTGCGGAGCTCGATGTCTTTCACACCCCAGGCGATAGCTAGATTGATTCCACGAAGTGCGGCATCCAGCTCCGCCATGTTTATGTGTGCCGTCGCTTTAGCATCCCGCAGCCAGCAGACATCCTCTACAACGCCGTCAGTAGGACTCTCGATCACCACACCTGCTGCTATTGAACTCGCGTCCGTCCAGACCACAGCTTGATCGCCCGTGAAGCACCACGGCCCGCGGGCCGGGTCGGCACGTGAAAGCCGGCTCGCGGTCTCCTCGATCTGGCTGCAGAGTGCTACGTCATCCGTGACGTCATCCCAGCCACGGGTCACTGCATTTACCCGCCGCTTCAGCCAGGCGACAGCAGGGCGGAGCCAGCCGCACACCGGGAGGTGCGCCACCAGGCGGCCGCACCACGCAAACACCGCGCGCCGAGTCAGCCGGTTCGGTGGGGCAGCTATGGGGGTGTCACGTGACCAGCAGAGTCCGTCAGAGCCGTGCTGCTCCACTCGCAGGCCGAGCAGCCGAGCGCCGTCCGCAGCACGTTCCGGGGCCTTGCACTCGAGGCCGAAGGTGGTAAAGTGGCGCACAACACGCTCAGCGCTGACAATATCCTCATTCACCAGGAGATCATCCACGTATGGGACGACTGCGCGCTGCACCTCTGGATCCTGCGCCAGCACTGCACGGACGACGGCCTTCATGACTAGAGGTGCCACATTCAGTCCAAATCCTAACCGTGTCAAACAGTACCGCTGGCCCTGCACTACGACTGTCTGGTACGGCCACAGTCGCCGGTCCAAGCGGAGCTGCAGGTAGGCCTTCCGCAGGTCGACCACGGCCACGTGAGACCCCTGCCGCCGCCATTTGCGCAGCTGGTCAGCACAGACGTCGGCGTCGGCAGTGTGGGCGTCCACGTGGCCGTTGAGTTCTCGATAGTCGAGGACCGGGCGAACTTTGGTCTGGTTGTCCTGAATTACTGCCATCAGCGGCAACAGTCCTCGCGGTGGGCCATCCGCCTCCTCATCGTAACGCTGCAGCCATCCATCGGCAATCCAGGCATCGATCTCCGCTTGGAACTGTTGCCGTGCTGCGGGAGGCACTGCGTACTGCGCGACTGTATTGTTCAGACACTTTGGACCTTGGCCATGGGCCCATTTCCAGGCCACAGTCCAGGCCCCCTGCGCTCTGTCAAATTGCGCCGTGAAGTCTGGCGCGTCCACTGCCAGGGAGGGCGCCGCTCAGCCGAGGCACAGAACCTGACGTCAGCTGGCGTCCGGACGCTGACTCCGCCCAGGGCCGATATCCCCGCCATGCCCAGTATGGCGTCCACCCCCATGGGCCGTGTCGAAACCACCAGGGTCTCTAGTCTCACTCGACGTTCCCCAGTCTCCACAGTCACGTGACCCATGCCGCTACATTCCAGCACATCGCCACCCATCGTGGTCACCGTCAGCCCACTGCGCCGCTCCCACACTCGGCACCGTTCCGCACAAACGATATTGTCGGTGCACCCAGTGTCCACCAGCACACTGCTCGTCTCCCCGTCCACCACCAGGTTCACAATAGGCAGCGCATTCCTTAGTCCGCGGAGACGGCGCTGGCGCTGACCGCTGGCCGCCCCCACGGCGTTTCCCGGAAACCTGTCTGGGCAGGCGGCAGCCAGGTGTCCCTGCTCCCCACAGGTCCAGCACCGTCGCAGCGGAGGACGCGCCCATCGGACCGGCCGCGACCGACCCTCAGGCCCCTGAGAACCACGGGTAGCGGCCGTTGCCATGGCAACCCGCTCGACACGCGCTGGGCCACGCGCTGCAGCCGCTGCCACGGCAACGCGGTCATCGCTGATGACGGCGCGTGCGCGTGCGACAACACTGGCGAGATCCAGCGCCTCGGCACGAGAGCCGGCGCGGATGAGCTGGCGCGTCGCCTCTGGTAGGCCGGAAACAAAAGCGCAGGCGAGTGTGCGGTCCGGCACGCCACCGAACAGGGTGGCCAGCCTGCGGAGGTCGGCCAAAAACACGTCCACCGACTCGCCAGGCTGGAGACGGCGGCTGGCAAAGGCGTCGTAAGCTGCGTGCTGATCAAGCGCAAACGCAGCGTATAAAGCGTCTTTCACGGCTACGACAGAGCTTCGCGCAGTAGCCGGGAGCTGTGACCAGACGGCGAAAGCTCCACCGGTCAGCCGCAGCGGCAGCACAGACTCCAGCGCCACGCCTCGGTGCTCGCACAGAAGTTCAGCTCGTGTCAGCCACTCCACCACGTCACTGCTCCCGTCGAACTCTGAGATGAGCCGGGCGTCAAACGCCACCGGCGCAGGCTCTGATGTTTCAGGGCTTCTCTCCATAGTTGCCGAAATAGCTTGTAGAAAGATTGGTATGTCCCCTTGTAAAACCGTGTATTCTTCAATTGCGTCTCACCACCACCGCTCTCTCTCTCTCTCCGCTCCCATGGTCACACTGCCGTTCTCTCTCCGCACTCATCATCCCCAGTATCCCCACACCGTGACCACCAATCAGAGCGCGCGCCGCCCCCTATTGCCCAATCAGCCTCTTCCACAGCGTGCGCACCAAACCTCAGTTACAGCGCGCCAAACCTCAGTTACAATTAGCACAAACAAGAGGCGATTATGGCGCTGATAATACTTTTCTGCAGGGGAGGTTAGAGGTCCTGCTGACAAAACTGTGCTGACAGCTGGAACAGGGCTAGTGCCCGATGCGGAGTCTAGAGAGGGCCACCTCCTCTGTTCTGCTTTTTCTGTTGCTCGACTCCCATTTCTCAATGGAAGTACTCAGACGTTTCATAAAGCACTCTGGCTCTGCAGCCCACCTTGACTGCCATTCGGCGTCCTGTAGTGCCCTGAACGATGCTTTGAGGTCTGAAGCTGGAATCCTAAACTGTCGCGAAGGGGATAATACGGACGCCTCTTCAAGGCTCAAAAAAGTAGTTCGGTGGTCGCCGACCAAATAGAAATATCGACTGCTGGTTGTCCGAACAAATACTCCGGATAAGAATTGTTTACTGATTAACTGCACAGCCTGGAAAGTAAAACAAGCGCTGTGAAGCGGTCTCTATTGCACATAAATCAAACATACGTCATACATCAAACATGCAAAACAGACATATCATGCAGCTTGCAAGTTAAAAGTCTGCAAATCTGTTCGAAAAATTTGAATAATACGGAGCAGACAAGCACTGACTCATCACGTATTGTCCAACCAAAACGTAGTCCTGTTCCAAACTGGCTCTCTAGGAAGATCTTAAGCACTGCTTTCCCAGGATGCCTGGTCGTGGAATGTTTGTAGGTGCTCATTCAGCCACAATGCCCAGACTGACACTATTTTCTCACCCACTTTAAAAGGGCGCCAGCCGGAAAAATTAACCTCCGGTATGCGCTGCATCATTGCCCACCCGCTATATCTAAAAGCACTGTCCTCAATAAATGTCCAGCGTCTCCAGCCGTCAATATTTCACATTTGAATTCTAAAGGAATTGCCCTGGCGGGCAGGAGTTAGCACTTCACCCGTCTACGCCGCCGTCCGACAACCCGACAACCAACCAAACCAATCAAACGCAGCATTTGACAATAACGAAACGGTATTTTTCTTCGACGTATGATACTTTGTAAGACTGACATCCCTGAAGATATAGAATGAATATTTCTGAATAAAATAACAAAAATAACAGCAGTTCTGATCGTATTATAGCTCTCTTTTGATTTATTCCGTTGAGCAATGTTACGTTATTTGTGTACGATTTGGTTGTCGACTGCCGACCTGCGCTGATGACTCCCGGACAACCAGCGTCCTCTATTACCCTGAACCAGCGTAGCCATAAACGGGGTATGGCAGCGTACCACAGGCGGCAGAGCAGAATGGTGACGTATGTACGAGGTCTGAAGCATAGTGCTTTTGGTACCCAAAACAGAGGTACATAGGCGGATCCAGGATTGCCGATCGGGGGGCACCTTTCCGGGGGCGCCATCCGGACCGGGGGGCGCCATCCGGACCAGGGGGCGTCACTTATGACCGGCAAAAGCGATCAGGTGGGCGCCAAATCCTATCGGTGGGCGCCGACTTTCGCATCCTGGGGGGTGGGAAGCGACATTTCAGGGGGCGCCATCGACCTTTCAGGGGGCGCCGAGGGTCGATCAGGGGGGCACGTGCCCCCCTTGCCCCCTGGATCCTCCTATGCAGAGGTACAATAAATCAATAAATAAAAGATGGGTGCAACAGACGATATCAAAAGGCAAAGGCCAATGTTTTTGAACCAATCCGTTCTGACAGGTGCCCTCTGAGTATTCATCTTCCAGCAGAGCTTGATTTGGTCGCCCCGACAAATAACAAAATGGTTTTGTGGGTCGCCGGTGAGGACGGTAGGACGGAGCCTTTTTTAGCCCTGTGCCTCTTTCGCAACCTTATCGACTTTTTCATTCCCTGAAATTCCAATAGCGTTTGGTACCCAAAGAAAGTGCACATCAGTGCCTCTGGCGGAAATCGCTGTCAGAATCCTTCTTATAGACGGTATAAGCCAGTTTTGCTGTGGGTGATGAGATTGGAGTGCTGTCAGTGAGCTAGCAGAGTCCGTTATGATAAGACATCGATCCTCTTGAGAACGCCTGATGTGTCTTAAAACCCGGAGAATGGCATATTGTTATGTGGTAAAAACCGAAACAGACGCTGGTAGGCTAAAACCCTGACTCAGTCCCTCCCCTAAAAAGGCGCTTCCAGCACCGCCGGCAGATTTCGAGCCGTCGGTGTAGAACCGGGCATGACCTGCATAGGAGCCGATTTTGTGCAGCGCTAAGGCCAGAAATTCTGAGGGCAGTGTAGCTGCTTTTTTATGGCGCATCAGATCGAGATCGCATTGTGCAGAGATGAGTCGCCATGGTTCCGTACGTTCTGGTCGCGTTTCAGCAATTACTTCCAGGTCAACGCCGCTGCCTTATAACCACAGAGATACACGCACACAGAGAGCTCGTGATGACGTCTGTCGCACCGTTCTGAGGGGCATTGTCAAATTTTCGTCGAAAATCCGCCTGTGTGTTGGATGGGACGGATCCTGCCTGATTTTGCTAGCGTATGATAATGCCAACCGCTTCCTTCTCAGGTCTAGCGGAGGTTCGATGGCGTCTACCAGAAGGCTTGCTCTGCGGGACGTGCGAAAAGCGCCCGTCGCCACTCTAACACAGGCGTGGTGTACAGCGTCCAGGGGCTGCTTAACGTTGCTCAAAGCACCATCAGATACTACTGAACCATAATCTGGGGGGTGATACGGATAAAAATCGAAGCGGCGATAGAAGCGCCTTACCGTCTGCTACTTAGGAGCCGAATTCGAACCATATCTGTTGGACCGTGATCTCACAGGGAGTTTAATGTGTGAATTTCAGGTTCATTTAAAAATATTTCATACTTCGGGAGCTATTTGAGCAAAAACAATGTCAAAGGCATCAATGTGTACATATTGACCTAAATATTCAAACAATAAGAACAAAAATGACCATTTAAGGCGTGTTACACCTCATTCAAATCCGCGGATCATGCTCGTCACCACGCTACCAAATTTATTGCTGTACCTTGTTTCGTTAAAAATTAAAGCCGTAAAGCATTTTCAAAACCGTGACTTTTGGTGACCTCTGGTAGCCTTGCTATTGGCCTGACCTCAAAATGGGTGAAACAGGATTTTCATGCTCGAAATTTTCGAATGATTCTTGGAAACGTGATGTCGGTCTTCTAGAAGCCGAGTTAGACCCCGATTTTACCAGCCTCATTTTAGAAGAACAGAATCGCCTAACATGTGTTTAAAAATGACGTCATAACTCATTGACCTAACCTGACCTAATTTAATGTCAATTTTTGGTCATAAGTTGTCAAATTGATACCCTAGATACGACCAAAGCGACGCGTTTCTTATTCAAATTGGCTGGGAATTCTTCGCAACAAAATGGAGGGAGTCCAATCGGGCCACTCTTCACCCTTCCCAAGACGGTGAAGGATTAATAACAGAGCAGAAGGACATGTTACTCCCAGGAAAGTTTAAATTTGGGTCTCAAGATACTATGAACTAAGTGGAATACACTTACTTGTAGGTATCAAATAAAGGACTTTCAAGTATATCACAAGCCAGAAAAGATTTTAATGGATATAAGGGACAATGAAAACATTCTAGCGTGCCAGGAAATCGATTCCAATGCTGAATAACACCAAATTTGGGTTCAAACTTGAGCCCGAGGCGAGGAGAGCTTATCGGAAAGAACAGAAGAAAATTTGGTTAGAGGAAAATAATGGAATAAGAAACGGGTTTCATAAGTCCCCACGTGCCTACCTGAATTTTTGTGCAAAGCGGGACACCCTAATGAGCACGGTCTGATTGTGTGACAATTTAGCCGAAGAAGAAACTTGATCAATTCGCACGCTGTGGGATTTGGCTGCACCTGTCCAGTTTACACTGCAGTGTTTTAAATGAAAAAAATATGTTGTCATATGCCCTAATGACAAACTTTCTCTCAAATATTACCGTTTATTATAGAACCCATGGAGCTTTTCTATCACAGTAGGTTAGTGACATGTTGGCTTGTTTTACAACATTGATACATGGGGAGAGAGACAGACACTTCAATGTCCAACATTACGCCCAGGCCACGAATTCCACGCGCGGAATTTAGAGCAGTGTTCCCCATAGAGTACTGCGTCCGGAGGGCTTCAGATCTGACGACCGCCGTGAGCGAGTGACGTTTTGGAGGACTTAGTATGGGGCCCCATCTGGCAGACAGCGACAGCAAACGATCGAGAAAGCTCTGCTGCAGCAGCCCGTCAGCTGAGCAGTGATTTGGTGGTGAATTTCAAAGTAGTCAGCGTACTTAACCAGCTCAAATGGATTTTGCACGGGAGGTCATTTATGAAGAGTGAAATTGAACCAAAGATCTTGCCGAACCAGAGGAACCAATCCACAAAAGATCCCTCCGGCACACTACCATGCAGAGGTATGGATTTACATCTCTTCGGGGTGCCCGGGCACCCCGAATGCAACGTCGAGTTAGTGGTGAAAATTCCTTTAAATCTAATTGCTAATCTTTTCAGGACATTAAACTAGTTTTATTTGGTTCAGCAGGCCTGTGTGAAGGTCAAAACAAAAACAATGATATGATATCTTGTTTTGCGTGCACTGAAGAATGTACGCCAGAAATGGGTTTTTATCTACGGTGCCAAAATCCACTCTTGGTTTGGCGAATATTTTACACCCAATATTTTTCGATTGAGCAACGCAAAATGGCATAAAGCAGGAATAATTCAAGCTCTACCTGTGGGTCGTGAACATATCAACTAACAAAAAGTACGTCATTTTTAGGATTCTTTCTACGGTGCCAAAATCCACTCCTCTTTCCGGTATTATTCCACAACCTATTTTGCACCGGTGTAATGCAAAAATGCATGTGTTTTGAGGGAGTATTCCTACACCATTGGAGTTAAAGGATTATCAGCTAAACCAGAACAGTGTAAACTGGAAGTGGAGGAGTAAAAATAGATTAAAATGTGAAATTCCCGGCGTAGAAAAATATTCGCAAGGTGCAGAATGAGCCCGCGTTCAATATTCCATTGCTGCTGAAAAGAAACACGGATTAAAAAAATGGTCCAGTTTATTCTCACCAGGCACTTGAGATTAGTTTACTCTGAAAACAATGATTAATATATAATAGACACTTTGATAAACATACAATCCAACGGAGAGTTTAAATTTCGAGGTAGGGCATGGCCCCGCGCCTCCCACCCCTTGGTTGCGCTACTGGTATAATGGATAAAACGGCTTTCACGATCAGCTCTCTTCCCTTGCCCCATAAGCTTTCAGGCTGGATCCTCCCCGCGACTTTTTACGAATTAAATTTGGATTAAATAAGCGATAGGATGAAGATCCTCCCAACATGACCTCCTATTGTAGCTATTTTAAGACATGCACACTGAAAAAAACAACACCTCAAGCGTAGAATTTCAATTTGTCTGCTCCTAAAATTACCCCATTATCAAGAATTTGTTTAGAATTCTTGGTAAATATATTCCGACATCCAGCTTAATATTAGAAGAAAAGGTGTAATATTACACGCATGTGGTAAATTAATCACTATTTCATTTTAGCACAGTGCAGTTCCATTCTTACTGAAAATGCAAAGGTGTAAATGTATCACCTCAGAGTATTTCTATGGAACTCACAAACTGCCCCAAGAATAGTTTCACTCTCCTGTGGTGAAACAATCCTGCCAATAGATTAAAACAAGTTCTTGAATGATTAAACTACCCTAGATGAAGGTATTTATTCTTCTGATTTTTGTTTGGGTGTGTTTCTATGATGGAGGAAGGTATGTTTTTACTACAGTTTACACGTGGGTGGAATCGCGCCATTTCCTTTCTGCTTCAATTCTGAGCTTGAACTACCCACCGCAGTTCCGCATTCAGAGGATTGATCACGACTCGTACAGGTAGGAGAGAGTGATGAGAACTGGGACGCAGGAGAAGTGGGACACCCCCATTATTGAATCCACGAGTGAGCCAAAAATATAATTTTCAGCTGATTTCCGCACTATACGTGCCGCTGCACATCACTAGGGCGTCAACTTCCTTTTCCGGTGGGTGCTGGAAGCGAGAGGTGAGTGCTCCTTAAAAGTTAATTTTTACGTTTTCTTGAGTGGATGTTCTGTTAAATATGCAACCGAAAAGTTCTTTATTTTGGTGCAATAAAGTTGGTGTCGCATTCTCCATCGATCTGTCCCAGCTTCGAACAACGAAAGGGGTTTTAATTTTGCTGACATCGCAATTCTGAAAAATGGCGGGTTGGGGAGAACTGGGACAAGTTGTCCCGCTTCTCCCCTTGCTGTCCAGCCTATCCTTGTACTGTACTTGGATTGATTGTACCTACATATTTGTACTTTGATGGAAATATGATTGTATCGTATTTTTAGCTAGAGAGATCATGGTCATCAACTTGTTTTTTCTTCTCCCGTGGTCAGGGGCGCAGCCAGGGGGGGGCACAGGGGCACGTGCCCCCCATCGATGCCGGGGTGCCCTTTTGATTGTCAGGTGGTGTACCCTATTTGGGCCGTGCCGCTCGAATTTTAGTGCCCTACGCCGTTGAGCCTAGATGGAACTAGACTGCATTTAGCGATTTAAACTATTGTTTGACAATTAAGTGCCTTTTTGGTCAGTTAGGGCATTCTGTCGCCTTTCCAAGCACCCGGGAGGAGTATAGGCACATAATCTGTTTCCAGAAAATGCCTCATCGTCGCCAATAATCGTACGGGCGGAGCTAATCTGGTGCCCCTTGAGCTCATCTGGTGCCCCCTGAGCGCTGGTGTTGGCCCCTGGAGCTGATCATATGCCCCCTGAGCTGATCTGATGCCCTCGTAGTCAATTTGGTGCCCCCCTGAGAAAATAATTGTGCCTTCTGAACCTATATAATGCTCTCTGAGTTAGTCTGATGCCTCCGAGCTTGCCTGGTGTCCTATTAGCTGTTTTAGTGTCCCTTGGGCTGATCCGGGCCCCCCTAATATTTAATGCCTCCCGGAGTTTACTGTCCAGGGGCGCAGCCAGGGGGCACAGGGGGCATGTGCCCCCATCGGTGCCGGGTGCCCTTTTGATTGCCAGGTGGTGTACCCCGTTTGGGCCATGCCGCTCGAAATTTAGTGCCCTAGGCCGTTGAACCTAGATGGAACTAGAGTACATTTAGCGATTTCAACTATTGTTTGACAATTAAGTGCCTCTTTTGGTCAGCTAGGGAATTCTGTCGCCTTTCCAAGCACCCGGGAAGAGTATGGGCACATAATCCGTTTCCAGATAATGCCTCATCGTCGCCAATAATCGTACGAGCGGAGCTCATCTGGTGCCCCCTGGAGCTAATCATGTGCCCTCTGAGCTGATCTGGTGCCCTTGTAGTCAATCTGGTGCCCCCCTGAGAAAATAATTGAGCCTTCTGAACCTATATAATACTCTTTGAGTTAGTCTGATGCCTCAAGCTTGCCTGGTGCCCTATTAGCTGTTTTAGTGCCCCTTGAGCTGATTGGGGCCCCCTGAGCTTATTTAATGCCTCCCGGAGTTTATCTACTGTCCAGGGGTGCAGCCAGGGGGGCACAGGGGGCACGTGCCCCCATCACTGCCGGGGTGCCCTTTTGATGTCCAGGTGGTGTACCCAATTTGGGCCGTGCCGCTCGAAATTTAGTGCCCTACGCCGTTGAAACGAAATGTAACTGGACCGCATGTAGCGATTTGTTGGACAATTTAATACCTTTTTCGGTCAGCTATGGCATTCTGTCGCCTTTCCAAGCACCCGGGAAGAGTATGGGCACCTGGTAGGTGTGCACCTAATGCCTCATCGTCGCCAATAATTGTACGGGTGAAGCTAATCTGGTTCCCCTTGAGCTCATCTCGTGGCCTCTCAGCTGGTCTTGGCCCCTTGAGCTGATTACTTGCCCTCTAAGCTGATCTGGTGCCCCTGAGTAAATCGAGTGCCCCACTGAGCAAATAATTGTGCCTCCTGAACCTATATAATGCCCTCTGAGTTAGTCTAATGCCTCCGAGCTTGCTTGATGCCCTAATAGCTAATATAGTGCCCCTGGAGCTGATTCGTGCCCCCGAGCTGATCTCATGCCTCCCCAAGTTGATCTACTGTATCCTAAGCCAATATGGTGCCTCTTCAGCTGACTAGGTGCTCCCTCAGCTGATTATTAATGTCTCCTTAGATGGTCTGGTGCCCTCTGAGCTGGTTTGGTGGGCCCTGAGCCCATCTTGTGTTCCCTGAGCTGTTATGTTGCTCCCTGAGCTGATTTAGGCCCCTGCCATAGCCTGGGGGCTGGGAGCTGATCTGGGCCCCCGAGCGGATCGATCTGATGCCACCTGAGCTGCACTAATGCCCCTGATTCGATCTGGTGCCTCCTGAGTCCATCTGATGCCCTCTGAGCTAGTCTGGTGCCCCTGAGCTAATCTGGTGCCCTTTCAGCTGACCTGGGCCTCCTTACGTGATTTCATGAGCAGCTCTAAAGTCCTGAGCTGAGCTGGGCCCACAGAGGCTGATGAGGGCCCCTGAGATGGTATGGGGCTCCTGAGCTGATTAAGTGCCTCTTGACTTGATCTGGTATTCCCGAGCTGGCCGGGGACCACTGATCTGATTCTTTGTACCCGAAGCTGATCTGGTGCCCTATGGGCATCTGGTGTCCCCTGATGAACAGCTCTGGGGCTTTTGAACTGATTGGACCCCGAGCTGGTGAGGGATCCCTGAGCTGATTTAGTGCCCCTGACTTGAACTTGCCCCCTGAGCTGATCGATCTGGTGCACCTTGAGCAGATATACTGCCCCCTGAACTTAACTAATACCCCCTGAGTCGATCTGGTGCCTCCTGAGTCATCATTGTGTCTCCTGAGCCCATCTGATTCCCTCTGAGCTAGTCTGGTGCTCCATGGCTAATGCGGTGCCCTGTAAGCTGACCCGGGCCTCCTGGGTTGATTACGTGATTTCCTGAGCAGCTCCCAGGCCCTGAGCTGAGCTGGGCCCACAGGGGCTGGTGAGGGCCCCTGAGATGGTATGGGGTTCCTGAGCTGATTAAGTGCCTCCTGATTTGATCTGGTATTCCCGAGCTGATCTGGGGCCCGAGCTGGTCGGGGACCACTGATCTGATTGCTTGTCCCCGAAGCTGATCTGGTGCCTTATGGGGCGATCTGGTGTCCCCTGAGCAGCTCTGGGGCTCCTGAACTGATTGGGCCCCTAGCTGGTTAGGGATCACTGAGCTGATTTGGTGCCCCTGACTTGATCTTGCCCCCTGATCTGACTTGAGGCCCCTGAACTGATCTGGGGCCCCAAGAGCTTATCTGGGGCCCAAGAGCGGATCTGGGTTCTGAGGGTACCCTGAGCTGGTCTGGGCGCTGAGCTTGTGAGAGCCCCTTAATGTTGGCTTGAGGCCCCCTGAGGTGATCTGGCGCCTTAAACTGTTTTGGGGCTTCTTGAACTGGTTTAAAGCCCTATGAGCCGATCTGTGGCCCATTGAGCTAGTCTGATGACCTCATCTATGGGGCCAATGAGCTAGTCTAGTCCCTGGAAAAGATGGGGAATAAGAACACGATGGAAACTCCCCTTGTAAAACGGAGCTAACGAGGAATGAGGAATCTCTAAAACGGCTTGTGATGCCTAGGCACCCCTGGTTATATAAATTACTTATTATACTGGTGGATTCTGGCAAGTGATGATAAAAAGGCATGTGCCCCTCAGTTCAGAGGACAGTCCCCTAAACCAGGATTTCTATTAATTAATTTAAATGAAGAACTAGTTTTCACAATTTTCAGCCCTGTCCCACCATCCCCATCCAAACCACCCCATTCACCTCTTCTTTACTCTTAACTGGGACCGATCCTTGAGAATGTGGAACTTAATAAGCGCGTTCAAAAGGTATCTCCCAAATTATTCCGGCAGCAAAAATTTTGTTCTTCCAAAGACACTATGCCACTCCTCGTCCCACGGCGATTGTGGGAGGCAAGAAACTTTATCCGCGTTCAGCCAGGGCTCACTCGTTACGACAAAACCAATGGGCATAACAAATAAATTTTCGACTCCAATATGCCTTAACTTGCACATGGTAACAGATATCACGTGCTCCGCTGATTTCTCTGATGTTAATTACTTGCATGAGTTGACTGATTTGCCCTTAAATATATCCAAAACAGTCGTGTTTCGGCTACTTCCATGGCATTTTGATGATTTTTTTCTTTTTTCGGTTTTAATAGAGTTTTCCTTCTCCGTCAATGATTTATTTGCATTTTTATTGAGCCAAAGATGCCCAAAAAATGATATAAACAAAGATATAGTAAGTTTTTTAGGTTACGTTAAAAAGGCCCTTTTTCCCGGGGTGCCCTTCAAAGTTGGTGTGCCCCCCCATACCAAAGCTCTGGCTGCGCCCCTGCCCGTTGTTTATAAATCGAGGTCAGTATACAGATCATAAGTTCAATATGGCGGACTTATCGATGAAAAATACGACATTTCACCAATGCCAGCACCAGGTACGAATCCAAGTGAGGGGGGGGGGCGATAAGGCGATCGCCCTCGCCTTGGGCTCACCTTAAGCAATGAAAAGAAACGCCCCTCGCCACAGCCACTGCCCCCCCGCAAAGGGGCCCGGCGGCTACGGCTGTACCCCAGCCCCGCAAATTGCCTTCAAAATGCCACTCAAATGTAGCGTACCCGGGTCCCTTGTAGTCCACTTAGAGCCTCTGAGTGTGCGACTGGACCTCTCAGAATTTACCCCTGACCCACTGCCGAAGCCGAGCCGCCATTCTCAGCAATTGCAGAGCATTCCCCCTGTGTTTTACCCGGGCCCCCTGTGACTGCAGCCGGGCCCCCGCCCCGCCATTGGCGTCGCCCTAGATGTTCGAGTGGGGGGATGGTGATAAAACACTACCTACATCAGTTAGACCCTGCATATTCAATGCTATTTTCGGCCAAAAGAGCTGGCGTCCTTCTCACTTTCTCTCCAAAAGAGGGGGCCCAGTCCTTCCCCAGGTCCCCAGTGGCAACGCCCTGTGGCTATATATATATATATATATATTCTCTTTGAGGCAATGACAGTTAAATTGTATAGCACTCGCGCCCTTGGATATTTTTCTTTGGAGTAATACAATTTAACTGTCATTGCCTCAAAGAGAACATATTGCCGAACTATTCGAATATATATATATATATATATATATATATATATATATATATATATATATAAAAGCCACTTAAGGGCTACAGAGCTTCAAGTGTGGGGCAAGATCCACGGTGGGTGGGGGTAGGGCAGGGTCTGTCATAAAGGGTTTATGGCCACTAGGATTAGGCTTTTTCGATGATATTACAAGCCAAAGGTGGGGAGCCGGTCTCCTCATCTCCGACAGCAGCGGAGAGGGGTGGCGGGGTTAGCCCTATAGACCCACAGGGTAACTGTATCCGGACCAGGGGCTCCGATTTTGGGGGAAAACCGGCTTCCTGTGGGCTCCAAAACCTGCCAGGAGCCACCAGATCCCATTGCGAGGAAACAAATCTCGTTTCTTAAGGCAAAGGTATGAAAACTATATTTCAAGGGGCGCCATCGACCTTTCAGGGGGATTCGTGATCCCCCTCAAAAAGTGTGCTGCGCCTCAAAGAAGTGATCTTCGGTGATGGGTGGTGATTGTCTGGTGTTAATGAATGATACAACAGGAAACGTTGCGAGGAGCAAAACCAGCGAATCCTATGGCATGGCGAAAGTTGTAAGCCTAAGCCATGTCTGTGCAAAGACAAACGAAATTATTGTAGTGATTGATAGTCAATTTTAATATGGTTCAAGATCAAAGTGCTAATTAGAGGTACTTAGATGATTGGAAGTGATTATAAGTACAAGTGATTTAAACTCTCCGTTGGAGTGTATGTTCATCAAAGTGTATATTAATCATTGTTATCAGAGTAAACTAATCTTAAGTGCCTAATGAGAATAAACTGGGTTATTTTTAATCCTTGTTTCTTTTCAGCAGCAATGGAATATTGAACGCGGGTTCATTTTGCACCTTGCAAAGATTTTTCTACGCCGGAAATTTCACATTTTAATCTATTTTTACTCCCCCAATTCTAGTTTGCACTGTTCCGATTTGTCTGATAATCTTTTTACTCCAGTGGTGTAGGAATATTCCCTCAAAACACATGCATTTTTGCATTACACCGGTGTAAAATAGGTTGTGGAATAATGCCGGAAAGAGGAGTGGATTTTGGCACCGTAGAAAGAATCCTGAAAATGGTGTACTTTTTGTTAGTTGATATTTTCACGACCCATGGGTTGGGGTTTTATTATTCCTGTTTCATGTCATTTTGCGTTGATATCGGGTGTAAAATATTCGCCGAAAGAAGAGTGGATTTTGGCACCGTAGATAAAATCCGCTTTCTGGCGTACTTTTTCTTCAGTGCATGTTACATCACGTCTGAAAATTAGGTATTGCCTTCCTGAATCTTGAGTGTAGCTAAAAGCATCGCTACGGGAAGTGGAATCCTCCTGCTGTTCGGAAACGGGTAACCTGGATATATCTACAGGAAATATACTTGAATATGCTTAATTCAAGTGAACATCAAGGTTTCATCACTACCCCACCACTGTGATCCGGACCCAATAGAAAACCTTTGACTACGCCCTGGATGTCGAACAAAGTTCGGAAGGTACCTATAAACAATACTTATCAGGCTCATTGAGGTAAATTCAACAGGTCGTTGTTATTCGTTGCACTTAGCTAGAAGGATGTAGCCTTCGTTCCTTCTCCGCAGCGAGATTTACCTGCACGAGTCGTGATCAATCCTCTGAATGCTGAACTGCGGTGGATAGTTCAAGCTCAGAACTGCAGCAGAAAGAAAATGGCGCGATTGCACCCACGTGTAAACCGTAGTAAGAACATACCTTCCTCCATCATAGAAATACACCTAAACGAAAATCTGAAAAATAAATACATTCATTTAGTGTAGTTAAATCATTAAAGAACTCGTTTTAATCTATTGGCCTGATTGTTTCACTACAGGAGAGTAAAACTATTCTTGGGGCAGTTTGCAAGTTCCATAGAAATACCCTGTGGTGATAAATTTACACCTTTGCATTGTCAGCACGAATGGAACTGCGCTGTGCTAAAATAAAATGGAGATTAAGTTATCACCTGCTTGTAATATTACCTACACATTTTGCTCCAATATTAAACTAGTTGTCGGAATAGATTTACTAAGAATTCTAGACAAATTCTTGATAATGGGGTTGGGGAGAGGGTGGTAAGAGGGGCATAGTTGTGTTTGAGACTGTGTGTCTCACTCACTTTTCATATGACGGTGATGAGATTTCGCTTGTAGCTTTAGCAAACATTTATTTGTCCCTGCGCTTAAACATACTAGAATCCGTGCTTATTCCTTTGAGCAGTAACGTCTACCGTAGAATGCTGCAAAAAACCGTCTTACCCCAACAGGTGGGGTAAGACGGTCTTTTGAAAAAAGTTCATCATATGCTAGAAATTTTTGGCAAAAACCATACCATTTGGAGCAAAAATGAGGTCTGAAACATTTTGCAAAGCATTGCTTCGATAACACAGCCGGCAGACAATTATTTTGCGGAAACTCCATAAAATGGTAATCTTTTTCATTGGATTCAAACAATCAAAAATTTACAGCTCCTAATCCGGTTTGCAGGACCTTCTGGGGGGCGGTAGTGGAGTGGTCAGCATAGCTGTCTGCCACGCAGCCGACCCGGGTTCAAGGCCCGGCGGCTTCCTGAACAAGGAGCAAGAAGAGAAACCCGAGAAACCCTTCCAACAGGGAAAGAGTTGGCGACGCCATATGACCCTGGCAGTTGGTGCGTCGATAAGCCCCAAAAATTATTATTACAGGACCTTCTGGGACTGATCCCTTTTAATTATGTAAAAACCGCAGCGATAAATATTATATACGTTATGGTAATATAATATTTCCTTTCGTGCCCGTCTTGTCCCATATCAATATTCCAGAAAAATTCATTGTTGGCGATCATCATGCAAGGGTAATATAAAACTTCAATTACTTAATGCATGTTAACGCTCTCCCCTGACAGATTTTGCATATTTGACTTTCAGAATATGACCAGACACTGACAGAACGCTACAAACAAAACTACTGACAATGGTAGACTGAGCCATCAACATTGGTTTTTCCAAAATTTTAGAAAAACAATAAAGGTTAAAAATTAGTTTTTTGGCTCATGCTCAGACACCCAAATACAAACTTATGCAAGTAATGGGATATCTATACCATTGCTGGTTAGGTCCACTGAGCCTGTGCCCGTCTTACTTACCATGCCCGTCTTACCACCCTCTCCCCTAATTTTAGGAGCAGACAGATTGAAATTCTTTGCTTGAGGTGTTGTTTTTTCAGTGTGATGGTTATTGATATTCTTCAACTTTAAGGTTTTTTCGGGAATTAGTTTCTGGTCGGTATATAAGAAAGTTATTAATCAGATATTTCAAATATATTTGACGATTCTTTATCAACGAATATTATGATACTGTGCATCAATTAAACATACATAAAAATAGAAACACACCATGGCTACCACTTGATCTTCCCAATAGGGCTACCTCCCATTTTGTTAACTTTTCAAACCATGTTATCAATGCTGGCTATTTTTTGGATGATGTCAATAGACATTAAATATGAATATTGACTATAATGGCATTTGATTTAATAACTGGAAATATCAGATTACCTGTTACTAGAAAAATTACTAAATTACCTACTACCTGAACATCTACCACCTACAACGATTCTAATACAGGATCCCAGATTGGTCTGATGGTGGCATTTCAGCGGTCGCGATTCATATTATTGATATTATATTCTTATTTATTAATATTATTAATTTTATATTTAGTTATTATTATTTGGATATTATGATTATAGTATTGATATTTATTGATATTATTTCAAATTTGGGCAGCCCCATCCACACCCCTGCTACCCAGTCATACGTTTTGCCTTTCACGACGACCGGCTGACGCCATCAGAAATATCAGACAAACCAGTTGAGAGCACAATCTTGCAGCTGTTATTTTTAAAGTTAATGAATAATTAGCTCAAAAGTAATTGACAGTCGCAGCATCGATTCTGAGGGACACGGAGCCCAATTGGAAAACAAGATCCCAAACGTCACGATCACAAAACAGCGGTGCACGGAAACTCGGGATATGCTCTGGACTATAAGAGCAAGAGCCGTGGGGCAGTGAAAGCGCCTGCCCCCACCCCCAAACCTTCTGACTGTGGAGGAAAGCTCCACATCTGCAGCTTCGAGCTGATCTATTCCGGAGAAAATTAAGTGGCATTATATATTTTGAGAAGATAAAGAGAGATTCGTTCGACATTGGGAGTAGGTGACCGCGGGTGTCCGCGGGAGGAATATGGTACCCACTGCCAACATAACACATTCAAATTGTGAAGGGGAAAGAACATTGACATATCTATTATCTCGCGGAGACAGTGAGTCTCTAAGATGGAACCAAATGCCCCTAGGGTCACAGCCACAGCAATAGCGTACCCCTGGTTGTTGAGTGCCCTTGATCGCTAATTTGGTTTACCTCCGTTTTGTATGTGCTCTTAGGTCGACCGTGTTCACGGTCGACCTAAGAACACAGGTCGACCGTGTTCTAAATTCATCGAGGGCGTGCTCTCTGAAAGCACTATTTGGCCGATAAATGCAGAACCTTTGAAATGTGTACAACGCCCCCAAGCCTAGCGTACCCTTAGCTACTAAGTCTTTTACGGGTATGTGATCTGCAACCGGAAGTTTTCCGGTTGCTCCGTTGTACATATATGCCACAACAATGGTGGTGGCGGGTATCGGCCTAACAGGCTACCCTTGACTTCTTGACCTTTTGAAAGTTCTCCAATATATACAAAAGCAAAAGGAAATTAAGTTTACGCGTTGCTGATGTAGCCGTTGAAGAAGCATCCCAAGTTTCAGTTTTCCAGCCGAGACCTTGTATTTCTTTGGTTGTGGGCTGTGCACATGGACGTAAAAAGCGGGGGAGGGGACCCCAATAAATCACGAATCAGAGGGGATGTCTCCCCAAAAAATTTTGGACTCGACCCGACCTTTTTCATTGTATCCCTATTACCTGTGTGGACCAACAAAACACACATTTACCTGTGGGTAAATGTGTGTTAAAGTGCATCGTCTTTGGCGTTTTCAAAGGCAGCCTACATGATCAAAATTCGCGCCCCCCCTCCCCGGTCATCGCCAATCCGGGGTCAGTCCGTAGCGCAGGACAAATTCAGTGGCGACACCCCTAACTGTAGGTACACATGGGCGTCATATGTCCTACGTTGTCGGTGCGCCCTAAACCCCCCACTATGATGATGACTTTATGTGTACCTTGGCGTCGGAAGTGCCCCTTGGTCACTGAACCTGATTGCGCTGAGTAAATTGTGATATCAGAGTCAATTATCATTTTGGGTCTTCCTCCCTCGCATACGGCAGCCGGAACATCTCATCTGCATTTTCTTTTGTGTAAATTGTGGATCCCTTTTGCCTCGCTGCTTAGCTTGTCCCGGTCAATTATTTAGCAGTGTTCCTCAGACGAAAGAACCTAGGTGCTCTTTAAGCGAGCCACCGCATCCATTCTCTGTCATGACCTTTGAGGGGAGTCAAGATTCCCGATGTGGAGGCGGCTGGAATTAGCTCTTGGCAATCGTCGCTCCTCGACCATCTGTTCCCTTCCCCATATGCAGTTTTAATTATATTTCAAATAGCATAGCGTACACAGAGCGAGAAACTCCCTAGGCCTTCCTAATATGTCTGAGAGGGAGTGGATCTAGATTTCGTTAGAGATGCCAAGAAACCCGGAATGAAACGTCGAGAACATGCTAAAACATATTTAACAAAAAGCGTGTTTCACTTTAAGTACTTCCAATGGGTTTTATGTAGTTGAGTGCCACATGACTTTGCCTGCCGGTGCGCCCTAAAACCCTGAAAATGATGATGATGATGCAGTTAGGCATGCACGTCGGTAGAAAGAAACTGTTTATATCGAGAGACCTCAATTGATACGCTGCCTTAACGATAGTTGAAGTTGATGACCTTGTTTTGAGTTTTAGGAACTTCAATTATTTCCATAAAGTCCAGTCGCTGGGAATATATATTTGTAGATGAATTCACGGCATCAATGGATCATTTAATTACATCATAGAATTTCCTGCCAGATCCTTCAATTTCAGAGGATTTTAGCTGGGCCCTAGATAACTTTACAAATATTCCAGGTCACAGTTACCATCTAATCTAACACAGTAATTATGTATATAAATCAACTTGCAATAATAATCAAACCGTAATGGTGCCAGAATAAAATCTGAGCCATTAAGCATCATTTCCTACGAAATTATTGACCCAGGTCTGAAAACCTGAATAAGCAGTCCCGCTCAGAGGTCACAGGCGCAACATGCAACATGAACCTGGAAAGGGGATAAATTACAACGATTTGGGGAACAGGAAGGTATTTCAGTTTTATCAACAGAAATATAGCCCATTTCGCCCAATTCCTTTTCCCCATGCCTTTCCAATGGGAAGGTCATGATCTGTACCTGACCCTCGGTCATCGATATGGAAAATCCCGGACTATATATTGTGATATTCGGTGGGCCCATTGTGTGACATAGGATTCAATTGGATATATTCACTCTGTTCTTACTTGTGCTATCTAAGATTTTTTGGAGGAAGGTCACTTAACCTGCACTGGGGACCTGACCTGAGATAACCCAACCTTAAAATGTTCTGAAAAAGTTGCAGAATTGATCAAAGATATAGAGTCCCAAGTACAGCTGTGCTTTGCATTTGCGTTTTTAAAGCCAAAAAGTCAAGACACAACCCCCTGGGGCGGGGGTTAAGCAGTAACGCAGTCCATAAAATAAAGCGAAGTGAAGCCAACAGCCACCATAGCTGGACTATGCGCATATTGTTCGCTACATATTTCGTCTCAATGAGTTCAGCACACTGAAGGAACTGTTCACATAAAAAGGCGCCACATCATGGGGACTTCTGGTCTGTGGCGGCAAGAGTTTTCAAGCATTTGTGCTAATTTGTAAATATTTGTATTTTTATAATTTGTGTCCAAGTTGTTCCCAGTACGGCTCTTGGAGTCGGAGTCTCACTAAAGTCATAAAGGGACTTTTCAGAGGGATCCCAACCCCACCACCCGAAGGAGCCACTCCCACAACGAAGGGTTAACCTGCGCCCCTGTGGCCCTCCGAGGCACCTTCGCCCTGGTGGGGGTGTTTGAACACCCCCCATCAAACTCAGCCCCTATGCGGGATAGCGAAAAAACGAAAGCTGGTGAATAGCGCATACAAATTCATGAAGGAACTATATCGGTCGCTTTTTGGCTCAGGTCAATATTGAGGTTATAACAGGTCAAAGAAAGTGGGATTTTGAGCAGAGTTCTTGGGCTCTAGCGTCTGACAGAGTTGAGTCACAATAATTTTTAAGCACCATTCGCTTCCTCTCGTCACGGTAAATTTAATGATATACGATATGACCAGACTAGGTCAAAACACAAAAATGACCAGACCTCAGGTCAGGTCAAGGTCACTTTTAATCTAGCATAGTTAATATGTATATCACTCGAATCGCAATAGCAATCCAAACGCAATGGTATGCAAATACAAGCTCTATCATCATTTCATGCAAAGCTATTGGCCGAAGTAAGAAAACTGCTTAAGAAGCCCCAGATGACCTCTCAGAGGTCACAGGTAAAAATTTCAACATGAACCTGGAAAGGGGCCCAGGATGCTTTGATTTTAGGAATATGAGCGCATTATCAGCGCATTATCATATTTATCTAAACAAATACAGCCCAATTTCTGTTTTTCCTGTTTATTTCCAATGAAGAGGTCATGGTCGGTCAGTCTACAAGTCGGTCGCTCACAGTGGGAGGACGTATTTTTCAGTGCTCAAGAAGTTGACGGAATTCATCCTGTTCTAACTTACGCTCGAAGTTGATATTGCAATAGCCTGGCCGGTTTTGCAAAAAGTTGTTCGAATGTTTTGTCCCCATCTGTTTTTAGATGCATTTTGGTGTGCTGATTACGAATACGCGGTCTAAAATTTAAAAATCGAAAAATTTTGCCCGCGCCCGGCCGTTAAAAGTTTTCCTTTTTCCCGAAATTTGCACGTTTTTTAACTACTTGTCTAATTCAGTCAGGTAATGACTAATACTTTTCCATAGATTGAGATAATGAACAATTCTGCATATTTGAGAAGAAAGTCATCGCTCTATCTGTTTCCAGTTTTCCGTAGTTTTACCGTAAAGTGGAAGATCTGTCATTAGTTCCAGAAAATGATCACAGATGGCGTTAGCGAACGCAGCTCTTGAGGTGTTCATGGGAGCTTGGAGCCATCGTAACCTAATTTGAAACACGTGGCCTGGCCTAATGTACACTCGAAGGCCTTTCAAAGCAGTAGTGGGTACAAATAGGGATGGGGAGGGCTCAAGTCCCCCTCCCACGCTCCTCGGCAAAAAGTGGGGGACCAGCCAAACTTCAACCTGATGCTGACAAAAAACTTTCAACATCAGGACCAAAAACTGTTCGAATTTGGGCTCCTCGTTGCCTTCTGCAGCAGCTGGATATAAGAATGTCCGGTTTTCTCTCATTTTGACTGAGATCAGGACATTTTGGCCAAGAAATGGGGGCCAAGCCCCTCCTGGCCCCCTTTTCTGACGCGTATGGGCCCAAGCACCCTCCAGAATGAAGTCCTGGAACTGCCACTACCACAAGGGTTCGTATTGGTCGGCGGAAATGTGTTAATATTCATGTGATAGCTTATTTTCTATGGGTTAACACAAATTTAATTATATTTGTCTCAGAAATTAAGGAGCTCAACAATGTGATAGGAAACAAAAATTGGTACACGCTGTAGTTATATACAATATTTCCGAACAAAAACTCCCGCAAAATAGCCACTGCAGTTGACGCGCAAGTAAACCCCAATAATTCTGGAAAAACTCCCTGTTCAGTGATTTATGTGATGTATATTTCTCTCATTGACATTAGAAACAAATCAGACTTCGTTCAGATACAAAATAGTAATATTTGCAGTTTTCCTGGAGCCAAGGAAATCGAAAAATATGTGAATGAATTAGGTCATATGCAAGAATTTTCGAATGTTTATTTCGAGCTTCTAAACCATATTCATTTACGTAGTTCCCATTTTACGATGTGGCACTCACGACACAGCATAGCCAATCACTGCCTAGTCACCAACGCATTGGGAACTCACAGTCAGGGCCTCGTGCTGCCAGCGACCGTTGTCGCTGCCTGAAGGAACGCCTGTTCAGTGCGTGCCCGTCCTGGCTCGGACTTCGGTGACGGCACACACCGCTTCAGTGGTTACCTTTGCCGCTCTCTCGGTGGACTGAGTGTGGCTGGGGACTTGCGTTTTGAGTGGTACAGTGATGCACTGCTCGAGGCTGTCATTCATGTCTTGCACCAACGGTGGTTCGACGTCTTCACCGGCTTCAATGGCTTTCGTGATGTCCACCAGCTCGGTGCATGTCTCCGCATTGAGGTTGATCCGAGGAACCCTCAGCTGTCGAAGATTCCTAAGCCTGAGGAATCCTCAGCCTGCTGTCGCTGCCGTCGTACACATCGGATGTGTTGCACTGCACGCTTGTGGCGTGGAATCAGTGCGCATATCAGTGACAAGAGATGCCACAAGCGTGGAAGACGGAGCATGGCAAGCTCAGTATAGCGCGCTGGTACACGGCTCAAAGCCGTCTACTCCGTGTGTACATGTCGGTGAAGGACCCCTCTGATGAGCCCTGCACCCTGGCGCTGCGTGGTTTGTGTGTATGTGCCACTGGTCATCGACGTGAAGCAGAAGTGGGACGTGATATACGCACCACAGCACGTCTGCAAGGAGCTCTGCCTTCAAAGGAAATACTTCAGCGGGACTCCCCTCGAAGTCATCCAGAGCAGCGTGGCGAGAAACTCACACGTGGCACATGCTGAAGTCATCCTTCTTGCCATGCTCGGGGATGATGAGCCCGAAACCAGGCACACAGTAGTGCAGCACATCCGATGTGTACGACGGCAGCGACAGCAGGCTGAGGATTCCTCAGGCTGAGGAATCTTCGACAGCTGAGGGTTCCTCGGATCAACCTCAATGCGGAGACATACACCGAGCTGGTGGACATCACGAAAGCCATTGAAGCCGGTGAAGACGTCGAACCACAATTGGTGCGAGACATGAATGACAGCTTTCTCGAGCAGTGCATCACTGTACCACTCAAAACGCAAGTCCCCAACCACACCCAGTCCACCGAGAGGCGGCAAAGGTAACCACTGAAGCGGTGTGTGCCGTCACCGAAGTCCGGCGGCAGGACGGGCACGCACTGAACAGGCGTTCCTTCAGGCAGCGACAACGGTCTGCTGGCAGCACGAGGCCCTGACTGTGAGTTCCCAATGCGTTGGTGACTAGGCAGTGATTGGCTATGCTGTGTCGTGAGTGCCACATCGTAAAATGGGAACTACGTAAATGAATATGGTTTAGAAGCTCGAAATAAACATTCGAAAATTCGTGAATATGACCTAAATCATTCGCATATTTTTCTATTTACTTGGCTCCGGGAAAACCGACAGATATTACTATTTTGTATCTGAACGAGGCCTGATTTGTTTCTAATGTCAATGAGAGAAATATACATCACATACATCACATACTGAACAGGTAGTTTTTCCATAATTATTGGGGTTTACTTGCGCGTCACCTGCAGTGGCTATTTTGCGGGAGTTTTTGTCCGGAAATTTTGTGTATAACTACAGCGTGTGCCAATTTTTGTTTCCTATCTTATTGTTGTGCTCCTTGATTTCTTAGACAATTTTAATTAAACTTGTGTTAACCCATAGAAAATTAAGCTCTCACATGAATATTAACACATTTTCTACGAAAACCTTGTGGTAGTGGCAGTTCCAGGACTTCATTTTGGAGGGTGCTTGGGTCCATCAGGCCATAACCTCAAATGGTCTCCGTCTATGAAATGCATTTACCTATTACCTGTAAGCACTTCAACATTTTGAGGGCGCGGGAGGGGGACTTGAGCCCTCCCCACCTCCATTTGTACCCACTACTGCTTTGAAAGGCCTCCGGGTATACATTAGGCCGGGTCACGTGTTTCAATTTAGGTTACGATGGCTCAAAGCTCCCATGAACACCTCTTCAAGAGCTGCGTTCGCTAACGCCATCTGTGATCATTTTCTGGAACTAATGACAGATCTTCCACTTTACGGTAAAACTACGGAAAACTGGAAACAGATAGAGCGATGATTTTTCTTCTCAAATATGCAGAATTGTCCATTCTCTCAATCTATAGAAAAATTTTAGTCTTTACCTGACTGAATTAGACAAGTAGTTAAAACATGTGCAAATTTCGGAAAAAGGAAAACTTTCAACGGCCAGGCGCGGGCAAAATTTTTTCGATTTTTAAATTTTAGACCGCATATTCGTAATCAGCACACCAAAATGCATCTAAAAACAGATGGGGACAAAACATTCGAACAACTTTTTGCAAAACCGGCCAGGCTAATATTGCAATGGCGTATTGTTATTTTTCTTGGCTACATCGTGAACTGATTTTCATTCGCCTCAGACATCTGTGGGATAAGACAAAGCAAGACAAAATATGAAATATTGAATGTGGTTTTGTCCTCCATGCTATTTTTGCGGCCTATTTTTACGCTTGATTTTTCGCTTCGACGCACGTGATTTTGAACGCCGCTTGGGACAAGAAGTGTCTGGAGCAGAGTGTTTAAAAATTCCATCCACTTTCAAGGCTTTCTAGTGGTGATGGCCTTGGCCAAGTTATCTTATTTCAAAAAATAAAGTTACGGATTCAAGATCAAATTATAACATGAAGACACGATTGATAGAAGAATAAAGAAGTGACTTATTTTGAACTGGATGTGGATACGAAAATGAAACGAATACGAAGTCGAGCATCGTCGATTTCACCTTCATCTTCCTCAGTTTTGTTTTTAGTGCATATGTGTGTGTGTGTGCGTATGCGTTTGGCTGTCTGTGAATTGTGTGTGTGTGTGTGTGTATGTGTGTGTAGAAGCCGGAAATCCTTATCCTTATTCGCCTCCTCATCCTTAAACTACCTGGAGGCAGCGGGCGCATGCGCCTTGGGCAGCAGCGACCCCTCCAGGTAGTATTCCACCTTACTGTACCCTCATCTATCCTTATCCTTACCGTCTCCTTCCATAGTTTGCATCACTTCATGTCCATTACGACGGTGCTTGAAAAGCCACCTCATGTGTGGAAGTGTCCGCAGCTGATAAATAAAAAAATGGTCCGTACTTGACCTTAGGTCATCGATATGACAAATTTCCGAATTTATATTGTAGCACTCGGTGAGCCCATTATGTGGTATAAGTTTCGATCCGATAGCTTTACCCATTTCTTACTTAACATTTTTACTACTTTAAACATTTTTGGAGGTGAGGTCACTTGACCTGCACTGGTGACCTGACCTGAGATGACCCAACCTTACAATTTTGGGGAAAGTTGTGGAATTGATTAAGAATAAGGTATGCCAAGCGCGACGGCGCTTTGCGCCGCCGTTTTTTCGTGCCACCACAAGAAAACCCGATAGGACATTCAAACAACCCCCACCGGGGCGAGGGTTAATTTAGAAGCCAAAGTTTAAAGGAATGTGGCACCACGGTCGAATTCTGGAATTTAGT
Organism: Lepas anatifera; assembly: GCA_034440635.1. NCBI lineage: Eukaryota > Metazoa > Arthropoda > Thecostraca > Lepadidae > Lepas > Lepas anatifera. The sequence goes on along the minus strand of JAOTON010001187.1, from coordinate 13,867 downwards.
GTAATTAGGCGTGCTTTTATCCGAAAATAATGAAACCACTCATAATTTCTCTGAAAAAGATTTACATTAATCTCAATATTTTGATTTTTTAAATACTCCTCTAGGGAAAGAAAGAAATATCTGCCTGTGGATGATGCCATGATCTGGCAACCACTACCATACTCGAAACGCTTCAAGGGTTTCGATTGGCTGATGCTCATCGTGACGTCAGCATATGTCGTCACACCAGCAGCCATGACAACTGTGGCCTGCTGCTAAGGGTACATGAGGGGTACATTGCAGGTAGGTTTTAGCTTTTTTCTACGGAAATCTCGAGTTCCAAGGCAAATGGTATATTGAGTACCGGGTTTTCCTACTTGTTTACAGCTTGGCTATCCCAGTTGAAATCACATTATGAAGGTGCCACATTCCCTTTAAAGTCTCACAAAGAACAGGGACGGCCGCCCCGCTCAGGTCACCATCTCACCAGTCAGCTGCCAGCCGACCTACGTCGGGTAAACTGTAGAGAGCCGGAGCGTCACAGGGGAACCGCTCCCAAGCCTGCACATGTTTTTTAAGCAGCGGGCCGGTGCCCAGCGCTCTACCAATTAATGTACCAGGGCAGTACCAACTGTTTATACCTTCATATTACCTGTTAAATATTGATAGGCAGTGCCTCTTCTGTTGCGTTTCTGCTGGTTAACCCGCGCCGCGATTGGCCTCCGAGCCACCTTCGCCCTGGTAGGGGAGTGGTTGAATACTCCCCCCTCGAACTCGGCCCCTATGCGGGATAGCGAAAAACGCGAAAGCTGGTGGAGTGGATAGCTCATACAAATTCATGAAGAATCTGAATCAGGCACTTTTTTGTTCAGGTCAATATTGAGGTCATGACAGGTCAAAGAAGGTGGTATTTTGAGTAAAGTTTTTGGGATCTAGCATCTGACAGACTTAAGATAGAATCATTCTTAGGCACCGTTCGCTTCCTGTCGTCACGGAAAATCGAGTGATGTTCAATATAACCATGCTAGGTAAAAAATGAGCTGACCTCAGGTCAGCATAGTAAATAGCATAGTCAAAAGCATAGTCAATATGCATATCGATCGACTCGCAATAACAATCCAAACGCAATAGTATCAAAATAAAGGCTGTATCATCATTTTATGCGAAGTTCTTGACCTAAGTCTGAAAACTGCTTAAATAGCCCTAGATGACCTCTAAGAGGTCACAGGTAAAAATTACAACATAAACCTGGAAAAGAGCCCAGGGTTCTACAATTTGGATAATATGAAGGCATTCTCAGCTGTATCTACACAGATACAACCCAATTGCTGTTTTTGCCATGTATTTCCAATGGAGAGGTCATGATCCGTACTTGACCTCTGGTCATCGATATGAAAATCCCGGAAAAAATTGTAGCACTCGGTGGACCCATTATGTGGTATAAGTTTCAATCCGATAATTTCACCCATTTCTTAATTATGTCACCTTAAACATTTTAAGAGGTGAGGTCACTTGACCTGCACTGGTGACCTGACCTGAGGCGACTTAACATCAACATTTTGTGGAAAGTTGCGGTATTGATCAAGGATAAGGTGTGCCAAGTACGGCGGCGCTTTGCGCCGCCGTACTTGGCGCCGCTGTTTTTTCGAGCCGCCGGAAAAACTGGAGGGGTGGGGTGTTCAAACACCCCCGCCGGGGCGAGGGTTACCACCATGCCCTGATATCAACAGTCCGAGGTCCTACTATGCCTAGTACCAATTAAAATAGAATAGTGTCATAAAAACTGAGATGCTGGTTGCATGACTAATCATTGTACCACTCAAGTACAAAGTCAAAATTCAGAATTGAATCACTCCCAATATAAAACGCTGGTTCTTTATTACTCCCGTACTGGCACCACCAGTGCCTGAAAACATCCCATGAATTACCCAACAAGCTCCCTTTAACCCTCGCCCCACCGGGGGCCATCGATGGCCCCCCTAAGGCTTTTCCGGGATAGCAGAAGAAACGACGAGGTACAGCACCGCGGTTGAGGGCTCTACCTCTCACTGCATCATTTTCCCATCATCCCTGAAATTTTTTATCCTGGGTAACCCAAGGTCAGGTCACCAGACGAGGTCAACCAAGGTCACCTCACTTCAACTTTAGAGCTCTGTAAGAGCTACATTTCAAAGTCGATTGATTTGAAACTTCCTACACTTCATGACCCCTCCAGGGTCTACAAGGTGTATATCCGGGATTTTTCGATTTCGTGCCCTGAGGTCAGGTCAAGAGGCGACCTCTCCCATTGGAAAAGCATGGGGAAAAGCTGTTTCATGATATAAAAGCCACAAAAATGATTGCAAATACTCAGACTGCTCAGAACAGCGTTTTTGGACACCCTTTCACGGATCCCAGGGGTCATATTTTCCCTTTGACTTTTCCAAGGTCATCCAAGGTCACCAGAGGTCAAAAAAAGTATTTTGACAATAACTTTTGACCTAATTAAGCTAGAGCGGTGAAACAAACACCATCGTGTTTGTCTTGTCACTGGCTTTCATTTGATATACGGCAAGGTCACTTTTGACCTTTCGTGACCTCAGGTCATATTAGGTCACGAGGTGACCTCTGGAGGTCAAACAACTGGCGAGAGGTCTTTACGTTCCACATAGCGGAAAAAGTACTGGAAATTTGCTATCAAATGTACTTTACCAGGCTTCAATAGCTCTAATGACATAAGAGTTATGCCCAGTTTGCTTAATCATTGCATATTTGAGTGAAAATAGCCGATCTTGACCTAATTTGACCTCTGGAGGTCAAACCATTGACCTGAGCACTAAAACATGCGAAGTAATTTCTTACTGAATTCATGCGAGCTTTCTATTGCACTTTGCAGATTTGCGCTAACGCCCATATTTTCGGAGTTAGAGGGGGCCATCGATGGCCCCCCGGTGGGGCGAAGGTGGCACCGGACCCCCGGTGGGGCGCGGGTTAAAGGGAATGTGGCACCTTGGTCGAATCCTGGATTAGTGTTATTAGGGGTAATTTTGGCCGAAAATAATGAAACCACTCATGATTTTTTCTAAAAAAATGTACAATAAGCCCAATATTTTGATTTTTAAAATGCTCCTCTAGGGAAGGACATAAATATCTACCGGTGGATGATGTCATGATCTCACAACCACTATCATACTCAATACGCTTCAAGGGCTTCGATTGGCTGATACTTACCGTGACGTCAGCATATGTCGCCACACCAACTTCAGGTCAACAAGAGGTCACCTCACTTCAACTTTTCCAGCTCTGTAAGAGCTACATTTCTAAGTCGATTGACTAGAAACTTTTCCACTTTATGACCCCTTCAGGGTCTACAAGATGTATATCTGGGATTTTTCGATTTCGTGACCTAAGGTCAGGTCACGAGGTGACCTCTCCCATTGCAAAAGCATGGGGAAAAGTTGCCTTATGATCTAAAAGTCACACAAATGATTGCACATGCTCGGCTTGCTCAGAAAAGCGTTCTTGGGCACCCGTTCACGGATCCCAGGGGCCATATTTGCCCTTTGATCTCTCCGAGGTTATCCAAGGTCACCAGGGGTCAAAAACAGTGTTTTGACAATAACTTTCTACTCAATTGAGCTAGAGCGCTGAATCAAACACCATCGTGTTTGTTTTGTCACTGGCTTTCGTCTGATATACGACAAAATCACTTTCTTACTTTTCGTGACCTCAGGTCATATTAGGTCCCGAGGTGACCTCTGGAGGTCAAACCACAGGCGGGAGGTCATTACCTTGCACATAGCGAAAAAGGTCTGGCATTTTCCTATCAAAATTACTTTACCAGATCTCAATAGCTCTAATGGCATAAGAGTTATGCCCAGTTTGCTTAAGCATTACATATTTAAGTGAAAATAGCCTATCTTGACCTAACTTGACCTCTGGAGGTTAAAACCATTGACCTGAGCGCTTGAACATGCGAAGTAATTTCTTACTGAATTCACGCGAGCTTTCTAATGCACTTTGCAGATTTGCGTTACCCCCATATTTTCGGAGTTAGAGGGGGCATCGATGCCCCCTCCGGCGGGTAAAGGTGGCGCCGGACCCCCGGTGGGGCGCGGGTTAATAGCATGAAAATTAATGTATTCCTCTAGCATGAGCCATTTCCCTATCACATCCTTTCGACCCGGCCGCCACCTGTCGTCCAGGTAGCCAGAAGCCACTGTGTACGGCTGTCCAACCACAATTTTTAGACTTTCTATTTCCCCCAGCCCCCTCGAAATGTTATCCTGCATCCGCCAGTGGTCCAAACCTATCGCCAACCATATGTGAAATACCAAAGTATGCACCTTCAAAGGACACAATTTTTAACCCGATTTCCAACAGGGGGCAGATTCTGGCCACCCTTCAGGTTTTTCCAAAGTAAATCTACGAAACGGTTTGAGATAGGCTCTTGAAATTTTGTCACTGTTCCTAGAACTAAATAACGCGTGTTCCCTGAAACTTTTGAAAATATATATGTCCCAGAGGCGGAGCTATGGCTCGCTAATTTTGCGCTTTATCCAGAAGCCGAGCATTGTCGCCTGGGTTGCGTTTGTCCTACAATAAAACTGTCTGTTACGAATCTGCGGCAGTTGTAATGTTTGAATGCTATTACTGAGATTTAGTATTATAGCTGATGTATATTTTGATATCATATTGGCCATATGCGGTTCCAGAACCTCAAAATGGGGAGGGAGTTTACAATGCTATCCATCCAAACTTTTCCGGAGCAAATAGATTGCGTACATCATTTTTTATACTGTTCGCTTCTCGCTGAAACAAACAGAATGTTCGGGAAAGGTAAACATAACCATGCATTGATCCCATATATGTATCATATGATGATAAGCCATATGCGTGCTAGGGTACCGTAATTAGGGGGTTCACATGCACTCAAGTTCATTTTAGTGTTGTGTGTGCATTGAATGGGGCAAAGCATTGTAACTAAGCATTCTAACACCAAATGAGATTTGGGATGACAGTTGATGTGTATTTCGATATATTTTTGGCCATAGGCGGTTCCAGGAGCTCAAAATGGGAGGTCTACAATGTTATCCATTCGAACTCTTCCAAAGTGAACAAACGGCCTACAGAATGGACGGGAGTGGTAAAAATAAGGATGTATTGATCCCATCCGTGTATCATATGATACTAGGATATCATAGGCGTGCTCAGGTACCGTAATTAGTGGGTTCATTAACTTTTAAACGTATTTTAGTGTTTTGTCTGCATTGAATGGGGCAAAGCATCGTAGATATACATTTAGTCCTAACACCAAATGGACAAAATTCATCCATAGGCGGATCCAGGAGCGTTTCTCGTGTAGGGCAGGGGTGGATAAAGGCGGGGTAATTTTAAAAGTAGCCATACCTGAAAAGCGGGGTAATTTGCGTATTGCCCAACATTTTTGCCTCCCTGAATCCGCCTCTGACATATTTTTGGCATTTGAGCACTTTGCTGGACATCAGACATATCATACGGTTTCACATAGTAATATTTCATCAAGCTTATGGCATGATCACACACAAAATCGACGCTCTTTAAAAGTATTAATCAGTTTGAATTTTGAAGCTTCTCAAGTATATTTCCGAGACTGTAGGCATTATAAAATATACATACTAAGGATTATGAGGCCTTTTCCGCTTTCATTGGCATCGGCGCGTGCATCACGCTTCCAGCGCGGACCGAGGGCTGCAGCGGCGGGGTGTGGTGCATGGTGTCACCGCCGGCACCGGCGGCGACCCGCACTCCTTGCCGCTGTTCTTGGAGTCGCCGTACATGCGGGGAGACCAACGAAAGTGTTTTGATGCCCCTTTACCCGCTTAAGGTACCTAGCCAATTCTGGATCCGCCATCGGGTCCCGACTAGGGCCTGCTTCCTCCGGAAGTTGTTCCGTCGCGTGCTCGGTTTCCGTTCCGGGGGACCTGCCTGCCATTTCCTTGAATACTAGACGGTATTTTTCTAGTCGGCTCGCGGGGGTGTCAGGTGTTTCTTGCAGTGGCCACTTGGTTTCTGTTGGCCCTCCTGGAACTGCTGTGAAAAGGCCAATGTTTGTTGTTTCGCGAGATGAACAAGAAACGCCTGAGCAGGTTGGCATCTGCGTGTTCGGTGCACCCTTCGTTTGGTTCTCCTGAACCTGCACTGGTCTGGTGAGCTCTGATTTTCCTGGAAATGTAGTGCCATGCGGAGCGAGAATAATTGAGGCAGCGTTCCCGCGAGCAATGGCCAAAGAAAACCGTTGGAGCAGCCATTCAGTTTCGCGGCGGTCACCAGAGACAACTGCAAGGCGAGAACCTAGCTCACGGATGAAGGCCTTGGTGGTTAGACCGCAGGCTCCACCAGTTTCAAATGCAACTGGATGAAACTGGAATCGTTGCATTAGATCCGCATATTTTTTCCTTTTCCTCTCTTCGGCTTCTTCTGCCACGGCTCCTGCTGATGTTGCTGCTTGCCCGATATTTGTTGCGGCGTACGTGTTAACACGCGCATTGACGGGGGGCGGGTACCCGCCCCCCTCGGGTTTTTCGGAGACAGCAGAAAAACGGCGGCGCGTAGCGCCGCCGTACTTGGTATACCTTTTCCCTCATCATTTTTACAACTTCTGTGAAAATTTTAAGGTTAGGTCATCTCAGGTCAGGTCACCATTACAGGTCAAGTGACCCGACCTCAAAAAAAGTTTAAGATAACATAAGTCGGAGCAGGGTGAACTTATCCGATTGAAACTCATATCACATAATGGCCCCACCGAGTTCTCTAAAATATGTTCCGGTATTTTTGATATCGATGACCTAAGGTCAGGTACGAGGCATGACCTCTCCATTGAAAATACATGGGAAAAATGGTTTTTACGGAATAACTCAGTAACGGATGGTGATAGAGCATTTATTTTAGCTGCATTAGACTCGCCTGGGCTTTGCGGTTCTAATGATATGCATTTTGTATAATTTGACCCTGACCTGACCTCAGGTCAGGTCAAATCTTTGATTTGACCTAGCAAGGTCAACTTATATATCATTCGATTCGGCTTGCTAAGAGGATTCATATAGTTCAAGTCGTTTTGCTCTATCTTTGCTTGTTCAGATTTAATGGCCGAAAAACTGAATTTACATGTTATCCCTATGACGGGCATGTTTTGACCTCTCATGACCTTAAATGTGACCTGACAAAAAAATGGTTCAAATGTTTTCGATGGAGAAGTGGATGGGCAGCCCAACGCCGTTTACCGTTTTTCGCTACCTACCGTGGTTCTCGAGATCTTAGGGGGCGGGTACCCGCCCCCCGTCAATGCGAAGGTGGCTCAGACCCCCGTCAATGCGCGTGTTAACACAAGTTGCATCCCACACCAGGCTCTTCCCCCGGGAGAATGGGAACACCGTCATACCGTCTGGCCTTTTACCATCCCCGCGATCCAGGCCAGGAGGTTCCAGGATGGATGGAAGGCCTGCAGTCTGTAGGGATCGTCTTACGATGTCATTGAGGGCTGCATGACGGGGAAGGCGGCCTGCGCTGAGGCGACATGTGAGGGCGTGGTAGCCTTTGGTGTCAGCCGTAGAGCCGCAACGGCATTGGTGAGGGATGCACACATCTGCGCCAACGCGTAGCGCTACGGCAATTCTCAGTGTGGCATCGTCAAGGAGCGTGCCGAGGCTGGATGAGGGGATAGCGCGCAGCCAGGCCCCGCTTTCAGAGGTGCGGGCGCTCAAGAGGCGGGCTCGGGTGAACTGGTTTGCCCCGAGGAGAAGTTTTAGGAATGTTTGTTCGGAAAGGATTCCATCCCAGTGTTTTTGACTACTCCTCGCGTTCTCCTCTGGAACATCTGCCCCGTTCGCATTTTGCTCCCATGCTTCTAGGGCTGTCCCGTACTCCTGTACCGATATCTGTGCTAAGCGTTCAGGAAGCAAAGATGATATCAATTGGCGGCAGCCATGTATGGATGCAATAAAGCTGGGGAGGGCGACGTCTTCTGTGCGGCGAAGACCAAGTCCACCGTAGCGTGTTGGGAGGACGGCTTGAGTCCAGTTAGCTTCTTGAAACTTGGTGTTGGTAATATCAGTGACGGCAGCCATAAGGCTACTGTCGAGAGCCTGCAGTAGTTCTGGTAGTTGGTAAGCGGGTGAGACACGTAGGATGTACTGCAATTTCGGCAGCCACAGACAGTTACTCAGCAAAAAAAGTGAAGTGTGGGCGTCAAGATATTTTAGACGTTGGATCATGAGCTCCAGCTCTCCACTTTTATTCCTGATTATTTTATCGGTAGCTGTTGCAGTCATAGGTGCTCCGAGAACGGTTTGCTCCTCTTCCTTTAGTATGGAGGACCCAGGGATAATATCTAGGATGTCTCCCGGTGTGAAACACTCTGCCTTCCCAGATGGGGCTTTTGGAAGGATTATTTGGCACTTCTCAGCGTTTACTTGTAAGCCAATGGCGCTCATTGCTGGCAAGAGCATTGCCAGGTCGGCGCTGACGCTGGCTACATCTCCGCCGATCGTGCCGTCGTCCAAGTACCAGCAATTGAATGCTGATGCGACAAGGCTAGTGACTGGCTGTATTGTGAGGGCGAAGATGGCAGGCCCACACGGGTCGCCTTGTTGGATACCTGTCTCTGAGTGGAGTTCTGTGCGGCCAAAGTATATAGGAGTGGGCCTATGGTATGATTGGTAAAGAAGAGGATAAAGTGACGGGGCATGCTCCAGAACTGCACGGAGAAAATGATCTCTGCGTAGAGTGTTGAAGGCATTCTTCATGTCCACTTTAACTATTACCTCTTCATCTTCCATGTTGGCCATGTAGAGGCGAGATGCATGGGCGGCTGCCTCACATCCTCCCGGTGTTCCGAACCCCAGTTGGATGGGGCAGAGCTCAAGACCTAATGCGGAGCTGATGGGCTTTAGGCCAACTTTAGCTGCCAGCCTACGGAAAACAGAGCCCACGGCGATAGGCCTTATACCTCCACCTGGCTTTTTCAGGGCGGTTAAGGATGCGCCAAAGAAGGCTTCCCTCGCACATGCAGGAATTTCACCTCTTAGAGCCTTGTTTGTTAGGGCAGTTAATGCTGTGATCAGGCGTGTACCAGCTTCTGAAGCGGCACGGCTCGTCAGGTCTTTGAGATGTGCTGGTCTTAGCGCGTCCAGACCAGCGCTTGATCCCGTATTAAAGGAGGCTATTGCTGCCACCACCTCCGCCTCTGTTGCTGTATAGGCGCTGTCACTGCTGTCAGGTGCAGCTGGCAGACAGAGGTCTTCCGGCGCTGGCGGATGTTTATGCCTTAAGGCCTCTACGACATCGTCAGAATGGGGAGCGATCTCGTCCCTGGATGTTAAAAGACGGATCGCCCCTTTGATGTCTGTGTCTGCTAGCTTGGCTGCTACACTACGCTTAAGATGCTCTGTGCGTGAGACGGCAGTCCTTGCTCGCCATTTTTGTTCAGTTTCAAGAGGGTTGGATTGGATGATTTTGTCTTCCATATAACTAGATATCTGACGCTTCAATTTGGTCGTCAAAGATACTTCTGAGCCACCTGATGGGACAGCCAGTGCAATAGGACCAAACTGCAGGAGCTTTTCCCAGCTCCGCGCCGACAGATCACTCAGGGCAGTTGTTAGCAAATGTGTCAGGGCATCGGCGGCTAGGATTCTGGCACCCCTGGGTATCCTCCTCAGGACTCGGTTAGTCAGCTTAAGAGATGCCAAGGATCTTGCCAAACCGAAGCCTTCGGAGGAAACCTGCTCAGACGGCGTTTCTTCCACATTCGTATTTGTGGGCTGATTGAAGCTAGTTGAATTATCTATGCAGGTGGGACACCACCAATGACTTAGGACGTCAGCCTGTGCCCTCGTTAGTTTCACACATGTGAGGTGCCAAGGTTGATGGCAGAGACTGCATATGATGTGTCTTTTTCTTTTGTTAAGTTTTCCACACTGCGAACATCCAGCAGTGGTTTCCTGCTGTGAAGTGGAATTCATGTCATGTCTTGGGTTTTGCTTCTGGTCGTCTTTCGGCATATGGCTCGGAAAATGTGCAATAATAATTTCCGGAACATGTACATAGTAGCACATGTATGCACATACATAAATGACTCTTGAAAGCTTCCTTGCGAGGGTCTGTGAATTTATGTTACACTTAATGTTGTGAACAATGCGGAATGTACTTGGGTCAAGGTGAATATCCTCTTGTAGCTTGCTCGATGAAGGAAGCTTTTTGTAGTCGTTCTGCACATTAGGGAACGCGAGCATAAGATAATTATCGGTGCTAGCCGCAAAATGTATGTATTTGGCCCTGACGGATGCCTTAGCACAACGTCACGTTCTCCGTCGGAAATTTGTGCTGGGCCGTTTCTGATAAGTGTACACAAATTATGAAAACTGTGAAGTTTACATTTCCACATAGACGTTTCCATATCTACATATCATACTGTATCTGGCGTGTGCATTTCTGCAAAAAAGAAGACATGAAAAAATAATTCCCCCATTTCTGGGCCTAGAACCGCCCTTGAATTTTGAATTTCGCCTAAACGAGAGATATGAACATTTCCAAGCAATTTCCTGTCAATCCATACTAGTTTCGTGAAAATCAAGCCTAAGAGACAAAAGCTACGGATAATCTAAGAAAGGCAGAAATTTTGTATATTTTAAACCCCTACCCTCAATCTTTAAAATTTTGAAATTTTATTTTTCCAAACTAGAGTTTAGCGTGAGAGGAATCGATTGCAGATTGAATCTTTAACATCGGCTGGGTAGATTTCGAGATCTTAGGGGCGCGGCATAATCTGCCCCCCTGTTTGAAATAAGGGTAGCCGGGAGCCCGTTGGAAATAGGGTTAAAGGTATCCACATTCCACAGGAGTCCACGCAAAATGCAAAAATGGAAATTTTTGGAAATCTGGTCAATAATAAACTCTTCATGTGACTTAGTGAACATCATCCACTTACATGTTGGTCATTCCATGCCAACTCGACACACCGAGTCCACGGCACCCCCTCAGGTTTGCTTGCTTTTTTCTGTATAGGCTTATCTTAGGCCAGGATCTCGATTCTGGGAAAATTAGACCTCTTCTCCTTGCAGTTCATTCTATATGATGACGTCATTATTCGCCAAATATCCTTGCATTTCATTTTACATAAGACTATTACTTCGAAACGGTTTAAAATATTTGTATTTTGCAAGATGTTCCTGAAAATAAAGGTATGATTCCATGCTTTCTATATTTTTAACTTTTTTGTTCGTTAAAAATATATGTTATATATTATATTGAATTCAAAAACGTTGATTTTTCATCAGATGGGTTACTTTTATTTTCTTCACACATCTTATAAAGCGTTTCATTTTCCATCACAAAAAAAATAATTTTTGGGGTGGAACATTAGCAACTACACCGAGAGAAAATCACAAAGATAGTACCGTCTGGTGCGGCCGCGCGGGCTGCCCCTACCCGCCACACAGCCCGACACCGAGGGGAACAGCTGGCTCTGCGTACTGGGCCGTAAACTCATTAATGGTTTCATGTTTGCCACACTGGCGGAGCACATCAAAGAGCAGGAAAATGCCCGTGATTGGAGGAAACACACGTTAGACATCCCCGAGTGCAATAGAGTCCCGTTTACCCATGTCAACGCGGAGAAGAATGAGAAGAGAGTCAGTCGCTTGAGTCCTACGGTGGAGTCGAGAGTGATACGTGGGCGGAATTATGGACAGCATTTCGAGAAGGACCACTTGTGCCAATCCCTTTGGTAAACATGACGTTCTAAAACGCGATAATTTACGTGAAATTACAAAGTCCTACATTGAAAATCACAGATCTGTTCCAGGACTTCTATGTGCTGGAGACAGGCTCTGCAGCCTATGCAGAAACGAGGTCTTGAAAAAGACAAAGTTTGTGAAGACTTGTCGCTACCGAGTACATCGGGCGTCGGACGGACTCTAGAAATGGCTAAGGGAGAGCGGGTAGGCGAATCAAGTTCGTCGTCAGCTGCATCCGACACTAGAGCATCGCATGAGAGCTCTCCGGGAAAGAGTTAGCCACGGAAGATCTTGGCCTCATCATGTCGGCAGTCGGAGAGACACCAATTCGGACAGGTCAGTTTTGTTTCTCTCATCCAACTACTAGTGCCTGGTTCGTGTTATATTTGAAATGTAACGTTTATCTACATCAAGGTTCAACGCATCTTCATAAATGTATTTTTTGTTCTCGAGTAGTTACGTTAATATCAACTCACACCAAAGTGAAGGACAGCAGCACTTGACGCTGAAATTCACTAATGATGACAGCAATTGAAGTGGAATTGAACATGAGCAAATTTTTATTGGTGAACTAATACCAATAGAACCCAATATAATGTTTTTCCTATGCCAGTTTATACTACATTAATTTAAAAGAAATAACAAAAAAATAAGAAGCATAGTGACCCCACTGAATAAATGAAGATCCAATCGGTCGTTTGGGGGAGCAAATCCCAGTTGACGAGACAAAATGTTGCTCGGGAGAAGCGTAGACTGACTGAAATGGCACTGAGGTAATTCATTTCACCTTCAAAGTGAATCTGCGTACTTAACACGCGCCCCGCTGGGGGCGCAATTCGCCCCTCCCGGTTTTTCGCAAATAGCTTAAAAACGAAGAAACGCAGAACAACGAAACTTACAGTACATTATGCCTTATCAATTTTACACATCTCATCAAATTTTTAGTTAAGGTCATGTCAGGTCAAGGAGGCAATTTAGAGTCAAGTGACCCGACCTCAAAACCTAAAATTACGAGTTTGAAGCAGCGCCCAGGGAACATCAGCTAACCGATCAGCTTGAAAGTTCCGCAATATGACAAGGTCATTAGGGTCTACAAATCTGCTATCTCGGAATTTCGATATTGGTGACCTAAGGTGGGGTCAATTTTTTGGTCATCCCATTATAAGTCTATGGTGAAAAATAGAATGAACTCGTTTTCAGTAAATACTGGATAGATAAGGCTGAAAATCCTCAATCTATCTATTCTTACCACGATCTTGACCATCAAGTTGATTTTTTGAGCATCTGACCTCTCAAAGGTCATATCGAGTCACGGGAGCAGAGAGTGATTGTTTTGCCAATAACTTCTCACTGAATTTAGATAAAGCTCCCATTTTGCTTGCATTGTGTTTATATTGTCATGGGGAGTCGATTTATATACAACATGACCATATCAGGTCACTCTGTGACCCTGACCTAGGTCGAGGTGAGGTCATTCTCACTATTTGACCTAGCAATGTCAAATTATACATCATTCGATTCGCCGCGATGAGAGGAATCCAATGATGCATAAAGATTTGCTCTGGCTCCCTTGAGGGCAGATCTAGAGAGGGAAACGTAAGCCTATGAAGCATTCTTTGACCTATGCTGACCTCAATATTGACCTGACATAAAAATTATTCTTATAAATTCTCTTCGTCTTGTCAAGAGCTTTCGAACGCCGCCCGCAATTTGCCTTTAGCTTTCGTGGGGAACGAGATACGGAGGGGGCAAAAAACGCCCCCCTCCCAGCGGGGCGCGTCATGCAAGGGACCCCAGCGGGGCGCGTGTTAAGAGAGAAAAACGTTTGGAACTTATTATATATATCTCATTTTGTTGTGGCCACATCCAACGGGCATATTTTCCCAGTTCCAGATAGCATCATTATTTAGTGACGGAAATGTTCTCCCCTACTGACCAATTATGTGAGACTAGTTTGCTACGAAAGAGAACAAAGGTGGGCTTGGGCCCCTCTATTTCACCTTGGGCTGGCTATGACCAGAATGCTTCCTGGACCCGTCGCTGCAAGTATTATACATTGTCCTCAAAATTGTAACAAGAACATTTGTATAATGTTTTAAATATATTTGCTTGCTTTCAGGCGGACTAAATGTTGT